>CM068835.1:51592218-52792218 GCA_028554795.2 Sinohyriopsis cumingii | reverse complement strand
AGGGGAAATAAACATGGGAATATATAGTGGATTATAAACACTGATACCACATTTTAAAACTAATTATTTTTTTGAGGGTTAGGCATGAAAGTCATTTGGTTCTTCTTCTTTTTCTTCTTCTACTTTCTCCATTTCTTTATCCATCTCCTACATTTTCCCAATATTCCTTTCTTTTTGTGTTCCGACTCAGGAGTCCAGTCTGGATGATCTATCGCTCTACATTTCTCCTGGACATTCATCCAGTTTTGTTCATTCTCTCAAATGCTTCTTTTTTCTTTCTGTTCTCTTGTTCTTTCCTATCTTTTGCCCATGTGTCTTTAACGTTCTTGACTTCTTCTTCCAAGACCCTTTTCATAATTTCTTCTGCTTTATGGACTTGGTCCCTTACCCTTTTGACAAAAGCCCACTCTGTCAAATTGAAGATATCATCCAAAAAACACCTGACTTTGATAACAATTTCAAGAGACTGCTTCAATGTTCTGACTCTTATTCAGGCGTGATGAAACCTCTCAACTTCTTTACCTCTTCTTCTATCATCCCTTCAATGTTCTCCCTGCCTATTTTCAGATTGTTTGCAAAGTCCAAGCTGCCTGGGAACTTCAATTCTCTTTCAAGTCTTTCCACTACATACTCCGGATCTATCATCCAATACCAACTCTCCTTCAACTGGTTAAACAAGTCAGATACTGCTACCATCTTCTTTTCGCTTATTCCGTAGAATGGCGCTAATGACGGGCCATTTTTAGATTTATATCTAAAGCACGGACGTGAAGGAAAACATCACCTACTTTTGTCTTCTCATATTATCTACTATTCACACAAAGGTAATGAGACAAAAAACTAACCACATTATATACTATCCACACACACAGAGATGCCAAACCAAACCCCAAAATGTACCATCTACACACGGGAGAAGCTAACAACATAACCACAATCTACTATCCACACACGGAAAAGCAGAAACATAACCATAATACACTATCCACACACGCTGTGAAGCCAAAACATAACCACAATATACTATTCACACATGAGAAGAAGCCAAACTCAAACCCATTCACACACGTCAAGAGGCAGAAACAAGCCCACCATTTACTACCCACACACGCAGAGATGCCAAATCAAACCCCAAATTCTACCATCCACACACGGGATAAGCTAAAAACATAACCACAATCTACTATCCACACACAGAAAAGCAGAAACATAACCTTAATATACTATCCATGCACGTGAAGGTCTAAAAAACCATACTCTCTACTATCTACACAAACGTACTTCAGCGCCTACAAAACCCAATAATCTATCATTCACACAAACGTACGTGAGCGCTTACAAACACAAACACACACACACACACACACACACACAAACAATTACACCAGGAAAGGAGGGAGTGTTTATATAAACACTACTCCACATTCTCACATTGGCAAATTGAATAGTGTTTCTTTTCTAGAGTGTTTGGTTAGCCCTGAAAAGGGCTGTTTTTTGGAACTCCACATACGCCTGTTAGTGATGGCACCTTCCAAGTCTTGCTCCACAAACACATCTTCTGATCCAGTAATTATCCCAGTTGACTGTAGTAGATAGGAGTGTAGAGGCTTGATGATTAGCCTCAGCACCCCAATCTTCTGTCTCTGGGATAATATAAACTTCCCTCTCTCTTCTTCTATGTCGCAGTCTAGGATGTTGTGGCCTCCTTATTTCTTCTTCCCAGCTTTCAGTTGGGAGAACTACAGGTAATTGTACTACTGGTGGAAGAGTCTGTGGCTGTGGTTGACGTTGTGGCACTGTTACTGTTGTTTGTGGAGGCGTCCTCGCCTCAGGTTTCACCTCACACTTAGGTCTCATCATAGGGTGAGACCTGATCCCTCTCTTCTTTTCCTCCTCTTCTTTCTTTCTTCTCTGCTCCTCCTCCTTTTTCATTCTTCCTTCTTCTACAATGGTCTCCGCTGCCAGCTCATTCAGGAAGCGCCTGGCATATTACAGGTGCATCTGGAGTTCCAACAGTTTGAAACCTGACATAATCTGCATCCAAAAAACAAAAATCACCAACAAAATAAGGGCCCTACAAAAAATTCAGGGTTAAGCCCCAGGGTACTTCCAAAATAGAATCAAAGGGCAAGGAGGGGGGCTAGCAACCTTTATTATAAATAACATGCCCAATGTAACACCAGTACCCATACCATCAAAAGAAGAAACAAATCAGTCAGTGGAAATACAATCACTAATAATAAATACGGGAATAGAAAACATCCAAATCTTTAATTTATACGATCCAGGAGGCAGTACCAAGGACTCAAACCTAGACACATATCGACAAATTAATGACAATAAACGAGTAGACCGGGTAGTCGTATTCGGAGGTTTCAATGCGCATAACGAGCTATGGGGAAGTGATCGAACAGACAAAAGAGGCAGGTTGGTCGAAGCTTGGACAGCAGAATCCAACCTGACCATCCTAAACAATGGTACCAGAACACGATTAAATCCCGAAAATGGTACCCTTACCGCCGTCGATCTATCCATATGCTCCCTTTCAACAGCACAGGTGACGGAATGGAGAGTGGATCAAACTGACACCATAGGCAGTGACCATTTTCCATTAATAACCACCCTGCAAATGACTACCCAGTACAACTCACAACAAACACAACCCAAGTGGAAATACGAAAAAGCCGATTGGGAAATGTATAAAACCTTACTTAGCACAATAGATCACAAGGACATAGAAAATGAAAATTTAAACATATACTATGCCAACCTGATTAATACTATCAATCTAGCTGCAACAATTAGCATACCTAAATCTAGTGTCCACCCGAACAAACAACCAGTCCCGTGGTGGAACGAACTATGCAAACAAACACATAAAGATAAGAAAAAAGCACTCAATAAATTTAGACGAACAGGAAACTCACTGGATTTCACCAATTCGGTATATATACTTGAAGCACGGACGTGAAGGAAAACATCCCCTAAGACCCAAATCTTACATTACCTATATGATTACCGAAAAGAAAAAAAAGAAAAAAAAAAAACAAGAAAGAAAAAAAACGCTCGGACCTAAAAGAAACACTCACTATTTTCTACTAATAATTAATTTTTCAACATTCCAAAAGGAAATCAGACAGGAACCTCATAGCGGTATTCATAAACTTTGAAAAGGCATTCGACCTAGTGTGGACTAAATGCTTATTAGCCAAATTAAATCACTACGCCATAACAGGCCGAATGTACAGCTTCATCGAATACTTCCTAACGAAACGCAAGATAATAACCAGAGTCGGTGACACTCACTCTGATTTACAACCCTTAGAAAACGGAACTCCACAACGGAGTGTACTCAGTCCCACTCTGTTCAACCTCATGATCAATGACCTAGATAAGAACTTGGCATCTAACCTAACTGAAATATGGCAATTTGCGGACGATAGTGGAATATGGAGAGCAGGAAACCCCTCCAACTACAAAATAATTAAAGACTTACAAGATAGCTTAAACAACATAGGAAAGGGGGCTGACAAACGGGGTTTCAAACTAGCACATGAAAAAACTGTAGCCGTCATATTTACCTCAAAACGTAAAATAAACAAGTATCTCCCTACACTGACAATACAAAATCATGAAATTAAGTACAAAAAGTTTGCACGATTCCTGGGAATGTATTACGATGAGCACTTAAGCTGGGGATACCCACATCAAAGAATTAATTAAAAGATGTAATAGGGACCTCAACCTCCTCAAAAACCTTAAAGGGGCCGACTGGGGATCCAATCAAGAAACGCTGCAAACCCTATACAGGGCACTGATTAGATCCAAACTAGACTACGGATGCCAAATATATAACTCAGCACCTAAACAGCATCTTAAAAAATTAGACAGTATACAAAGAAAAGCCCTCATTACAATCACTGGCGCGCTACCATCAACATCTCTAGCAGAACTCCTAGTACTAACCGGAGAACTCCCGCTCTGTCTCCGACGACAAGAACTGATTCTAAGATACGCAGCCAGATTAACATCCCCACTCAAATTCCCACCCCACTAGAATAGCGATAAGAAATGTGACAAACCATTTAGCAGTAAACTGCAACAAATAACCCCAACAGGGAAATTAGTGAACGAACTTATAGAACAACTCTACATTGGAAACCTCAAACATAAAACAAACAAGCACTTCGGAACCGAACCTTGGATCAACGAAGAGCCAAAAATCAATATTTCCTTCACCGAATATGGCAATAAAAAGGATCAAGAACATCAATTACACACCATTGCAACAGAAGAAATTAACACCAACTACTCAAATTTCCTTAAGATATACACTGATGGATCAAAAACTAAAGGACCAGACAAAAAGGCAGCCGCATTTGTCATCCCTGAATTAAACATCAAAGTAGGACATGGACTAACCGACCACTGCTCAATATACGGCAGAATTCTGGGCCATAAAAGAAGCACTTAAATGGGTCGAGACTAACAACGCTCGGATGACAGTAATTATAAGCGACTCACTTAGCGTCATCTCCTCGATACTTAACAACAATACCAAATGCGGAGAAAATTTTCTGAAACAAGCCAACTTAAAGCTAAAAAGCTTAAACAACAATAAACAGCACATATAATTCCTATGGATTCCATTCCATATAACTATACCAGGCAATGACCTAGCAGATTCAATAGCTAAACAAAAACTTAACTAACCTAGCCATGTCCAATTAGACTACAGTGTGAGCGAAATATACAGCCTAACAACATCATTAATGACACAAAATGGCAGCAAAAAATGAAATGACAGTACCCAAGGTAGCAAACTTTACAACATCATTAATGAAGTCAAAAGAAATAGGAAACCACCCGTACTCCAAAGTAAAGATCAAAAGATAATTAATAGAATATATACAGGTCAAACCGAACTGGCTACCACTTATGACAAGCACATAGGACCCTTCCCACACAATCCTAATTGCTATTACTGCTGGGTCCCGGAGGACCTACCGCAAATGTTCAATGTATGCCTTAAATTTAAAAAAGAAAGGAAGTATTCAAAACAGATACAAATCAAATAGGATCCCCAGTTACCTTCCCAGAAATCCTAAACAAATCCAACCCTAACCTGAACAGTACCTATACAAATATAATAACCTACTTACGTAAAACAGGTTTAGATATAAAAAAATATAATAGCCAATCATCGATATATCAATAATTAGTAAAATAAGGAAAACTCAATAGGGACCAACCAGATTAGACATCATTGAATCCTCTTAGAATGTTCGAGTAACCGACAAGGATATCTATCTGGGACTAAAATAATTCTGATCAGTTAACTTCCTATAGGGCACAATTAAACTATATATAAAAACCTATTTATTTATTTTTTAAATAAAAAAACAAAACAATTGTATCATACAAAAATACTATAAAAAAAAAATTAATAACTATTCATATCCATTGACATAACAATACAAAATAAAATAACGAAAACGCGATAGGGACCAACCTGATCAGATGTACTTGATCCCTCTCAGAAGGTTAGAGTAATCGACAAGGATAGCTATCTGGGACTAAAAGTAATCTGACCAATTAACAACAGATAGGGAAAATACATATTAATACCTAAAAATAAAAACATCATAATAATAAACAACATAAATAGGAATCAGGATAAATAGATAGAGGCTACCCAGATTTAAAGATAGGGAACCCACTTACATATATATATATATATATATATATATATATATATATATATATATATATATATATATATATATATATATATATATATATATTGATCACGTTGAATAATTACCGACCGGGTCAGAATTCAACGAGGGTCAAAATGTGATACTACATCTGGGTCGTTATTTAACACGACATTTAAAATAGGGTCAGATTTTAACGTAAAATTTTGATCACGATCGTTGAAAAATGACCCGGCGGGTCAGAATTCAACGAGGGTCAAAATTTAACACTACACCGGCCCTGTAGTCGACCCAGGGATAATATACAAAACATATACTTTTCAGATAGCAGGTAAGCTTACTTAGGGCAATGACACTGAGTGCTTTGAGACTGTATCACTGCCGTGAGGCTATTTTAACCCCTACATTATCTAAAGCTTCATAGATCTTCTGTGTGCACTAGTATACAAGCATGTTGGCTGGGTCCTATGTTCCATATTTACGTAGACTGAAATTCAAAGTCAAGAGGTAAAGAACCAGGCTGTTTAAGGTGGTTCAGAAGCACTTCGTGAAGTCAACGGTATATTTTTAGGTGTGCCGTATACTACATTGTAACACCGTTTCAGGATAGTACTAATATTAGTACCCTTACTCGTACCTCGTGGACAGGGTACTAACATGAGCATATACGTGTTAATGGAGCAAGCCGGGTGTGAATCACACCCGGCGCTCTTTAAGCCTAATAATAACACTTTAAACATATTCCTTGCATATAATCCAATAAATAGAGTAGTCCTCTTATTTAATACCGGAAGTATCGAAAATCATTGTAGAAATAGTTGTAAAATCTCGTTTACTTTTTTCAGCCGATATTTTCGTTTAGATCGTCCGCCATATTATTTCAAATAATGATTACTTCCTTTCTCAGCCTCGTTTGTTTGTGTGCCATATTAGGACACTGACGCCATATTTGGAAATGTAAACAAATCGTAGTAAAAATTTGGCGCCGTTTGGGTCAGAAAATCTGCGCATTAAAAGTAAATACGGTTTATCGGCATCTTTGAAATTCAACCAAGAAGCGATTATTCGCACTTGATTGATAATAATATTGCATAGAATATCCAAAATATGTTCTGGTAAGCCTTACGTAGAAAAGGGGTCACGGCGAGAGTCTCGCGTTATCTGTCATGGCGGACAGGATAAAGTTAGAGTAGCCATGCCAGTTTATTTTATCGTGTAAGGGCTTAATAAAGTCAAAATAAGCCAAACTTCTTTCACAACATGATTATACTTATGTAGTTGATTTCTACAATGTTTGTTTTTCTGACTTTAGTGATGATTTATTTTTGCTCCATTACATGATATGGGATCAGTTCGTAGCCTCAACCACAACAAATCAAGTTGAGGCTACGACATCGTAGCTACGTTTCAGGAAAGAAACCAGGACTTGTTCCTCTTACACATTTGGCAATACCTTCATATTTTATAATTGCCACTTCAGGAAGAGCTCTTTTAACAGATCATTCTTACTGCAAAATATATCGATTTTAACAAGTGCTTGACAGTGTCTACCTTTTATTTAAATGATTATACCCGGTATTTTAAAAAGCCTGTATGAAGAGGGTACGCAAAAAACCTTTCAAATTTATAATTTATAGACACGATAATTGTATTTTGCTGTAATTAAATATATGTAACAGAATATCTGCAAATATTTTATCCTGGCTCCAATCAACACCACCGCCCTAAGCTAAATGAGCAGCGAAGTAAGTAGCTATATTCTTGTCCACCTGACAAAACAGTGAACATATCGGAAATACGTTGATCTTGAGCTCAGCCAAATAACACTACTCTGAATCTATCCATTGCAAATCTACAGCAAGGTTCCATTTACAGCAATGCTTTGAATGGGGGTTCAACATGCAGGACACACGTGTATGTTGTTTAAAATAGATCGAAAATTCTTACTCATATTAAGGTGTATAGTATAGCAATGTAATGCTGGTTATTCAGCTGTTAGAAAACGCTGAGTAATGTAGCGGGGATTAAATTTGGTATTCCCATATATTCCATTGTATTTTAAGACATACTGTTTTATACATTATTATTCGCAAAGAAAGTATGAAAAATTAAAACTTTGGGGTTGCATGGAGATTTGTGCTTGTAAATAATTTATATTGATTAACAAGAGCTAAACAATTATATAAATTCCCTGAGATTTGGAAGGGGAGGGTTAGGTGGTATGAATCATAACCGCCCCAAGAGCCCAAAACAATTGTTTAAAATCAGAACTGTTTGTACAAAAAAGCTGAAGATGTCAACTACGAAAATAAACAACTTTGCCTCCTGGATATTGCAAGCCAATTTGAAACAGTTGACATAATCTATAGTTACCGCGGATAAACCTGGTAGGTATTGGTACGTTACCCTGATCCAAATAGCATTATCTGGGCATAACTATTGCCTGACGTTTTGGGGGATTTCTCTGTAGATTGTTGTTGTTGTTGATGTGTGGTTTAACGCCATTTTTCAGCACACGATAGGATATACATGGCGGCCAGTATTAATGGTGGTGTAAAAACCCGGGAAAACCCCGGAAAGAACCACCGAACCACGAGAAGCTACTGGCAAGCTTTCTCACATGCCCACATTGGCTGAATCTGAGACTCGAACCAGCGCAGACAGAGGTGAGATAGCACTGATCCGTAATAGAGAGCGCTTTAGACCACTCGGCCACTCGGGGCCTCTTCTCTGTAGATATCTATGAATTGACCTGCAAAATATAGGTTTCAGGGACGGTAACTAATTACAACTATAACAATAAAATAACCGGGATATAATCTGCGCGAACATAAATTAACATAAACGAACAGATGTCGCTATGGCTCATCATTTGGACATAGGACACAATTAATTTTACTATATGTTATCTACATTGGTTTCTCAGTACTGACCTTTCCACTGTGTGACAATCAATACAAATCATATGCTAATCTAAAATGCGTTCAAAGATGACTTCACGGTGAAGTTCTCGTCAAAGGTTGACCTGCTCTTTTTTTAGATGCTGAACTGTCAACACATCACCATGTAAACAGAACACAGATTTCACTTCCGGAGCATCACCAAGGCCTTATTACTCACTGTGCACTGTCGCCGAAATACACACATACAACAACACCCTGAGCTCATATTATCAAGAATAAACAGTTACCTTTAAATCACTACCAAAAATGCATAAATAAAACTCTTCTATCACCACCAAAATGAGAGAGGAAAAAATGTTCTAAAGATAGACTAGAACTACATTCGTGGGTACTGAACTGGAAGTATTAATTGTGAACCGATTCCATTTCTAGGTCAATATAAAATATCTTCCAGCATCTGTAACAAGTCAGTCATGTAAAGATTTGCAAAGACAACGGTTTTTCTGTTTTACTTGTTTTTCTTGTCTAAGTTTTGTATTTACCTTTGAAGAAGACTCATTAAGAGTCGAAAGCGCTTAGGTTAGTTAGATTTATGTGTGTGTGTGTGTGTGTGTGTGCGTGTGTGTCAGAGAACTCAAGTTAATAGACAGGTGTTCCTGTAATACTTCATCCACCTACTATTATCTCCGGATGATAAAGATTGGTAGATAATTCCGATTTATATATTTATCACATATTGAACTATTCAATGGTTCCGTTTTTTATTAGTTGTATGCGTTAAAAAATTTGAATAATAAAAAAGGTTTCACGTTTGTGACGTTTGAAAAAAGTATTGTTTTGAATTAAAAGAGGGACATCGCATCCCCTACGACATAGATGTTTTAACCATAAGAGGGCATTTTTATAAATGGAAGGTTTATAAAATCACATTCATATCTACCTCGTGAAGGCAGATGGTGTCTAATATGTATAAAGTTTAAATCACGTCTTCTTCAAAATCGTTACACCTCTACGCCAGCTTGTCAACGAATGTTTCGGTTGATAGGGGCGCAATGCAACGTCATCATGAAGGTCAATGTTCTAATAACTAGGACTCCTGTATTCCTGGACACCAGATAATATCAATGACCTTTAGAATGCTGCTCGGTTAAATCACAACCTGGTTACCGATGTTTGTTCATCGTGATTTGGCCAAGATTAGTAACTACTGAATGTGAAAAGCTAGTGCAAATAAGTTCTTATTTATCCTTGTTACCAGCAGGTACTGGACTACACTGTGCCCTGAAAAGTGTGTGTGTTAATAAGTAAGTTGTTCTAGGTACATAGTATATAGGATGTAACTTGATTTCAGAATATTCTTTTTCAAAGAAGTTCGAATTTGTATTTAGTTGGGATAAACCTAAATGTAATTAAAGCTAAATGAATTGCCGTCTATCAGAATGCTTTCTTTTTTAAAAATTTGCATTGTAATCTTCTTGAGGGAAGCACACCGTGTTTAGTAAAAGTACATCGTTTCCTGTTTAGTCAAAAGGTTAAGTATTTAGCGTTTAGGATAAAATGCAGTTACGGGGAAATATTGAATTGTTGTAATTAACACCGTCACGTCTGTCTTCATATCGTGTGCAGCTGTACTTAAGTTAATGTATTTGATAATATAGTCCCCATAATCCAGTTTTGTACGTGTATCTATCGAGAATAGGGTGAACTACGAATCTTAAAATGTAAAATTAATAGGAAGCGTATTCCTTGGGGTCCCTGTAAAGAGAGGGGTGAGAGATCAAGTCATTGTGCCAAACGTTGCAAAATAAACAAGCAAATCCACAACAAAAATTACTAGGCATCTTTATAAACAGATTGTTAAAGTGCTAAAGAGTTGTCGTTTTTTCCTTACATGTTTCTGAAGTGTCAAGCTACAAGGTTATCTACTTTCCTGTGAGAGGTGAGGTCTTTGTAATATATATTGTTATGTATAATATATATATATATATATATATATATATATATATATATATATATATATATATATATATATATATATATATATATATATATATATATATATATATATTGTTATGTATATTTGATTTAATTTAATTGTTTGTAAGTTTAAAAATCTTTTTATTTTTTATTTATTTATATGTCAATGTAATGTAATTTTGTTTACTGGAAATTTGGTATGTTCCAGAAAATTCAGTTGCACCTCTTTTCGTGGACGCCTTATAATAGAAACACTGTATCTATTTTTGACCCCGTTCCTGGCCTTGATTAAGGGTCAAGTAAACAACTTCTTTTCTTTGAATTAATTTTTAATGTGTGAATGATAATGGTGAAATCGAGACTGCACTGTGCTAAGTGCCATTAGACTTGTATATATTTTATAAATCTTTCTAGAATGTGATCATGTGACCCTCATCCGGGAATCTGTTTTGCGTCTTGATTTACTGTATAATCTTTGTTTATAGAGATTTTTCTCAGTTTGGGCTTAAAACAGTTGATATCAAGGTATTTGTTTGTTTGTCACCAGTTTGGTTGGGAATTACATTCTAATTTTTATTCGAATTATTTAGATTTTAAAGGATAATTCTTTTTCTTGGAAATATTTGAGTGCTCATACATAATTCTTGGACAAAGATATTTATTAAAATTTTATTCGGAAATCAAACACCAGAATATTATTTTTGTTCTGGTTCACAAAGGACTGTACAGATCTGCTCTATACTGACTACGTCTCCTTCCATTTCGGATTCTTCATCGGGACTCGAACTTGAATTCATTAGAACATTTCATTATTAGGACTTCTAAAATTGAAGTAGTTGATTGTTCTTGGATTATTTTTGGATTTGATTCTTAAAACCGTAAGTTGTTATTTGTTCATTTATAATGTTTTTTTCCAGGGAAATAAATTATTTGATAAATTTTTCAAAGCTTGTTGCTTTCACTCTTTCTTTTGTTATCGTTTATTCGAGCCTAAACACGTAGTATAAGAGAGAGAAAGTGTGTGTGTGTGTGTGTGTGTGTGTGTGTGTGTGTGTGTGTGTGATATGTCACGGTACTCGGTTAAGTTCAGTAGGTTTCGTTAAATCATATACTTTTCATATTACACACGTACGATAACTGCTGCTTACCAAATGGCTCACACTAGATTAAATTTCTCAACTTCTTTCGTAACTTGAAACTGAAACGAGCTCATGTAAGTCATTTCGTGTTTGTTTTTTTTTCATTCATAAAAGGTTCGTATTTATTTATGTAGTAACCTTCACAAAGCTGTAAATTAAAACTTGCGGTATATTAGTAACAAATCGTCAAATGAATACGCTTGCAGTGTTATATTTCTGCTCTCTAAGGACCCCAAGAAGTAAAGTTATAAGATAAAAACGTTGAAGAAAAATTGAATGGTCGATATTTTCTAAAGGTAAGAGGCCTAAATACGCTTGTGACTGAGAGATTTGAATGGTCGGCCGGGCCGTAGAGAGCGATCGCGGGCCTTGGGGTTAGAAACACACGGGCTTCTCTAAGTTCTTGTTCAAACAAAATGTTGCTTTTATAAAATTAACAAGTGTTGTTCGGTCCAGGCCACCTTATGGGCCCGGGCCCCGAGGATATATCTTCGGTTGTCCCCTACCTCCTTGTCGGCCCTGGTGGACGGGTATGTCCAGGTCAAGACAAGCACTTCATGCCAAAGTATTGGAAATTCAAAGATTTCGTATTTTTTGTAAGAATTTATTTTGATGTGTATTCACCTTTTTTGTAAGACAGATCGGTAAATGAACAAAGATGATAATGTTTGTATTCTTTTCGAAAAGACTGATCCCGACTTTCACAATTAAACAAAACGTCTCGTTTTCCATTCTGTAAGGAAGGTTCGAAGCTTGTCGTCTGCTTCTCCACGATAATGGTATACCGTTTGAAGAAGTCAACTGTGCACCAACATTTGAAGTCTGGAAACGAGACTGGAAACCAAAAATGGTGAGTGAACTTTAACTTTTTCTTAAATCTTTCATATTATTTGCTTCATGGAATTAGAAGATAAAGAAGCTACCTGAATATCGAAACTACCTTAAACACATGACAAATGAGCTCGAGTATATATTTGTTTAAATTATTTACAGAAACAGCTCTGGTTTTGTTCAGGTTCTTCAATATTAAATACTGTTTGCATGCTAAGACAACACAGCTCAAACTTGTTACGTTTCCAAGGAACAATAGTTTATCCTGTACTAAATTCCGTACATTCCAACTATATTATTTGCCCTAACTGACATGCGCATTCACAGCCTGTTTCGCACAACATTAGATTTTCATCATATTCAGAACCTGATTGAAACTGCACATTTCCTTTAAAATAAAATATGGATAAAATTCTAAGTAATTACATTCATCATGTTTCTTATAGAACAAGATGTGCAAGTTAGAAATCCCCATCTCAAAATATAATTCCACCATATTTAAAAATGTGCAGCTAAATTTAATGGAGAGTTACATTGTACAAAATTACAAATTTCATTACCTCAATCGATTTAGACTCTAATATTTTAATGTGTGACGTCATTCCAGAAAGAGCCGAACATACATACATCTGGACGTGCATTGACTAAAGACACATTTCAAGGCAGAAATGAAACAAAACAGTAGAACAACAGTCATACGTTTCACATTTTTTAATTCTTAAAGAAAAAAAAGATGAAAAAGAGCCTTGCGATGATTCATGATACATTTTCTATCCAGCACATTATAACATAAGACGATTACAGATCTTTGCAAATGTCAAAGCAGTTTTGGATTGGTTTGGTGTTTTACGGCACAGTAACACAAGCAGGTTATCGAGTGCTGAGGCTACTGGAGTAACGTGCCTTGTCCAAGGACACACAGTAGTAGCTGACGCAGGCTTGTCTGATGGAAGGATTCAATCCCACACCCTTTCAACTGTAAGTCATACACACCCACCCACCCCATTGGGCCACCACAATTGTTCAAAATGGATTTTTAGACAATCGTCGGGAAGAAGAAGAAAAAAGAAGAAGAAGAAAGTCATCCCTTCTAATGGTGTGGGGTAAAAACACTTGAATTGAAACAGATATTTTCATTTTAACTTCTGTTTTACCGATTAGCCCAGAAGCGAGAACAACAAACATCAAATAGAACACGGTGAAATATTATGTTATGAGAAAATGTTGACTTTCAAACTTCATATTTCCCTTTTCAAAGATATGTATATATTAATGTAACGCAACACATATACATACATACATACATACATACATACATACATACATACATACAAAAACGACGAAATCTCAGTACAGATAGCCACAAATGGTCAGTCTCCAGACCCATGATGATGACCATTACATTATATTGCATTTGGAAACAAATGCAGTTTTGTCTTCAGCCAATGTGGATGGGGACAAATTGATGACCAGCAAATAATAAACTGAATTCAAATAGAGGATGTTCATCAGAATTTTTCTGCTGCCGTATTTAAAATATACCCTACTAGTGGCAATGGCTTTTGTTAGGAAGAAAATTCCATCTTCAAATGATTTCGATTATGACAGTGACAGGAAACGTCTCACTTTGCACCATTTCCTTGAATATAACTCAAAAACTTCATTATATCATCTTCATCACACCATTCTTACATTTTATTCTTCTGTTAAATACTCTTATGTCACGTGAATTGCTGCTGAAATTATCTGGAACTTTGGGAAAAAAATTATAGTACGGCCTTGACCTACAATGACTTACAAAAATAATATAATGGTTCATTTCATAGTCCAGTTACTCAATTTCGTTTAATTTCTTTTTTAGTATTTTCCAGACATTTTAAATATCATCACAGGTCTGAAGAATATATATATATATATATATATATATATATATATATATATATATATATATATATATATATATATATATATATATATATATATATAATAAGAATTTATTCGCATTTATCTCTATCACAATATGAAAAAGTTTATTCGATACATAGATCTCTGATTACTTCACATTATTAGCAGCATATCAAAGAGATGATAGTGTCTTATAGAACAATATTTATGCAATTAAAACAGAAAAACAAAACGTTGAAGCAAAACTGAGTTATTCACGTTTTAGCAACCCTACCTCCATCTTCAGTTTCATAAGAATGAGTAAGTTTGTGTAACAACGTCTGCCTGATATGGATTTTGCTCATATTTTGAAGCAAAATTTGGTTCTAAACCTTTTGACCTTGAATTAGAAATAGTCCCCCATAACTCATATTCTAATAAGACCATCTGAAGTTAAGTAGTGTCATATTTTTGAACTTTGTAAATGAGTTCGATTTTCATGCAGAAAAGTTGTGAAAACACGAGACAAGAACAGTTTAATTGTTAAAATTGTTGATAGTCTGATAAAACAATTTGCAAAAGTCCAGTATTTTATATATAGAACACAACAGGTTCAACTTTATCGACGCAGAGGACGGTTTGTTTCGGTTTGGTATCTTAGCAACACATTTAATTATTTCATGCGGATGCAATGGATATAAAAACTTTGCCCAAGGAAATACCTCGGAATCTGACCAGATCTGATCCAGTCGTAGGATTCGAGCCCTCGCACACTCAGTTGCTAATCCGTCATGCTGACCATTCAACCACAGTGGCTCCTGCCTCGATTAGTGGCGTTTTACAATTTGCATAAGGGTGTATCAAGACAGTTATACACCCCCCAAGCCGGCATGCAGTCGCAGGTGGCGGTAATATTTGCTCTATTTCCACCTCTCCGAACAATAAAGTCGCGCGTGCAATAACGGACAAAAACCGCATTACTTATTCGATGCTGTGATAGATGTATATATAGTTGTGTCTCGAATGTTTACTTTCTAATGATATCCTTGTTGTGTCTATCTTTCTTTTTTATTTTTTGTCGCTAGAAAGAGAAGGCGAAATGCATGCTTGCACGCACAGATAAAGCCAGAAACGTAGACCATTTAATAAATGACCAATGACATTGGTTTTCGCCTTGTATTTTTGTTCCTCTCCATTTCACTAACCACTCAGTGACACCACCTGTACGGTCAAAGTAGCTTTATTTTGATAATTAAAATTTGTCTTACGATCACGGTGAAATTGATAGAATTTGCTCTGATTTAAGTTATCTTATTTTTTTTCTACCCAGCCTTTTGGACAGGCCCCTCTGCTGGTCGACGGAGACTTTGAGCTAGCTCAATCGATGGCCATATTACGTTATCTGGCACGAAAACATGGTAAAGTTTCATTCAGTAGAGGAGGTTTATCCAAATTGATGAAAAGAAGAGAATATTAATATTTATTTTCATGAAAGAATACTAAAAATAATTTTCAGGGGAAAAGGAGCTTAAAAATTAAATTTTATTCTCAAACAGAATAAGGTAACATCAGACAATATATTAAAGAAAAAGGAGGGGCCCCGGGTGGCCGAGTGGTCGAAAGCGCTCTCCGTTACGGATCACTGCCATCTCACCTCTGTCTGCGCCGTTTCGAGTCTCTGATTCACCCAAAGTGGGTATGTGAGAAAGCTTGCCAGTAGCTTCTCGTGGGTTATGGTTCTTTTGGGGGTTTTCCCGGGTTCTTCGATTATTACTGGCCGCCATGTATAGCCTATCGTGTGCTGAAATATGGCGTTAAACCCCACAACAACAACAGCAACAACAAAGAAAAGGAAATGTCGCCTTCTTAGTAAGAGGGTGGTTACATTTGATTTGGCTGGCGTTATCTAGGGGATGCCCACCCTCGATTTTATAGCCCGGTGGGAATGGAAAGATAGAATGTCAACAGAGAACTGAGCAAGACTATTGGGAAGAAATAACGAAATACGAGCCGCGTTAGACAAGAAAAATAACACAATTTATTCAATAACAAATAATAGCGGCAACTCTAAGTCAGTCTAAGTTACTTCAGCTAAATTTAATAGCAGTGTCGAATTTTTTTCTTCTTTTCATCATTATAGCGAGTGGTGAAAAGAGCGCAATGTCCACGACTGATTGACCGTGTATGAACGTCTTCCCATTTCCTCAAGCCTTCCTATTCCGAATGCATCATCCCTTTCTGGACTTCCTAGTCCTTTATTATGAATTCGTCACTTCTTTTCGGACTTCCGTCTTCGGACTGTCCAGTCACTCCCCAGAAAGTTATTCCTTAATGCTGTTCTCTTTCATAAAGTGTGCGTCCTAGCACTAAAGCCCGTCTTTTCTTACAAGATGGCCATCTGATCCCCTTTTTTTATTTAACGAGGAAAGCACTATTCCTTTTAGGCTTTCTCGGAGTCAAACCACTCTCTCTCAGGAATTTTAAGACTAAAGAATTTTGACCAAGGTCCTCACTCTAAATTCACATTACTTTTTAAGTGTACGCCTTAATTTATTCTGGCCAATCGTAAGCAGCGGTTTCGAAATGATCCCAAGATAATTATTTCTTTCGTCAGATTTTAGACAGCATAAAATCTGTGAACTACGGTGCATATAAATTTCACTTTGAAAATGATAATTTGCCATGGGTTCAGATCAAGCGGTTATGATTGGTAGCTCGAATGGTCTCTTTCTAAGGATAGCGATGACCACCTATTACAACTTGTCTATTGCATTTTGACTACTTGATCATAATATAATTATTTGTCCTTTGCACCCATCCACACTAGCTCCTATCAATCGGTTATGATTGGTAGCTCAGATGTTTACTTTCTCATGACAGCGTTGCAATGCCCTGGTCAAATCTCACTGAGTCATGAATGATAGCTTTTCACGTTTTAAAACTGACACGGGGGGAAGACAATTCAAAATTCGACACTTTACAACCCCCATCCGGGTATCTGTTTTGCGATTTAGTTAAATTATAACTGCTGATATGATAAGAATTATATCAGTCGTTCTTTAACACTTGAGACGTGTAGTTGTTTTATGTTTTGTCCATTTTGGGCTGAGTTTTTATTTTCTTCAAATTATTGAATTTCAAGTGATTCTTTTCCCTATAAATGCAAAAGTATTCTGATAATTCTTGGACAGGAATTTATACGGAATTAAAAAACTGGAATAATATTTTCTGTGATTCAACTAGAGACTTTTGACACACCAGTACAACGCTGACTATTACAGAGGCCATCATCTTCCATTTGGATTTTCATCGGGATTTTAAGTGATTCACTTAGTACTTTTCATTGATATGACTTGTATATTTTATTTCTTGGATTATTTCTGGATTAATTCGCAATACCATAATTTTTTTTTTCTTATTTTTCACTTAGTATTTTAGGAAAAAAAATATTTGTTAAATTTTACAAAGCTTGTTATCTTCACTCTTTTCTGTTACTTTGTGAAGAGCATAGACTCGTCACAGTGCGCAGAGTCGTCAGTGGTTTTCCATCTGAACCAATACCAAATCGAACTCCGCCATGGTAGTCGTCTTATCTTCGATGACCACCTAGTACAACTTGTCTATTGCATTGTGACTACTTAGCCGTAATATAATTATTTTTTCCGTTGCACCCATCCACACCAGCTCCTATCATTCGGTTATGATTGGTAGCTCAGATGTTTACTTTCTCGTGACAGTGTTGTAATGCCCTAGTCAAATCTCACTGAATCATAATTGCTGGCCTTTCAAGTTTTAACACTGACACCGGGGGGGGGGGGAGAAAAGAAGAAAGGTCGAAGTTACACTTCACAAAGACTTTTTTGGCTTAAATGTGATAACATTTTAATGCTCATTGCAATTAACTTTAAGGTTCAATACGATTTAAAATTCGAAACTTTACGACTTCGTTACATAATGTTTCAGTTAAACATATCACTCTTCTTATGTTTATAACATGTATGAATAAATGTATTAGTTTCAATGACCTTGATGAACTTCAGACGCTAAAACATTGTCATGTCTTTTATAAAAAGCAACGCATGCCAGAAAGAGAGAGAGAGATGTTACAATTCGATCGATCAACAAACACATAAGGAAAAGGACCCCAATATAAGGACAATGTCTATGCATTATTTGTACTTTTGCTCATTTTCCTCTTCGATAATTTCCATCATATACTCGCCGTTTCTTTTGAAGGGTTGACTGGAAGTACCCCACAGGAAGAGGCTTTTCTTGATATGTTCAACGACGGTATAGAAGATTTACGAAACCTCTATGTGACGCTGATCTATCACAATTATGTATGTCTTTCTTTTTAGTGGAACAGTTATTAAATCAATACGTTTTTGTATTGATTTATTTTTATACCATACTTTGTGTTTTGCGGCATCGTCATTTTTGCTATGTTTTTGCTTTGTGTGTGGTACGTTGTTTATTCCGTTCTCAGAAGCCATGTTAGCTCATTTGGTATAGTGTCTGACATTTAAAACAAGAGTTACGGGTTCCGTACCCGAATATGCCATCCATGGCTTGAAAAGGCACATAATTCCTATTGTCTCTTGTATATCCAGTAATGTGTTCAAAGTGACCTTAAAGCCAACAAGACTAAATAATTTTTCGTCTTTTATTCAACCTAAATTTTAAAGAATCAATATGATGTGAACGAGTGTGTGTGTGTGTGTTTGTGTGTGTGTTTGTGTTTGTGTGCATCAATTATTCTTACAAAATATATTTGTTATTATACTGATTTAAATGTAAACACGAGAAAAGCTCCCTAGATACGACTCTGATTCAAATTTATATCACATCTTTAAGAAAGTTTGTATGTGTACAGTTCTGGTCTTGAGATTTTCACAATTCATGAAAAAGGCAAAATTATTCATGACGTTTTGCTTTAATATGTGAATCTGTGTAAAAACCAGTGCCCATTAACACTTTATGTCACTTCAAGCCAAGTTACGCCATGTAATTTCATTTATGACCACACAATAATACAATAAAAGAGAGACAAACAGTCATACATATAATTATATTGTTATAAAGAATATATAATATATCAACTGAGAATTTTTTTATACAGTTTTTGTATAGTGCATTGGCATTAAGGTCATTGTGATACAAAGTATGTAACTTAATAATCCAAGTTTCTTTTATGAGTCTATTCATGTCACCATGCACAATATATATATATATATATATATATATATATATATATATATATATATATATATATATATATATATATATATATATATATATATATATATATATATATATATATATATATATATTGGCATGAATGAAAAAATCGAGTAGAGATTGATTATTGGTGTTAAAGTGTGTTGAAATATTAGAGAAAAACTGAGGATCTCTATAAATGTTGTATATGAAGGCAATGATTATTCATTCTCTTAGAAACTTTTTGAAGTGTTTGTCCAACATATTACATGCTACATATTTTACAGGTTATCAAATAAATCACATCCGTTGATATGCAGTTAGTGTTATCACGTAGAGAAAATGCCTCTTTTGTATTAGCACTACTGAAAGAAGTAATTTCTCTTGTGTTTGCACATTGAGAGCACCGGTGTCTGTTACATTTAGATGACGAAAATTGTCTTTTTCATTTTCTGTCTGCTTAGTTCTAGTTAGAAAATCTTGCGATATCTTGCAAATTCTTTGGTCTTCTATAAGGGGTCGTCCATTAATTATGTCAACAAAATGGGGGAGAGGGTTTGAAGAAGTTTGACAATTGTTGACATGGGGGAGGGGGGAGTTCAAGATAAATTGACGTCAACAATGTTATTTTTTTTACAATAAATTTAATGAATCAAAAAATAAGAAATTAGTCGGTGCGTTGGTATGGCACACACTCGCTCGCCCGTCAACAGCCCACCAGTTTAATCCTAAACCGGCTGAGCTCTTGCTGTGGATGGTGGACCGGATGAAAATCCGAGGTATCAAAAAGTTATTGATGTGGCAATTCATCATTTTGTGAAGCAGAACCTCGATGCGTTGTTCGTTGCAACGAATGCGCCTCTTAGGAGTGCATTCAATCGAGTAGAAAGGCGAATGGTTCCTTTGAGTCGAGAACTGTCAGGCCTAATTTTACCACATGAGCATTTTGGAAGCCACCTTGACTCACAAGGTCGAACAATTGATGAAGAATAGGAAAAATCAAATTTCAAATATGCTGGCGAAACATTGTCAGAAGTATGGACGCAAGTAACTATAGATAATTTTCCAACAGTTGCAGAGTATATTGTGCCTGAAGTGTCTGAGCTTGAGGCAGAAAATTTGCTAACTAAGGATCAAGATTGGTGCAAAAACCATGTAAGAACAAGTCAATACTTTTTACAAATTGTAAAATGCCATGATGTAAATTGTTGCCAACCGATTCGAAACTCGTACTTTGAGATTATCGCCGATAGATTCATTCCACCACCTATTCCAGTCTGCCAAACTAGTGAAGGCCTTAAAGCACCAGATGCATCTGAGAACGACTCGCACAGATTTCCATCTCTTTTCTTCAATCAGTCTTTGAAAGTTGATAACATGCTACTTCTATCGGCAAAGGCATTCAAAATTCTTCCATATGATCTATATTGTCCTTCCATTCAGTTGTCGTTGCTTGAACGGATCTGCAAAATTTGTCACCTCTATGTTGCTTCACAAGTCATGTTGAAGAAGCATGTTCAACAACACCGACAACGCGATCTTGGGCCTAGGCAATTACCACATGCTCCTCAACCGCAAAGAATTCGGCCAATACGAGTGGCTGCCAAAAGACAGAGAGAGAGCTGATGGCAATTATTGCACATGGAGAGATGTTAAGCGCAGAATGGTTAGATGAAGATGATGTTGACTTGTCGGGTGTATCGGTTCCACAAGAAATTAATGAAACAGCCACTATGCCCATTATAATAATTGAGGAACATTTGGCTCCCCATGGGAAGATGATAGAAACTAGAATATAAACTCTCGATTTTTTCATAAATTCAGTGTTATAGTCAATTTGAAATCTGTTAAACAAGTAAAAAAATGTATTAAAATTTATTTGTAGATCTTTTAATTTCCATAATTCTATTTTTAGCATAAAAGCCAGCCGTATAAAATATTGTTAGTTTGTGGGGGGGGGGAGGTAAAATGTTATTGGGAGGGGTCACTGAAAGTTTGACAGTTGTTGACAAGGGGGGGGGGGGTAAAAAATTGCCTGAAAAAATGTTGACATAGCGAGAATTAGTTTATTTTTGTAAAGTGCTTTTACGCTGGTTTTATTTGATAACTTTAGGAGACTATACTATTTATTAATTATATGACCTATATTAAGTAATGAAGTTTTATATTGTATTCTGAAAGGAATTATATTTTTCTCTATTTTACATTCTGCTGTGTTTAAAGCCTCATGTTGAGTAATGTTACGGGCTTTGTTCAGCGCAGAATCAATTATATGTGTAGAATAATTTCTGTTTTGAAAATATGTTTGTAATTTATTCAACGAATTTTGTAATTGACAATCATCTGAAAGAATGCGCCGGTATCTTTTGTCCTGGCTATATGGTATAATGTTTTACATGACATGGGATGACATAAAGAATATTCCACATACTGGCGGATATTAGTTTCCTTGATATAAATATTTGTAGAGATAGTATTTTCAATATTTTTTATTACATTTACATCTAAAAATGAAACATGCGTACTAGATGCAGTATATGTAAATGTAATCGTCGGAAGAACATGCTTTAGGCGATCAATACATATTTTCAGTTCTTAATTTGAATGGTTCCAGATCATAAATATGTCATCGAAAAATCTGAACCAAACACTTATGACCACGAGAAGTGTGTAAGCTATTTAACTTATTGTATGACAAATATGGCGAATTAAGAATATAAGCAACTTTCGTTTTTTGGATATCCAAAATTTATTAATTTTCTGAGGATAAATTTATTTATTCATATTCATACGTATGTATGATTCAATATATACCTTTCAGTGTATATGCGCTTTTCAAATACCGTTATAATCACATTTTAGGAAAATGGAAAGGAAGCTTACATCAAGCAACTACCACAAAGGCTGGCGCCACTTGAGGTAGGTATTTCTAATTTCCATGGCTTTTGGAGTCAATCTCCGACACTTTGTTTCTGGATACGACTGGCTGATGCGGAGAACAACTGCACCACTAAAAATGTAATGATCGTTTGCTTTCTGCGTAGAAAATCTGAAGAAAAAGAATTTGGAATGACTTTTGTTCATGGATGGCACTTCTCATCCCTTTTCAACTGATCCATTGCACCATGTCTTGCCAAAGATTCAATATCTACAACTTCGAACAGACAACATTTCAAGTTCAACGTTTGTATAAACTCTTAACTCCGTATCGCATGTGTGCAGACCATTCACAATTAACGGCAGCTTGTACTGTTGTTTTCAGCCGCGACCAATCATGCAGAAAATAGGAAAAAGCGGCGGAGAACAAGTTGTTGGCATATTCAGGAGGATGTCATGGGGAATTTGCTTAGGATCAAGCACATTATAATCATTTACCTTTTTAGATTATCTACTGTATCAATATCCCTGAGATTTGTGAAAAAAAGGTGAGAAATATATTGTCCTGCCCATCTGTCAGTCCGTTCCTTCATCTCATAGTAATGTGGATTCTCTACTCCTGTATCGCTAAAGACAACAGCATGCAGCTGTGGGATATAATATAGAAATATAACGGTTTCAAACTTTTGATATGACCCCTAGGGTTTGGATTAAAGTTGGGAAAGGTTTTTGAACATCTTATATATTACAGGTACAGGTCTGATAGTAGGCGTAATTTTTCATCATGGTAAGGGACATAACATATTTAATATTTTTTGGACTGTAACTGAGGAATCTGCCAAGCGATGGAAAACCCTGCCATTAATTAGAAACTGTTGAGATTCCCATCCTCTAACTATACATGGGCTTAAAGGACAGGAGCAGAAAATATCAGGCATACGTTCCAATATTTACTTTGAGTTATGTCCCTAGAGTAGTGACTTACCCAGCAGTTCATAATTAGAAAACTGACAAGATTTTCACACTAAAAATAATGGTCACGATGAGATATATTCACATGTGCATTCCTTTCATTCCTTTGGAGTAGGAGACTTTCCCCAGAGTCATAATTTGGAACTTTTAAATGAATTCCTCATAAGAACCGTTTTTAAACTTAATGAACGTGGGCTGGTGAATTCACATTTGCATTCCGAAACAAACGATCCTGGGTGTAGTGGACTTGCCCGTGGGTTATAACTTCAAACTGTAAAGTTACAGATACAAATGTGCAATGTTGAAACAATGGCTACCAGGTAAGGGTATACCCCTATTGGTAGCACTGGGGGGGGGGGTATATACAATGACATGTCACTTACCTAATTCTAGTATCTGTTTGAAATTAATTGAATATTAGGTGCCTTCTTTCCTGCACTGATATTATCACTACTTATATCTCTGGTTTTCTGTCTGTCTTTGAATCGATCCAACAAGTATGGCTCTTCGCGATCTTCTTTCAGAACCTTCTCAAGAAAGGAGAAGGAGGAAAGGAGTTCGTCTTTGGGAAAAAGGTAAGATTTATTTCTTTACAATGTTGCGTCGATGATTGCAGTATATTATGTTCCAGACTAAGTCATCTAATGGCATGTTGGTTTACATGTAAAATTGTAAAGTCTATTTTCGAAAGATTGTACAACGTTTAGTTGAAAGTGTTGTTTCTAATTGGATGAACTTCCGAACTATATCTTTAAAGTCCATAATTGTGCAGAAATTTAAAGTAAAATATCCATATATCTCACAAAACGTAATAGAAATACCAATAATTCAAAGAATACATTGAATATACTCTATACATTTTGAATTATTAGGAGAAGAAAAAAGAAAAAAAAAATTAACCATGTGTTAAAACCAGTTTTTGATTGTAACATATGTTCTGCCAATTAGTCTTGTGCTATCATTGTTGCAAAAAAGAATATTCCGTTTGTTCGTCCATTTCTCACCCCCTGCGGGTCCGGGGTTGTAGAATTGGCCCGACGTGCCTCGCTACGTGTCGTAAAAGGCGACTAAGTAGAGGCAACCTGTTTGCCGTGGGTTGCGTCCCGTGTCGGAGGAGGAAAGGATCCTGGTAGTTGAGCAGAGGCTTTCCATGCAATACACTACTTTGGCCTCTGCTTCTCTTAGACGGGTGGTCGGGATGGGCCCGGTTCCGACAAATCGGCTGGTCACGCCGAGCCCTAGGAAGTCTTTATTTACTCTTTCACCTTCTTTATCTGTCTCCTTGTATCTCTCTTGATACCACCGTTGCCCCTATATTCTATTCCTTTATCTTTCCCTTTTCCAAGTCTTAGAAGACTTCCTAGAAGGCGGTGGCTTAACGGGTCAATCGGGGGTAATTTTACCGACCTTAGAAATTGGCGACTTCAGGGTCAATCAAAGGTAATTTTATCAACTGAGTATGGCATCTGTGCATCCCTGGTACTTGAAAAGTGTCCCCTTGTTGGGCTCCTTGGTGGTTGGGGAGCACGGGTTCTGAATTTTTATTTAAGCCAAGATGGAAAATCAAAAAAATCAAAATAAGCGTACCAAAACGGGAACTGACTCAGATGATGAACCATGTTGTTTGGAATCCTTTCCTCGCTTCATGGTCATCAAATCAAAAGATGAAACCAAATCCCTAGCCGCACTATCGCCATTTATAATCGAAAAGACTATACTTGGATTAATCGGCAAACCAAAAAGCATTAAAAAGATCAAATCAGGTGGTCTGCTTGTGGAGTACGAACGTAAAGTACACACTGAGAACATTCAAAAAATTAAAGTATTTCATGACATCCCAGTAACTTGTTTCGCACACACATCTCTAAATACATCAAAAGGCGTCATTCGTTGCCGTGACATGGCTGGAGTCAGCGATAAAGACATCGTAGAGGGGATGAAAAGTGAAGGTGTCACTGCAGTTCGTAGGATTCGTATCAAACGAAACAACGATCTGCAGGACACCAACACCATTATACTCACCTTCAACAAACCAACGGTACCTAAAGTTGTCAAAGTTGGGTTCCTACAAGTTAAGGTTGAGATATACATACCAAATCCCCTCCGATGCTACAAATGTCAAAAATACTGTCATCATGAAGACCTCTGTTCCAGAAACCAAGTATGTGGACGATGTGGAGACCCTTCTCATCGGGAACCCGAGTGCAAAGCCACTCCGCATTGCGTCAACTGCGGCAAGGAACACCATGCAAATTCAAAAGATTGCGATACATGGAAACAGGAGAAGGAAATCCAAAGTATCAAATACACATCCAACATTCCATATCCAGAGGCCAGGAAGCTTGTACAAGCTAGAACATCACTCCTCGGCCCATCCTTCTCACCTATAGTGAAGAGTAACCAAAAAGCAACGAAAGACGCCCAAACTCAAACAGACCCACCTGAATCCCCTTCCGTCTCAAACATTCCGCATTACAAACCCCAGAAAAACTCAACATCGACACAAACAACATTCAACAATCTTCCAACACCAAGATCACCAAACAGTAAAAAAAGTAGACAACAAATAGGCAGCAAAAAGGGTCTGATGACCCAATAAAACTGCACAATAGGTTTGGAGACTTTGAGGATATGGATGCAGAAGAATCTGCTCCATGTCCTCAAGGTGGCTCCAAACCTAACAACAAAAAATATACCCCCGTACTTCCTCCAGATAAATAACCAAACAGATTGCCTCCGCGAAAGGTCTAACCTAGCTCCAGAATTTTCAATATAAAGTTGTAATGAAGAACACCATTTTACAATGGAACTGTAGAGGACTTAAAGCCAACTACCATGATATTCTTCTGCTTTTAAACGAACATGATCCTTCAGTACTATGTCTTCAGGAAACATTTTTGAAAAATACAGATAACATCACACTTAAAAACTACTCCCTGTTTAACAACTACTCTCAAAATGTTGACAGGGCATCAGGAGGAGTCTCTGTTATTGTGAACAACAGAGCCCCTCATAGCGTCATCCTTTTAAATACAAATTTACAAGCCATTGCTGTAAGCGTCACTCTTCTTCGAGTGATTACATTTTGCTCTATTTACTTACCATCAAACACTAACCTAGTACCAAATGAATTAGACACCCTTGTTCAACAACTTCCCTCGCCATTTATTTTACTCGGGGATTTTAATGCCCATAACATTTTATGGGGATCAAATCATATAAGTGACAGAGGTCACAAAGTTGAAGACTTTATTTCTAGACACGATCTGTGTCTATATAACACCAAAACACCAACATATTTACACCCAGGCACGGGTACATACACATGCATCGATTTGACAATTTGTTCTCCTTCGCTGCTTTTGGACTATGAATGGAAGGTCGCTGATGACCTTCACAGAAGCGATCACTTCCCAATCTCCCTTGTAAATCTTAACTCTACAATTGATGAAGTAATTCCACAATGGAATTTAAAGAAGGCCGACTGGGCCAAGTTTGAAACACTCTGTAAAACTAGGCTGAATGAGGATACAGTTTTCAATGTTAACGACCCCATTCAGCATTTTACATCTATTTTAATAGAGATTGCAGAAGAATCCGTTCCCAAGTCCTCGCCGTATTGTAAAAGAACCCCAAATACTTGGGTCACTAAGGAATGTAAGGAAGCCATTAGACTACGCCGAGAAGCATTAAAAAAAATTAATAATCATCCGACGCCCGAAAACTTAAATATATATCGCATTGTCCGGGCCAAAGCTCGCCGCACAATCAAAGAAAGTAAAAGAGCATCATGGAAGAAATATGTTTCTTCTTTAAACTCTCGTTCCTCTGTTAAGAAAGTTTGGGACACTATACGCAAAATAAACGGAAAGAGAAAACGAAACCCTCTCCGACATCTGAGACTGAACAATAACAACTTTAGTTCAAAACGTGACATTGCAAATACTCTTGCTGACACTTTCTCCAAAAATTCCTCATCATCTAATTATTCAGAAGCCTTCCGAAAACTTAAAACTCAAAAAGAAAAGTCACGTTTAAAATTCACATCCAACAACTCGGAAAGTTATAATCAATTGTTCTCACTATCGGAGCTTAGGGAGGCTTTAGATAAGGCCCATGATACATCCGCTGGGCCTGAAGAAATACATTACCAGTTTTTGAAACACCTTCCAGAATCATCATTAACATCTCTTTTGAAACTCTTCAATGATTTATGGATTACTGGTAATGTATCAAAAATCTGGAAAGAAGCAACTGTAATACCAGTCCCCAAACCCGGTAAAGATAGCGAAGACCCCAACAGCTATCGACTAATTGCACTCACAAGCTGTGTGTGCAAAACAATGGAACGAATGATCAATTCTCGGCTTATCTGGTACTTGGAAACTAACAATTTAATATCTCCTTTCCAAAGTGGCTTTCGATATGGCCGTAGCATCAATGATCCTCTGGTTAGACTGGAAACATTTATTCGTAATGCATTTATTAAGAAAGAACATTTAGTAGCGGTTTTCTTTGATTTAGAAAAGGCCTATGACACCACATGGAAGTACGGGATACTAAATGACCTGCACGATCTAGGTCTAAAAGGCCGTCTGCCCTATTTCATATCCAACTTTCTCTCCGACAGAGAATTCAAGGTACGAGTGGGCTCTACCCTCTCAGGTCTGCACGAGCAAGAGATGGGTGTGCCCCAGGGCAGTATTTTATCTGTGACTCTTTGTAACATCAAAATTAATAACATCACTAAGTGTTTGGCTCCTGGTGTGGATTGCTCGTTATACGTTGATGATTTTCTAATATGTTATCGATCAAAGCACATGCATATAATTGAAAGACAACTACAGCAAAATATCAACAAGATTCAAAATTGGGCTAGTACGAACGGCTTCAAATTCTCAAAATCAAAAACGGTATGCATGCATTTCTGTTAGATACGACGACACCACGAAGAACGTCACCTCACGCTGGACGGAACACCTATTCCAGTTGTTGAGGAAACAAAATTTTTAGGTATTATCTTTGACAAAAAACTGACTTTTATTCCACACCTAAAGAACTTGAAAGCTAAATGCTTAAAAGCACTTGACCTACTTAAAGTAGTAGCGCACACTGACTGGGGTGCTGATAGAAAAGTCATACTCAGTTTATATAGAACGTTTATACGGTCCAAACTGGACTATGGTTGCGTTGTGTATGGTTCAGCCAGAAAATCATATTTGAAAATGCTTGACCCAATTCATCATCAGGGAGTAAGACTGGCTCTAGGAGCATTTAAAACATCCCCGTGTGAGAGCCTGCTAGCTGAAGCGAACGAACCACCGTTATCGCATCGTAGATAAATGCTTTCCGCACAGTATGCTCTCAAATTAAAATCAAACACTCAGAATCCTGCTTTTTCGGCTGTTTTTCAACCCAAATACAAAACCTTATACGAAAATAAACCAAACGCCATACCTTCCTTTGGCATTAGAATATCATCCAGCCTTGACACTACAAATATAGATCTTTCTAAAATTCAGAAAACGTCCATCTCCGAAACACCACCCTGGCTAATTAAACAACCAAAAGTACGTTTTACGCTACACGATGGAAAAAAATCCGAAACAAACCCTTCTGTCTTCCACAACTCTTACCATGAACTCCTCACCGAATTTAAAAACTACACCAGAATTTACACTGATGGATCAAAGTATGAGGAAAAGGCTGCTGCAGCCTTTGTTTGTGGAAATCACACAACGCAAGTTCGCTTACCAAATGGAGCATCAATTTTTACAGCCGAAATCAGAGCAATAGACCTTGCTCTGCAACATATAGAAAAGAAACATATTTTAAACAGTATCATCTTCTCTGACTCGCTATCAGTACTCCAGTCACTACACAATAGAAAACTGGAGAACCCATTATTGAAAAACATGCTCGTCAAAAATACCGAGCTGAGTTTCTCCCACAATATAATATACTGTTGGTTACCTAGCCACATTGGTATTAAAGGTAACGAAAAAGCTGATCGCGCTGCTAAAATGGCCCTTACTCAAGAACCATCTGATTTTAAAATACCGTATACTGATTTTAAACCTTGTATCAGAAAGTTCTTTCGTCAGAAGTGGCAGGCATCATGGAATGATGCCGTGAATAACAAACTTCATGCAATCAAGCCAACTCTAGGAGAATGGACTCCTTCCTACAGAACCATGCGTAGGGAGGAGGTAGTCATTGCAAGAATCCGAATTGGTCATACTTATATCACCCACTCCAATCTACTAAAAGGTGAAGACCCACCAGAGTACATTTCTTGCAATGAACCATTCACTGTCAAGCACTTTATGATAGAGTGTTTTGATCTGCAACCTACGCGCGATCGTTATTACATAGTGCATGACATGAAAGAACTTTTTGATACTATAAACATCACTCGTATTATAGAGTTCCTGAAAGCAGTAAATATTTACTCTAAACTCTAACTTTTATGCTGTCACCTTGTGCAGTTTTATGCAAAATATATACCGTCCCTTTTTAATACCTTTTCATTATTTTTCATTAAGATACAACATTTGCATCCCCCGTTGATCGGGAAGCTTTATTTTTCACCGTTACCATCTTGCCGTTTTAATTTCAACTATTTGTGTTTTAATAGCGCTGGTCGATATGAGACTTATCATAATTTTTAAAAGATTATACATATAACATTTTGTTTGGCGCTAAATAGCCTTACAGTGCTGATGCGCCGTTAAAAATAAAATCAATCAATCTATCAATCAATCGTCCATTTCTCCAATCCTGAGTGATTTCCATTCTAACTTGATGTGTCATTTGAATGGACATATTGATTGCATTAGGATTTTCTTGCACATACAATTTAACCCAGGATAAACAAAGATTCTATAAAATCAGGGGCCTCAGAGGAACAAAAAATGGTAATATTCCGGGACAGAGGGAGGTGGGTGGATGTACCTCGAGTAACAGGGTGTAGGTGGGAGGAACGGGAGTGGCAAAGAAGCATCATTCATCCATAAAAAGACTAAAATATTCTTGTTTTTTTCTCAGATCACTTTCGTAGACTACAATCTCTTGGATCTTCTCGATATTCACAAAGTTCTGGCTCCAAGTTGTCTGGACGAGTTCCCAACTCTAGAAGGTTATTATAAACGCATGCTCATGCGTCCGAATATTGCGAGTTATAGGCACACAGACGAATTTCATCAGCGGCCAATCAACTACAATGGCAAACAATGAAATGACTCAGAACATGTAAAAGACCTATAACGTATATATGCGTCATAGTTGCATTTTTTGTGGGAGTTAACTTTTCTCAAAAGAGAATACAAATTCAAGCAGCGAAAGCCTTGTTTTCCCAATGCACTAAGTTAGTAAAAATAAATGAATACAATGTGATTCACGTGTCTTATTATTTAGAAATATCCTTAAATTATAGGTCACACAAAGTTTAAAAAGAATTGACTCCATCACTGCTTTTGAATCTGTTACGTTTAGGCTCTTACAAAACGTAAGAAAAGAGTGAAGACAACAAGCGATGTAAAATTTGACGAATAATATATTTCCCTAGAAAAGCAATGTAAAAATGAGAGAAAAAAATTACGATTCTATGAATCAAATCCAAAAATAGTCGAAGAATAAAACAGTCCTAGTAATCAAAAATCCTACTGAAACTGAGTTCGAAACCGGATGAAATCAAAAATGGAAGGTGATGGCGTATGTTTTGGTTAGTGTCGTACTGACGTGTCAACAGTTTTTTGTTTGAATCACAGAAAATAATAGTCCAGTGTCTGAATTCTGCGTTAATTTCTGTAACCATCCTTGTCCAAGAATTAATTTAGAGCACATGTATTCCAGGGGAAAATAATCTCTTGAAATCCAAATACTTTGAAGAAAATAACATTACTAGCCCAAAAAACATGGTCTCAACATAAAACACTTTGACTTCTGAAGTGCTAAGGCAAGAATAACTATTATTTTTCAATACATCAATAATAAATCTAGCTACGGCGCAAAACAGATACCCAGATGTGGGTCAATCCAGTGGAAAAACTAGATTTTGAAACAATTGCTACATGTTTTTTGTCACGTACTCCAAGTATAGACTCGATTTCATTTTATGAATTTTACTGTGAGAAAGAATTGTTTTTAAAAAGAAACGTGTTTCCCTTTAATTTCATCGATTTCTGAATCAAGGTCAGGAACTAGGTCAGCATTAGATACAAAGTTTATATTATTAGAGTTTACGAAAACCATTCATGTAAAACTATAATGAATTTATGGAAAATGTCAAATCCAGTAAATAAAATTGCATTATAATAACATGTAATGGAAACAACAAAAAATGTAAAACTAACAAACAAATAATTATATTAAATCAAATATAAATCAAATCAAATATACAACAATTTCCAGACATTGGTTTTAAGAATAGAAAGGAGAAACTATTATATTCATTAAACAAGGATAAAAAAGACTTAGTATGAAACGGTAAAGCAGAACCTAACTTGTATGAGCGACCATCACACATTCAACATGCCGATTCCATGAATCGCAATTTGGGCAGAAGATGTTGAGAGAGAGAGAGAGAGAGAGAGAGAGAGAGAGATTACAAATATACACCAAAGAAATCTGAAGTGTTATCCTTGGATTATATAGGAGAATGCTTGATAACACTAGGCAGAATTTTAAAAATGATGCTCTAAGTCGATAAACATAGATAAACCCTAGGAATATTTTCCAAAACTCCCATTGCAAAGGAATGTTTTTGCCCCACCCCTGCTGTCCATCTTACACTTACAATGTGAGCACTGGTCTTTCAACCTTATGCAAAAGTAGATTTATGCACGAATTTATCTGTACTATTTTGCCTCGAAATCAGGACAGAATAGTTTTAAATAGGATGAAAGCAATTTATTCTTTTGATGTTATGGCTACATTCTGATGGGTTTGTCCAGATGGGTGAGTGTTGTTGCAGATGTCATCGAATCGTTGGTATTTTTCGTCAGTAGAGGTGTAGTCTTATTATTTCGTAGTAGCGGTTTTATTGTGTGGCGGATAAGTAACATTGTGCAGAATGAACAAACTTGAAGATAAGGTTATTCAAAATTTCGTGCACCATTTCTGAACAGTGCTTAAAATATGCATGCACTTGGTTGTCATTGAAACTTTGCCGACGCTTGCAATACAACCTTTTGCTGTTAGGAAAAATAGCGCAATTCGTTCTGTTTCAATTGATTCCCGTCCTCAAAAACCTTTATTATAATTTGCCTATGTAATGGATTTCTGCTGTTTGTTTCTGATTTCTTTTGTCTCTATAACTCTTGTACTTGTTGAAGATAAAAATAAACCCTTCATATTGATGATCCGATTATTATTTATTGGTTTGCTTATCATGTGATATATACTATTGACGTTATTGACGGCAGATGTTACTATTTTAGGTTTTATAAGTTTGTTCTGAATCTATTTCTTCTTGAAGCTTTGTAACCGATCTTAATGTTTTCAACATCTTTATAGTGTTGAACTCTGTGACTAAATCATTTTCTATCTCGGTATTTTTTGTGCCGTCTGAAATTAAGAAAATTATCATGACTCGCATGTGTCGGATGCAAAAGAGGTGAATTTGGTCCCTTTTCTCCCATAGCTGTGCTATATATATATATATATATATATATATATATATATATATATATATATATATATATATATATATATATATATATATATATATATATATATATATAAGCACGAGTCATGTAGATGTTCTCGATTGTGATGTATTTTTATGTATTTTTAATTTGAACATTTTCTTTTTGCTGTTTTACTTTTTTTCCTTTAAAGACTGGAGCCGTGTTCTACATGCACATATGCTATCAGATAGATGTGAACTGGCTAAACAAACTTGAATAATTAGCTTATAAATGTCTTCATTATTCATGGTAGATTGTAGAAATATTGTAAACAGCAAGAGTTAGTTCAATATCATTATCTTTATAACTGTTGGAGCAGGGTTTAATGTAGATCTAATGCAGAAATATGAAAAACAGATGGTCAGAAGGCCCCTTCAGCTGACGTTAACTTGACAACGGCAAGGAATACAAATAAACGGCCTATATGTGCACTGAAGTGGTGCGAAAAGATCTGTCTGGAATAATTTGAAAGCTATATCAATATATATATATATATATATATATATATATATATATATATATATATATATATATATATATATATATATATATATAATCAGAACTTGGAGGCTGATTTATTTGACCGTATACGTTCTCATATTGGCAGCCACCTCTATATTCATTTGTACTGACTTTGTATTAAATTTGCCAGCCGCCTCCTTCTCCAGTTTTGCTGACTTTGCAGTACATTAGTCCAGATTCGAGTGATGATTACCTGGTGACTGATGGATCTGTCTATTTTTTATATCCCTGATGCAAAAATAAATAAATACTAAATTAAACAAATAAACAAATTAATTAAATGATCGGTTACTAGTATTCTGTTCAGCACACCGATGAATGTTAAATGTTAAATTTTAAAATGAACTCAGTCTTAATGTTGCAGTGTACTTTGCATTTGAAAACGTTTAGTTTGTTTACAATATGTATTGCGATATCCCAAGATTAGTGAACTTAACATGGGAATAAACAAAAATATGAATGAATATTACCACCTTCATTATGACATAATTTTAGACTGTTTCGGCTTTTGCAATATCAACAATGCTGACTTCTACAGATGTGTTGATTGCAACGAAAATAAACATCAGTCCAGATAAAGAATTGAGAATAATTAAAACACTCGAGACACCAACATGTACATAATCCTTTCTCTGCTTTTTTCAATAAATTGAACATACTGATTTATTGATTGTCATTATGATATTCATATCATAATCATAAACAGCCTGAAAGAAAAAACATTATTTCTGTGCAGAAAAAATTTATATGATAAAATGTCAAAAAGCCGATATTTCTAATTTGTGGATTTTTTCCAGCTTATCGGAAAGCAGCAAAAAGATCATAATCCCATACAAAAGTTCTTTTTAGGGATGATATATCAAACAGGCCAAACAATTAAATCATAAAGGGTTCCAACGAGGTGGGTTTACAACAATTTAGGCATTTATGTCTCATTTGCGACGGATAAGTTTTCGAAATCCTGAATCCTACTGTCGGTCATTTTTAAGCAAAGACACAACTGGGTCATCGTTACGTTTTCCTGCATGAAGACAAATTTAGCAAAGCAAACAATGAAATTTAATGAATGTAAGTGTCACTATTCAAGTATCATTTACATTTTGATATAAGTTTTTCCAGGATGATATGCAGTCTGTATATATCATTTTAGTAATAAATCACACGACTAATATAAATATTGGTGGTTAAGTAATAATCCATATTGTCATTTCGTATCAAGCCCGCTAACAGTGTAAGCTCTTTTTGTGTAAAGGACAGAAACACTGGGTCGCAATACAGAACATCAAACTTGACAGGTGCGTTCTACATTTTGACCAAACAACGAGTCATCACAGTTTATCTTGCTCCTGTTTGTACTCGTCGAACAGGTAATCATGCGGCATGCCCTTACGACTAAAACTCGTATAAAATAGTTCTTACCTAAGAGATTTCAATGCGATTCTGGAAGATAGTGCGGAGCGATATACTGATTGTACGAAAAATGATTTAAGATATAGAACAAGGTGATTTCGTTAGAATGTTGGAGGGTAGCGGTTGAAGTGCGGTGACATTAAAATCTTGACTACACTTGTATTTTCCAGATATTAGTATCAAGTATATTTCACAGATGACGAACGTATTTTTCGCAATGTGGCGCTATTACTTTATTTTGAGTGTGGAATTAATTTACCTTACGCATGTAGTTCTATGTTCTTCCCAGAAAATCGAAGTCAACGCACGGATTGGAAAAGTTACTGGATTTATGCAGGAGGCCAGTTTTAATGGTGAGATACAGCCAGTTGTACAATTTCTTGGCATTCCATTTGCAGAGGCACCCATTGGTAAGCTTCGATTTGCCAAAACTGTACCAAAGTCCAAAGTTCAGTCTCCGTATGATGCCACGCATTCAAGACCGGTGTGTGTGCAGGAAAAATACGTGGATCCCGGAATAAATCAGTTTGAAATATCAGAGGACTGTTTATATCTTAATATCTTTGTTCCCGGAAAAATAGTGCCGAATGGAAAGCCACAATTTGCAGTGATGGTGTGGATATATGGGGGTGGTTTTATCTCAGGAGCACAAGATTACTACTCGGGGGAAATATTGGGTGGTTTTAATGAAGTAATTGTTGTTACAATAAACTACAGATTGTCTCTGTTTGGTTACGCTCGGAGCCATGGGGGTAACATTCCAGGCAACATGGGACTTTGGGACCAGCATTTTGGCATCAAATGGGTACATGATAATATTCTGGACTTTGGAGGAGACCCGGAACGAATCACACTATTTGGTGAGTCGGCAGGATCAGCAAGTGTTTTGTATCAAGCACTCTATCCGGGAAACAAAGGTTTGTTCAAGAACGTTATTGCAGAAAGTGGAAGCCCACTAAATATATGGGCTTTCAATGGTGATCCCACACACTGCTTTGAGAGATTTGCCAATTCCACTGGATGCTCAACAGAAAATGAGGCTGAAACAATAGCGTGCCTAAATTCCAAATCAACTGACGATCTTATGGAAATTCTGAACAAAGAACAAGCTTTTAATCTCGGACTTACACCCAGATTCGCCCCGTCGCTGGATGGGGACTTTTTAAAGGAATTACCTAAAGAGATTTTCCAAAATAGGACCCGATGGTCACATGAAGCTCTCCAAACACTGGGGGCTTTCAATCTTATGATAGGAATGACCAGCGGTGAAGGGGGGTTGATCATAAATATCCTAGATATGATGACGAAACACCAATACAATAAATCAGCATACGACGGATTTTCTCCAGAATTCTTTAGAGACAAAGTGATTTCCAGTGTTGTGAAAGGTACCAAAAAGCGTGACGTTCCTAGTCTCGTTGAAGCGATATACCATAAGTACACCGACTGGTCTGACCCTGAGAATAATTGGAAAGTAGGTCGTGCCCTGATTGATTTTTATTCTGATTATCTTTTTAATGTTGGAATCCTTCAGACGGCTGTTGCACACTCTAAGAACAATGCTGGGTCATCTAGTCATCCTACAGGAACCTATCTCTATATGTATGATCATAAGCCTTCCATCATTCCCACTCCAGAGTGGTTCACTTCGGCAAGTCATGGGTTTGAACTTCTATCAGTATTCGGTTTTGCAGATTCCCTCTTTAAATCATCTTACTTAAATGTAAGTGTTGAAAGCAGAGGCTTGGTAAAACCAGAGGAGTTTAAACTGTCACAGATGGTGATGAAGTTGTGGACAAACTTTGCCAAAGATGGGTAAGTTGTGTTCAAAATATAAATTATTGGAAGACTTGCTGCGTTCATTTTACTTTGCTGCCTGTTCAACAAGAGTAGTCACGGTGGCCCGGTTAGAGTGCCAGACCAGTGATCAGAAATATTAGGTTCGATTCACATAGTAATTTTCGCTCGTGTCAGCTAACGTTTTGCTCTCTGGGCAAGACACATTACTCCATTTACCTTGGTAATAAATAACCTTCTACTATGTTAGTGTTCCGTAAAGCTTCAACCAAATCAAACCAAAGAAAATATCAGCAGTGAAAATCTAAATCAGTATATACAAGCAGATAGAGAAGTATTTACGTGTTCATACCAAATTACCAACCCAACTATATACCTAATTAGATAATTATCTACCTATCTACAAACCTTCATAGTTCATGCTAACCAAACCGCCAGCCAATCACCCAAGCAACAACATTAATCCATGCATGCATCCATCCTTCCATCCATACAAACATAGATACATACATACATCATACATACATACATACATACATACATACATACATACATACATTTATATATCTTAGAACCAAACAGTGTACCAAAAAGCATGGCCGTGTCGTACAAAACCACTTTCCTTTCCTAAAAATAGCGACTCTTTTTCAATGTTACTCTTTTTATTATGTGTTCCAAAACACCAAGCTAGACAACATAAGACGAAGCGAATCGATTAGTTTAGCGTAAATTGAAATGAGTCAGAACTGAATTTTAATTAATTTATGCATGATCCGAATCTGAAGATCGAATAAACATTTATGATGTATACATATTAATCTTCATTGAATATGCTAATAGTCTGTCCAAGCTCAATGTGTTTAGTTTTATTTAAACAGCAACCCAAATGAAGATGCAGGAAAAGAAAACACCATTCCTTTTGAGTGGCCAGCGTACGACTCGGTTAATCAGTCCTATTTGCACATTATAACTGTGATGGACAAGGAATGCATCAAAAGGCGACTGTACGCAGACAGATTGGATTTCTGGACCAATGTCATTCCCGCTATGGAGGATGCCATTACAGAATGCAGACATGAAATAAATGTTTATTCTGACCTCTGCCGACTAAATGTGTATCAAGAAGACACTGGAACTCTGGAATCATCTCAGTATGGATTTGTCAGCGGTTTTATCTCAGGGTGTGCTGCTCTTTTGATTGTCGTTATGTGCATGCGTCATTAAGAAATTAGCATTTTGCGGATTAACAAGTGGAATATGCATTGTTTTAGGATCGTTTTTGATACTATAAAAAGATCTTTAATGACATCAAGAAAGGCATGTCAAGCCAAGGTAACAACATATATGTTTGATGTATGTATCATCTTTAGAACAACAAAAATGAATCAAGAAAATATTCTGTTTTGCTGCTTTTCCCATAGCATGGTGATATACTGAACCACATAACCCAAAAATATATTTTTTTTATTCTGTATGCAGTATGCATCTACTCAGAAAGAGAGTGAGAAACTTCATTTTGGTAATGAGAAATTTCATTTTGGTAATGCTAGAGGCAAATTTTCTTGCTTCACCATGTCGATCGAAATCAACCTTGGTAACTTTGATAAAAGTAAAATGAAACTTGTTTTTAAATTCTAGTTAAGCTTTTATTTTTATTTTTTACAAATAATATCTATTTTACCTGCATCCTAAATACCTGTCGTTTGTTCTTTGTTCTCTTCATGGATCGGACCAAGAATTTCATTTTAGTTAGTCTCGTAATCAGCTTTAATGCTTTAATTTGATTTCATTGCTCGTCTCTTTGAATTAAACTTACAATATAGTGACTCTAACGTTCTTTTTATGAAATGCGAATATACTAGACAGTCTGAAAAAATATACACTTTTGAATTAAAAATTAGTGAATTTGTCTCCTTTCATGTCATTTTTTATTTTGTATAATATTAAACGATTTAACCCCACGAAGTTTTGTTATTGTTAATCAGGTTATACTATTATAAACATGTTCATCAAGTCATATTACTGTAACCAAGCTCTTCATGTTAAGCTATTGCAATCAAATTTATTTGGTTATACTACTGTTAACATGTTCATATGCAGACGAAATATTAAAATTTTCATATTCATTTTCCAATTGTGGCGGAGACATAGCGCTCGTCTAAGTTAGACATGGGATGTCATTCATCTTGTCGTTTCAGAAATCATAGTAAAATTTACTTGTATTAAGTTTATTTTCTACTCCAAACAAAAACTATTTTAAGACTTGTAATCATGCCAACCCATCAGACATTACACATAGGATTTGGCCCACTTCATGCAGTAGCAGTTATTTTTAAGTGTACAAAACATATTTTGTTGAAATCAGAGATATTGTCATGTCATATAATATTGTCATGTCATAATATATTGTCATGTCATATAATATTGTCATGTCATATAATATTGTCATGTCATATTATAGTATGTCATAAATATTATGTCATATGCTAGTCATGTCATAAATATTGTCATGTCATCTATATTGTCATGTCATATTATAGTCATGTCATATAGCATGTCATAAATATTGTTACGTTATATGCTAGTCATGTCATATAATATTGTCATGTCATATATATTGTCATGTCATATAATATTGCCATGTCATAAATATTGTCAAGTCATATACTAGTCATGTCATATTATAGTATGTCATAAATATTGTTATGTCATATACTAGTCATGTCATAATATTGTCATGTCATAAATATTGTCATGTCATATTATAGTCATTTCATATTATAGTATGTCATAAATATTGTTACATTATATACTAGTCATGTCATATAATATTGTCATGTCATAATATTGCCATGTCTCATATATATATATATATATATATATATATATATATATATATATATATATATATATATATATATATAAGAATGCTGCTATCAGGGGACTTACATGCATAACACCAATCATTTGGTGACATTTGCTTTTTAGATGGTTTAAACATAATTATTTAATGTTTATTTGGTGGCTGCCTTTTCAGTTATATAGTTGAAGAACAAAATTTAACCTCACTGATATTTGTTTTCATGATATATATATATATATATATATATATATATATATATATATATATATATATATATATATATATATATATATATATATATATATATATATATATATATGTATATATATATATATATATATATATATATATATATATATATATATATATATATATATATATATATATATATATATATATATATATATATATATATATATAAATGTCCCTTGATAGTTGTTCCCCGATAGTCAAATCCTTTTAGTCCATGCTCATTACCGATCTTTAGGGTACAATGTATATATTATACATATACGATGTCATTGGGAGCCTTACTATATACATATCCACCTATTTGGGTACATTCACAAATATATAGAGTGTATTTGCTTGAAATGAGTCAATAACATATATTTCATAGAGTGGGTGAAATACTCAGTATTTTCATGAGCAAATGCTCCTTTTATTTTATGTTCAAGCATATTGTCTAATAACTTGTACAACACACACACACTGTAGTAGCAGATTTCTTACTGCATCCCGCACGATGTCAGTGGTTTACCGTTTACTGCACTGTTTTGTGTATATTTGCACATAAAATTAATTTTTTACAAAATGCTCCTTCCCAATTCAAGGTAAAAGAGCAGATAAATACAAAATGAAGAAAACAAACATGTTTATCATTGGTTGTATTTAATCCCATCATTTAGCTTTCCAGATGGCCATCTTTACAGTTACATTACGCATTGTGAAACATTAAAATTTCTCATATGTAATATCTACTGACGGCCAGTGAAAAGATATGTTTACTTTTCACCCTATCACAGTTATTTCAGTCGGAAAATTCAGTAACTTACTGCCTAGCATAAAATAAATATATACATTTATTGATTATGTATATATACTGACAAATATCTTACTCCCCTTTACATAGTCCCTTATTTATTTGTGGTAACCAAATATGCTATTCTTTCTAAAGACTATGTAGTGTTATAAACCGTTAGGTTATCCTTCATGTTACTGTAAAAGTTTTCTGTCTTGTCACAGATATGCAATGAATCAGTATATTTATTTTTTCAAACTTGTTTTAGTAAAAATTTATCCATTAGCCATTTAGATAACTCTTGCACTTTAAATGGTTTTGATAATTTGATTTTCTTGTTCTGACCAATAAGTGTTGAAATCATTGCTGATATTCTTGAGCAATAAGATTTTCAAACTAGTTGTGTGACAGCCATATTGGGCTCAAGATTGTTACCATTTTCATTTTGGACCAACTAGACATCGTCTGATGTCTTTTGGTGAAAACCCCATGTCAACATGACCATCATTTCAGTAGGTGTAGCTATAACAAGATTGCCAAGATGGACGTCATAGCAGCCATACTGGATATAAGATTGGCACAATTTTCATTTAGGACCAATAAGATATCATAAGAAGTCTTTAAGTGAAAACCCCATGTTGATATGGCCATCCATTCAGAAGGAGTGGAGATGAGATTTTTAAGATGGCCATATCGGATGTCAGATTGGCATCATTTTCATTTAGGACCTACTAGACATCATCAGAAGACTTCTACTAAAACCTCCATGCTGATATTACTATCCATTTTGTAGAAGAAGCAATAAAAAGAGTTTCAAGATGGTCTCTGTGTCAAGTTTCAAGTCAATCCACCAAGTAGTTTATGAGTAATGATAATAATCTTGTGCTCACAGATGGGCAATGGACAACAGGCCATCCCACAACACCTTCTGTTTTATGACCAGTAGAGCTAAAAATCAGAGGCCTTCCAAAAATCATGGAACAAATATATATGTACATAATCATTATTGTGAACAAGATCAGTATAGATCCTTCAAATCAAATAAATGAATCAGAAACTCCCTTTCGCCGTCAATTACATACATTACTGTCATTCACCCCCCCACCTCAGAGTCTTGACCTTTGTCCGAGTGCCCTCTATCAACTTTATTGGAATACACTAAATACAAACTCTGCTCAAAATTCTCATTTGCATATGTACATAGGATCAATATATCATAAATATAGTACAATTATTTGGTCAGGCTAATATTTTCTAGCAAAGCTGGACAGCATAAATAGCATATTGAACCTTCGACACACACAACAAAATTTTGTTTCCCCTCTCCCATCATATTAAAGAAAAATATTATCATCATTTGTGTAAAAGCCAAACTAGTGAAATTTGTTTATCATTCAACAGAAATTTTTTAATGAGAATCTTAATACTCAAATGAAACCTATGGATCAGGCTTAAAGCACCTGGAACTCACCAGATCCTCAGGGACTGACGTTCTACTGGCCAAAAATAATTTCCAGGAATTCAAGAGAAGAACATTTCATAATAATTTGAACTGCTGAATATTGAAACCATCTCTAATATTCTTCAGCAATAACAAGATCTTCAAATTAGCCATTGTGGTGGACATACTGTTTGTCATATCTGCACCATTTTCATTTAGGACCAACAAGACATGATAAGAAGTCGTCTGGTGGAAATCTCAAGCTGAAATGACTTTCTGTTCTTTTTGGAGTAATGATAAGATTTTCAAGATGGCTGCCATGATGGCCATATTGTATAGCAGACTGGCACCATTTCTATTTAGGACAAGTTAGACATCATAAGAAGTCTTTTGGTGAAAGCACAATATTTATATGACTAGCCATCTAGAAGTAGCAATAAGATTGTCAAGATGACCATTATGATGGCCTTATTGGAAGTCAGATGAGCCAGCTTGACACAGTAAGAAGTTGTTTAGTGAAAACCTAATGCCAATATGACCATTCATTCAGGAGTAGTGATAACAATATTTTTAAGATAGTAACTGCTGCAGCCATATAGGATATCTGAGCAGCAGCATTTTCATTTAGGACCAACTAGATATTATAAAAAGTCATTTAGTAAAAGAAATAAAACAGGCTAATGTGACCATCCATTCAGGAACAGCAGAGATAAGATTTCAAGAAGGCCACTGTGGTTGCCATATTGGATGTGCAAGTGATACCATTTTAATTTAGGACCAACTAGAAGACTTCTAGAGAAAACTCCATAGTAATATAACTTTTTGGTCAGAAGGAGTAGTGATAACAAGATGTTCTAGATGGGTGTGGTTGTGGTCATAATGGACTCTAGATCGGCACCATTTTCATTTAGGTCCAACTAAGCATCACAAGAAGTTTTATAGTGAAAACCCTTTCATCCATTCACTAGGAGTAGCGATAAGATTTTTAAGATGCCCACTGTGGTAGCCATAACTGATGTGAAAAATGGCACCGCTTTCATTTAGGACCAGCTGGTATGAGGGATGATTTTTTTGTTGTTGTTGTAGGGTTTAACGCCATTTTTCAGCACAAGATAGGCTATACATGGTGGCCAGTATTTATGGTGGAGGAAGAACCCAGGAAATCCCCAGAAAGAACCACCGACCCTCGAGAAGATACTGGCAAGCTTTCTCACATACCCACATTGGCTGAATCCGAGACTTGAACCTATGCAGACAGAGGTGAAATGGCAGTGATCCGTAATGGAGAGCACTTTAGACCACTCGGCCACATGGGACCCCTATGAGGGATGAAGGTGTGTGTAAAGTTTCATGGCAATCCTGAAGTAGTTTAGGTGTAGTGATAACAAGCTTGTGTTAATGGATGGACCGATGACATACTGTCCCATAAGCATATGGAGAAAATGTGGAGATCTATACTGTATATGAAGATCTGCACTATGGCAAGTACAAAAATACAAGATATGACCTTCACTTGAACCCAAGGTCAATTAAGTCTGGTTATTAAACTCCTTCACAAAAGTATAGACATAATTGTTATATCTGCACCATATTTACACTATATGTACCAAAAATTCACAGTGATGCATCAAAACCTGCAGGACTAGTCGCATACATAAAAATCTGTCACTGCATGACAAAAAAGGGCAATAATTCAATGACAAAAATTGCAGGAGGTCAGTAATTTGGCAAAATGTGCATCTTCAAATTATCTTTCATGGAGATGAAGTGAAAACTTGGACAGTATACAGTGCATTCATAAAATTAAATCAAGCACTACCTCAAGCTGCAAGTTAAAGACAATAATTCAAGCAACTATTGCAGGAGTAAAGTAATTTGTTGACATGTGAATGTTCAGATGATGACCATAATATGTATCAAGTGTTACAGTGATCCATCAGAAACAGACTATTTGCATTTACAAGATTATGGCATACACTGTATTTAATTTAAAAAATGGCAATAATTGAAGAGCAAAGTTATTTGTTGATATGCACATGTTGAGTTGATGACTACAACATTTACCAAGTTTCATGGCAGTCCACTGAAAAATGTATGATAATTGTGTTTAGAATACTTTGACATACATGGAATTCAGTTGCAAGTAAGAAAATTATACAAATGCAGAATAAAGTAATAAGTCTATCTGACCTTCATTGAGTGATGCCTTTAATATTTACAAGAGTTCATGGCAATTCATTGAAAACCAGGATTAGTTGAATTAATATGAGCGTGTGCCAGATGGATGGATGGAAGGATGAATGGATTGACACGAGGGTTCCAAGAAGAGGCACTTAAGGTACACCAATTTTCTGTAGTTGATCCTTGATTTTTTCTTGTTGAAGCCTCTTCATGTTCATTAGTTTTGTTCTGACTTTGTTGTAAGGTGCTTTGATTTTGCTTTTCAGTATCCATTGTTCCACTACTCTTTTGCCTGAAGGATAGAGACCAGAGACTAATAATACTGCATCCCAATGCAATGCACTAGACAACAATGCCCATATATCTTGAAAGTTCTCTCTCTCTCTCTGATTTATTTTGGATTAATAATTAATCAGTCTTCTTTGCAGTCTGCATGAATGAATACTAAATTCTAAATGTTGTAACTAGTTTTAATAATTTATGTCAGTGTTAATAAATTACATAGGAAGAAGAACATTATTTATATTCCATTGTCATTTATGAATAACTTTATTTTAAATCTGTGAAGACCAGTCAATTAGCAACAAAACTTTTCATCCCAATATTAAATAACTTCAAGAACAATGATAATTTCTTTGATACAACTTTATAAAAAGGCATGTTTTTGTTCAATGTTAGAAAATATATGGATACTTGATCACTCATTCACAAAACAAGCAGATGTCACACAATCAAATATGCCTTAATCATAGGGAGTCCAATGAATGCAAGGATGAATAAATGGATTGGATGAAAAAATGAACTACAGGGTATCATCATAAAAGAGTTTTATAAGCAGATAGTATGTACACGAACATGTAGACTCACAGCACAGCATTTTATGTCCAGGTATCAGCAGTTTTTCAAAACATTGCATCGATCAATGCAACTTTTTTGAAAATGAAACAAACCAGCTGCAGCAAAAGAATAAAAAAAAATAAAAGATTCTGACAACTTCACATATACAAATACTTTATAAATAGATATGGTTCATGTGGCTGCTTGATTTAATGGCCCTTTGTAGAGTTTCCCTGGTCACCACTGTTGCTCTCAGTAACTGCCAAGTTCTGTTGATATAGGTGTGTACTTCATGCAGCACATTTGTTGTAGATTAACTGTTTTCACTCATAGGCATCTATTTTCACCAACCAGGTCACTGACAACAATGTGCATTATTCATTGAACATTCTTTGCGAAGAGGAGTGTAACTCAGTAACTACAACATGGCTGCAAGTGATATATGGACAATACACTCTGTGAAAACTATGTAAATTAAACAGATCTCTTTTTTTCTCCTTACTATCCAAATTTCTAAATAGTAATGACAAATTCATCTCATTGATTTGTTTTTCCCCAATCCAAAAGAATGCAGACTTTTTTAATATGGTGAGATCTTTATTTTGTTGCTCATTCTGTGATAAAATTGCATGTATAGATAAGCAAAATAGTGAGCAGGAGAGAATAAAAGGTGAGTGAGCTTGTGTAGCTAGCTGTATTTTTCACTTTTAGTGATATAAAACAATTGTTTGTGTCATTGTTTAACAACCAACACTAGATTTGTGTTTGCAAATTATGCATGCACAATAAAAGGTCAAAGTCTAAAAAGTTTAAAAATGCATAAAAATGTGACCGAATGTTCCGACAGGCATATAAATCAAACCAGGTTGTCTACATATGCTTACAAACATTTCATTAGTCTATCTTAGGTGGTTTTGGATTAATCTTGGTCAGAAAATTTTCATGGAAAAAGTCCAAGTCCATGGCAGCAGCTCATTTAGCAGTACCAGACTCATAACAGCTCTGGTCAGTCTAGATCAGCTGCCTTGGTGTGTTCTTGGGAATGGCACTTAGTTCCCATTTCCTTGGCATACAATAGCCAATAATGTGTTGAAAGAGCAGCTACAAGCCAATCAACCATCAAAAACGTATAAAAGATTGGCCTTATGACTCCAAAATCAATAGCTTTATTCCTTACCCCAGTACAAACCACCCATGTTTGGTTGAGGTATGTTGTGTAGAACTAATGTTTTTATGCAGAAACCCTTTTTTCAATTCTTTCAGTCATAAAAAAATCAGTATGGTTCTTCCTCACCCCAAGTGCACACTATCCACGAAGTTTGGTAACTGTGAGTTATTGTGCAGAAATTGTTTTCGTTCTTTCAATTAGTCATCTTGACCTCTGAACTTTTCACCCCAAAATCAATAGAGTTCTTCTTGACTGTAAGTGGAAAACATCCACAAAAATGGTAATTGTTGATGGTGGACAACTAAAGTTATTGTGCAAAAACCAAACTAGCTTTATGGCAGCCATATACAAATTGCTATAATTTTCTATCTGAACCTTATCTATATAATAACATGAGATGAGAAACAGACCTTGTCCATGGTAGTGATCTTTGTGGTGGTTTCATCCCACAAAGCCTGTCTAGACACCTGCAGATACACTTGGTCTGTATGATCCCAAAATAACCGAACAACCAAATAAAACAGTGTATATGTATTTCATAAATTTCCCCTAGTTTGCATTACTGGGATAAGGGCTAACAAGGAGCTGTTATAACTATGCCTCAACACTTTAAACATCAAATCAGCATAACTAAAAAGGAGCCAAATTGGTCCAAGTGAGCAAATCCAGCAAATACAAGATCCTCCTTACATTATTTGCATACATCTTCTTCCTGAACAAAACTGAAGTAGAAAATAACAAGATCCAGATGAATGTACCTAGATAATTTTACAACTCAATACAGGACTATTTCTGAATTTGCACTAAAAACAACCTGTTCACAGACATAGCTGGTGGGGGCACTGCAGTAGTTGCTTTAAGAAGGGGTATTCAAAACCAAGAAAAAACTACAACCAATGTATGCAAAGTTGTACTTGACAAAATGTATACAATGTATGAGCAGTACCTGGAAGGCTGCAGCCATAAGGCATATTAATCCAGTCAATGAATGTATCTTTTAAAACTTTTGTTGTTGGGGCATCCCAGTGAAACCTTTGATCTGTAATAATGATTAAATATTTAAATATATTTCTTACTGCATATATCATGTATCTTGCATCACAAGAAACTGTTCGTCTGTTCAACTTTAAAACTGAGACAAAGTAGTTTAACTCTGTTGCTTTTACTTCTCCCTGTTTACCCTGCAATGATTCTCCTTTCAAGATTTCTGCACTTGCCATCAGTAAGTAGTACATATTCTCCTTTTAAGCCATACTTGATGCTGGAATCTTCTTTGTCTGTTATTTTGTAGATAGCTCTTTTAAGAGAACTAAATTTTTCACGGTTGAATATTTCTACAGATTCTATGCATTCATTTTTCTCAAAAGATTTGAATTCTACATAAAGTCTTTCCAATGTTCTGATGTCTAAGCGAACACTTTTTCTCACTTTTATCGTGTTTTTGTTTTGTTTTTGCCCCAAAAACATGCTCCTATCAGCTTTATAGTAAAATCTCTCTGACATACAAATCCTACTTCATCTGTCCTCAAAGAGTTCAGCAGGTCTTGAAAGCTGGTGTCTACTGTATCATCTTCAGTAGCTAGCATATCCATTGGAATGGGTTTTGAAAATGAACGTTTGTCCAAGTGACAGTTATCCCTATGCCTAAAGAAGAATGTCTTTGCATAAAATCCTTTACAATATGGGCAACACACTATATTCCCCTCACAATATTTCTGAAATGATGGGTTTTCCTTTGTGCACTGCAGCTTGTTCTGTTCAAAGATACCCTCTTTGCTAATTGTGAACCTGGATTATATGTCTCTTCAGTTTTGAATAGAGCTGTTCACAGACTTTGCATGGCCTCTTTGGTTTGCAGTAAACAGTGGAAACTGAAAATGAACATGTGATCCCTTTAATATAATGTAAGCCCAAATACAAAGTCCAATTTCTTCATATAACCTCTAGAAATGTAACAAGCTCAGCTAATAGAAACTAAAGACGATGTAAATTACAACTTGCTTCATCAAATCCCTGAGTATCAGTCATATTCTTGCTGACAGAAGCTACTTGCAAAGTTTGATCAAAATTCATTCATATATATATATAAGAACAAATGTGCTAACAAGCTGAAGCAACCCAAACCTAGATGCCATCTTTTTGATCTTTTCTTGTTTCTAGTGGACAACAGCTTTTTTTGGGAGTTCAGTAAATTATAACGTATCAAAATCCTTATAGTTTTTATATGGAACTGTATAGCATAATTTGTTGTCTATAAATCAAGCTATAGTTTATTATCTGTTCCTTAGCATATTTCATAAATTAGATGTATTACCATAATGACAGTAAGTCTTGGGGCATTATAAGTCTTGGGACACGCTTAATTATTTTTTAAAGTATTTTTGTATGACCTATGAAAGTTGGGACATGAAGTTAACGTAATTTTTTCATGTACTATAAGTTCTGGTACTCCTAAAACTTTTTTGTTGTCTACTGATTGATTGGCATATTTTATCTATCGTAACCTCATGTAACATAAACATGATTTTTTTGCTGTATGGTGATCTTCACAATTTCGTCTTTACATTTTTTCTGTGTCTACAAGTTTTGGGACACCAAAACTTGTATATATTTTACCTGCATATGTCTTAGGATGCATAATTTTTGTTTTGGTTCCAAGACTTGTTGTTATTATGGTATCACAGCATTAGAACTTTAAAAACTCTGTGTAGTTTGGGGATAGATTAATCAGTCAAAAATTTGTTTATTTCAAGTTTTACAGGGTAAAAAAGTCATTGAGATACACCAGGACCAGAGTATCTGAGCAGTTTATATTACAGTTATACAAATGTACAATGTATGTACAACATAAAAATAAAATGACAACAAGAATACCACAAACGATACATGACATGCACGCCTTATGAGTTTTTTTTCCCCAACTTTGAACTTTGAGCTAGAGATTTGACTCTGGCATGATAGGGTGTGAACCTGGGTAAAGTTTCATCAAAATATCTGTAGGGGTTAAAAGTGACAGCCTGAAAACTAGCAACTGGCTTACATTATTCTTTGTTGTGACCTTGACATTGAAAGGAAGAGTGGTATGACTGAATACACAAGACAATGTCAAGACAATTTTTATATAACAGGCTAAAATTTCATTCAAATATTTCACTGGTTCAACAGTTCTACCTACACATCAATACATGAAGACAGGCCACTGGTGTATATTCTCCCTTGCTGTAACCTTGACCTTGAGGTAGGGGTCATGGCAATGGTATGTAACACAGTCTAGTCATAAGATATAACATGTTAAAAGTTTTATTACAATATCTGAAGTAGTTCAAAGTTATAGTGTGGACAAGGATACAAGTCAGAATTGCATTTGATCTTTACCTGGAGTTAGAGGTCATGGCTAAGGTATGTGACATACCATCTATACATGATACATAACTGACCAAGGTTTCATTAAAATATCTTCAGTGGCTACAAAGTTATATTCCAGACATAGAATATCAGTCGCAAATTTATATTTCCATTGCAGTGAACTTGCCCTCGAGACGGGGGCATGGCTATGGTACCTGACACACCATCTAGTTATGATCTTGTGATATATAATTGGCTAGTTTCATTAAAATATCTTCACTGGTAGAAAAGCAGACCTGACAATACTAAATGGACCTCAGTAAGGCAGGTAATATTTTCTACAAGTTAAACCAAGTTTTAGTAAGGTGCAACAAAGTATCATGTACAGCTATTGTCAATGTAGAAAATATGCTTTTGAAAAGTTGAGAAGTGTAGTCCAATGAAGGGAAAGCAATATTACATTAAACACTTCAGCCTAAATGACATTCAGTTCAGTTTCAGAAACAGCATCTACAAACCACATGGCAGTCAATGACTTCTGGATGGATCAACTTGATGTGATCTTTGTGTGTTTTTATTTTTCATTCTTGTTGTAGCAGTAATTATCTTTCCATCCATGAGCAATGCTCATATTGACACAGCATGATATCCAATAATCAATTTCTGCATTTCCTGCCCTTTTTCCATGCTTGAAAAAGTATCTGAATATTGTTTTCTATACTTTTGTCCCAAGTATTTGGACTTGTTAAGAGGTTGATTGTCCCCTTCAATTTCAACATGTTTTCACTCAATGGACAGCATACAAATCATGCTATAAAGTATATGCCAAAGTTTTGCTGGTTATGGGCATTTGGTTGACTAAAGTTTTGGCTATTGTTCCACAAGTCGATAATTTAGGGGTATTTTCAGTAAACCTTAAGATAAAATCAAATGAGTTGGCAGGTGTGCAAACATTGGATTCTGGACAAAGATACAAGTTACAGAGTTACATTTTCCCTTGATCTTGGCCTACATGCTTGGCCTGACTTCGGTACATGACACACAAAGTCTGACTGGTCATGATATATACATAAGTAAAGTTTCATGAAAATTTATCCAACAGTTACAAAGTCATGGGTCAGACTAGCAAATATTAACAGATGGATAAACAATGCCTTGATGGCAGGTGCATACAAAATTATTTCGATTTTCCATGAGCCAAAAAGGCACAATGAATGCATATTAAGAAATAGTAAACAAGTTTTGATAAATGTTTAAATTATTATTGATATCTTTTGGTGTTTCTGCAGTACAGTTTAGAGAAAGCTTTTTTCTGCTGCAAGCAAAATACACAATAAAATTCTACAAAATTCCATAACAACAAAACCGATTTAAATCTTGTTCAAACAAGCTCAATTTTCAAATCTAACAGTACCTGTCCATCAACAAATTTCCTTTTGAAAAGTGCCTGTTGTGCCCCAAAACCTTTTGTAAAGTGTATTGTCTCTCCCCAAGAAAATGTTAATCAAAAGGAATAAGAAATTCAAACAAATTTTGTTAAATTTTCTTTTTTTCTGCTGCTTTTATACATTTTACCAAACATTCATTTCACAAAGAAGTTGATGTTGTTGTTGTTGTTGTTCTAGGGTTTAATGACATTTTTCAGCACAAGATAGGCTATACATGGCGGCCAGTATAACTGATGGAGGAAGAACCCTGGAAAACCCAGGGAAGAACCACCGACCCACGAGAAGCTACTGGCAGGCTTTCCCATGTACCCGAGCCTTGGACTCAAACCCACGCAGACAGAGGTGAAATGGCAGTGATCCAGAATGGTGAGCGCTTTAGACCACTCGGGGGCCCCATCACAAAGATGAGTTACCTAGCTGGAATGCCATGTAAATAGACACTCAGGTCCCTTGGAAATATACCTTGGAAAAAGTTTGCTTCTTAACTTCTTGAAATTTTCATGTGAGCAAGCATGAAAATTGAACTGTGTGAAAGAAGCCCAAACATTCTGTTAATTCTATACATATTCCTAAATGAGATATCCATGGTGGTAAAAGTTTGTATGTCTTTATCAGTGTTTGTGTCAATTTGTGTATGTATAAAGCCACTAAAAAAAAGCATTAGATTAAGTTTATTGGCATACATCACAATCAGTCTCATAATTTTTAAATATCTGTATATATTAAGTACAATTACAGTACAGTGAGTGTACTGGAGGGTTGGTAGACATGGCAATTCAATATATATATATATATATATATATATATATATATATATATATATATATATATATATATATATATATACTGGATGGTTGGGGACATGGCAATTAAGTATATATGCTGGATGGTTGGGGGACATGGCAATTCAGTATATATACAATAGACGATCGAGATACATGGTAATTCAATATATATAGTGGAAGGTTAGGGAAACTGTAATTCAATATAATATACTGGATCATGGTCATGAAATATATCTGTGTGTGTGTAAATGTGCATGCATCTTTCTGTGTCTGTATGCTTATCTGTTAAAGTTTAGATAGCCCAGGTGAGTTTTTTTCTAAGGACTTTCAGAAATGTCAGGACTTCCAAAGGTTTTTGCGGAGTACTTTATCTTACAGAAATTGGGTCATGCACCCATTTTGAACTGCATACAGCTCATTGCTAGTTAGGCCACATTTTTAGTAAATTAGTTATCCTTTATATCCTTAATAATGTAATTAGCAAGGCGCTACTGCAAAGTGACTTTACTCCATCTAGCAACTGTTGTTTCAATTTTGATCGTCACATTTGTATCCCATTTCATTACTTTTGGAAAGCATGTAAACAAAAGTCTTGCATTTAGAAACTGATATATTTTATGCAATATTGATGTTTTGTATTCCCTCACATAAATTCAAGGAGCTACAATATTCAAGCAGTTTCTAAAGTGACTCCTCAGATGCAAGGATTGTTCAAGGTTGTGTGAACCACGCTGGTGTATAAGACACTAACTAGATGGGGGACACATGACAACTTAACAATTTACAGCCTATACTGAATGATTTGGGGACACAATAATTCATTAAGTACAGCACCCCTTGACTACTGGGCCATTTATTGTTACACATTTACTGCTATACTGTGGGTATAGTAACAGATCTCATTTTTATATGCAAAATGTATTTCATTTAAGGTTGTCTAACTACAAAGTGGTATTCCATACCTCCCATCAACAGCTTTAGATGAATACTATACATTGGATAACTGGAGGATATACAAAAATGGTATGTCTTTCAGAAAGTAATGTAGGCATGCATGTATCTATGGATGTAAGTATGTATATGGTTTAGGGCTTGTCAGCACAGTACTGGATACATGGTGACAATTTAAAAGTAAGTTCTAAAGAATTAACAAAGAATTGCAAAAAATAAATAAAATAAAATAACAGACAAACCTGTACAAAAACATGTATAAACGATAAAGAGTGGTGTTACAACTTTGTAAAAGGTAAATAAAAGATAATGGAATTTTTTTAAATATAAAATCCTTACATTATAGGATCAAAAGTTGTTGTATACCCACCTCCAAATCTATGATTTTCTCTGGTGGTACATCACCATTACATTTCTTCATCTTAGTTCACATAAAAAACTCTGCCTTGTCAGTTGGAAGTTGATACACTTGACATAAATGTATTCCAATGCCAGTAGACAGGAAGGGTTTGCACTCTGGTCCAGGTTCACCCATTGAGAACCAATGACCCTGCTCTTTGATCACATTCTTTTACGAAAACTTAGCACATACCGTAAGCAAAGTTCTTATGTGGTGTGCACTGCATATGGTAGGGTGTACATAACCCTATGGAGGCCCCAAGTGGCAGAGTGGTCCAAAGCTCTCTCCATTACGGATCACTGCCATCTCACCTCTGTCTGCGTGTTCGAGTCTCGGATTCGGCCAATGTGGGTATGTGAGAAAGCTTGCCAGTAGCTTCTTGAGGGTCAGTGGTTCTTTCCGGGGATTTCCCGGGTTCTTCCTCCACCATTAATACTGGCCTCCATGTATAGCCTTTTGTGTGCTGAAAAATGGCATTAAACCCCACAACAATATAATCCTATAAAAGGCATTCCATAAAACTGGAAGTAGCAGATAAAGATTTTAAAGTAACAAGAGGGGTTTGGTTGTCCCCCAAGAGGGGTACAGGGTAACTGGTTGCTCTGGCAGATTTAGGTGGTTAAATTACTTGGCTAATGGTGCTTCGGGAATGTCCTACACTTGCATAGGGCAACATTGAACAGGTACTCATCCAATTATCCAACTGCGGGAACAACCAAATTCAAGTAACTGACCCCCCCCCAACACATACACGTTTTCAAAGGCCATCATGGAAACAGTTTTATCAAGGATTGCTTGTTTCAAATTAAATTATATAAAGCTATATTATGAATAACACACAGTGTACTAGACTGGTCATTTAAACCTTCTTGATACAATGCTCAATATCACAAATGACTTAAATCTAATATTGGGTCAAAACAAAACAGGTGGCAATAACTACTATAAAATAATGAATGACGAGTTGAAACATTGACAATAAATTTCTTTACAAGTCTGATTGGTATCAAGCTGTATACCAAGTTGGGTTGTGATCCAGAGATAATAATTAAGAGTTACTGTTGAGAAACAAAGATGGGTAGGTCAGACACTCAGTGGATATCACTTCACCAAATAATAATGCAGAGAGCTGACAATCATTAACCCAGTCTAAGTCTCATCAATATGAAACTGCATTCCTACCTAATCTGAATGAAACCCAATGATGATAACAGAAGATCTTGTGAAAGTGTGTGGGTTAGACAATCTGGTGCTTTAAAAATGTTAAAGTTGGATGTGTAACCTGAAAATCTAACCTGGCCATCAATTTCAAGCTACCTACTAGATTAATTAAAGCTCCAGCCATAATTAAGGAAATTAATGCACAGAAATGAAACTGGGACAGACGGTTAAAAGAATGAAATGAACAAAAGGAAAGGCACCATTAAATATTCCCTATCGTCAACAAAAAACAGACCCGTGACAAAAAAATTACAAATTATCAGTTTTTTCAACTTCATTAGAGGTTTGTTAAAAATTACCTTTTGTGTCAGACTTTACATGATTGGTGAGAGCCTCTTTCATTTTGAATTTGCACTCACATTGGACACAATGAAAATCTGAAAAGAAAAAAAAAACAGAAAAACCAATGCCATGAGACATCTAGATGGGCATTATATAACGTTTTTTTTTCTCCCTCTGCAGGCATAAAATGGATTTCTATTTTAATGATAACCAAAAGAATTTGCCATATGGCCAAAATGGAATTGATACCAAGCAGGGCTGCTGAGCTGCAATTTTTTTTCTAACCCCACAGACCTGAGACAAAATCGTTTCAGTAGACAGTCAATATTTCTCTGTTAAGTCAGACCAATTTTCAATAAGGTGTAACAAAACAACATATACTATAACAGTCAACTTGGAAAACATGCATTTGAGAAGTTCAGAAGCATGATTTGAGTAAGCAAAGGCAACATTATTTTTTGACCAAAAGGTTTGTAAAGAATACCATGGACTTTCTTGGTCAATATTTTACTATGTAAGACTTAATCTTCTCAGGGTGCATGATAGAGATAGTCCTGTTTTCTAGTTATTTTAGTTTCATAATATCTAATATGGTCGGAAAACAAGTTTAAAAGACAGCAATTTGCCTGTCACACTGACCCTGTTATGGAGTGCAAACGTATTTACCCTGACAGATGTCGATCAGTACAAAAGTGACCTGTCTAACAATTTAGCCAGTTGTCCATTATTTGTCATTCTGACACTGACAGCTGGAATGTCTAACACACAGTTCGAAAAACTTTGCAAAGTATGTATTTGGTTGTTTTTAGCATAGCTGATCCTCTAATCAGTTGACCCATTCCCACCCAAACCATATTTTTCACAAAATGATATATTTTCATTTCTATTAGGCTCCCTCCTCCTTTGTGTGCTCAGATATGTAGAATATACCCAATACATCCTCCTGTACGTCATAAGAGGTGACTGACTGAGGCAGGAGCTGCAGTGACTAGTACAAGGTTAGTGTGCCAGACTGGCATTACCAAACAGGTTCAGGTACCATGATGTCCTTTGGTTAGGAACTTTACTCCAATTGCCTCAGCAGTAAATAACCTGTGTTTCTGTGCTGTAACATACCAAAGTCAACCAAATCATTTCTATTAGGACCATCTCATCTGTTATTCAGAGTGATCACAGAGGCATTATTTTATTTACCTGTCAACAGTTCATCATGGCATCACACTTGCAAGCTAATGACCTTGCTCACATAACTGATGCTAAAAGTTAGTGCCATGCAGCCTTCTCAAGCACTTCAGTGATATAGCTAAAAAGTCTAATAATTGAGTAGAACTTTGGTATAATTTGACCTCACTCATCCTACAGATGCTGAAATTTATGCCAAAGAGCATTCTCAAGCACTTCAGTGAGAGAGCTGTGGAACTTAATAACTGAATGGAATGAAAGGCAAACTACATCTTCAAGGAATATGACAGCCCATAAAATAGATACCCTGAACTAAAGCTGACATGTTTGTAAAATATTTCCCAGCAACTACAGTGAAATTATAGCAGTAAATAACTCTGGAAGTGTGACAAATGTTTACCTCAAGATTCATCCACACTTAAACCTAATAGCAGCAACAGGTTTAAAAGTGAAAATATAGTCGTAACAATTTATTTTATCTTAAAACATATACCTGCTTGATTGGTCATATTAGCCATGTCACCGAGAGGGGCACTAACAGTGTCAGCTGAAGCAGCTTGGTTTGCAATCCCTGTCGGAATGGATGCGTCTTCACATGGGAGGGCACTGGTAGTGCTTTTTGTTGGACTGCTATCAGTATTACTTGGAGGGATGTTTGAAGGGTCACTTAAGGGGTAATCTTCATTTGTAGGGGTGTATAAAACAGCAGAGATGGTGACTGTATCAGACATACCTGTAAAACAAACCATAATGAAATTCTCAAGGTCCACAATTCATATATATTTTTACAAGCCAAACACAATAAAGATGCCTCCATTAAATCTGACAGGTATCTTTAAAGTAACTTTTAAAGACAAAACTACAAATGATAAATAAGTAATCTTTCCACATAATACCCCCAAGGCAACGAGAACATGTGATTAGTCATTTAGTGGCCTTGAACATATTCAAGATTTTCAGCATACCCCAGGTTCACTGAGGGTATGTTAGGAATGGTCCCTATGGACAGCTGGATAAACTGAAAATTGTCTTACTGACTCCAATACCAAAAAAGTGCATAAAGTCTAGAAAGTTACAGATGTCATTTAAAGCTCAAACATATCAGCTTGGTTGGTGTCCAGTAAAGCAGTTATGTCCATGTTCTTTGGGGTAGTGGTGGCAATGTCATATGGGAGAGCAGGGGCAATTGGTGTATTCCTTGTATTTATATTGGCTATATCACTGGTTATTTCACTTTTGGAGATCCAGTGAGGAGAAATGCTGATTTCATCAGACACATGTAGACAGTAAGCTTTAAATGTTAAAGATCTACCATTTATTTAGGCTTTGTTCATTTGGCTTATACAAGGCCAAAAGCCAACTGTTTATTCTTTGATAGATTTCTGGTTCAGCGAAGTATAATCCCTAGGGAGATTCAGAGAATATTAGACAAATTTCTCAAAATGCCATGTCATGTAATGAATTCAAGTTAATGACCATGTTTAAATAATTGGCTAATAAGAGTTGTTTTGTGTAAATTCAAGTTTTAATAAGGGATTCTTATGCATACCTAAATTCAACCTGCATGATATATGGTCATTTCTGTATGATTTGCACACTCTTACTGACCGATGGCATCATTACTGTCTTATTCAGATAATACAAAGATGCATCAAGATACATAATGTAACCCTATATTTTTAATAATTGAAACAATCATTCAAGAAATTGGGAAACTGCAAAGAGAAATAGTTTCTAAATATGCTATAACTGAAAAGTTTGGTTTGAACAGACCCCCATCCAGATTTAAATTTATGGGGGAATTTTCTAAATACTGGAGATATTTATTTAAGTAAACAATGTATGTCTTGCAAAACAAAATGAACAATTTTTGTACATTAAGTTAATTTTTTTGGCATGATGCTATGCAATTTGTATAAATTTTGCAATTTGTACATCCTAGAACAGACCCTGTGGACTATGCCATATATTTATAAGGTGAGTACCAGCATATAGTGTTTTGACTTTGAGAGAATCAAATTGTATGCCCTGAAATAAAGGAAGTGTAAATGTTGTATCGATCTTTAAGTGGAGAAAAAGCTTTTTTAAAATAATTTTTCAAATGTTAATCAATTGTGCAATGTTTCTATACTTACTACTTAGCATGTTGATACACGTTGATTGGTTGCTTGATGTAATGCTGTCTGAAACATAATCTGAAAGGTACAAGAAATTGTTTATTAAACAATAATAATCAAAGAAAAACCTTTACACCCTATATTACCACAACTTGAGTGCATTTCAACCCTAATTATTTAAATTAAATTCAGAACATACATACTTTGGGATAAACAGGGATAACACTATATGCTCACTGACAGTATTTAAAAAGAGTACTTTGAACAACACATTATGTACCCACCCCATATTTAATAGTCTATATCGATATCTTAAATATTTGTGCAGAAACCACTTTTCTTTTTTAGTCAGAGTGACCTGACCTTTGAATTTCAGACACCAAAATCAATAACCTTCTTCCTTACACCAAATGCAAGCCGTCCACAACATTTTGTTGAGGTATGTCATGTAGAACTGATGTTACTATGTTACTATGAAAAAACTAATTTTCTTCTTGATGTCACAGTGACCTTGATTTTTGTCCTTTTGATTTGAAAATGAATAGGTTTTTCCTTATGCCAAGTGCAAGCCATACACAAAGTTTGGTAACCATAGATGATGGAGATCTTAAGTTACTGTTCAGAAACCATTTTTCTTGTCTCAGTCAAAATGACCGTGACTTTTGGACCCTGAAATCGATACAGTTCTTTCTTATCCCAAGTGCAAGCTATCCACATAGTCTGGTAACTGGAGAACTTGGTTTATTGTTCAGAAACCATTTTCCTTCTTTCAGTCAGTAATCTTGACATTTAAGCTTTTGAACCTGAAATCGATAGGGTTCCCCCTTACCCCAAGCACAAGTTATCCACAAAATTTGGCAACTCTTGATGGTGGACAACTAAACTTATTGTGCAAAAACCAAAATTGTAACAGGTGGATAACATCATAACATAATACACTCTGCCTTATGGCACACACATAAAATAACTTGAGCTGACCCAGATCAGCTAGGCCTGTCTTAGATCTTGAATAGTTCAAACTCTCCTGTGTGTAATACCCTTGTGAAGTAGTGTTGCTGACAGATGTTCATGTACATTGAAACGGCTGACATATATTCAGTCTTGTAGTATAAAAAAGCCTTGACAATGATTACAAGTTTCAAGATGAACGGTTGTGACTTCAGCTCTGTAAAGATGTTCCTGTACTGAAATTGGTTGGACCCTACAGTAGGAATAGTTTCAACACCAGCTGAGAATACCTTTTATTAGTTATTTAAACTGAAAAGATATAAAAACTAAGAGACTGAAACTTATGAGCATATCTTGTCTCTGAAGAACAACTTACCACTACTTGCATCAGGAATATACATTTTTTCTAGATCAAATGAATCATCATCAGATACTGAAATTCACAAAAGTAATCAGCCAATTATATTAAGAGTGATCAAAATGTTTATAATAAACATTATCTGTTTAAGCAGTTAAAGGAAATTTATAAAATATTCGCTTGCCTGCAAAATCATAAACTAAGCACCATACTAACCATTTTAACTGAACTTTACAGATCTCCAATGGATCATTTTCAAAATTTTCTCCCTCTTTTATGTCAACAAATTCAGCATATAAACTATTTCAATTACCTATTTAGGAAAATAATGACTCAGTGAAAAGAGGTATCCATCTCACTTTAAGATAAATATCTCTTCTTTTTAAATTCAAAATTGGGGGCATAATATACTGATTAGCTCAAGCAAAACCCACTTAAGATATACAAATAAAATTTGGTAGGCATGTCTGTATGTATCGAGATGACCATAATAAATTCTGATGCCATGGACATATTGGCTGTGAGATTTGGGTAGTCATGTGCAAAGCAATGCAAAGGGTGAGTTGCATATCAAATTTCATTTATGCTGTAGATTCCTCTCATCTCTCAGGTATTTAATAATAATAATAATAATGAGGACTTTGTATAGCGCCTAATCTTTAGAAGCTCTAAGCACTTTACAACATTAGACAACACCTATAACATAAAAAACATGTAATGATATGATTACAAAAACAAATACCATGAAATTAGAAAACATTAAAAAACAACATGCTGAGAATATTTAAGGTAGGAAACGTTTTTTTCTTATTCTTTAAGTTTGTTCTTGCAATCGAAATAAGTGAGTTTTTAGAGCCCTCTTGAATGTGATCACTGTGTCTTTGTGTCTAAGTTCAGTGGGCAATTCATTCCACATTGCTGAGCACTGGTATACAAAAGAACCCTGTCCATATGACTTTGTTTTCATAGTGGGAATAATGAGTATACAATTGTGAGAAGAGGAGCGTAAGTATTTTGCTGGTGTGTACACATTGGTGAGGTCAGGTAGGTATGTTGGACAAAAGTCTGACAGTGAAACGTAGCACAGAGAACAAATTTTGTGTTTGATTCTGGATCGAATGGATAGCCAGTGTAGGGTACAGAGCAGTGGGGATGTGTGCTCTGACTGTGGTACTCTAAGTATGATCCGAGAAGCTGTGTTTGAACGTTTTGAAGTTTCTGGAGCAGATATTGAGATGAACCAGACAGAATTGAGTTACAATAGTCCAGTCTTGAAAGTACTAATGAACACACAAGTGTTTTAGTGGCATCAACTGAAATCATAAGCAAATCTATTAAGCCGCTAAGAAGAATGTCACAAATATAGTCCATGCAGGTAAATCAGCCTACTACACTACTAAGATCATGGATTACAGTCCTCACCCTCCTTGATTTGTCTGCAGCATTTGACACAATAGCCCATGATATATTACTTCACCGTCTCCAGCATGTATTTGGCATTCATGATACAGCCTTACTGTGGTTCAAGTCCTACTTGGTCAACAGGACACAAATTGTATCTGCAAATGGAATACACTCCAGCTCAGTTGATCTATGTTGTGGTGTTCCACAGGGGTTTGTTCTTGGACCTGTTCTCTTCATTATGCACACTCAGTCGCTCTCAAGTGTCATAGATCATCATCCAGTGTCTCACCAATTGTACGCTGATGACACCCAAATATACAAATCTAGCCACCCAACTGAAGTTGATGCTACCATCCAAGGTGTAGAGAGGTGCATTTCTGATGTGAAATCATGGATGACTTGTAACAAGCTGCAGATGAATGATGATAAAACTGAGGCCATACTGATCACAACACAAAGACTCTCTCATTCACATCCTTAACCTCAAACAATAAATATCAGCAACGTCAACATTAAATTCACACAATCAGTACGAAACCTAGGTGTTATTCTGGACAGTACTCTCACATTGCACCAACATGTTATGAACATATGCAAGGCTGCATATCTTGAGCGGAGACGCATCAGCTCAATTCGCAAATATCTTTCAGTTGATGCCACTAAAACACTTGTGTGTTCATTAGTACTTTCAAGACTGGACTATGGAAACTCAATTCTGTCTGGTTCATCTCAATATCTACTTCAGAAACTTCAAAAAGTTCAAACACAGCTGCTCGGATCATACTTAGAGTACCACGATCAGAGCACACTTTCCTGCTGCTCTGTAACCTACACTGGCTATCCATTCGATCCAGAATCAAACACAAAATTTGTTCTCTGTGCTACATTTCACTGTCGGACTCTAGTCCAACATACATATCTGACCTCACCTATGTATACACACCAGCAAGATACTTACGCTCCTCTTCTGACAATCGTATACTCATTATTCCCACTATGAAAATAAAGTCATATGGACAGCGTTCTTTTGCGTACCAGGGCCCAGCAGCATGGAATGAATTGCCCACTGAACTTAGACATAAAGACACAGTGATCGCATTCAAGAGTGCTCTGAAAACTCACTTATTTCGACTGCAAGAACAAACTTAAAGACCTAATAATGTTTCCTACCTTAAATATTCTCAGCATGTTTTTTATTATTTTTTAATGTTTTTCTAATTTCGTGTTGTTTGTTTTTGTAATAATATTATTATGTTTCTTATCTTATAGGTGTTGTCTAATGTTGTAAAGCGCTTAGGGCTTCTAACAATTAGGCGCTATACAAAGTCCTCATTATTATTATTATTATCAAAACGTTTCTCCAGCAAAAGTATCTGGAAGGTGGTCTAATGGAAGTCCTAAATTCGCCTGTGGAAAATTCATAGGGTAATTGAACCTGCTACGTCTTTAAATAATAACGCCCTATCACTAAATGAAGGTATGCCTCATAAAGTCAGCGGGAAAAATAAAAATACCCAATAAAATAACAAGAGAGAGGCCACATTAAAACTTTTCTCAGGAAAGAGTATCTGGAATTGTCCTTGTTTGGATGATCAAAACAGCACTTGATCGGCTTAATATGGAAAAACTAATTAACACCTTGTGGATATTAAAATTATTCAAATGAGATGTGATGCAAATGCAACAAAAACCGGTGGAATGTTTCCATTCCTTGCAGTTTTTCCAGCGTTGCTAGCAACAGCGTCGACTGGGATTGAAAAAGGCTTCAGGGATGGCTTGTAAACAGCAGTCGTGGGAGAAGGCCTTTGATTACCAGGAACAAGTCGTCGAATATTATCAAGCAATGGTCTTCGTTTACACAGAAAGTCACGCATCCATTGGCCAGTCTTGATTTCGTGCCGCTCATAAAATCAATGAAACATTTTTGTGGTGTTTTATGCAAAACGAACTTGCATCGATGGTGTCACGCACATGTGAAGCCGGTATCGTCAACCTGGATTTGATAACAGGAGCCGTTACTCACTCGGTTACATAGTGATGATACAAGTCCTTTATTGTATTGAGACTCATATGGACGTGCACTACCATTTGAAGTTGTTAATTTAGTTACCGGACGCGTTTACTACTGTTTTATTCGCCGATACCGATACAAATTGGGTTTGATGGATCAATATGTGGTCACCTTGTTGTTGCATGCAATTCTTTGGAGACCAACCCCGCAAATACTTGTTGGTTTCACACTAAAATATGTTTAATATTATACAAAATTTATATTAACATTAAAGAACCTTACTTTCCATGATGCGGTGCTGAAGTTGATCTAAGCAGATTTGCCACCAAAGCGAATTCGAACATATTTGCCGGTCGGGTGTTTGGTAGTGTCGACATGGTTAGAGTTTGATTGTTTTCAAGATCAAGTTGGTAAATTACAAACGACTAACGTGAACATTCAAGATATTCGTTGCACGAACATGTCATGAACATATGCAAGGCTGCATATCTTGAGCTGAGGCGCATCAGCTCGATTCGCAAATATCTTTCCGTTGATGGCACTAAAACACTTGTAAGTTCATTAGTACTTTCAAGGCTGGATTATTGTAACTCAGTTATGTCTGGTTCCTCTCAATATCTACCGCAGAAACTTCAAAAAGTTAAAAACACAGGCTGATCGGATCATACTTAGAGTACCACAATCAGAGCACACTTTCCCGCTGCTCTGTACCCTACACTGGCTATCCATTCGATCCAGAATCAAACGCAAAATTTGTTCTCTGTGCTACGTTTCACTGACGGACTCCAGTCCAACATACCTATCCGACCTCACCCATGTGTACACACCAGCAAGATACTTATGTTCCTCTTCTGACAATCTGACAATCGTATACTCATTATTCCCACTACGAAAACGAAGTCGTATGGACAACGTCCTTTTGCATACCAGGGTCCAGGAACGTGGAATGAATTGCCCACTGAACTTAGACACAAGGACACAGTGATCCCATTCAAAAGTCTCTTAAAACTAACTCATTTCGACTGCAAGAACAAACTTTGAAAACCTAATAATGTCCCCTACCTAAAATATTTTCAGCATGTTTTTTATGTTTTTTTAAATTTATTTCATGGTGTTTTTGATTTGTAATCATATCATTATATATGTTTGTTATGCTATAGATGTTGTCTAATGTTGTAAAACGCTTAGAGCTTCTAAAGATTAGGCTCTATGCAAAGTCCTCATTATTGTTATTATTATTATTATTATTATTATTATTATTATTATTATTATTATTGTATTGTTGGTCGACACAAAACGTTGTTGAATGGAGCCGGCTAACATCGCAGCAAACGGTGGATTCACTGACACCAGTGTGTCGGTCGCGTTTATGAAAAGCAATATTAATCCTTTCAATGACGGGATAAAACAATACTTCAATGAACAGATCACAAACATTCCCCAATCACCAGATGTAATAAGTTCATGTACAACATACCGAAAAGTGCTGACTAATGAAGAAAAACAAATCTGATAATATAATTGAATTAAATTTGAAGATGTAATAAGTGGTTTTGATGAGCACAAATCTCAGATCTTAACCTTGCGCGAGTTTGGATCGTATTTATTATTTACATCCGGTTATTATAACGACCTGAGTCAATAAACAACATTGATAATCAGCCTGATTCACATACCGTATTAGGTAACGAACCCGACGCCGGTCTACCAAACTTTTTCATGAATATGTCATTAATATTTTGTATAGGTGAAGAGGATAGTCGGTTTGAAGCCTTTCATATCTATCCAGACGGCTACTTAGCCTTGATTGACGTATCTATTTAAGATTAGATTTACCATTACATGTAAGTAATGAATACTGACCATGGCGATGAGATTGCTGAGTTAGGTAACAGTGTAAGACCAATGATGCTAACGTTGATGATGATTTTCTTCCTATCGTCGATGAATTTTTGCGTCAGGGTGGTTTTTACAAACCTTCGTATATATTGATATATATTCGTGTAAAGGGTAAGATAGATCTTCATAGTTGAAACCAGCCTAATGGGTCAATACCAACGGGAGGTCAGCGTGCTGTTATAGCACTAGCACGTAGAAACGCTTCAATCGTTCAATACACAAAAAATGCTAAATCAATCAGGGATTGTTTCGACAACGAGGAAGTATAATTCGCTGCCGTATCCACAGCGTTTTGTTTCTTTCAAAAAATAGGTAAAAAAACGTCAAGTCATCTGAGACAAAAATATATCTCGACTGTAATTCATGAAGGACACACATGTTACAGTAACGGTATTGAGCAAAAACGAGAACAATAGTTGAATACACCAGGCAAGGGTGCAACAAATATAAATTTATATGTCCGAAATGCTAGGCCTTAAGGACGTAGATTTGTTGAAAGCTTAAATATTTTTTGAGGCAGAGGATATTTTCTATGATTGTATGACAGTTGTGCCAATAAGAAGAAATAACTGGATATAACTCTCTATGTATATTGTACCTGGACGTTATGAGTCCTGATAAAGTCTGCCTGTCGTGTCATATTACAACAGGATTACACTATTTATAGAATGCCTGTTATGGACCCTAGGTGCTACCGACTTTAAAAAATAATCTAAGCGGAATAATAATTGTTGTTGATTTTGGTGTGGCTACAACTACAACCGTCATAACTTCGCCAATAGGAATTATAATCAGGGCTATATATAGTAGCCGGTGTGTTTTGTGGTGCTAGCAAATCGGTACAAATACATTCATGGCAACATATTTATCCAGAACTACTTGTAGCAGCACAAAGTAGTCTCAATACCATTATTAAACTGTATTCTATGGTTATCGATGATAAAATATAATCAGAACGACCGTGTTAGAGACAACTTTGGCGGAAATGGAAATTAGTCGTAAACTCCAGGCATAAATAAGGAAAGGTGTGGTATCGGATTTACAGACAATAACGGTCGATTAGAAAGAAAAACAATATAGATACCTGAAATAATAAACAATCATATATACCATAGACATGTCAAAATAGTTGTTTTGTTGGTTATTGAATTAGTTCAATAATCATTATTCCCCATGACTCAGTTCGCTTTAACATTCATTGATTATAATATGTGGGTAGAACATAATATGTGGCTTTTACCAATATGAGGAAAAATCATGGAGGATAGAGGCTGTGACCTAGGTCAGTAACCAAAAAGGGAAATCCCTATTTTACACTATTTATTTAGGCGGATTGGTGCTAAAACATTCAGTAATAAAAGGTTTTCTGTTCGAATTGGTCCCTCTAACCACGTCTCACTGATTGTGATAACACTGAAAGGTAAAGTCTATGTTTATGGGGTCAGTATTTGACTATGTATGCGACACATTGAGAGGCATCTGATCTAATTCAGGTCCAACAGTGGATCCAGTTTGCTCTTAGTGTCCGAAGAATGTAAAAACAGCAGATGGGCAAAGGGGACATTTCATTCACTCTCTTATTTTTTTTTAACACACATTCATGCTCTTTCGATGATTAAAGTTCCCATAACAAATCTTTGCTGCATGTGGCAATGTATAAGAAAAGGAGGAATTATATATGATGAAGGAGATATGTTACAATACCAACAATTAATCAATCGTATATAATCCACGATCTGCTTGTACGTCTGAAAGCCTTTGCATGTTAACACCCAGCAAGTACACTATACTGCTTTATAACACTACACATTGGGTAGGTAACAAATGTAAAAATCATGGTTTACTTTGTTGTGAGTTGATTCAAATTATTCAAGGAGACTCAGTGCAGTAACGAGGTAATTTGCATAAAATTTCAAAACCTAAGTACGTTACATATTTTCTACCGGTAGTGTCTAAAATACGTATATATTCAGTCAATTGAGAGCTCTGAAATTGAAAGATTTTGCCCTACAGGTATGAATGTGCCAGCATATGTTCTTATTTTGAAAAAAAAAAAGTAAACAATATACAAAGATACGCTAAAACCCCAAAAGAAGAAATACGATATTTAGTCTGTACATTTCACTGGAGTTCGTACTGCAAATGTAAAATGAAATTATACACAAAGGTAAATCAAATAATCTGTAAATGATGTAAACAAAAACAATCGGGGAATAAACCTCTGATAATGCTCAAATATGAGATTACGAGAAAATTAATACATAATTTCAATATGGAACACTGTCCAGCTCAACAAAGATTAAGTTTTAAAATATCGCTATTAAACTAGGTGGGAAGCTAATTACAATCAAATAATAACTAACTTGCTCGTGCATTCGCAGCTGCAAATGTAACTGACAATAAAGTGGCGCTCGGATTATAGCTAAATGTAGGTGAGCATCACTCGTCCAGTTGAGCCCTAGAAAGGTGTTAGCCAGGTAATATTATCAAGAGATGTGCAATGGAAACACGTCCATCGGCAAAGTGATTATATAGATTCAGTAAAACAAGAACTAATACGTTTTATAATATGGACATTGAACATCGATGCTAAATGGATAACTCTTTGGTTGAGCACAGATAACTCTTTCGCTGACCAAGGACTGGGCGTTCATCAGAAACTCATGAATGGATAAGTTCAAGGTAATATTCATTTGGTTATTGATAATATATATGTGTGTGTGTGTGTCTGTGTGCGTGCTTGAGTGTGTGAAATTGCATAAATCTTACGCGAATGGGTGCAATGACTACTCGCATACAAATGCATATACAAACAGAAATGTATCCGCGCATGCTAATATTTCTTTCATGAGAAGGAAATGCCTATTTGGGGTCTCAGAAAGTGTAACCTTTACGTGAAAACAGCAAGGTTGTAAACGTAGACGATATATAGAAAGTTGCGATTAACTTTAACAGGTTACCATTGTGTCAGTCTTGAAAATGAAGTGTTGAGAGTTTGAAATCATAATTCATACTTTGACATCAAGTCATTGGATTAAATTAAATCATAACATTTTACTTTTTTCATTTTAGAGACTTTCATTGAGTTATTTCATCTTCTACGTAGCTTCACTAAGTATTTGAATATTTATTTCTAGTAGGTTAGGATTACATCATACTACCTGTTGCGACAATTTTGAGTAAAGCAGCATTTCCCAGGACCCTTCTTTTGAGACGTTAATAAAAGTGCTGAAAAGTATCTAAGCTTGATCATTTTGAATGTCTGCCTTCAAATCAATCAAGAAATAAATGTGATGTGTAGAGTGCCAGCTAGTGCATTGTGAAAGACATTAACAACTTTTAGGAAAACACAACATAACATAAAAGTCCAAAATATTTAGCAGAATATGTACAACTGCTAGTCAAAGCTTCTTTTATGTACCATGAAATGTTTGGACAAATAAATACTGAGATTTATGTTATTATTATTTTATGGTCAACTGTTAAAACAACGAAACCTAATTTAACAAATCTTACTAAGTGCACAAATTGTTTATAGGGGCAATATGGGGAAGTATCTTTGAGACGCTGTGGGGAGACTGTTTGAAATGTTGATCTAATATAGGGATTTGCAACCATATGGGAGATAATTTGGAAAACTGCCTGTACTATTGTGAAAAATGGAAATTTCGGATAGATGGGATAGTAGGATATATGTGAGAATTTGAGCACACTGTGTATTAATATACAAAACTAGTATCGCCATCATGTGCAGGTGTATGAGAACACATTAGGATACCTAGCAGGGATACCAGAACCTCTGCACACAACTGGTACTGCTTTACAAAGTTATTCCCAAAGTTTCCTATAGAGGTGACAACACATATGAGCCCAATTTGTACTTTACAAAGACGATCTGAGCACAACGTTAACTACTTTATAAACGTTTTAATAACATCGTATAGGGAAGCTAGAACACACCAGTAAACGATGTACTGCTTTTCAAAGTTGGTATGATCATCCATGTTAGAAGATGTTCTTAATGAGCAACTGGTATTTGAGTGTAACAAGAATATATAAAAACATTCACAAACAGCGCTTGAGTTACTATACTAAATTCTAATCTTCTAAATTAACATTTGGTAGAGCGGAAAATAATCTTTAAAAACTACACACATTCATGCATGCATATTTTTGGTACGAAGGATATGCTCATTTCATATGGCAGAGAGTGTGTACCCAGTTGAATACACTAACCGGGAGGTAAAATCATTAACTATAAAAGTATTTAACACTTTAGCGGTTGTGATTAACTTCAGCATAGTTCAGTTATAACTGTTGAACAATGTAGAAATAATGCAACATTGCAACAATGTAACAATGCCTGACAAGTACGGATCATAGTGAGGACGAAATACAAACGTTTTCCACACAGTATATCTGATTCTTTTAATAAAGCTAAATTTAACAAGTATTAAATACGAAACTTTGGTGTATGACACTTGAATACTCAATGTTTAGTGCACAGTATTCATAAGATCTTTGATTTCTAAATACTATTATAAAAGAAAAGTATGACAAAGTGAAAACTGGAATGCAAACCATAGGGTGGAAATCGCTTCGTTTGTTTTCTTAACTTAAGACTCAATACAAACCATTATATGCTCATTTTTGTTTCTCCGTTAACTTTACATTGTCAGAATCGTTCAGTATTTTACGATATTGCACACCTTCATATTAAATTAACGTGCAGAAAGGAACAACTTTCTATTGCAAAGAAAAAAATGGACGCAGACGCCAGCACTTTTGATTTGTAAACAAATCATGTACACTCGCGTAGTAGGCGCTTTACGTTTCGGTTGATGAAATTTGTTTCAGAATGAAGTAAAGCAAATGTTTCATGGAGTACCACATATCAGCTGCTTTGGCACATTCCGCGTTAACTTTTTTGATACAATGTTTCGGATTTAGGCTAGTGATATAGTAGACGCCAGAAATGGTCCTTACAAATAACATACAAGTGACAAATTATTAACTGTCTTCTTTAGCTGGTAATAAGAATGGCACACAAATATACTTAGTTTTGCATCCTGAATTTCCTCAAAATGTACTTTCTTAGTTCTGCAAATCCGAATTACATGAGCCATGTCGTAGGTTCTCAAAACTGTACTGTAATGTCGAATATAAGTGCAGTTACATCCTCCTTACTGCTCTCAAAATGAAATAAACATTAAATTCCACGGCCTCTTTTTCATAATTGGATAATTGCAATTGAAGGATTTCATATATTCCCCACATTATTTCAAACATTCAATGACAGAAACATAAACACATTTACAGATGTCAACAAGCTTCTCCCTAGCTTATTCAAGCCGATGTATTTCATGTGGAATTGTCACATATAAATCAAGTCCATAATCATGAAATTTCGTAGAATCGACAAAAATACAAAAATCTATTCGTTCCAGATCAAATGGAAAACTTGTTGCAATGCGCATTCATTCCCAATATGACTCCAAATTTCAAATTTAAGTAAACAAAAGCGACATTTCCTTTCGAAACCTATGCCTAGCGCGTGACTAAATTCAAATTTATTTGGGCGGAGCTATGTGCACATTAATACTGTTGTTGTGTAACGATGAATCTGCCCTTGTGTATTTAGTTTGGAATACGGCATACATTCATTTACTTTAATTCTTGTAGTGTAATTTGTTTATATAATTAAGCCTTAGGTAGAATAAGAAATTGAACATACACTAAAAAGGTTACTGCATTTGTATGGGAAAATATGAACTCGGTTTGTCGGAGGGATATACTGCACTCCCAAGGTCGTGCAGTATTACATCCTAAAAACTCGTTCATATGTTCCCATACAAATGTAGTAACCTATAATGACTGATACATATGATCTCGATATGCATGTGCACGTCTTGTGGCAGCGAGCCTGTGTAAATAATCTCATGACGTCAAATAAAGGTTGTTAACCACTGAGTGAAAATATTTACAAAATTAACTTGAACTGAAACGCATATGAAGATAAGAAAATGAAGATAGACTTAACACCCAATGAAATTCACAAAGTGTAATGTATACAAACCCTGCACAGAAAGAGTAATTGAAATCCAATTTTTTAAAACATAAGATGTTATAACAAAATATATTAATGGGTTGTTTGGATAATATATTTGCTACTCAGATGATACTTTCGTAGGCAATCTATCTCAGCATAAGCTTGTTTAGGGTTGTCGCGATAAATATTGATCCGAGGTCATCTTAGGTCAAATTAGTTCAACTGCTCTTTTTTCTGTGTAGTGTCGTTAATGAAAATTGTTCTATTGCTTATCCAGAAACTTTGTATCTGGCATTCATATTTTTTGTTTCAAACAATTCACTGTTTCAGTTTTTCTCCCGAAACAATTTTCAGGTACATATTTTGTTTCGTTTTTATTATTTTCCTAATATTACAGAGTGTAGATGCCAGTGTAGGGTCGGGGAAAAAGGCCACACGGGAAAGCAAAAACAAATGTAGAAATACTTCGGATCTTCAAACACAGAGCCTCTTCACATCAGCTACTAGCTCTAGTCTAGCTTCAGGGGACCAAACAGGTACATCACCCGGATAATTCCGTCCCTTATGGACAGAGTTCATTTATGAAGAGTGTAAAATTATTACAAATATAAGAGAAAAGACTGAGGTCCTGGGTGACGAGTAATCTAAAGCGGCCATCTTTACCGAGCATTGCCATCTCACCTCTGTTCAAATGGGTTTGAGTCTCGGGCTCGGAAAATGTGGGAATGTTAGAAGCTGTCAGTATCATCATGTGGGTCGGTGGTTATTATCCGAATGTTCCCTCGTGTTTCCCCCAACAATTGTACTGGTTACCATGTATCGCCTATCTTGCGCAGCGAAATAGCATTAATCCAAAAACAATGAGAAGGGACTGTTTTTATTTATTTGGAGTTTAAAGTGGTAGGTACTGTAATGGTCAATTACACCCCTTAATCAGATTGAGATGAAGCTTATGTAGAGAAAAGATGCACGTCTCTCTTCTCTTCCTTAAATTTGCATTTCATTTTTATTCATGACCACTTTTAATAAATGAAATAAAACATTAAACAACCGATGGTGTTCTTCTCCGTTGTGGTTTCCATATTCGTGCGTAATAGATACATTCTCTTAGAGCTCCCTTCAAGCATATTTCAGAAACATGTACATTCTTAATTGTGCATTTGCACACAATGTGCATAATACTAAAAAATCAACGGGAATACAAAACATTGCTTTGCAACATTGTTTAAATGATGTGTATGTTTCTCATACGACAGCTTGGTTACTTCTGACACCTATTTTGGTTTCATGTTTATTTTAGCACTATCTTGCAGTCTTAAACTGTGTCATAATTGCCAAAGAAAAGACAATTTATGTACTTAATAAATTTCTTTACACAAATGCAGTGTATATACCTTGTAAATTAATGATAGCCAAATTTGGATACAGTCTAGATAGATGAATTGCAAACGTTCAAAACGTGAGCGACGAAATCTATTTTGTTTATATCTCGTTCGGGCGAGAAACTTACTCGACGTTATTAATAATTCGGAAAGCGTTCTTTGTGATGATGATCGATCCTACAGTTATATACATATCTTTAATTTCAGGAGAGCGAGAGAAAGAGAAAGTACAGTAGCTATAAACCAATATGCTTTGTGTAAGGCATATGTTCAACACATTTAGCACGGTTTTAAAACTTCACGAACGGAGTATATCAGACTTGATTATAGATCTGTTGTCAAAACGATGAGAGAACAGCTTTGGTTTCTTTTTATCAAATGGGTCTCCAGAATAGAATGGATAAAATATTAACAGTGACAGATTAACACAAACATACTTGTTCCATTGCGTAAGGTTCACCTCCCAATTAGCGTGGAATAATATATTAAAACTCAAAGCTAACTTACTACGTTTTCTTCTTAAATACAGAACATGTGTTCCTAATGTGCTATAATCCAGTGGTTAATATAACTAGTAAAGGCATTCGTATTTCGTTGAGTATTTCGTGCCATACCATTACATATATTTCTGAGATTTTGTATTTTATATTAAATGACTTCTAAAGTAAGGATGGTTCTTTTATAAATATCCAGACCCCTGTCAATTTATCTTTACCCCATGTACCTTGTATTCCCAACCCCATGTACTATAAACAAACAAAATCATATAGTACAGAATTTCAAGCTGACATGGTAATAAGTTTCCTTTCTTAAGCCATGTAAACATAATACTATCCATTGAAGAGATGTACACCATTTTCTATCAATAATCGATCGAACAATTAAGTACGAACATCAGCAAAATATCAGGTGTGAAAAATGTAAAAATGTTTCACATTTGCATTAATATCCAGTCCATGCATAACAAGAATGTATATACATTCACGTTTGCATGAACATGCCCGACCACATACATACACATCACGAGTCCGGGGGTATCTCAAACAGCCTTGTTAGGCAGTTAACAAAAGACGGGCGTCTAACGAGACCTGAGTATTCAGCAAAGAAACCCGCCTTCCATTAAAATACCAAATAACCCCCTCCTCCACTAAACTTACCTCCCATACCAAAGTCGATTACTTCAATTAAAATCATAAAACCTACCACAACTAATAGTCAGGCTAACAAACTTAAAAATAGAGAATAAATAAGTTCAGATGTCTTTGACATGTCTTATCGACCCGATTATTCGGCAAAGATATGTCTTATTAAAATAGTTAGCGTGAAATAAAATAACATCACATAAATAAAACAAAATAGAAACAACTATCATAACTAGTAGATAGGCTAATAAACTTAAAAAACTAGGGAATAAATAGGATCAGATGTCCTTGACATTAGTTAGTCAATTTAGATATAAGTGGTTTTCGCACAGTCGTGCATGTACCACTGTTTCATGCCTACACGGTGCTGTTTAATTACTCCTAGGAGATGGAATTCGAGCCACTTCCTCCAGGCTTTTATGTGCTCACGGATCACTGTTTGGTCGAAGCCGTCAGGCAGTGGAACTAAGATTAATCCATAACTGTCTGAATGGAGGGCTTGGTGGCGAGTGGGAATAGATCCAAGACACACTCGACCTATTCAGTAGCTACTACTTAGCTGCATTTAGGTATGTATGAATGGGAATGGACCCATCACACACTCATGTTGGTAATGAATTTTCAGTAGTATTAAGGGCGTGCACTGCACTCTATTTATTTTGGTGTCTGGCCGTGGCAAGGGAGGAGACGGTGGACAGGTGGCTCCAAGATCACAGGTCGGTGCTCTTAGACTTCAGGGTATCGGGTCTAAATTGTCGTCCTACACAATTTTGAAAAAACTGTTCTGTTTTGAGTTTAGAATTTAGCTTAAAAGAGGTATCTTAGGTGACAGTTTTTAATAAAGTTAGCCACCTTGTGTGGTTGGTCCTGATGGTCTTGGGCTTTTGAGACCACCTTATATGAAGGATTCTGTTTTCAGGATCTTACTTGTCTAAATTATTGTTGTTTTTTGCAGCCTTGTGCTGCTGGGCTTAATGGTCGTTGGTGTTTAGACCACATTATAGAAGCTGATTTGGGGTCCTTCTTTCCTAAAGTTGTTTATAGTTTTGCTACTTTTTTTTAGCGGGCCCTGATCGTCTTTTGTGTTGGACCACCTTCTATGCTCTAATTTTGGGGGCCTAGAATTTCTCGTGGTATAAATAGTACTGTCACCTTCGGCTAGAGTATTCTCAGAGGTATTAGTGGTGGTACGTGCATGCTAGGTTTGCCAAACATTGTTTAGAAAAAGGAAAAGGAGTGGTTAGATTCAAAAGGAGGAATAATAATATTTTTATTTTTTATTTATTTATGTTTTTAAAAGCGAAAATGTCTATCTTTCTCCCTATCTCCGAAGACAAAAAAAAAATGGGTGAAGAACAACACATTTCCGCTTTGTTAAATTTTTAAGAAAATAAATATTCATTTACTTTTTCCGCCTTCCTATTTCTGTTTCCTAGCTGCCTTATTTGTAATTTATATGTTTAGATTTGTTTTGTGTTATTTTCATTTTCAGGCTAAGTTTTTATTTGATTAAGACAGAAATCTTTGCCGAATTACTCGGGTTGCTAGGACGTGTCGAAGACATCTGATCTTATTTTCCCGCTAAATTTGAGTTTATTAGCCTGAATACTAGTTATGTGATGTTTATTTCCAGGATATGTCGATTTGATTAAGACAGATATCTTTGCCGAATTACTCCGGTCGCTAGGACGTGTCAAAGGCATCTGATCTTATTGGTCCTTACATTTGTTAGCCAGTCTCCTAGTTGATAATAACTGTGTAATTTTGATTTTATAATTATTTTGTAACCCAGATTCATGTATAAAGTTAACTATATTTAGGTTTGAGGTTAGGGTTGTTATTCATTACAAATTTTGTGTATGTTTCAGGGAATCCAATGGGGTCTTCTTGTTTGGATCCATCAGCGTAAAATTTGACTGAATTAGGGTATTTAGTCATTATTTCTATCGTGGAAATTGAATTTAACATAAGCTCCTGTTCTTTTTTGTTGCCATGTTTCGTTAATTGTATGTTGATTGATGATTTGATGTTAGTTCATGGAATTATCATAGTTTTAGTGATTTCAACTTGAAAGTTGGCTATTGGTGATTGTCCAAGTAGTTGATGTACGTGTTTCCCTGCAGGTACGTGGATACTAATTTATTGCTGAATGGTTTATTACATTTATTGATGGCTATCCGGGTGGGGTGTGAATTGGGGTGGGTTGATAATCTAGCTGCGTATGTTAAGGTTAACTCCTGCCTTATTAGGTGCAGTGGTGATTCTCCAGTTAGAATTTGGAGCTCAGCTAGGGATACAGAGGGCAATGTGCCAGTGCATATTATTAGTGCTTTTCTTAGAATCGAGTCTAATTTCTTAAACTGTTTATGTGGTGCCGAGTTATATTTTTGACACCCGTAACCTAATTGAGATCTTATTAACGCCCTGTATAGTGTTAACAGAGGTTCCTGGTTGGATCCCCATGTGGTCTTTTTAAGGTTTTTAAGTAAGTTTAGATCCTTATTACAACTGTTAGCTAGTTGGTCTATATGATGTCCCCAGATTAAATGTTCGTCATAGTACATACCCATAAATCTAGCAACTTTAACAAATGTAATGGTTTGATTTTGTATGGTAAGTTTATGGTATTTTAATTTGATTTGTAGTTTGGGGGAGACAAAGACTGCAATGGTTTTTTTTTTTCGTGAAATAGTTTGAACCCCCATTTATCTGCCCATTTCCCTATTTTGTTTAGACTATTTTGGATTTCACTGATAACTGTGTGATTTTCAGGGTTTCATGATCGCCAGAGTCCACTGTCGTGCGCAAACTGTGACATTTCAATTCGGTTAGAAGTTAGATTAAGATCGAGGTCATTTATCATGATGTTAAAGAGTGTAGGCCTGGGTACGCTCCCTTGCCGAGTACCGTTTTCTAGTGAGCATATTTCAGAACAAGTGTCCCCTACTCTATTTATTATTTTGCGGTTGGATAGAAAGTTTTCGATAAAGTTGAACATTTGTCCGGGGATTCCAAAATGATTTAGTTTGGCTATCAGTCCTTTAGTCCAGACAAGGTCAAAAGCCTTTTCAAGATCATAGAATACTGCTATTAAATTTCTGTCTGCTTTGCGGTGGGAGGTTAGTGCTACTTTGAATGCCGCTTCTAATCTTATGAGTTGATCTGCAGTGGACCTTCTATTTCTAAATCCACATTGAATTTCGGAGAGTAGATTGTTACTTTCCAAGTGGTATTTAAGGCGATTTGTTATAAATGTCTTCATAATTTTGCAGATGTTGTTAGTTAGGGAAATTGGTCTATAAGAATTAATATAATTTGGGTCTTTTCCTTGTTTAGGATTGGGATTACTATGGCGTGTTTCCATTTATCAGGTAGTTTAGATACAGCCCAGATTTTTTTAAATAGCTCTAGTATACAGTTGGTAATATTTTCAGGCAGGTATTTGTATATAATATAACCTATTTGATTTCCCCATCCTAATTTGTCTGCCTTTTCCTTGTTTATGGTGGTACCTGCTATATTACGGGAGGTGTTTACTGTTTTTCCTTTAATCGATTCTATTTTGTCCCATACGTGCTTGGAGCTAGTCTTGATATTAATCTTAGAGCATAAATTTTGCCAAGATCTTTCATTTTTCTGCTTAATTATTTGTTTTATGTTTGTACCCTATCTTTATACTTTGCGAAATATAAAGAGTTTCCTGATCGTTTGAATTTAAGGACCTTTCGTTTTTCCTTATGCGCCTGCTTGCATAGGTTATTCCACCATGGTACAGTTTGCTTGGTTTGTGTACCACTGGTTTTAGGGATGTTGGAGGTGGCAGCTGCTTGTATTGTGTTAATTAAATTTTCATAAATATATTTACTTCCTTATTTTCTAGGTTTTTCGTGTTAATTTTGGTTAATTGAATTCTAAAGGATTCCCAATCAGCTTGGTCATATTTCCATCTGTGGTGTTTGTTGGTGGGGTTATTTTGAACCGCCATATGCAGGGTGATGATGACTGGAAAGTGGTCACTTCCTAGCGAGTCGGTTTGCTCCACTCTCCAGTCTGTCATCTGTGCTAGTTTAGGTGAGCATATGGTTAGGTAGATAAGAGACAGAGATCCATTCTCCGGGTTTAAGCGAGTTTTTGTCCCGTCATTAAGGATGGTCCGGTTGGATTCGGCAGCCCATGCCTCAACCAACCTGCCTCTCTTGTCAGTTCTATGCGCCCCCCCCCCCCACCCGCTTGTTGTGAGCATTGAAATCTCCGCAGATGACGATGTTATTTTCAACTTTATTGTTCGTTATTTGCCTAAGGGTTGCCAAATTAGAGGCGTTGGTGTTTCCGCCCGGGTCGTATATGTTAAAATTTTGAAGGCTTCCCCTCCCTGTATGGATTATTAGGGATTGTATTTCAAAGTTTTCATTACTACGTGGGGTGTGAGTTATATCAACTGGTGTGATATTAGGTAGGTTTTCTAGGATAAAATTGCCTGGACCCCCTCCCTGTCCAATGTTACGATTTTTAAAGTGACATGGGGTATAACCAGGGAGTTTGGGTAGTTGCTTAGCTTTTTCTGAGATCATACTTTCTTGTACACAAATAATGCATGGCTTTGGAATTTGGTCTTGTATTTTTATTTTTAATTCATTGATATTACTTGTTATACCCCTACAGTTCCATTGTCATATTATTAATTTATTCTTGGTTGTGTTATTCATAGTGGCGCGAGGTCATTTAATTTGGTTATATATCTGGGGGGAGGGGGTTAGGGTAGCTTGACGAATAGTAGAGTTTGCCTAGATATTGCTCTATGTTGTTATACATGGAGTTAGGATATTCATTGTTAATGTAATTATTTCATGAATAACCTGTTTATTTGGGGGGCGCTGCTGTATTTCCCTTATTTGTGTTTGGATTTTCTTTAACTGCTGGTGGATGGGGTAGGTTTTTAGGTTTTTAAACTTTTCCTTATTGGGTAGTTCTGTTATTTTGTGCCAAGGTTTTTTTTTTTTTTTTTTTCGGGGGGTGGTGGTGGTTTTTTCATTTGCTTGTGTATTTGGTTTATTTCGGTTTGAATTTTGACTTAATGTTTTGTGTTTCTTGCCTTGTTCTAGGATGGTGGTAATTAACTGCATGATAGGACATTTGTTTGCTGTTCATGAGATATATTACTCTAGTTTCTCTATTTGTATAAGGGCATTCTGGGGATTGAAGTTTGTGTTCTCCCCTGCAGTTAGTGCATTTAGGCGCTGTCCTTCTACAAGGTCCCTTATGTTGGCCCCCACATTGATTGCATTAGGTGTTGAATTTGCAATTGGACCCATGGTAGTTGCTACAGAACCTGTTTATTTTTTATTTACTTTACATATGGTTCCAGGCGATGGCGAACTCCATATGGTCCTAATCTTATCATGGATGTAAGCGGTCTTATGGACTGGATGACTGCTGGATTGGTTAACCGCCCTTTATAATTATTTTATCTGTAAGCTCTTTCAATTAGCGCCCCATTTTCTTTTAATTTTTATGTTAGAATTTTGTTGTCCATCCTTTGATTTGGACCTTTCAATTTAAGTTTGACAGTTATTGGTTGGTTGTTATGGACAGGTGGGGTGTTGGTCCTGTTTTGGGATTGGGATGTTGTGGTGTTTTTCCTATTTTGTGGTGTCTTTGCACTTTTATCTTAATGTTGTTAATTGATTCCATTTCAAAGAATTTTGCTGCTTGGTTTAGTGTACTGCAGTGCACAATTATGTAGCTGGTGTTGAGCCGAATACTGTAAATTGGCCCTGGTGTACCCCTTTGTAGGGCCCCTGTTAAGCTGTTTATGCTCAGATTGATTAATTTGGTAGAAGTGCTACTTATGTATAATGTGTGCTCTATTGAGTGGTAGGGAACTTGGTTTGTTTGGAATTATTTTGTTTAGATGGGTTTGGTTGTTTATTATTTGGTGTCTGATTCCTTATTTCAGCTGTTGTTTAGTTTGTTGTTTTGGGTCCTTTAGCATTTTTGCTTTTCATGGGTTGCTTCCCTTTACCACCGGTTTGAGTACTGTTAATAGGGGTGGGGATGGTTTCCCTGCTTAGCGTGCTGTTTTCCCTAGTTAGATATATTTCCTGGGTTTTGTGAAGAATATCCCTTTCGGTTAGTATTCTAGAGGGACCTGGGGTTTGGCTGTTGTGGTACCTACTTTTGTTAGGTTTTGCTGGATTTTTGGGGTGTGGTTTGAGTGTTACTTGACGCTACTGCTTTTGGTGTTGTTTCCCTTGCTTATTGTCAATTGTTGGGGTTGATGTTTTTATGTCCCTGGGGGCTGTAGCTTGGGTTAGTTTTGGGGGTTTGGAGTTTGCTTGATAGGTGAAGCTGCTGGTGTGTTTGTTGTTGTTGATGATGTTACCCACCCCCACCCACCCTTTTAATGTTGGTTGTTTGATCACTATGGTTGGTACAGTTTGTGGTTGAGGTTGTTTTAGTTTTAATTGGCTTGTTAGATAGCTCAAGTGTGATTTCAATAGGTTTTCTGGTTGGAGATTGTGTTAACTACATATAGGTGGAGGTGGGTGGTTTGTCCTGAATTACTTTGCTTGCTGGGTTGTGTGATTGTACTTCTAAGTCCAGCATAGGTATGGTTTAATCTAAATCCTCAAGTTCAAATGATTTGGCTATGTCTCTAAATTCCAAAAGGGATGATTAATTTAATATGCTGGCTTGCACCTGAATGAGATTGTTCCTTTCTGGTGTTAGGTGTGTATTTAAAATATACTTTTGGCGCATATCTCCCTACAGTCTGGTTTAGGTGTGAGATCTAATTGTCCAATGTTGGTAATGGTTGGGGTTTCCTGTACTTTTGGTGTTTTTGCATTGCAAGCTGCAATTAGTTTATTTAAAGCTGATTGTTTACTTATTTGTCTATTCCTATTGGCGCTGACTTCAATAGCCATCTTGTTGGTGAGTGGTTGGGCCATTTATGTTATTTGTCGTATTATGGTTTACTTAAATTGGTATGATTACTAGATTATTTGAATTAGGTTAGTTTTATGAATTTTTTTATGAAACAAATATTGGTTGATGAGCAAGAGAGAGGGTTAAAAAGTTCAAAAAGTTAGTGTGTGAGTGAGTATAATGTGTCCAATTTACTATTATCCTTCTACAGAAAATCTCAGGAGTTTCCTTGTGCTTGAGAAATTGTGAGGATTCTGCGCAGGTGTATACTAGTATGATTCCTAGTTCCTGTTTTCAGGAAATGGCGCCAGAAAATTGAACAAAGGATTTTTAAATGAGTGAGGTTTTGAGTGGTAAAGAGTTAAAACTGTTAAAAAGGTGGGTAAATAGTAGTTAAATAGTGGGTAACATGTGTAGTGATTTATTCCCTATAATTGAAAATCAGAGGGTTATTAAGTGCTAAATAATTTGTGTGGATTCAATCCAGGTATGGTCTAGTATGTTTCATTGGTTAACAAAGTATTTAGTAATTATTGCAATGTTATTTAGATTAAAAACTTTTGCAATTGTTTCAATGATATAATTGATAAAACAGCACAGAGTTATAATGTCTTAGCGACCTGAGTATTCGGCAAAGATGTCTTAATAAAATAGACTTAGCCTGACTATAAAATAACATACTAATAGCTTCATCAATAAAACTAGGAAAAATAAGGCAAACAACCCTAAACCCACACATAGAGGAACAATAAACTACAATAACCCTTAATCTATTTATTAAAACAAATGAGTTTAAGTTTAAATTTAAATTTAAATTGAAATTTCAAAATAAAAAATAATATACAACTTCACGTTCTCTACGTGCATGCTCCATACTAGCCATATAAAACAGCACATACTAATTTTTCAAAATCCAAGAATCAGACACAAATTTAAAAAATTCCTGTATAACGGAACCTTAGACCAACAGCCTGGAAACAACACACACCTCTGTAGACAGCCGTCTGCCTTCCCACATTTTTCTCCCTTGCCTCGGCAGGACACCGATTACCAGCGCTCATACATGTTTCTTAATAATTAACATCATATGAGTGAGCGCAATTCCCACTCAAATCATCAAGTGAAACAGATTTTGTGTGATTTGGATTTGTTTTGTAGCTTTAACAATTTTTCAGTCATATCACTACGATGTATGCAGTGTGGCAGTTTATAGTGATGTCTAGCACTAGGGTATCATGCCGCAGACATGTAGCATGATGTCCCACCCAGTCACATTATCCTAACATCAGGCCGACCAGTCCTAACACTAACCTCTTAATGCTGCACGCCAAGTGAGGCACCTGTTTTTTAAGTCTTTGGTATGACTCGGCCGGGGATCGAACCCACGACCTCCCACATCCGAGGCGGACGATCTAACCACTAGGCCACCGGAGCGGTTGAAACATATTTTAATTTTCGCAACATGAGTGTGTTGGGTCCATTCCCACTCATGTCAGCCCTCCATCCATTCCATTAGGAACCTATATGGACTCACGACCTGAGGCTAAATTAACAGTGCCCCTTTGGGCACATAAATGCCTGGTGAATGAGGCACTGATTCCATCCCCCAGGAACAATTAACAGGCCACAGTGCAGTTATAAATTCGAGGTACATGTACTTTATGTGCGCACACCTCGTTAATTAAATAATTCAATAACTGAGGGATATCTGGATATTTTGGAAGAGTCTCCTTACTCATTGATTTATTTCTGTACTATATGAGAGACCAGCAATCAAATTGTTCGTTTACGACTCAAAAACTTGAGTAGTTACTGTAATCCATCTTCACCGTTTTGGACGATTCACATGCACATATACAACACAGAAATATACATCTTAAGTTTAAAAAATTGAACAACATGTATATGACATGAAGATTCAGCAACTGAAAACTGGTAGGGATACGTGTGTTATCTGGACTTTTAACGGTGCTTTAAAAAAAATTCAGTCATATCGCTACGATGTCTGCAGTTTGACAGTTTACAGTGATGCTAGCACCGGGGCATCATGCCGCAGACGTGTAGCATAATGTCCCACCCAGTCACAGTATTCTGACACCAGGCCGACCAGTCCTAACACTAACCTCTTAATGCCGAGCTCCAAGCGAGACAGCTGTTAGTACCACATTTTTAAGTCTTTGGTACGTTTCGATCGGGGATCAAACCCACAACCTACCGCACCCGAGGCTGACGCTTTAACCACTAGGCCACTGGAGCGTGGAGCGGTCGGTAGCGATGCGAAGTATTGACTCCAAAATGTTCTGTCCCTCCAGGTTTTCTCGGCCTTCAATTAACTTCAGTTCTCTCTATCTCTCTCTATCTCTCTTGGGGCCCGGAGTGGCCGAGTGGTCTAAAGCGCTCTCCGTTACGGATCACTGCCTTCTCACCTCTGTCTGCGTGGGTTCGAGTCTCGGATTCGCCTAATGTGGATATGTAAGAAAGCTTGCCAGTAGCTTCTCGTGGGTCGGTGGTTCAATCCGGGGTTTTCCTGGGTTCTTCCTCCACCATTAATACTGGCCGCCATGTATAGCCTATCGTGTGCTGAAAAATGGCGTTAAACCCTAAAACAACAACAACAACTCTCTCTCTCTCTCTCTCTCGCACACACACACACACACACACACACACACACACAGGTGCCTCTCTAGGCGCTCAGTTTTAAGCCATTTCGAATCGTTGGATACATACTGATTTTAGTACTTCAGAAAAGAGAATTGACAGGAGAAAACGAAAGACAGAATCAGTAAAATAGTGAAACAGAACACGCATAAATCACTGAGAGAAAAAAATCAAGTAATACATATTGATAAATAATTGAAACGTCCGACACGATAAGGGTATTATAATGCTCGATCTGCGGATATTTTATTAGTGAAAATATACTAGGAAGCATGTTACTATCACACCATTGCGTTTTTGTACCAATCTGGCGTGAAAGTTAGTATTGCCTTGTGAGGTTACATCAGGTGGTCTTAATTATGAATCAAGGAAGTATATTTTCCATTTGGGAAATAACATACCTTCAGTATGTATTTGCATTGCAAGTAGAGATAAACTGATAACTAACGCAATAATTCCTTTCTTAAAAAAAAAACGTCATCTAGAACTAGCGCCAACTGCAACCAAAATCATTTATCGGTATTATAGTCAGTTTCAAGGTGTCCTAAGTTGTGTACTGAAGTAATTTATGAAGTGAAGAACAAATTAATAATGATGCTAAACACACTGCATGTTAAATGTATTCAACTCTGGCTTCAATACTTTCAACGTATGCATCGCCGATTTGCACTTCCACCGTTGTTTGTGTATGATTCACCCTATTTGTACATGAGCTAGGGGTCCCCCATCTCCTGACTTCTTGTCACTGCGAACAAATTTGTCTTATCTATCAATACAGAGACAATTAGCAGTCTGACTTTCCGTCAGTTTTGTTAAGATGCCAAGCAAATCTACCTTGTTTTCTGGGGACATTAATGAGGTTCACTTGCTCTATTTTCCCTCTGATGCCTTGTATAATTAAATCACCTATATCTACAACTTTTCCTGAAATTCTTAAATTTATAAGTAACATCAACATAATTGCATTGACTCTTTGGGCACTCAATGAGACATAAACATTTTTATGGACATTTTTATTGTTTTATTTCTTTCTACACGCATTTTGTGAGTTATCATTTGGCACGAGTCTGAGATAAGGTTATTTGCACAATTGATGGAAACAACAGTAACGGAATCACCACCTATATCTTACAGAGTTATAAGGTTTGGCTTTGTGGCTTTTGGTTTTCTGGAATATCTCGGAACATGCCCAGCATCTAAATTCTTTACCCCTGTGCATACAATCAGCAACAGTAGGTTTTATTTCACCTCATAGATTACATCGTTAATTTGTCCTTAAATGTTCATAGTATTGAAACTGTCTATTTTTGTTCACAATGTTTTGATTTTTTTATGAGTTTCTGATTTTTCTTCTGAAAGTGACGTCACTGTAGTTGTTCACAATTCTGATGACTTAATATACATTTACTAGGCATGTAAAACAATATACATGCAACTTACATTCTCCCTTCGGTCCATCTCTACCGTCAAAGACATAATTCCTGGATCGTAACATGGACAACGTTTGAGGTCTCTACCCTATAGCCATATGAAAATTTGCTTAGTATCAAAAGACTGATTTCAACAAGCAACTCTAATTGACCCAGTGGTTTATCCTCAGTCGACTAGATTTAGGCCCGTATCGTAGGTTAAAAATTGTGAAGACCACAACTTGGTACATACGTGCTTGTTTGAATGCCGATAACGAATATATACTTCCTCTGTGCAAATATTAGGTCACGAAGATCAAACTTACGATTGAGACCATAAGTAGGAAGCACATGGATTTAAGTTTCCAGAACTGTGACTAGAAGTCATAAATATGAGAAACAACTGACTTCTTAGACCAAATGACAGATAGTTAAATAATGTCTATTTAGATACCGTTGTTAATTTACTTAATAGTTTTTGTATTTATGTCTTGGTTTTCCTTGTAATGTCAAGTGTTGTATTTATGTTTTGGTTTTCCTTGTAATGACAAGTGTTGTATTTATGTCTTGGTTTTCCTTGTAATGTCAAGTGTTGTATTTATGTCATGGTTTTCACTGTAATATCAAGTGTTGTATTCATGTCTTGGTTATCACTGTAATGTCAAGTGTTGTATTTATGTCTTGGTTTTCATTGTAATGTCAAGTGTTGTATTTATGTCATGGTTTTCATTGTAATATCAAGTGTTGTATTCATGTCTTGGTTTTCACTGTAATGTCAAGTGTTGTATTTATGTCTTGGTTTTCATTGTAATGTCAAGTTTGTATTTATGTCATGGTTTTCATTGTAATGTCAAGTGTTGTATTTATGTCATGGTTTTCATTGTAATGTCAAGTGTTTTATTTTTGTCTTGGTTTTCATTGTAATGTCAAGTGTTGTATTGATGTCATGATTTTCATTGTAATGTCAAGAATTATGCTTTCTTATTTCAGATTCTGACTATATTTACAAAACTGATGGCGGCTCAATAAATACCTCAGACAACAAGAAAAAAGTAAAGGTTCGTCAGTTATATATATATATATATATATATATATATATATATATATATATATATATATATATATATATATATATATATATATATATATATATATATTTATAGTAGGTGATTATTTTTGGACATACAGCCTTTGTGAGAAACGTTTATAGAACGCATACCTTTTAACGGGTACTAGTTTAGCCGTCTTGAAAGTGAGGTGTGAGGTATTGATAATGTACTTAATATAATGAGATCAGACCATTGGCTTGAATTCCATCACAAAATTTACATTTTTCATTTGGAAGATTTTAATATAGTTATTTCATCTTTCTACACAGATTTAATTTGCATTTACAATATCTCCTCTCCAGCAGGTTACGATTACACTGTGCTACCTGGTGCGATCCTTTTTATCATGCTTTTGTTCATTTTTATGATCAAACTATTAAAGATGTGAAACATAATTTTAAAAATCTTACGAAGGTAGTCTTTTCCTGAGGGACGATATAAGGAAGAAGATTTGCGAAACTATGGGGAGATGGAGATGGTGTATTAGTATGAGAGTATTTGGTACCATATGAGCATAATATGTGGGGAAGAATGTTCTATGGTGGGAAAGGGAAATTTAATAAAGATGTGACAGTGGCATACACGTGAAAATATTATGGCCCTTCTGCACACGGTTTTGAGAACACCTGATGATATATTGTGTCGTCCACGAACCTCTAAACACACTTTGTACTACATTGCATGTTACCGCACAGGTGGCCTGGTGGTTAGAACGTCCGCCTCGGATGCGGGAACTTGTGGGTTCGTCCCCGGCCGAGACATACCAAAGACTTACAAAAATGGTACTAATAGCTGCCTCGCTTGGCGCTCAGCATTAAGAGGTTAGTGTTAGGACTGGTCGGCATGGTGTCAGGATAATGTGACTGGGTGGGACATCATGCTACATGTCTGCGGCATGATGCCCCAGTACTAGACATTACTATAAACTGTCACGCTGCAGACATCGTAGCGATATGACTTAACAATTGTTTAAGCTACGTTAAAAATCCAAATCACACACTTTAGATGTTGTTGCGAGACTCGCGTGTAGAGGTGCCACAACACTTGAGCACAAGTGAACTTCTTACAAGGAAGACCCAATCACAACTTGTACTACTTTACAACAATATAATAGCAGATGATACTGGGGTGTCAGAACACCAGATGAAACCTTGCACTAGTTTACAAATCTTCTACTATCATCCGGATGTGGATAAAGTGATAAACTCATATTTCAAAGGAACAATAAGATAATCAACAGATTAATAACTGTCTAAGAACGAAACCAACTTTCTGTTTTTTAGAATACATTCTAATCTTTTCATTCGACATTTCGTAGAGCGGAGAATAAACTAAATCGTTTCCTCTTTAACATAAAGTTATATTGTGATAGTCAAGTTTTGAGTTTATATAAATATTTCACGAATTCAGCACGAAGGCAACACTCTGTTTCAAGTGATAACTTGTGTTTGTCTAGAAAAATGGGTGGTATAAAAATGATCACCATATAGTTATCAGAGTATGGTACATAAAATAAAATCTTGACTTGTTAACTGCAAACAATATTAAAACAGATATCCTGCAATGCTTTGAAGAGAGGTAAGGTAATTGAATGATATTGAAAGAACCGCTATCAATGCTCATAGCAAGATTGTCAAAACAATGACTTGAAACAAAGCTAAGAATATGCTGCGATATGATAATCATTTTAGTATTCAGTTTTTTGGGATTACAATTCAAGCTCTTTAAACCTTACAAGATAAATCCACATAGATTCAACAACAGAGATATCATTAATGAAAAACACAAACTTGACTTAAAATAATTGTCAACTCGTATATGAAGTACCTGATTCTTTCGGTCAGCCATAAAAATTGCAAACTTTGAGATAAATCTGACATCGTTTATACGTTAGCTAACAAAAATCTCTCCCATCCTCAATGAATGATGGTTGGAATTTTGGTAAAGCATAAATACAATTTGTCGCAGATAACGCTTTTTCTACATGTTTTTATACTGATTTCTTGCCTCAAAAGAGAATGAAGTACATTCAAGCGATCTTTACTATTTTACTACTGTCTTGAACAATTGTTTGGTTACACATATATCAGCCAATTGTGGGTTTACGTTAACTAGGACAAAAATGATGGTAAGTAAACGTTCTAATTACACAAGGTATCTGGATAACGGTCTCCATTCAAAGCGTCTTAGTCACGTGTTGATCAGTGGCTGACAGTCATTGTTCAATAGAGAAAATATTAATCAACCAGGGCTGATTCAAACCATCTATGGGTCGTATCAAATTGCATGCTAAAATTAAATCAATGTTTTCACGAGCGTATCTTTTATGAACCGTTTAAAATAGACATGGAATAATTATCCTTGTCACTTTCTCAATATCCATCGCTGATGGTTCAACATTATTAAATCAAATAGACTCTTTCAAAAGCATAATGTAGACATAAAGAAAAGCAGAGTGTAATGTTCCATGGTAATTTTCATTTCCGATCTTATTTTTTTTTGTGCTCGACACTGTCGGACTTATCTAGTGAGTATGTCAGCAAGATGTACTGAATTATAATTTCATGTATGCTAATAGCATATCGTTCAGGGCGCTTTCAGGTAGTCGACTGTTATCTAAGTCCGAATGGAATGATCAGCTTTGCAATTTCATCATCAGTGTCCAATATTAACGAAGAATTGATAGGCAACCTAACACGTTTATTAAAGGTATAATGTTTCTAACTGATATCGATTTTTAAGGTTCCATCAACAACAAACGTTTTATTTTGTTTTACTCGATATTTCCTTATTTATGTAGCAAACGCCTTAGGAAATGCCTGCGCGGAGTTAAACTTATCTTAAAGCCCTCAATGCCTTCGGGTTATGTGCAAGGTCGTATCGTCTTCAATAAATAGTTATGTTTTGAAAAAGGCCATTGTTCCTCTTGGAAATGATCTCGCAGGTGATGATGCTGTGCCATTGTACTCAGGAACTGTGCTGTTCTGCTTGATTTGATTGATACTTGCTGAATATTACATTCATTTACAACAAGAACAACAAACACTAATAATAATAATACTTTGTAAACACACAACTATAGCATGTGGCACATCACTTAAGATAACACGGAAAGGTACACCATACCTTTAAAATAATAATAATGTCGGACATTGATTTATTTTACATAGTGTGATATCATGTTTGCAGATGTTGACATCTTCAATTCTTACTGGTTTCATAATTTGACTTTCGATTTTGATGGAAAAATGTGTAACTAAATAAATAGAGTAGTCTCAGCAAATAATTCACCCGAGATCACTGACCGATGCAGAAGATCGAAGGTAGAGAACATCGGTCTTTACAAAGGAATATAACTATAGTGCCATCAGTGTTCTCCATGCAAGAAAGCGAACAATATTGTTAAATCCGATTAGTTGATACAAACTGTTCCGGTGGCCTAGTGGTTAGAGCGTTCTCCTCGAATGCGGAATGTCGCGGGTTCAAATATTGGCCGAGTTGTACCAAAGACATCTTAAACTGGTTGATTCGAGATTGATTCGAGAGGGTCTCGGTGTCACAAACTGTCCCTTTAGGATATACATGCTAGACTCTTTCGCCTTGATGTTTTCTGCAAATGTTTCCATTCCTTGTCCAGAAACGTTTTTATCTTGCCATAATTTGTTTACATGTTTTCTCATATAGAAATTTACATGTTCAGATTTTGTCTGATTTCTTTTAAATATTACAGACCGTGGATGTCGGGGCAGATTATGGACAAAACGCAACACCGGAAAGCACTAGTAAATTTATTATTAAGAAACACAAGTACAAGGTCATTATTGAAAAAAAGAGCCTCTTTCCATCAGCTACCAGTTCTAGTCTTGCTTCCGAGGACCAATCAGGTATTGCATCCATTTAACTCAGTCCTTTATTGTCAGATGTCATTTATGTAACGTGTACATTTATTATTAATATAAGACAAAGGGCTTCTTGCTGTTATTATTTATGTCGGGTTTAAAGGGGTAGGTACTGTATGGGCAAATTTCGGACCATAATCATATAGCGATCAAGGCTTATCGATTAAAGATGCACATCTCCATATATGTACTAAAATTGTATCCACTGTAATAAATGAAAGAAACCATGGAAAACCAGTAAGGGGTTTTCTCCGTTAGGGTCCTTATATTCGTGGACTATATATCACTATTAATTGAAGAAACATACACATCCAAAATTGTGCATTTTCACGAAATGTGCATAACAGTCAATAATGGGACCGAAATATTGAATGTTCCTTTTGCAATCTATTCATTTCCAGTAGAATGGTTTGATTAAATCTGACGTCTATTTTCGTTTTGATTTTAAACGGTACGCTAAAAATATATCTCTAACATGTTTGCATAGCCCAAGATAAACTTTTTAATGTACTTCCTATTCGTTTACGTCACAGAAATGCAGTTCATGTACCTTTTTTCTTAATAATAGCCAAATGCTCATACCGTCCAGACAGAAAACATGCAACTGTTCCAAACGCCAGCGAAGAATAATGTTTTGTTTAGATATCACTCGGGGGACAAGCTTACTCTTTGTTGTCATTTATTCGAGAAAACATGTATTCAGAGTTATCTATCTATCTATCTATCTATCTATCTATCTATCTATCTATCTATCTATATATATATATATATATATATATATATATATATATATATATATATATATATATATATATATATATATATATAATTTGAGAGAGATATTCTCTGTGTGTGTAGTCGACAACATTGTTGTTGGGTAATCAAGAGTTCAACATTGCATCATTCTCGTTATTCTACCTTTAAATACAGGACAATTATGCCTCAAATTCCCATATATTCAGTGATTAATATTATCACTAAATTGTTTATATTTCACTGTGGAGATATTCGTTCATGATTGTTGTATTGATGTTTCCGAAGTGTTTAATTATTAATTAAAATACTTTTTAAAGTAAGGATATATCGTTATGAATATCCAAAACGATGCCAATTTATCTCTTTCCCATGTAATTTGTCTGTACAACCAATGTACTTTAAATAAGGTCACATAATGTTGAATTTCAAACTGACTTGATAACACTTCTCTTATCGTAAATCTTGCAAAAATAAAAATAAGCACTGGAAAAATTTGCACCACTTTTTATCAATATAAGATTGAACAATTGAACACGAAAATCAGTAAAATTAGAAATGTAAACAGTGACAAAAATGTTTCACATCTACATTAATGTAGCGTACTTAAATAACAAGAATGTATATACATTCACGCATTCAATAACATGCACATGCGTACACGCACAGCGAGTTCAGAAACATCTTGACATTGAAAGAGGCTGTTTATTCAGTGATAAAATGATTCTCTACTAGAGGATATGCCGGCAATAAAATGTTTAGAACTTAATTAGTAAGCAATGGAGCCGCTATGGTCGACGGTACCTTGCGTTTTGGACCATACACATGCACATTTTCAAGTTATAAAAATAGAACATATTACATCACATTAAAAATCCAGGAACTTAATAGCAGCAAAAAGATGAGATTGATAAATTCTTAAAGGTTCCATGAGTTCCATGTTTCTTTCGGCTTTCTTATACCGTCTTCTGACAGTCTCTCTCTCTCTCTCTCTCTCTCTCTCTCTCCCGCACGCGCTCGCATGCAGTCACGTGAAGACTGTATTAATTAGCTTCAGGAAACAGTGGAATAATAAACAAGATTGAGCTAAATAATGACATATGTAATCAAACAACTGCCATTACAGTACTGAAAATAAAAATTGCTTTCATGGTCAATTTTAAGTTTTTTCTTTCTTCAAATCTTTGGATAGAAAATGATTTTTTTGCTATTCAGCCACAGCCGGACAACAGAAAGACCGAAGTAAAGAAAAATGCTAAGAAATCAAGCATAAATCACTGAAAGAAAAACTGAAAAATAAACTTTTTTAAATAAAATTGCTTCGTCAAGTACAATAAGGATGATAAACGATACGTGGTAGCATATTTTGTGTAGATATACCTGCAATATCAAGATGCCTTGGGAGTTTACTTCGAGTAATATTAATTGCATCCCAAACACACATTCTGCATGTTGAAAACATAATCGTAAGTAACAAAATAACTGTTGTCTTCATGTAATCCTAAAATACACTGAAGAATGATTTTGTATGTAACATGTTTTTAGTAATAACTAACGCTAGTTAACATTTCATTGGAATATGTTTCTGTCGTAATCATTTAATGTTTTAATTGAAGCAGAATACCTGTTTAGATGTAGTTAATATTAGATATGGTTATAGAGATGAAAAGAATAAATGAACGCTGAAAGACTAGCATTTTCTCGTTTCTCACATGCTCCACAGCGACAACCAAAACGATATTCTAGTAGTTGTCGTAACGGATATCACACGTGATTATTACGCATTATCCTAACAATTTTTAAAGATCAGCTTCGATTTTAGTTCTTCAAATGATATTCAATCCTACGCCAATGTATCCTATCAACTAGCTGTTTTGAAACATTGGTAAATAATTAAGACACATATTGGCCGCATAGTACTTACAGATTGACTCCATTTGTTACTTCACCGCTCCAGTAGCGTAATGGTTAGAGCGTCCACCTCGGACGAGGGAGGTCGTGTGTTCGATCCCCGGCCGAGTCATACCAAAGACTTAAAAAAATGTTACTAACAGCTGCCTCGTTTGGCGCTCAGCATTCAGAAGTTAGTTTTATGAATGGTCGGCCTGGTGTCATGATAATGTGACTGGGTAGGGCATCATGCTACATGTCTGCAGCATGATGCCCCAGTGCTAGACATCACTATCACACTGCAGACGTAGCGATATGACTGAAAAATTGTTAAAAGCTACGTTAAAAATCCAAATCACACACACCATTTGTTACTTCTGTAGATATAGAAATCATATTTCTTTCTAACTGTTGATGTGCCAACCTTGAGCTAGACAAGGTGGATTTTACCTACATTAAGCAATCCCCTCAATACATGTCCCACATGCCTGATCATCAGCATATGTAATCACTGACCCAATTCTTTCATAGGCATCAATGTCATTAATGGACTGCAAGAACTTTACATGTGGGTCCTAACTTAAAAAGCATTCACATCAACATATATACTTTGGCATGAACAAATATACATACAACTTAAATTCTCTTTAGGTTCATTTCTACAGTCAAGGACATAATCCATAGATCGTAACTTGAAAAACGTTTTAAGGTCTCTACCCTACATTCATTATGCATATCTATATTGTGTCTTTAACGCTTCGTTCATGACTGTAGATTGCAATTATTGCAGCTCAAAAAGGCTATTTATCTGAGTTTGTGTTCTATATAATCTCTCTCCCCCTCTCCCTCCCTCTCTCTCTCTCTCTCTCTCTCTCTCTCTCTCCAGTTCCAGTTCCAGTTTGAAGAATAAGTTGTTTTTTTGTGTCCGTAGGAGACATTGCGACATAAAATTATAATAGTCGTGTATATATATGTATATTTATTTACGTATGTACTACGTACATACATATGTATAATAATTCCTAATTTTGTTCTTGCTTCAATATGAATTGTCAGATTTATTTAATTTTGTGGTTAAATATAACTCATTCGATGACCGGGATTTACATATATTATTATGGGAATAATGAATATTGTGAACTTCATTCAATGGAGTTTTGGTGAATGCCATTGTGATACATTAAGACTGTTTTCACTTAAGCATATTCAAGGGTATAAGTACATCATCACTTTCGAAACCTTGATTTCATTCAGAATTCTGTTCTTTTGGACTCGTTATAGAACATTGTATGATTATTTCGTATTTAATTCAAAATATTGTAAGGTCCTCTCAAAGTACCTTTTCTCACTTGGAGAACTGAACTATTTAAGTTTTCTAAACGCTGTTGGTTTCGCTTCATCTGCTGCTTAATTTAAGACCATATTGTCGTAGCACCATACATAGACTTACTGGGCATCATAAGACAAATTAAACTAATATGCAACTCAAAGTGACTTGCGCTGTCCATTCTCATTTGAGAGGACTTGCCATAGATTACACATTGTAAAGATTCCCAGCCTCTATTCAGGTCATTGCATGACAAAAAGCATGTACCCAATTAATATTACTTCCTGGACAAGTTTGTTTTTCACAAAGAACAAATTTAGGATTTTAGACTATCGTTTGGAATGATATGGATAGAGGTTTCAACTTACATCTTAAACTAAATGCCAGCTAATTAATTGTTGGAAGTTGCAAGTTTCAGACATACGCTTCTTTATTTCAGACTCTGATTGGGTCTGCAAACCCAAAACTGACGTCATCCCAAGTACTCTTCCCGAGAGCAAGAACAACGTAAGTCTATGTCAGTAAAATATTTAATAAGTCATGTGCTACCATAATAGCCATCTTTTTCTTTCTTATGCCAATAAATCTGACCCTGTTTAAGAGTTTGAAAGTTTAGTAGCCAGTTGCTAAACATTAGTTGCTATATTAAGCTCCCATATGAGGAAGTATGAGCTCTGAGCAGTGGGTGTTTACTTTTGGTACAAAGTACAAGTTAGTTTATTCATCAGAAATAGGACAAAAAACCCCACTATGAGCAGTGTTTATAAAATCCGTATCATTAAGCGAACACCAGTGTATCAATGTTGAAAGTGCGGTGTAAGGAAACGTCCGATATCAAACGTAACGTTTAGATCGGGCCATTAGTTTAATGCTATCATGGAACTTGAACATTGTTCGTTCAGTTTCTACGTAAATTCACGGTACACTTAACATATTTAGATGTTTCTCTAGCAAGTTACGATTACAAGGTAATATCTGATGCGACACGATTAATGTTGCTTTTCCTGTACCCTTTCTTTGAGACACAATGCTGCAAGGTATCTCAGTTTGGTTATTTAGATGATCTGCATAATGTCATCAAGAAGTACATGTTCTGTGTACAGGGCCAGCCAGGTTCATTGCGAAAGCGATTAACAACTTTTATATATAAGGGCAGAATTATTACAAGATCACGAGGACTCTTTAAGGGCTGGTGTACTTAGAGGGGATTTGGTATCATGTAGGGATAGTTTGTGGGTATTTTATATACTCTGCTGAAAAAGTGTTTTTAATATATCTGGGGCAATAGAGTACACGTGTGAATCAATATTGCCATCCTTTCCAGTAGTAGGAAAACACATGGGAATATCTCGTATAGAAGTATACTAATATCTGAACACGCCATGTATTATATTAGAAAGGTATTTTGGAGTCTAATTTAGGCGTACCATGACACCAGATAAAAAATTATACTTATTTACTAAGAAGATCCAAACACAATATTTACGACTTTTCAAACTTAATAATGACTTCTTGTGTAAGGGTGCACCAGGGTAAACCTTATATTTACAACATTAGAACTTCGTACAGTGTGCTAAACGATTATTTCAATAAAACCAGAAGGCAGAACACGAATGAGTTACTCGAACATGACCAACATTCTAGTTCCTAAAATCTTCATTCATCATTTAGTAGAACTGAAATAAACTAAATAAGCTTTATCGTGGTTGAGCCAACAGTTTTCAGAGTTGATATAAAGATTTCATGAATTTAGCAGAAACAGTAACAACTGTTATTAATGCTGATTGTAAAAACAGCATGGACGAAACACAAATTTAAGTAAATGTTTGTAGCATAATACAATTTTTATTCAGCTGAAGTTACTGATTCAAGATCTCCTAAACCTTACAATATATCTTCACCGACTAAAACAATAATAGATATGTAATTAGTGGAAAACAAAATTTGAATTGAAATAATACATGGTGACCCAGTAAATGAAGCAACTATTTTTAACCAAGCATACGAATTGCAAAATTTAGTATAAATCTGAAATTATTCATACGTTTGCTCAGAAATAACAATTCCATTCTAAATTGATCTGTTGGCATTTGAATACTTCCTAATAACAATCTGTTGCAGATAAAATGTTCTCTTCGTGATTTATTTCCTGTATTTTTCATCAAAAGAGTTTCAAATTTAATCGATCTTGCTACTTTACTACCATCCTAAACACTGGACTGGGTTTCACAGATAAGTCAATTGTGGAAGCCAGATAAGTTGGTTAAGCGAACATTCTATCTACATTTTACACAAGGACTCTGGACAACGATTTCTACGCATATGCGTCAGTCGTGTCATTATCAGCGGCAGACAACCCCTGTTGAAATGGACACATTTGACTCAGACGAGGACTGATTCGACAATGCATGGGTCAGATCAACGTGCAATCCAATTTACATCAATTTTGTTCAGGATATTACCAGATTGTAAACCGGCAAAAAGAAACTTGAATAAGTATCCATTTGTCAATATCGACTGGTTCAACATTTGTAAATCCTAGCAGTGGTTTCTAGTTAGTTGTAGAGGCAAAAAGAAAAGCAAAGCGAGTGAAATGTTCATTAGTAAATTATGTATACGATACTATTTTGCCGTGTTCGAAATGGTTGTTATCTAGAGATATGTCAGTATTTCATATATGCTCGTCATGTAAAACATAAATGTGCTTTCTGATAGTGACTATCGATTGTTAACTGACTACGTGAGAACTGAGTGATCAGCTTTGCACTTTTATGAGTGTTAGTTATTGATGGTGAACATATATTCACGCTTAAACGTTTGTTTAAAAAAAAACCACATAAAATTGTAATTATAGCAATCTTAAAGCTACACCATAAAAAGATTTATGTTTTGTTTCACTCGATATCTTCTTATTTCTTTAGCGAAACAAGATCAGTAAATGTTACCAGAAGGTAAACACATTAAAAATAAAAACATAGATGACAAATAAACGCATATGATTAACTTAGGCTTAGTTCACATCTATAACTGTTGTACAAACAATACACCATTAATGCAACAAAAATATTTACATTTAGTAAGGCATAGTATTTGGCAATGTGTGACAAGTACGCATCATGGGAATGACGAAATAAAAGCGTTTTGGTCGTGTTTGCTAACGCTAAATTCAACATGTCTTAAGTACGCAAAGTATAATGTATGATAACTGAATACTGTTCAGTGTACAGTGATCAGAGAAACTTTGATTTCCAAACACTTAGTACAAACATGATAGGTCTGACAAACTAAATGTGGATAGGGATTCCTTGGGTGGAAATTATCTTTCCATATAAAATTAAGATTGGCTTAACAGCACAACAGGGAAATACGGATGTCATCAATTTCCAATGTACGGATTGTACCAGAGACTTAAGTAAATAAGCACATACTGTTTAAAACAGATTGTAAACCACTGTCAGAAAAAAAAGAGAAAATATAAATTGGACTGGTGCGCATAAACACATGCGAAACAAAAGATCTAGCATCAAAATAAAACTAAACCTAATGCACCTACATTTTCTCTGAGAGTGATTGAGCTTGGATTCCTTACAAAGCAAGATCGTAAAGTATAACCTCGTAATGGGTTGTTTGAATAAGTAATTTGTTGCTTAAATCACACTTTGGCGAGAACTATTTCAACGTAAGCTAGTAGAGGGTGGTCTGGATAGATATTGATCGGATAAGGTCATTCTAGATAAAATTACTGATAGCTTCAACTGCTCTGTTTTGAGTACATGCTAGGTTGTATTGTCTTCAGCTTTAATGCAACTTATTCCATCTCTTGCCCAGAGATTCGGTATCTTGCTTTTAAATTGTTTCTATAAGAAAATTCCACAAGACAAGATTTTGTCTGTTTTTTTTAATATCACAGATTGGGCATGCCAGGGCAAGAAAGGGGAAAAGTGCCACACGGGAAAGTAAAAACAGACTTAGTACTGCAAAGCACAAGCGCAAGTCCACTCGTGGAAAAAAGAGCCGCTTCACTTCTGTTCCCAGTTCTAGTCTAGCATCAGCGGACCCAACAGGTATTCGACCCAGACAATTAAGCTCTTTATGAACAGGTACAAATTTATTTAGATTGCAAAAGTGTCGGATATACGAAAATTAACAAAATTTTAGGTGTGAAAGATTCCAACTTGAAATGATTCAAATCTGCATTATTATGGTGTCCATAATGAAATTGAATGTATATGCATACACGCATGCCTGTGTAGACTCAAATTAATTGTACAAGCAAACCGAGTCAGGGTTAAAATGACATTTTAAAAGAGGTTGTTTACTTAGTGATTAAGAGATTTCTGTACTATAGGTGAGACCGGTAATCAAACTATTAATTTATAATTTGATTTGAAAAAATGAAGTAGCCGTGGTAGACCATATTGCTCGTTTTGAACGATCTACATGCACACATCATTCACACACACACACACACACACACACACAACCACATATATATATATATATATATATATATATATATATATATATATATATATATATATATATATATATATATATATAAGTTTGATGATAGACAAAAATTTACATGACATTTAAAATCCAGCAACTAAACACTGTCATGGATGCAAAGGATAGACCCCGAAAAGGATTCGTCGCCTCCAGCTGTTTTCTAAGCTTTCTTATAGCTACGTAATCTTGTTATTATCTCTCTCTCTCTCTTCCACGCGCGCTCGCGTAGATACACATATGTATGGCAACGAGAAGATTTGCATTAATGGAAAACAAATTGTTTTCATGGTCAGTTTTAGACTATTTCATGTATTTTGATAGATAAAAGATTACGTTATTTAGGAAAACATCTGTAACAGACGAAAGAAAGAAACAAAGAAATAGTGCATGTGTATAACGATAAATCACCGATCGAAAAATAAAAGAAAACTTGTTTATATAAAATTGAAAGGCTCAAAATAATAGGGATCTTAGAAGGTAAGCTAATGGCATTATATTTGTGGAGATCTACTGGCAAGCATGTTTTTGTGCGTGTATCATTTGCTTGTACGTGGTGACTTCGGGTAATGCTAATTATGTCTCAAGCAATTATAATCCCCATTTAAGAAACAAAATGTTTTGCAAATATTTTTTTAATATTGAAAATAGAGTAAACTTGAAAAGTGTAAACTCTTTCTTTAATACGTCATCTAGAACTAGGACGTACCGCAATCAGTTGTAATTTTCTGTGTTATAGTCATCTGCACGGATCCCAAGCTCTACTATAAAGTAGATCATCAAATGTGAAATAAAAGAATAATGATGTCCCAACATAGTGCATTTTACATTTATTCAACTCCGATTACCTTACATTTATGGTTATGTGTGTGATTTATATCATTATTTCATATTCTCATGATGTGTCTTGTGTTAACGGTTCTGAATTCCAACAATGGTCGAACATAGTCTACAAATGAATTAAACAACAAAGACTATGTTGAAAATATTAACTTAAAGATAAGTAAAATATTCAAGGTAATCGTTTTCTTCTACCACCATCCATTATCTTCAGACCCGTTTAGTACCACAATACCTTACAGTTTGTTGTAGTTGGTGGTGATCGATTTCCTTCATGCGCCTCTACGTTGTTAGCTTCATCCCAGCATTCAGACTGACGAAGTCCGAAAAAAATAAAACAGAAGAAAATGATATCTGAAATTAATGTCAATTATTTCTATATAATAAGATGGGACGACTTCAGTGTAAATGTGCATTTGATTTTTTATTCTCATACGGCAACGGACATGAGGTGGTCGTTGTCTTGTCTTTAAGGAAGAGCACAACCGTGAATTTGTATTCAATTTTCACCCATGCTTCATGATTTTCTCACAAAAAGATGGTGTCGATCGCGCTGGTATCTTTTATATCCTTAAAGATGAAGAAATATTGCAAATTTTGAAGTTTTTAACGAACATACTCCAATTTCTGAACGCTGTTTTCTTTAGTATTTCTCAGTACCATGTGTTTATTGTCACTGTGGTATAACCATAAACAGTTATGTTCTAATTTCTTAATTGTATCGCTAATTTAAGTCCACAATCAGTCGTATTAAAACACTGTCCATCATATTATGAGGACATAAGCGTAAATAATGTAACAACTGTTGTCGTCATGCAATCCTTCAAAGTCACTGGAGAGGTCTGTAACACGTTTTTCATTTATAATGTCCGCTCTTTTTCGTAATCATTTTATGTTTTCATTTAAGCAGAAATGTGTATCAATAAACGCTGACGGACTAACCTTTTCTAGTCTCACATGGACCAGATGCTACAACAAAAACTATCTTACAGTAATAGTCTTGACACATTCCTTTATATTTAATTAAAAAAAATATCAAATTGTTGAATGTGGACCAAGTGAGTGTTATAACAATAGCTCAAGTTGTAGCATCAACTGTGACGTCGTGCTCACGTGTGCATTACGTCATTTCGAAATACCTGTCAAAGGTCCATTGCGATTTGAAGTTCTGCAAATGTTAATCAGTCATTTGCCATGGTATTTTATCAACCACTTTTCTTAAAACTATTAACTCTTTGGGCCACATATAGACCTTTCGGTACCAGCCAATTATCATAAATATAAAAGAATCTATAAATATTATTGTCCTTAATTAGAATGTGAGTGGTTGTGTCTGCTGATGTAGTAATAGTATAACTCAGTTTAATGCACATTATTGATATTTTCTCATTTTCTAATTGTTATTAGCACTATGCCTCTACAATGTTTAGTACAATAATTCTGATCGAATCAGATCTTATAGACCAACCTGGAATGTTAATAATGAGCGAGATCCAAAGATATTAATGCATGTTAATGATGCCTTTGCAAACTCTTGATTGACTGAGATTTGTAGTAACTTAGAGACCACATTTCTGATCTGAGTTTGATCAAACTTAGAATAATTTTTTATAGTAAGATCGTATAAAGATGTGATAATAAATAAACTTATAATAGTATTGCCTAGCTTTCTAAAATTGGCGAAATCAGCACCTTAATTTGATGACCATGAATAAAATTGGTTCATTTTGTTATTTCTTTTAGATATATAAACTTTTTCGGACTGTTGGTGTCACGTACTACCTTTTCAACGGGAGGTGTTACAAAAGCAGAATTTTGCATCATTTTAAATAACTCCTTAATGCATATTACACGTGTCTAATCAACAGTATATGTAATCAATGACCAAAGTTTCAACGCCTATCAGATTGGAACCCCAAGGTGTTGCGTCTGGGATATAACTGTGAAGACATTCATATCTACACACTCTAATCACATACACTTAGCGGCCATTATGGAACATATTTATGCACGAAAATGACTTTGACCCTTACTTTTGTCATTAACTGCTCCCATAGGACTTTTCTTCTGGTTATTATGCCCTGGTTGTATTTTTGACACTTTCGAGATCCCGCCTTATTATTGTATACACATTTAATAGGCATCAAAAAGAGAATGTATACAACTAACACTCATCGTTTGGCCCATCTCTACCCCAATGAAAACTTCCTTATATCTTAATTTTGTCTCTACCCCATAGCCATGTGTACACTTAAGTGCAACATGATACAAATTTCAAGATTCACCTGAAATTGACACAATAGTCTATCCTAACTCGAAGGGACATAGGCCCCGGGTCATACATTTAGAATCGTCACGATGCCCATCATATAACCATGTACATGCTTGCTTCGATGAAAGAACAAAATTATATCCCCAATTAATACTTCTTCTTAGCCAGTCTTCTTCCAAGTGGATCAAACTTGGGATTTTAGACCATGGCAGTGAGGAATCTAGTTATTAACAAGCACAACATTATTGAACTATGACTTATGTTCCTGACCGCTCCGGTGGCCTGGTGGTTAGAGCGTCCGTCTAGGGATCTGGAGGTCGTGGGTTCGAACCCCGGCCGAGTCATACCAAAGACTTAACAAATTGGACTGGTGTCAGGGTAATGTGACTGGGTGGGACATCATGCTACATGCCTGCGGTATGTTGCCCCAGTGCTAGACATCAGTTTAAACTGCCACACTGCAGACATCGTAGCGATATGACGGAATTTTTTTTTAAAGCTACGTTAAAAATCCTAATCACACAAACACTTGTATTCCTTAATCTGTAAAACTATTAACGTTTTAGATCAAATAAGCGATAATCTTATAATGTCTGTTCTGATAATTTATTTATTTCCTTTGTAGTTGTTGATAACAGCTTACTTTTACTTGTAATGTTCAGGCAAAATGTTCTATATTCCAGGTTCTGATTGGACCTGCAAAACTGATCCAGCCTTAAGAAGTACCCATAACAGCAAGAAAAACGTAAGTCTTTAATCGCAAAATATGATATATGCACCATTTGCAAATATAGGAGCCATCTTCCTTTCTACCATGCCTCGCAAACGTTCTCATGCCAAGAACTCCGATCCAGTATAAAAGTTTTAAATAACAAGTCGCCAAACAGTAATTGAAATATTAAACTCCCAGATCAAGAGGTGTGAGCTCAGAATAGTGGGTCTTTGCATTTGGTACAAGCTACCAGGTTTGTTCACGTGGAACAGCACCAAGAGCCTTGGTAAGTAGTGTTTACAGAATGTGTACCGTTGATCAGGGTACCGTGTATCAGTCTTGAAAGAACCATGCGAGGAGACTTTCGATATCTTGAGGTCAGGCCATTAGCTTGAATTCGATCAACGAATTTTACTTTCATATCGGACACCTTTATTCAATTTGTTCATGTTCTACATAGATTCACTGACAGTACTTGGACTGTTTTATCCGCAGGTTAAAATTAAACAGGACTACCTGGTATGACACTTTTGATGAAGGTAGCTTTATCCAGTACCATTCTTCTGAGACATTTGTTTATAAAACAAATTTCTGCAAAGTAAAAATGATCCTAGTTTGATGATTCATCAAGTCTGTGCTCACTTCGAACAATAAGATTATGTGTTGTGGACAGCGCCATCTAGTACATCGTACGAGGAATAAACTTTATGGAAAGACGCAATATGACATAAATGGACAGAAATCGAAAGAATAGGCAGAGGTACAAATTCAGGGATTTTATGAAATCCTATGATATCTTTAAAACAAGATGATAGTATGTAGGATGTTATTAATGGTTTTTATGATCAACTTTGAAACATAATTTATCAGACCTAAGTACACGAGGTGTTTATATGAGTCTATAAGAGGTATCATGATCGCGGCTCTATATGGAGAATGCTTTCTTGGTTGTTTGTAAAATATGATTTGGTATCATATGGAAATAAGCTGGGGAAATTTATATTCTTTGATGGAAAATAAACTTAAAGATAGATGGGCAGTGACATAGACGTGCTAACTATTACTGCAATTGTGCGTGTGCAGGAGTATTAGAACACCTGAGGATACCTCGTGGTACAGGTAAACGAATACCTAAACACACTTTGTACTTCATAAAAATGATTTTGCTAAGATATTATTTAGATGTTTCAGAACATCTGAGCACAATCTGTATCCTTTGTTTACAGCGAACATCCAAGAAAAACGTATAAAACTATACAGAATTATTAATATCTCGTTTTGGGATGCCATAACACCCGTAAAAACTGTTTACAACATTTGTAGATGTTCTAAACGAACGTACCGCTCCGGTGGCCTAGTGGTTAAAGCGTCCGCCGCAGATGCGGGAGCTCGAAGTTCGATCCCCGGCCGTGTCATGCCGAAAACTTATAAAAATGGTACAAACACCTGCCTCGCTTGGCGCTAAGCAGTAAGAGGCTAGTGTTAGGACTGGTCGGCCTGGTGTCAGGATAATGTGTTGGACATCATGCTACGTGTCTGCAGCATGATGCCCCAATGCTAGACATCACTTTAAACTGTCACACTGCAGACATCGTATCGATATGACTGAAAAATTGTTAAAGCTACGTTAAAAAAATAAAAAAATAAAAATCTAAACGAACGATTTGTATGTCAAGGAAAGAAGAATACAGACAGTCCGCTATCTAAGAAATTTATAAAATACAACCATCAATCTAGTTCGTATAGACTAAATTCTAATCTAAAATAGCACACAATAAATAACATTAAAAACCATATATACTGCAATATTTTGAAATTACGTTTATTGATATTAAATAAAAGGAGTAAGGCATAAACAATCATGATAGTTAGATTGTTAACAAGGGAGGGAATCTAGCAAAATCAAAGAGTTGCTGTGATTTAACAAGCATAGTTGTATTCAGCTGAATTTACACTACAGATCAATATCTCGTAAACTTTACAAGTTCAATCTATAACAATGAAAAGCCAGATAAATTTAATGGAAAACAATGTGAATTAAAATGGTAAATGGCGACTCAGTAGAAGAAGCAACTGTGTTAGTATCAACCATAGAAATAGCAGATTGTAGACTTTGACAAAAAGTTGAAAATAATCATTAGGTGGCTGGAAAAAAAAGTTATTCCCGTTCTCATTTGATGTCGGTGGAAAGGAGCATGCTGATAAAAAACGTTATTCCCGTTCTTACTTGATGTCGGTGGAAAGGGGCATGCTGATACTGCCCAAATCAGGTAAACAGGTAAACGAATACCTAAGCACACTTTGTACTTCATAAAAATGATTTTGCTAAGATATTATTTAGATGTTTCAGAACATCTGAGCACAATTTGTATCCTTTGTTAACGTTTTTTATCAGCATGCCCCTTTCCACCGACACCGATACTGCCCAAATCCTGAAAAGTTTTGTGGTTACAACTATTAGTCAATTATGGGAGCAACCTAAGCTGGGGACAAAGATGGATCAGTGCACAGACTACCTACAGATTATACAAGGAATCTCTATAAAGGTTTCCATGCAAAAGCGCCTATGTAAGTAACGCGTTAATCAATGGCAGGCAGATGTTGCTGATATGAGGCAATCTGATCCTGAACCATGTTGATTCAGACCATGGCTTTGTTAAATCAATTTAAATTCTGATTCAAGCCAATGTTTGAACGCAGGTATTTGACTGTAACCCGGATAAAATAAACGGGAATTATTCTCTTTTGCAATTTCCTCAATATTCATTGCTAATATTTCACCGGCTGCTAACCTTCTTGCTTTTTCAAAAGCATTATCTACGTAAGCAGAAATTCAGAGTGCTATATTGCATGTTGCATGGTAAATTGTGTTTGCAATGCTATTTGTTTCTCTCAACATTTTCATATTCAACAAAGGAGTCATAAAGATATACAGAAGTATTTGATTTCACTTACATATACCAGTCAAAAATGGCGTGCTTTCAAATGGTCTGTTGTTATCCAAGTGATAATGGAATGATCAACTTTCTAATTTCAGCATAGTCAATTACTGATGGCTACATATAGTCGCACTAAAATATTCCTTTAAAAGCAAGATGTTCGTACTTAGAATGTCGCAGAAGCTGCATCGTAAACATTTGTTTTCATTCGTCATGTCATTATTTAGTAAACATATCATCAAATATTAGTCCAGACTTAGTTATTTTAAAACATTTCTGTTTCGGGTTATATGCAGACAATATCGTATGGTCTTCTATGGATAGTTATGTTTTGTACAAGTTATTGTTCCTCTTGGGCATATTGCTGCAGGTGATGATGGTGACGATGATACGTACAAATTCACATAAATATACCCGCTCACATAACTACACGCACACATGCATGTATTTATATTTTTTTTTTAATAAAACATCATGTTCGTGTTGTATAGCAGAGGATCTTCACTCCCAAGTAGCGATTTTAAACGCAGATAATGCTTAAACTGTTGCGATTAGCTGCAGCCTAGTTCAATTCTACATGAGCTTAACACATAATTTATAATTAATGCAACATAAACGTTTACAATTAGGAAGCGCGCGTGACAAGTACGAATCATAGGGATGCTGAAATATAAAGTATTCGATTCCATTGATTTATTTTGTTGATTGACGTTCAATTTACAAAATATTAGAAAAACAAAACTTAATGTATGATATTTAAATGCCAAATATTTACGCAGAAGACGTTTCATTTCTAATATATATTATAAAAAGGAGAATATTTTCAAACTTTGAATGTGAATCCTGAACCATTGGGAAGAATAGTATTTCTATATATAATATTCTGACTGGACGAGCACCTGAACAAACAGAGATGCCTTTAATATATATAGTACGTATCCCGCCTGTGGACTTGTCTAAAATATACTCCTTACGTTCAAAATAGATTGTGTATACCGATTCGGTAGCCTAGTCATTAGAGCGTCCGTCTCGGATGCGGGAGGTCGTGGGTTCGATCCCCGGCCGAGTCATAACAAAGACTTAAACAAATGGTACATACAGCTGCCTCGCTAGGCGCTCAGCATGAAGAGGTTAGTGTTAGGACTCTTCGGCCTGGTGTCAGGATAATGTGACTGGGCGGGACATCATGCTACATGTCTGCGACTTGATGCCCCAGTTCTAGGCATCACTATAAACTGCCACACTGCAGACATCGTAACGATATGACTGAAAAATTGTCAAAGCTACGTTAAAAATCCAAATCACACACACACGCTCAAAGTAGATTGTGAAACATTGGGTGGAAATACCGGTATAAAATTAATACCGGACAGGAACGCATATACATATAAAAATAAGGAAAATAAATTTTGTTCCCAAATAAAATTAAGAAACACCTGTACAAATATTTAAATTGAAAAACAATTCCAATTCCGATTGTTTGGATACACAATTTCCTATTGAGATCACAACTATTTCCATATGAGCTAGCTGATGGTCGTCGGAATAGCAACTGATCCTAGAATTTCATGTTAATTAAAATTCCTTCGCTTTCTCCAATGATCTCCTCAAATGCACGCTAGGTTTTATTGTCTTGAGGTTTAATGATAATTGTTTCATAACTTTTCCGTATATTCTGTATTTTTACATTCACGTGCCTTTCCGAATGATAACAAGTGGTTTCCATTTTTCCTCCTATAACATTATACACGCACATATTTAGTCTGTTTTGTTTTGAAATGTTACAGATTGTGGATTTCCAAGAGGGGCTGGCGAGGGTCACAAGGAAAAGGAGCTATAAATTGAGTCCTACGAAACACAAGTACAAGTCCGTACTCAAGAAAAGGAGAGTTGCCTCCTCTGTTCCCAGTTCTAATTTTACCGCTGTGAACCAATCAGGTATTGCAGCAAATAGTCCAGTCCTTTAATGTAGAGTGCGAAAGTATTACAAAAAAACCCAGAAAAGACTTGTAGCAGTTTTTATTTAAGTTGCGTTTTAACTTATCATAGATATAAGAGAAGGCATCCAAAAGTATTGCCCTTATGCGTATTTGAATAGATGTCTGTGAATGTATGTTTTGCCATGACTGTGTACCTTACTATAATGTTCAGTATTATATTTTTATTTGTATAATTTCTATTCATAAATATTCCTCTTAAATTATGTAGCTGAGAATTTCCCATCGCATCAAAATTTATAACGCAATAAACTCGGCTTAATCTTACCTATGATCTTGATGGTGAACCTACATCGTGGAAATCTGAGTGTTGTGGTGGTAGAAGGTAATACAAATCTGAGTTCTGCAATTAAAGTTCCCTTATTAAATTTATGCTGTCTAACAATTTGGGACTTATCACAATTCCAAGTGGGTTTTGGTATGGCCGCGTATCGCTTCATGGTGTGCCATCTGTCAATCAGGAATTGCTTATTACCCTTATCGATATTATTATCTTGACACGAGTTTGAATCAACTTGGAATATGGACTTGTATCATTATCTGGGATACGTTTAATAAGGAGTGAAATCCAAAGATATTATTGTAAATTAATGAGGTGTTTCACCATCTGATTGACTGAAATTGTCAACGGTCTGAAAACTAGATTTATAATCCAAGTTTGATCAAACTTGGAATATTTGTCTTACATTAAGATATCTGATGGATTTGATAATGAATACGTTTATACCATCATGTCTTAGCTTATATAATAAAGGAGATCAGAATATTGTTATAAGATTATTTTGCACCTGGCTAGCACGTATTGTTCGCTTTCTCGATTCAAAAACTACATTTCTTGCAAACGTTTGATGTGCCCCCACCTTCTCAGAGGGAGATGCTATGGAATGGGGATTCTACATACATTTTGAATATCTTCTCAATGCGTCACACATGACTAAGAAGCAAAGTGTGTTAGCAATTATCTACGTGTAACATACGAGATTGGGACCCCTGGATGGTGCCCCAGAGTACATTAAGAACTTACCAGACATAGAAGACCAAATTTATACATAAAAATGACGTCGATACCTTACTCCATCTCTTCATGTCCTCCTAAAATGACCTTGATCGCTTACTCCTTCCCTTCCTTCTCCCTTGGTACATTCTTTGCTTATAACCTGGACACTATTGAGATACCCACCTTCTTACCCGATATACATTTACAAGGCATGACAACAGAATATTTATGCAATTTACATTTACCCTTGGACCCATCTCTACCGTCAAGGACATAACCCCTGGATCGTGAACTTGAAGTCTTCTTTAGATATATACCCTACAGTCATATATAAACGTGCTGGGCATCAAATGACACATTTTCGAGATGCAGCTGAAACTGACCCATCAATATATTCATTAGAACTCGGGTCATGTGTTGAAAATGGTAAAGATACACACCTTAAGACCAATTACAAACTTGCTGGGCATACATGATTAAATGCATGTATCGAGTTAACATTTATTCGTGGAAAAGTATTTTCCCAAGTCGACCAAGAGGCTTAGACGTGGTTCTTTGCAACGTAAGGGTAGCTCAGGGATATGGGTTTAACAAACACAATGTTCTAGTTCTAACCGTGACTTGTATTCTCAAATGTGTAGAAAAATTGTATTTTTATGAAATTACTGATATTTGACTAATGACTCTGTAGACGGTTGTATGCTTGTTTTTGTTGTTTTGTAGTGCTGGTTATTGCTTGTGGTAAGAAGAAATATGATTCTTTATTCTAGGTTCTGGCAGCAAGGAGAAGTCTTCTGACCTGCAAGTGAGCCCATTTATTGATCTGACCTACTGGAAAATGTAGGGAAATTGATTATTTTTAATTTTTACATCAATATTTTCCCCTATTCCTTTTTCATAAATTTAAAGCCGCTACATTTAAACGTAAAGTTTATTTTATTTTGTCAATGAACCATTCAATTCAGTAACAGGTTTCAATTACCTAAATTTTACAAATGAGCTGCTCAAGAAAATAAATTACTTAACATAACACCTAATAATGTTCATGGGTGTGTGTTGGGCCTTTTCCAAATCTTGAAATGTATACCCTGTCGCAACGAGTTTGGAACAGACTAACATTTTGAATGCACTTTAACGTGCTCCTCCAGAATGAACAGTGATCCAGTTTGGAAGCTTAGCACTAGTTTTATAATGCAATTTCTAATTGTTCAGATTTACATCAAATGTAATTCAGAATCGCTTTAACACTTCAATCAATCAGTGTTCTCAATACTTTGGCTTAACAGAGTTCTTAAATATTTATTTCTTTAACAGCAAGAAATTTATTCCCAAGACTTATTTCTCTTTCTAAAGCGGATATACGGTACAATTTTGCTCATTTCTCAACTTCTTTTTTATATGTAATGTTGACCATAAAAATTATTTATATGTAATACTTTCACATACATTAACATTAACAGGTACATTTCCGTTTGGCTCTATGTATTGTTTCACTTTTTATAATATAGTTAACTTAGTTACAATAAAACAAGCTCATTGGGACTTACCAGAGTAGTGTCTTGAATGCATGAATTCAGAGGCATACATTAAAACTAAATGCCTACATAAACCATAAACCGCAGATAAAATATGAAATATATGAAGCATATAATTGATGTAATAACATCATGTAAAGAGCCATTTAAGTTTCTTTGCCTTGTACAAATGTTTGAAACTGATGATGATATTTACAAATTATGCCTCATCTTGCATGTGTTCTATTTGATTCTTTCATATTATAATCACACCATGATGTCGTTTGGATGCTCACCCTTGGGGGAATACCGTGCCTTCAAATTTGAATTCTGCACAAACATTTGAAACCCTAGAGCAAAATATATTACTTGCTTTGAAAGTTATTCAAGGAGCAATTGCTTCAATAGTTTCTCAAACTATTGTATAAGTTTGTTGCCAATTCTCAGTTAGGATGTAAAGAGAAGAAACGACTTCAAAACATCACTTATATTTAGGACTGCATGAAGTTAGAGGGATACTGGAATTTATTTCTGGTCTTTAAGTGAAACGATATTCCACAAGTCCAGTCCATCCTTTTGATTTGGCTTAATATGGTATTACAGGAACCCACCGAGTCATCAGTATTCTCAGTTCTTGAATTTTGAAGTGGGAGTACTAATCGACTTTTATTCTGTGAATTATTTAGCAACTTTTGTACTTTCTATGCCAAACATTCCATGAATTGTAATTTTTAAGAGTTAAGTGGGGGAAAAAAACCCGACTTTTTGAAACTCTTCGCATTATGTATAGATAACAAAATATTATATTTGCTAGATAAAACTCGGCAACATATCTTTAAACAATTCTCACCTAGTCACTGGCTAATGTATGTATGTATGTATGGATGTATGTATGTATGAATGTATGTATGTATTGTACCATCAGTTAGGGATAGAAGTCTGGATCATTTGCTGTTTATGTTAATTTCTCATAATATTTGGAGTCCATGCTTAGTCATCTGATTTGGTGTCACTGGATCCTCGTCTTATTCCATTTAACGTTGTATTTCTGTTTTCGGAGAAACGTTTCATATTTTGTTTTAGAATCCGACTTTTGTAGCTCATAGTGAACACGATTTGCATGTAAAGTATGGTTTAAAGTGAAAACTATTTTATTTTAAAATAGAAAAGGTATTTTGTGCTGTCAAGTTTCTTTCCATAATCACAATAAATATCGCTACATATTGTGTTACTAATAATTTAATGTATTGAAAGTACAACAATGCAGTTTTGGCTTATATTAAAAGTAATAGTTTTTTTTGAAAAATCAAATTTGATCTGATATCTCGTTTGCATCACTGACATCCGCTTTCACCAAAAATATAAATTTTGAAATTGGAATTTCAAGGCCACATTTCTGAAAATATGTGCCTTACATAGTGTAACATAACTGTTTAGAAAATTGTAAACCCACCTGCTAATCTAGAGTAAAAGTCCAGAAAATTGTGGCATTATTTTGGATGAAAGGAATCTGGCTTATCAGTGCTCTATGAAGAGTCATTATTGCATCAAAATGCATTCTGGTGTTCAAATTATATTATTTTGCAATGATTTTATTTTCTGCCGCAAGACACGCCATGACCCAAGAAGTGTATTTCCATATATCTAAAGAATAATTATGATAGATTTATCAGGGTGAATGCTGTCCGAGTACATGCAGGACACTGGTAAATAGAGCAGTAAGGCCTGAATTATAAACTATTTGGCGCATGTGTAAATAGTATGCGTACCGTATCCATTCGCGTACGAGTCTTTTCAACTGCAAACACGTACGCTAATCTGCTTTTGAAATATACGATAGCAGATCTGAGTCTACGTTGCTTGAAGCTGAATCCTACCTGTCCATACATCTACACTACCAAAACTCGATAAGCCAAATATATATATATATATATATATATATATATATATATATATATATATATATATATATATATATATATATATATATATATATATATATATATATATATATATATATATATATATATATATATATATATGTTTGTGTGTGTCAAGTTTTGTAGAACAAAACAATTCACTGTCCTAGAGTACAAAGTGAAATTTTAAAATAAAGTGAATTCAATCCCAAATAATCATAAATCTTCTATCACAAGTGCAACGAGATATAATGTTCCGAATGAATTCCAATAATCTTGACTTTCCTAATGTACCAAGACTCGTAAAAATCTTAATGAACCAATAGTCTGGATGCCTTTGATTGACTTTACAATAATCTCAAAGTCGTGCTAGAGTCCAAATAAGTCAAAAACACTTGTAGCTCCAATTAATAATTTAAACAAATATCTAAAGTATACTAAAACCTCTGATTATAGATTCCTTCCCAAAGACATATGAAACAAGAATGAAAACTTTCTTTACGAAACCTGTATATACTAATTTCACTTGACCTGTATGTATGTATGTTTGTATGAATGTATATATATATATATATATATATATATATATATATATATATATATATATATATATATATATATATATATATATATATATATCTATCTATCTATCTATCTATCTATCTATCTATATATATATATATATAATCACCTTGTCTGCCCATTCTGGTAACCACCTTGTCTAAGCGTCTGGTAATTCAGCGCAACGATACGTCATTTCTGTAAACATTGATCACGTTCTGTTTTTGGTCGTGTCATTCAGTTAAAGAAAGTGATACTCATAGAGTGTACAAAAATATCCCAGATTTCTATCGTAAAGGCATATGAAAATGTGATTTCTAAATGTTAACGTGAAGACCTATCCATAATCTTCTTAAACTTGTAACCCAGAGAAACTTTTTTAATATTTATATTTTAGTATCATACAACAAATACAGTATTTAAAAGATATAAATGATTACCATCTTAATCCAAGTTTCTAATTTTGCAAGACGTTGTCTCAAGTCCTTCTTTATCGTCTGCTATCCAACTTGCCGCGCGAACGGATTTAAAGTCAGTTTCTAAATTCTTTATTATTTTTTTCCATAAGCGAGTTTTTGTAAACACATTACATCCTAACCGTTGTTTCTTTTCAATATATTAGCGTTTTTTTATTATAAAATGTTGAGCTTTTCCTAATTGTTTACAAGACAAGTTAACTTTGTTTAATATTTCTTTCCATTTAGTGGCATTATTACGTTGACGTTTGTAAAACCAGCAATAAAAATGACCTAGTTCCTCGGTTTAAATGCTTACAGAAAGAGTCCAAAGTAATGCATTTCATTTCCATAGCCTGATGCATAAACATTACATCTTTTCAAAGTCATGAGCAGAATAGGTTGATATATTGCGAGTCATGAAAACACATGGGTAGTATCATGTGTGTCCACACTTAGTATTATTTTTAACAGAATGTTATGGTGACAATTCCTGCTTCTCAAATGGTAAGCATTGTATGGTTTTAATTTGGTAAATCGATCGAATTTGGTATGCGTTTTGAGCCAATATTGGTGACAGAAAACCTTAGAAGCGCAAAACTGCCAGACAGCGGTGTATATATTTGGTTGTGATTCTATATTTAAGTAGGAATTTACCATGCAAAGAAAACTAATACCAATAAAAGATTTCCTCATTTTCTATGAAGCGCGCCAGTAGACTAGTGGTTGACGCGTCCGCCTCGGATGCGTGAGGTCGCGGGTTCGAACCCCGGGCGATCCATAAGAGACATATAAATGGTACTAGCAGCTGCCTCATTTGGCGCTCAGCATTATGAGATAAGTGTTACGACTGGTCGGCTTGGTGTCAGGATAATTTGACTGGATGGGACATCATGCTACATGTCTGCGGCATGATGACCCAATGCTAGAAATTACCATACACTGTCGCGTTGCAGACATAGTTGTGATACGACTGAAAAATTATCCAAAAGTCACATTTGAAATCCAAATCACAAACTGGCACACACGTTATCTATGAAGGTGACATTTCAATCTTTATATAATTTAAATTGATCAGCATGTATGTATGTATGTATGTATGTATGTATGTATGTATGTACCCGTATGGGTATGCTTATATTTATGCATGTATGAAGATAGTACCTCAGTACATATTCTCCAACCTACTGTTCTAAACTTTGTAGATGCAATCCATAGCATGCTTTTAAGAAGTAACATCAACATTACTTCATTTCAACTACATGATTAACCAAACTTTCACAAATTTCTTTCCACAGGACAAGGATTTGTTGTGGAATAATTTTCAAGGGTTTGAACGGTGAAGTGATGATTGACGCAAAACTTTTCAAACCCTGCAAACCTGGTTGCAAGGAGAAAACCCCTGTAAAGGAAACGCCACAATGCAACCAATCACTTGATGACACATACCTTAACTCAAGCAGTAGCAGCCCAAATGTTGGAGAGACAGACTTTAACAGTGCATCAAATCTGAGTATCACAGATACCATGGACCCAGAAATGGATGCATAGACAGCAAATGATCCTGGGTACTGACTCGAACTCAACATCTAAAAATAATAGCTGCGGTACTTCGTTGTTTGCGTAACAGTTGGATGTATCTTTATTGAAATACACATAATATATTTGCAGGATAGATATATTTAAGAGGGACTTTAAGTCGCATCACAAATCGACATTAAAGCGTGAATAGTCTGGTGTATATGAAGGTAAAATCGCCACTATCTGTGTACCAAAAATTCAGCAGGTGTTTCTTGTAGATATTGTATGTGTAACAGTGCAGTAAGTTATATGACACGTTAATTATGCTTGTAAATGCAAATGACTTTTTGATGCAATGATTTTTTAAGTTGATAAATCATAAAATGTTTAGAACAACCTGCTGATGCATATAGTACAGAGCTTGGGACCATGAAAACTTTTGTACCGCGGTATACAGAGGTATTTTCTGAATACCGCGAAACGTATCACGGTATACTGCGATTATATCGAGCAGCAACACGTTAAGTTCTGGAGCAGGATCAAGGGCCAGGTATTTAATTTCTTTAAAATTTCGGCATATCATGGTCTTATTTAAACAACACTGTTATATCCATGTTAGAGAACAAAAATAATTAGATTAATGACAATAAAATAGCTTATCTAGAAAGAAAATCGCAGCCAGCTTTCTCTCACGAATTAAATGGCATTCCTGTACACATTGTCATCTAACAACTCAATTAATGCTCTAGCGGACACTGTGCAAAAGTCATTTGTGCTTTCTTTAAAGAGCTTGTTGATAAAAATAGAACTCTGACGATGGTTATCGGTCTTAAAAATGAACAAATATATTTAGCATAATAATGTTCGCAAGTAAATAACAAAAGGAATTAGTTTCATTTGCTTTTAGTCTAAATGTTTTCCACAAGTTGGATCTTTCCCAAATAACTTTCATAATATTCAATTTAGTCGCCATGTTGGTATACTTTACACGTGTCAAACATGCCATTAAATGTTCATAAATATAATTCTATTTGCAATTCTGGAAGTTAGTTTGTGACAAGTTAACTATTTTGTCACAACAGTCGTACTTTGTTGGAAATCTTTTGTTATGAAAATTGAAAATTATCTTTTAATATCTTTAAATTTGTAACTCAGGAATTCCCTTAGATCCCTTACTGTCGGAAACTACTGAGGTGCCAGTACAGGGAAACACTACCATGGTACGTACCACCTTAAAACATTTATCGCGGTAAATCGGCATACCTGTAATACCGCTCACCTCTACATTGACGGCTACTTCCTTACGAACTGACAAGGTCAGTCAACATGAATTTGACACGTTTTCAATAGTAACAGTGTGCTAGGTGTAAGAAAATTAGAGGGAAGCATATACCACTTCTGCATACAATATCTTATAAACATTCCTTCAATTTTTACATGTTTTATTAATAGCCAAGATTAAAAAATTAGGCCGATTGTCATCTTGTTATGTAGATAAGTAGCTGAAAATTAATTCCAAAAATTGAAAATGGGATCATTAGGGATACATTAGTACCAAAATCTTTTCAGATTAATTAAAATTGGGTAAACCTTGTGTATTTAATGTTTATACTATTGATTTAATGTCATTTTATCATTAATTTACATTATATTTATTGCAATATGTATTGATTAGTCACTAAACAGATTGTACAAACTGTTTGCCTTTTAATGCATTCGCACAAATTTGTATATGGTGTTTTAATATCGAATTGTGAGTCTTGCTGATCTTTTTTAAGATGACTTAGTTTTTTATGAAATTAAATGTAGCATGTTATGATCTTGGCATGATAGCCAAATTACGCCTACAGATGACCACGGACCTGTGCAACTTGCTTTATGGAATAGACAATCGTGTTTGAACAATTTTGGTGTAACGTTTATTCCTTATTATCTAAACTTTAGTGGCCACATTTATGTCGTTGTAAGTGTACATACAAATAATAATAATAATAGTTAAATAATAATAGTTTTTACAAAGCAAAGGCACAAAAGTTGTATACTTTGCATCTCTTTTTGAAAGGACAGTTTTTGAAATGTCTGTTTATCTGTGTGTGTGCTTCGTTGTTGGAAGGAAAAGAGTGAAACAACCAGGGCAAAGTGTTAGCATCGATTTGGGGGAACGTTTGATGATTACAAATTTACAAAATTCGATGCATTTCTATTTCAATGGGTCGGACTACACAAAAGGACCATCAAAGAACAAGTAAACTAAATTTATTCCCTTTTGTATCGATTCATGACAGCAATTTGTATTCAGAGTTATTGAAGATCAAGCATGAAATAAGTCCAGTAAGTTGTATACAGTTAGTGTTCGGCTAGTTTATTGTTCTTAACTACTTTTCTTTAATTATTAAGCTGTATAATCACATATAATGAAAGGCGTTGTCCAAAATAATTCTTGTGATACATTTTATTTATCATTCCTGATGGACTGTTGTCATCTTTGGCAATCCATCAATTCAACATAGTTCTTTTCTTCGGCTTACATTACATTATTGCAACTGCTAATAAATTCATTTCCATTTCTCACCAATTTTTATATATGTATATTTGTAAGGGATTGTCAGTGATATTTAGATCTCTTTACTTTTTAATGGATTGTCATAGCGTTTCTAAATAAAAATATTTTAAGATTACAATAAATATTTTAATAGCCGTCTTGTTTTCTGTATAAAAAATAACCCATTGCCTTTAGGAGCTATGCGATAGTTGCTTTGTCTTGTACTATGTAATAAATTACACAATGTTTTTTTAATGGATGAATGATTATTACATTGATCCAACTGTCGGAAACTCCTCCTATGAAGGTGCTGGTTTCTTCGTTATATTTCTTTTGCTCTATACGTCTGAATGTGTAGATTGTATTGGTACGTACGTCAGTGAACTTAACTGTATCGGCACGTTGGTGAGTGCACTTAGTTGTATGTACCTGAGTGTGTAGATTCTTTAGGTACATATGTGAATGGACTTTGCTGTATACATCTGGATGTTATGGTTCAGTATTTAGAGTACTCGGAACTAATTTCATAACTGAATAGTTTACAGTCACACTGTAGAAACTTCCAAGTATATTTTGAAATAACAGTACTAACCTATAGCAATCCCTTTCATTCGCATATGATGAGGATGATTTTACACCCCCGTTCTAATATATCTGGTAATTTGTAAAACCCGTTCTACAAGGAAAAGTTATCGTACTTGTACTTAGCTGAATACGATGATTGTTACACCATTTGACAAATGTTCGGGGTCTTACTGCACCTCATGTCCTCAGTTAACTTTACGAAATAGCCCAATTTTTATTCAGTATGCACTAGTTTTTACGTGTGCCCGGTAAGACGTTGACCAGAAAAGCTATTTTATATGTACCCGGTAAGATTTCCTGATCACGATATTTTAGGTGTTAAGATTATTACATGAAAAAGCTCTTAACATTAAAAGTTTCAGTAAGTGTCTGTCAGGGAAATGCCTGAAAAGTGGCCATTCCTTCTCATCATAACCTTGTGTAATGCTTAGTTTCATGCTCAATGTTCAGAAAAGTTGTAGTTTGGCTTGCTTTACTTTAAATTTCACTGTCACTTTAACTGTATACGTATCTTGTGCTTGTATTTTCTACGATTTTTCATTTTCTTTGTAGTGTTTCTTTACTCTCACTTTTTGTCTCCTTTGTGCATTTAGTGTAATGCAAAAAAGAAACTCAGTTATTCTGTATTACTCTTTATTAAAATGCAGTCAAAGGAAGTAACTAAGAATATCAAAATCATTAAAGTATACGTGTGGTTGAAAAATATACGCAATTTATAAGAAACACATTAGAAGTAGTCATTTCATTCAAAATATTGAACGTTGAGTTAGTGATATATAGTCAAGCATATTAGATGACAATTCTAAACGGCTGAGCATTTTTTAAACATCTTGTATACAAATCATTTTGATTACTGGTAATTTGTATTTGCAAACCTTTGAGGCAGAATTTAGACATATAACTTTAAATAATTAGGAATTATATATGAAACTCGTTCTCTCTAAACTGTATGATTTATAAACTAATGTCAGGATGCACTGCTATGTGCATCTGTAGTAAAGTAGGGCCTGTCGATTATCTGGACACCTGCCTCTCTGAGAAAACCATGTTCTCAGGGCATGGATTTATTCCATAAGTGGTGTTAGGAGTTGTTTCAGTGGGTATATATTTGCAGAATAGGTGGTCCATTAAGACTAGATAAAAACTGCTTCCTTACCGTTAATCAAAGAAACATTTTAAATTGTTTCTATGTAGTTCATTTGGTATCAGGCAAACGGAATACGAATTTGATTTGCTCTATCCATCTGTACTTCCCTTTTGAGATGTGATTATTACGATAAGACACAATGAGGATAATGAACATGATATTGACGGAGTTTATTTAATGTTCTAAAGTTTAACATTGTTAATGAACTATTACTGGAAACTTTGCTGCATATAATAAGAGGTATGACTACAGTATGGAGCGAATAAAACGGGAACCTCACATGAGAAAGAAGACAAGCTTGAAATGGAACTTAATTTACTAGAAGTGAAATAGTTAAAAAGAACAATTATGTAATAAGCCACTTAGAAATTATAAAGCAGAATTATCAGAATTGTATGAGAAAAGCTGAAAAGCTCTAGAAGTTACAGTGACCTAGGTGTAAAACTTACAAAACTGTCTCAATTTAAAAAGAGAAATTTTAGAAATAAAAAAGGAATTAACTAATCGATGAACGGTTAGACTCTGAAAAAGGATGGATTTACCCAGCTTGCCAAAACTCATCTTTCTGAAGCAAATGATTTTAACGAAGCAAGAAATATATTTTCGTCCAATATTTGTTGGGAAAAATGTTTTGGATCAACTTGCTTTAGATTTAATTAGTTAGTTTCCACTTTGATCTAACTTAAGAGTTATGAAATTGAATTAACATACAAGAATGAAGTAAGGTATAAAAAAGCTTGAGCGTTAAGAAAGACAATTGCAGTTGCAGAAAGAGAGACAAATACAATTTAAGTTGCAGAAAGAGGAAAGATGTATAAATGCAACTGCAGTTTCAGAAAGAGTAATAAGAGATAAATATAACTGCACTTAAGAAAGAGGGATGAGAATAAAAAAAATAGGCTAATGCAAATGCAATTTGAAAAGGAAGAAAGAGAATTAAAGACAGAAAAAGAAGGTAGAAAATTTCAACTTAGATTAAAAGAATTTAAGCTGGCAAATGGAAAATACACCCCACTTTACACACAAATTTAGGTTTTGATATTAATGAAAATATTAGGTTAGCAAAACCTTTAAAGGAAAACGTAGAAGATAAATATTCTCTGCCTTTAGAAAATAAATTTGCTGAAATTTAAAATGGCAAGGAGACAATTTTACTCTGCTGGCAAAACTCGTGACATCTACAATTCCCTGATAGTACAGCAAAGAACTGATTATGATCTGGTTAAGGAATTTGTCTTAGATGGTTGTGAGTTAATACCCGAGGCGTAACTTCAAATGTTTATGAATTAGATAAAAAAGAAACTGGACAAAGCCATGTCGAGTTTGCAAGAGATATAGTAATTATTTCATAAATGGTGTTCGCAAACAAAATTCGTAAAGATTATAAAAATCTCAGAAAACTTATATAATTGAAGAATTCAAATAGTAGCTTTAAGAATTACCTTGATGAACACAAGGTCGAAACTTTAAAACAAATTCTGCTCGTATAGTTGACGAGTACTCCTTAGTTCATAATGTTTGTTAGTAAGTCTTCCACTCCGCAGTCTAATATGAACACTTCCAAATCTCAATCTGACATGACCTTTAAAACAAATCATGTTTCTGTTAAGATTGATAAGAAATCCTTATCTATTCTTATTTGCACGTATTGCAAGAAGAAAGAGCACGCTATTGCTCATTGCTACAGATTGCAAAATAAGCAACGGAATCAAGAGAAACCTATTCCAACAGCTCTTATTTCTAAGAGGTGAAGATTTTATGGAGATTTATGAACCATTCATGTCGATCAGTTCTATATCAATCACGAGTGATTCTGCCAATCATATCCCTACTAAAATTGTACGACACATGAGCTACTCAATTTTTTATCACCAGGTTCTTTGATATTTTCAGAAGTCCTCTTCTAATGGGAGTGTTCTTATCCTGGGAGCTGATAGCAGCGTTGTTAATGTGCCTCTCCATTGTGCGAATTTGTCATCCGAGTTAGTCTCAGAACCCGTGACGGTCAAATCAGTATATTCTTTACCCATTGAGGGTATTCATTTGTTACTAGTCAATGACGTAGCTAGAGATAAGTTTGTAATTAATCCATTTGTAACTAACAAGTCTTGTTTTGGATCAGAAAGTCGATCCTATTGAAAATGAAATCTCTGGCTTGTACCCACCTTGTGCAGTTACTAAAGCAATGACAAATAAAAAGCTTTAGAGAATGATGTTGATCATGAAATTAATCCTTTAGCTGTCGCATGTTTTGATCAGGCGTTTGATAGGTCACTTCTGTTCCTCGTTTGCATCAATCAAAATTTATTGATCAAAGTGATCATTTCTTAGCACCTAATTCTTTTTATTACAATCAGGGTGACAAAAGACAATCAATTGTCGTCGAACAGGAAAATGATCCTTAGATCTTGGTTTTAGAGGGTTATTATCGAAACTGAAGCGACACCGGTACCTGTTTGTTATATTGTTAAAAATGGAGTCCTTATGGGAAAGTGGAGACCATCTGAAGCACCCACCGGTGAGAAGTTGTCAGTGAGATATCAGATTGTAATTCCAAAGTTATATTCACAGGAAGGTTTTATTTTAGACCATACAAATCCTTTGGCTGGTCATGTAAAGATCAGTGAAACTATTCACCAGATCTTGATCCCTTTTTATTGTCCAAATATTACCAGTGATGTTTTTAGATATTGTAGATCTTGTCACACGTGTCAAATAGGACAGCGGAATCAGATGATGCCAAAGATTCATATGCAACTTTTCAAGCAGATCATTAAGAACTGATTGATAAAAATTAATACAAAACAACATTAATGTATATTTCTTATTAAGATTATGCCTCGACTTTGGTATCATTTAAGAGAATGTTCCTCGTATCACATTTATGTGCGTGTGTATAGTATTCTGATATTCTAATATTTTCTTACTACAGTGATATTATTTCGACTGATGGTTGTACCCCTCATATAAAAGGAAGCAACTATGTTTCTGCACCTGCCATTAACTGATTATACAACTGATTATGAAGTTATTATGTCATATTGCACACAAATGTGCTGCTGTCTTAGTAACTTATGTTCTGTTGCTTCAGAGACTTTTAATGTGTTCTGTTAGATTTGGAATTATGTGGAAGATGCAATGGACAATAATATGTTAGCATGGGGAAGTCTAATGAGTGTTCTAAACTATGTCGCGTATACTGTAAGTTGGATAGCTTATTTACCAGAGTCTTTACATAAACTGCCTCTGATATTACCGTTCTAATTTCTGTATGGGTTATGTTTTCCCTGTTCAGTACTGTTTGTTATAATCAGAAAATCCCAACCACACTTCTTTGCAATTTGTTGTTGTTGTTGTTTTAGGGTTTAACGCCATTTAACTGGTGGAGGAAGAACCCTGGAAAACCACGGAAGAACCACAGACCAAAGAGGAGCTACTGGCAGGCTGTCCCACGTACCCAAGCTAGCCGAGCCTTGGACTCGAACCCACGCAGACAGATGTGAGATTGCAGTGTTCTGGAACGGTGAGCGCTTTAGACCACTCGGCCACTCGGGGCCCCTTTTGTAATTTGTCGTGAAGATAATGTTTTCATTCAGCTTCACAAAATCATCACTTTCTTAGGATACAGAGATGTTTCTAAGAAGCAGTCTACCTAAATATTAACGATTTTCGTAGTATCTATATTCTTATAATAAAAATCTTCATTGTATAATCAATATGCTGTTTAGTACACCTTGGCAGAAGGTCGATATAGCAATAACTTTGGCGTTTGTGTATTGACTCATTTTAAGATCAAGTCAGTCTATTCCTGCTGCTGTAAATTACCGCAGACTGTAATGGACAGCTAAACCAGGATCTATTTTGGAACTTCCTCTCTTGTGATCTCACAGCTAAGCAGATATGCCTATCCCCAATGAATACAGAGGGCAAAATTTATGTGGACGTTAGATCAGCTCAGGTGCAGTACGATCTGATTGCCAGATTAATCTTCATATATCTCAATATTTTCCTGCCACTTTGTGACTGCGTACATTTCCCTCGCGTAAACCCAACGCACACGCAAGTCATGATGGCATCATTGTCTCCTGCAGTTCTCTTCATATTGTCTGGTGATGGGTAAATGGCAAAGCAACAGACGTGGATGGACAATGTGAAGCCACTCATAGTTGGTGATTGGAATGTACACACTGATGGACAGTTTATCATTAGATGGACCTGATGACATTCATATAGTAGCCATTAGTGATACTCGCCTGGCGGAGGAAGGACAAGTCACTTCAACTGTAGCTATCTGTGCTTTCATCTAACGTTCCTTACGAGCCAAATGAAGCTTGTGTTGATTTTGCCAGTACAACACAGCTAACAAACAAGCTCACAAACCTCCCGAAGTCTATGAAGGACAGATTCATAACATGAATTTCAGCCATATAGAAACAAATATGAAACTATCATCAACGCCAATGCACCCACAATGACTAACACGGATAATATTCAACACACGTTTTGTGAAAACCTGGAGTCTCTTATCACAGGCGGATAATCGAATTATTGATGGTGATTTAATTTTCAGATTTTGCGCAGATCTAAAGATATTATCAGGAATCATCTGGCAAATGCAACAAGCAATATAATCCTAGTGAAGAAATATGCCGAATATGTTCTTCTAATCACCAACACATTCTTTCACCTGCCAAACTGGAAAAAGATGTCTTTGATACACCCGCGCTGTATGCACTGTCATATCAATGACTATGACGTTGTCAGGAAGACGGACAGGACGAATGTCAGGGTGACTTAGACCATTAACAGTGTCTAATGCTTTACTGACCACAGACTCATAGTATTCAAATTAGATATCTGGATTCAGCAAGGCAGGTTGCGAAAATAAACTAAAGCTTAATGTATCAAAATAAAAACAGGAGAATTTGAAACATGCATTTTTTAGGGATTGTGCAGCGAACTGTTAGCAATTGATTCAAACTGCGATAACGTTCATATCACTGGAAATCCGTCGGACACAATGTGTACTACCTGCGTCTAAATCTCCTAGTCTCGCCACATGTAAATTTGATTTTTTGTTTCTTCTGAGGATTTACTGACATGTATAGAGGATTGAACGCTAAAACATCGGCTCCAAAAGATTTGTTTAGAAGACAGCACTTCATCATCTAAGACGGCAAGCTTCAGCAAGGTCGGTCAAATGTCTGTGAGAGTTACTAGAGTCATGTCAGAGCAACAAGGCAGATGACATTCAGTCCTACATTGGTAAGAGAAATATGAAAAATACATATCCAGTAGAGTTCTGATGGTTCAAGCAGTTAACGAAGACAATGCACTACGGAGATGGGCAGAATATTAAACAACATTCTCAAACAATAATCATCTATCAGGCAGTTGATCGACTGTATAAATTGGAATCAATATATGTCTTGCTGTTCAACCGACGGTGACTGAAACTGGGAAATCAATATAGTTGCTGTCAAATAGCAAAATACCTGGAGCAGATTCTATACAAAGAGACAACTAAAAAAGCGGAGCCACACACATGGCTTAAAAACTGGCAAACAATATTAATCAATAAGGACTCTAGAAACTATACCATAGGAGTACATTGATTTACTTGTTACATTAGGAAGACAAAGGACAATCCTGTGATGACATTTGGTGAATCTCCTTGCTGTTAATTGCCTTTAACATCTTCACCATAATCCTGTTGAATCACCTTATGCACCACATCTATCAAAAGCTATTCCCTTTGGGTATGTGGCTTTAAGAAAGAATTAGGGACCGTATATATGGTGACTGCAGTCCGTGAACAACATGAAATATGCCAGGAACAGGACTATAACCTGTTCATGGCTTTCGGTGACTTGACAAAAACCTTTAATATGGTTAGTCATGGGGTCTATGGAAGATCTGACAAAATGTGGATGTCCAGAGAAATTCGACATCATGCTTCCGCAATGCCACCATAGAATGTGGCGCACGAATTTAAGTCATCTGAATGTAAGTCGTCTGAATCCTTCGCATATATCAATGGAGTCAAGCAAAGTTGGTGGCTGACCCAGTCATCTTCTGTGTGAGGTTCTGTGCCATGCTTACAGATGACGTCCGTGACTGTGACGTTGGGATCAACATCAAGTATCTGACGGATCACTGATGACTATTTCTTACGTCTGAGGAGACTAAGGGAGAAAACGAGATTACATGAAGTGACTGGTTGTGATGTCATATTTGGTGTTGACCGTTCCCTGATTGCCCAGATCCGAGTCAGTCATGTAGAAGATGGACCATTTCTATGCAGCTTGTGACAATGTTGGTGAGGTGATGCACCAATCTGCACTAGGGAAGCCATTAATTCAGCCAACCATCGAAACTAATGGTGAAAACCTCCTGGCAGTGAAAAAAAGTTTTCCAACCTCAACTTTACATTCTCACGTGCAGTCCACATAGATAACAAAGCAAGGGTGGCTTTCGGTAGATTATGAGCAAATGTGTGAGGGCGCAGAGGCATCATTCTGAAAACATTATTAAGGGTCCACAAATTCATTGCATTGCTGACCCAACGTTATGCATATGAATTCTGGTTGGTGAACATATCTAATGCGAAGACGCTGAACCTTATTCACTGAATTGCCTGCAGAAACGGATGAGGAAAAGATGTCTGGACAAGGTCAAAGGTAGCGACGTTCTCACTCGACAGATGAAATGGGCAGACAACTTGACCAGGATATCAGATTAGCGGCTACCAAAGAAGATTTATTTTATGTGAGCTGAAAGAAGGAAATCGATATTAGGAATGTCATAAGAAACACTTCGAAGTCTCCCTTATGCCATCCATGATATTGTCAGCACTGTCCCTGAGTCTTCTTAAAATCCTACACATGATATTTCGACCTGAGTAGTTTCAGACATACAGGAGATAAAGACTATGTTTTAAGGAACATTTCATAAGCATTTCAGAAGTGCTTAGATCATACATTTCGTCCTCTCGTGTTCAATCAAACCAAGCGGCATTTCTTGCCCAATGTGCCACGGACAGCTCAGAGAACAAATTGGCCTACTGAAACACTCGTTATCTCACAGAAACAAAAACATCGAGGTCCTACTCATCTTCAAACTCGAAGGGCAAAAAGCATTAGATGTGTTTGTGCATCATAACTATCACACTCGAAATAAGTCAAAGCTTAGAGTATACTTAATGCTAGAGATTTTGTCTTCACATTATGGATTAATAAAAGGTGATCTCAATATAAAAGGGGTCCCGTTTTTGGGCTGCAATAATTGTTCAAGTATATTTATGCTTGGAATAATTGCAATACAATATGTTGTACTAAAGTAATTAACTCCTTGTGATATGTTTCGATTCTTATGGATAATGTTTCGAAATTTATACTATTTATTACTTATTAAAATTTGTAAGCAATATGCACACGAACACCCATCACATGTGCAATAAACTTGAACTCGTTTTGTACGTGTTGATGAGAAGGCTGTTGAAAATCATTCATTTCTGGCACTTTTGACTTTAGCGTTGTTTCTAACGAGTAGATGCGTTGGGATAAGTACAAGCATATTTGTCAAAAGCATTATCGGGTTGTTCCAGTATTAAGCAATTAAATCGTACTGTTGATTCACATTATTTATATATAACATTGTCATTGAACACTATTTGTTTCTTCTGTATTTCTACTATTGATATACGTAGTCTAACGTTTTTCTTTGTTATATACCGTTTTTTTTATTCAGTTCGTTCGTCTTCCAGATCTTTTTAACGTTGTATATGCCAATGTTTCTCAAGGAGCGACATCTTTTGTTCATAAATCATACCCTCAATACATCTCCCTTTAAGTCTTCGAGTTTGTAAACGACTAGATCACGAACAATTACTTGACTTAATTGAAATATTTTCTCGGTAGTTTTAAGAAGGTGTATTATTTCATAAATTGTTTTTTATTTTTAAAATTGCGTTTGTTTTCTCGATTTATTTGATTTAGACGTTCAAAATGTACCAGTTGTTAAGTAACAGGCTAGACAGTCTTACTATAAACTAAATCCACTTTATTGATCTATTTAATCGTAGCCATTCATAACAAGAGTGTTTGTTATATACTTGTTTTTCAGTTATTTACCATTAATTCTTTATTGTAATGTCCATCTGACAATGCTATCCTGGATCGGCCGCATAGATGCATCATCGGGACAGGCGTTTCCTTAACTTTATTTAGATAGCAATGTGATCAAAGCGCTATTAAAACCAATAAAACAGTGGGCTTATTTACGTAACTCCAACCATGTTAACCAGTTACACAGACGAGAGTATGTTACATTTCTCTTTCAGCTTCAACGCGAGGAAGTAATAAACTCTCGTTACCATTACAACATTGGTTCCAATTCCATCATTATATTTACTGTGGTTTATTACATCAGTGGATTTACTTTTACCCCTATACGTTGTTTTGTAGATACCTGTTCACAAAATTATTGTAGAAAGAATACCAACCCAATACTAATGATATAACTATTTTGACTTAGAAGCCCCTACTCAAGATGCAGAAGTGCTAGGATTTTAGATCATGAATTAAATAACAGAAAGAAGTGAAGGCAACAATTTATGTAAACTCAAGAACAGCTTATTTCTCTAAGTTACTAAGCAAAATTGCAACACTTATCTGTTGTGAACATAGACATATTCATTTTGTTGGAATTTTGTTTTAAAAATCGTTATTTTCTATGTCTCGGCTATATGTACTACATATTTCATGTAACTAGAAATGTTGTCTATTCATTTTGCTCTGCAAAGGAATCGCGAGTCTCTATTTGCCATTACTTGCATGAATTATCATCCAAGGTACATACAAATCAGAGTAAACATTACCTTTGTTCCATGAACTCTTATAACAGCAATCAGCGAGCTGTGATGTATGATTTGCTTTCTTTGTGACTGCGTATAGCTCAGGGTTGAAGACAATTTGTTGCAGATGAAATAAGTCATAAAGACCCACTACTGTGTCAATGATGTACTCATTAAAGTGGTTTCCCTGATGTCATTGCCCAAGGATAATGCAAAATAAAAGCGCATTTTATAAAATGCAAAATGCATATATTCAAAGATTAGTAATAAATTTGCTTTAAAATTATAAAATTAAAAATTGGTACGTACTGCCAAAAAAGTATGTTAGTGTAAATAAAAGAAGGAATTTGATTCCAGATTTCATGGAAAAGGGGTTTCAACCATTGAAATTTATCGATAACATAAACAAACAGATAACTAGATTGACATATTCATTATTAAAGCGCATTCTCGTTTAATTCCTTCTTCTTTATCGTTCATTTTTCTGTGTTCTGCATTTCCGTTTTATGTTTCTTTCATAATGCTTCCTTAATATCATTTGCGTTTATTCTGCAATTTAATTGCATAACATTTTCCATTTGTGCATATGATGGAATTCATGGAATCATATGTCTCTCCTAGTGCTCTACGCAGACACAGTTTCATCTTAATATGAACTTGACCTTCATTGTGAGGCAAATGGAAGGTAAAAGGGTATGGATATTAGGAATAGATTATTGAATCTAATTCAAGAGTTAGCTTTTCTTTTCAGGATTAAAGACTCATGGTCCTACAGAAAAGTTCTAATCGAAACAATTAAAACAGGATTGTTATCTGACTGTGACTCTCTAAAGAATGAGGGTAGTTGTTTGTGGATATGAAGGGGGAAAGTTTGGTTATACAGTGCATGTATGATATCCTTATGTCTCTGGTAATGGGATCCATGACCATGCAGGAAACAACGTTAACCAAACAGTTTAATTAACCATGTTTCTCCCGAGTGCTCTAGCGATGCTAGGTTTGATTTGATATGAACGGGCACAGCTTACTAACTCCACAATCGAAATTTAAGCATTTTACATAGAATACATAATATGGGCATGCATACAAATCTTGATAGAAAACGTGACTCAATATTAAAAAATAACCCACTTTATATTACTTATGGCCAAAGGGAGTATACAATTGCTTTAATTTGAATGAGTAGAACTTACAGTGTAAGAAAAAATATCTTTTACAGGGTTTTAGACTTATGAAAAGTTAGAAAAATCATCAAAGACACGTACGAAACAGACACTTAACGCCAACGTTACGTGGCATGGGTATTTACATTATGATCAAAATAAATCTCCAAGATAGACAAAAATAAAAAGAAGACATACAATAGACACATTTTAAGAGAAAACAACTATGTGTAAGTCCCATATAGGAACATATACAACAAAAGGGTAATTGCAGTAAATATTAAAGGCAAAGATAAACAAAACACATAGTGATATATATGAGGGTGTCTCAGGGTGTGTGTGTGAAACACTGCTTCTAAACTATCATTTTGTACGTATTGTAAAGAAATCAATGAGAAAGACCATAAATATATTACTTTTGGCTTTATCTGGCTGCTTTGTAAAATTAAGGAAGTTAGTATAAAATACAATATATGCCACAGTTACCTACTACTGCTTTTCTTCAGTTACTCTATCTGAGATGCATATATAACTATGACATAAATAGGGTTTAATATGCTTTAGAACTGGTTTATTAAACATACGCGAAGTTAAAAGGAATTATATATGTTGTGACTTAACATCGAGGTGCTCTATAAAAAAACAAATGTTATGGGGCAAACGTTTACTTCCTATCTTGTTGTCTGCTCAGACTCGTACTAATAAATAAATATACAAATATGCTAATAGCTGAAGATACAATATAATAGAAAGTATTTACTACTACTATTACTACTACTAACATGTCCTTATAAATGGTTGATGAAGAAATTTAGAAAGGTTCTTTCTGAGACACTGTCAATGCCATCAGGATTAAACTTACTGTGTATTAATAAATATGGTGTTCATTTTCTGCATAATTCCGTCTCTAACATGTATCGAATATGTAGAAGTGTTCAAGGTCTAACAGGACATCTTCTCATCTTATTCTTTAAAAATTGTATCTCCTCCGTTAATTCAGATCCAATATACTCACGAGTGTCAAAATTGTTTTATAACTTAATTTCTCTCTCAGGGGTTTCTCAGAGTGATCAAAGCGCATTTCAAACGTGAGGAATAACCCGACATCTTGCTGTATGATACAAACGTACTACATTAGAACAAGCAGAAACATGGGAAATGTAAAATTTTAATTTTGTGACATCAATGATATATCTCTTGATAATATATCTGGGCCTATAACAAAATATACTGCAACGAAACTATTGAAGCAATTACATTCAAAATAGTGTCCCCCTGCTACGATGCAATAGTTATTTTTAAATAATAGCACATTCACCCATTAGCATCATGATACGGTCATCGCATCACGCCTATAATTTCGAAATTTGTTAATACATTTGCAAATCGGCTGACAAGCAACCCACCAAATTACTTTGTAAAATATAATTTATCTTAACTCTAAACCAATTTCAAAGATAATTCTCCCGAATTCGACTGGAAAAAAAATCAACTGGAAAAAGAATGCTTTGCAAAATATGCCAATATTGGCTGCATGCATCGCTAGACTCCCATGCTATACAAGCATTCGGTTTCTTAATACAGGAAAATAACCGAATTATTCTATTCAGGGCTATTATTGAGTAATAAATTGGGACGAATCTAAAGATATCAAAGCCAATATTATGCTGTATTCTTGAGATTTAGAATGAAGGCAGTTTGAATAAATATGCAAATAATGGCTATATATGATTCTAAAAGTTCTTCCACTGTAACTAAATACAGCCAGTGGGTCTGGTCACTGTTTGCTAAAAATATATATGTTATTATGGCCACTTGATAGACGAATAAAAAATAATACACATACAATCAACAAAATTTATTTTGGTTTTAGAGATCGATGCTTTGCAGAAGTTGTCGTTTGACTATTGCGCACAATCGCTAACAAAAAAACAAACTCAGAAAGAATAATTAATGCCAAAAGAACAATGTTTAATACAGGAAATTTTTATATTTGGTACTGTTGGATGTTGTATTGGTAGTATTCGAATGACAGTAATTGTTTGGATACGTGTTTTTAAAGGTGCTGCATGCGGAAAGCCAAATACAAAGGTATAATTTGAAATACAATGGAAACAAACAGTTTGTCCCACGGAAATAGAACATCCAAAACATGCAAGATCTATTTTGATGAAAGAGTTCCGGAGATTCCCCTAACCCTATGGAATCTGACTCATATTCACCTTAATTTTTTTTGAACACATTAGAGCCACATCGAAATTGAAAACAACAGGAACTCTAACCTGAAAAGATACACGTATGCAAACCAACCATCTGGCGGTATTTCTTTGTCATCTTCAATGATGATGTCGATGCAAATTGCCACATTAGAACCATTTGCAAGTGATATTTGTATACAATGAAGACAAACAGATCGTGGCATGTAACGATTACACCTTACATGTTTTAGATCACTAAATATAAAGAATAAAACGTACTGAGCACATATGCATATTAGACTTGACATATTCATGCATAATTCAGATGCATTATCATAAGCAAACTTGCACATGAAAACAAAATAGATAATGGCATGAAAACCCATAAATAGATATAAAAAACCTTCCGTATCGGAATGCCTATAGGCAAAGCAGGCTTTCCGTCACGCCAGTACCTCGACTACAACTACAGTACGATATTTAGTAAACATCACAAAGATTGTCAAAGCAATTAGTCCAGATTTCATGTAGTCTGAAAGGTATTGGTCCTTCCTTTCTTTTATGTATTGTATGAGCTCCCAAATGGTTACAGGTGAAACTAGAGCGACGAACACAAATAATATTATCATTACAAATGTAGTTATCGGTGTAGTTTCACCTAAAAGATAAGTATTGGTCCTATTACAATATTGCAAAATATTGCAAACTATAGCTGCAGTCATACCTAAAGTTACTTTTAGAACAACGCATATATTTCTTTAAATGTACTTTTACCATTCTTTTTATGTCTTTCTATAAAATAATCTAGAAGCAGAAATAGAAGCAAACCTAGCTTACTTAAAAGAGCTACAACCAGAATATAATGATGCATTCGTTGCGTCATGAACATAACCATCAGTGAACGTTTCGTGCAAGAAGTAAATTTTGTATCAGTTATTAACAAAATAAGAAATACTCATTAGCTGAGATTAACTTAAGTCTTTAATTTGATAGAAAAAATTTTAAACGTGACTTTCGTAGACTGTCAAATCCTTTATTAGCACTATGGTGAACATATACATACAAATGAAACATGACTCGCCCCTTTGAGACTGTGTAAGAACTACTTGGAGTCGTACCCAGTGTTACACGCACAGACCATGTACTTATTACCCCATGGTAAACACTCTACATAAATACACTACTAGTACTAAAATAGAAGCTTCGACAAGTGAAAATAAGGAAGTGTAGAGATGCTAAGGAAATGTTCCATCTCTAAACATACATTTTTCTCATAATCAAAGATTACAACAATACTATAAACTATCAATTAAACAATTTCATTTCAAGAGAAGTAGGCAAATATCTGTGAAATGATACAACAGACAAGATGTGGATAACAGATCCATGAAGGTTTAAAAATATCACGGAATGATAAAAACATAGAAGATACTAATTCCCAGAGAGATATATGCTGGTAGTGATAGTATAAATAAGACACACGATTTATGTAGTATAAATAAGACACACGATTTATGAAGGTATGAACATATGTGAAAGAGCAGTTTAAGTACTGATGCACTTTACTGCCACGATACGAGCTGCCAAAATACATAATGAGAACAGTTCACAAACGCTTTACTAAAAACACTGGAAGATAGTGCCATGTATACAAGTAACCCGCGTAACGACTAAACATAATTGTGGCAAGATATACTTTAATTCTCTCTATACAGGTAATTGTTGTTTACAAGATATTTTGCATAGTAAAAAAGCCTGTATAATTTATATATCAAGTGGCCATAATAACATATATCAAGAAAAATGTACCAGAGTTAGCGAAATCGGAAAATCAATTTTCATATTCATCGCCAAATGCAAATATTTATATTTGTGTAGCAAGTCCCATCGTGGCAGATAGATCTCAAAAAGAAAGATTTAGCAGAATAGAAACAATTATGGAAAAGCCGCAGACAACTGGACAGAACCAAACAAATGAGAGAAATAAACATCCTTTCGCGACAAGCAGACAATTCCAAAACAGACGGTGTGTTAGGAAATGCAGTATATTCATGTAGTGGTGACTCCATGTTAAATGTTGAAAACAATTTCAAGTCTTTTGTGGATATCTTATGTATCTGGGACTAAATGTTCCATTGAAAACATTCACTATTATCATCGCCAAGATCATTTTGAGGCTATAATTAGTGAACTCTCGGATACAGATACTATTATGATAAGTTTGCTGACGGATCTTAGCAATCTGGAGCAATATATTTATTGTGGATAGAGATGCCATATCTGTTTGCCTCCAGATCTAGGATTCCTGATGGTCAAAAAAGAATATTCGACGCTCTACTTTCAATCAAGCGTTCGTCAATCCATCACAAAACAATGCTACCGGATTATCGAGTGTGTGTTATACTTGCTTCTCGTACCAATAAAAAAGGTTCACGTTGTGTAGGAAAGAAACGATTCAGTTTTGTGAACTAGTCATGGAGTTGAATGATCAATGGTATATTTCAAAGATATTACAATGAACCTGACGTAAATAATGGCCAGAGTAAGAAAAAGAAATTTGTAGATCTTACATTGTTTTACTCTGTGTGTTATCAAGAGACTGCACTGAAGATGCCTATTTTTGGCGTCGCTCAACGCGCGTTCAACGATTGCATTGAAGTACCTTTATTTCATCACTCTCATAATTTTAACATTATTCCAAGGGAACGTGATTCTGATTTTGCTGAGTAGATTTTAGACCACATCGACGATACTTAGAGCGAAGAGGAGGAACGTAGCTAGATGAAATCTCTTTAATAAGCCACAGCCACTGCTCATATTTTTTTTTGAGAACAAGAAACCTAACTGTCAACAGTTGGTATACGTATGTATAAAGTTTGTTTCCACAACGAGACCTATACAATCTTATTTTTAGGATCCACATTGAAAGAGGTATATGACAAAACTTAAATTTGATTCCAGTTTGGAACTTTAAAGAGGCCATATGATAGAAATTTCTGCATACTAATATGATCGACGTTTTAAAACAGATTCAGAATGTATACTTATCAAAGAAAAGTACGATTATGATGTGGTCGAGATCGAACCTTTGAATCCACGGGACATCTTGTAAGGAGGATGAACCAATGTGACTTGCTTGCTGCACGAAGTTGACAAATCTCAAGGAGAAAAAATAAATGCATCTATGTGTGTTCGGTGTATCACTGATAGTTTAAATATTTGCTCGATTCACCCGGTTATCTTGAAAAAGTAGGAGAAGTGTACACATTTGCAAATAGGAAGTTTTGTTCAGATGTAAGGTTTCGACACCGTCGAACTCGTGATGTCCTTTCATACCTCATTATTGTCATACAAAATTCAAGTTTCTTTTATGATGTAATTTTGATTATCGTATTGAGATGATCTAGACTGTGGATACATATTGCTAAAAGTTTAGTAAATGTTGAACTTCCCAACCAAATAACAATACAAATAGGACCACATTTCAAATCCCTTAATTATTTCGGGATACGTTAATGAACTTCTAAAAGTGAAGCATGAAGTTTGGGGCTATCTTTCTGGGTGTTACTGCATACGACAAAGATGAATTTAAGGAACGATATCGATTTCTATGAGGTATCATCTTGAAATAAGTAGAACACAACGAAGGAGGTTTCTCGTTTGCAAACGTCATGTAAAATTATTTTAGGGGAAAACGTACACAACTTCTGACATTGGTAACGAACAAAAATTTAGTAGATTCAAGTCAATACGTTCAGCTCATCGATGATTAAGAAAACCTAAATATATCATACGCGAAGATTTGATCTTGGTGAATTAAGAAGTCCTCCAGCTTGCACACGAGCGGCATTGTCAATGTTATATTTCTGCTTACGTGACGGCTAATGCCCGTTTAAAATTGTATTCTGTCTTGGAATCTTTAGGAGATCGATTCCATTGCTTTGACATCAATAGTTAGATGTAAAACCTAGTTGCTATCACTCACAGGTTGTAGTCAGACATTTAGAAACCTGAAGACTTTCTTGGTGTCAAAATGGCGGGAATCTCTCAAGATTGTAAGTTTCTCAAATCGTGATATCGTAAATAGGTTCTTTTGGACAAAACGTGTATCAGATCATTTACGAAAATCGAGTGCCACCTCTCGATCACAACAAGTTACCTTACAGGTAACGTTTTCCAGACAACATACAGTTCCAAGTATGATCATTAGAAGTAAAGAACGCTCGCCAAGAATGAATAACTCGACACAAAAAGATTACGAAGGGAACCACCTGTTCCAGCTTCAGTGGTGAAGTCGAGTGAGTTGCTACAAAACCCGAGTGATGCTGTACTTTGCGATATGAGCAATGTAGCACAACCTTACTGTTCCACATTTGCAGCATTGCCATTCATGAATCTATGTATCTCACCCTTGCAGTTGCAAGCCACCTAGTATGACCACAAACTCATCGTGAATCCCAACTCGTTGACGAATATTCGTATCCAGTGGGTTTATCTAGCTATTGCAATTTTGAAAGTCAATCCCCGACATTCCAAAATCAAAAGACTTGCTCCCATATCTTCAGCAAGAGCTGGAATTTGTCACCATTTTAAGCTACGACAACGCACTTACAGAGACTATGTACAGATTGAAATGAAACAAACATAACAACTGCATCCGAAATGGCATAAACATTTCGATCACTGGTAACGGAATGATCTAAGAACACTGATTACTTTTAAAATATTCAATTGGTAATAAATTAATAAACTTCAAAACACATTAAAAGACTTGCTTTGCCATGGATTTCTGTCATCCGTATTATACCATATGTCGTTGAAGGAAGACATACTTACTTTTAACATACCTAATTTCACAAAACTAAAAGATTCCTTCGAATTGTGGACGACGTGTCATGTGTATTTGCATTTTATTTTCATCAAATACAAAGCGAAAAATAAAAAAGGCACAGTATTATGAACTAAATTCTAAATAATCCTAAATGTCCTATCACAGTCTAAAACCATATATTGTTCAGAACGAATTTAAATAGCCTTGATTATACCGATCTATGAATGATACAATATATATGTCTTTGAATTAATTCACAAAGTCCAAAATGATGTATTAGTCGAAAATGTCATTGAGCAGTTTAGTATTCCAATGAATAATGTCAGTAAATAATTCCGACAGGAAACCTAAGGTAAGTGTGAACTCACATGCTAGCGAAAATCTTGTTTACCAAAGTAACCATGATGTGAGCTACAAGCTACAATCATGGCCAAAAGTTACGTATACAGTATAAATTACATAGTCATAACAATTATTGACTCAGTTTCTTGATTTCTTTTACCAGCACACCGCCAATACAATATGTATGCAAGAGAAACTCTTTGTGTTAATATCGCCAAGTACTTACCCCTGTGTGCCGTGTGAAGAAGCCATTTGCTGTGCTGTATCTACTTTTCACACGTAGCAGCAAGTGCGCCTAGTTAGTTGGTTGCACTAACATACTAACGACTGGAAGGATATACATGAATGGAAAGAACTTGAGTCTGACACTTGGAAGCAAGAGATGATTGATTGTGCCAATGACGCCATATGTTTGTGACTGATGAATGAAAAAAACAACTTTATTTTTAGAAATGTGAATTTGTTATGTTGCACAATGAAGAAAATGCAAACATTCATTTAATATGAATACTTTGCACCATGAAATAAAATAATAAACTCTGTTTTGGAAATGGGAATACTGTTGCAGAACCATAACAGTAAAACCATGACCTTTCTTAAATATCATGCACCATGAACAAATAGTTTGTTATACCATGAATGAAAAGCGTTAACATTTCTTTTTGAAATTCACAATTTTCACAGGATTTAGAAAACAAGGAAGTTGAGTTTTGAAATGTAAATATTTTATGCCATGAAAGTAAAATAAAATTTTGTTTAATTAAAATGTAATTATATGTTGTTGTACTATGAAGTTAAAATGTGAAGCGTATACAGTGTCTTGTGTTCTTGATAATACATTATTTTAAATAGGCCAAAACTATTTGTTGAATTTTATCTACTTATTTCCTTTAATAATTGAACATTCATATAATTTGACCTAAATTTCTTAAATCCCAATACAATGGAAACAGATTTGTTGTAAAATATATTCTCCGCAGTGATTTTAACTCTTTGTTGGTATGATACTACTGCAGTGTATTGAATGGTAAAATGCCACCTTATGATATTTGCTCCTAATTGGTTTGCGTACTGATACACAATGTGGAAACTGTGCAAAATATTTCCATGCTCTTTCTTGCTGATGGAACCAAGTCAGGACCAGTCAAGTGTTTCGTACACTATTCAGCAGAGACAATCAAATGAATGTCGCAAAGACGATGAACTAATGCAAATCTGACTATAGGAACTGCAAGAAAATTAATTAATATAGTAGGAAGACAATTTCATTACAAATCGAAACAAAAAAATCCCATTAAAAGCCCTAATCAATTTGTTATTAATAAATAGACAGCATGCCAAACTAAATCATAATATAATAAACTACGCACATGTTGTTTATTAAAAACAATATTTAAAGAAGAAAATTAAGTATCAATTTTTATACTGAATGAAAACATATTTCATTAGGAAAATGTATTACCGACAAAAACAGTACACATTTTAAAATGTATTACCGATATAAATATACAAATATATATATAATGCATGTATGTGTAAATGTATGTATGTATGTATGTGTGTATATATATATATATATATATATATATATATATATATATATATATATATATATATATATATATATATATAATGTATGTATGTATGTGTAAATGTATGTATGTATGTTTGCGTGTGTGTGTGTGTGTGTACGGTTCATAGTGCTTATTACTTTTATACAAGTGGTTAACATTTTATGAATACTGATTTGTTGTTTCAAGCATGTTCCTGGTTCTTATCTTGGACATTAAAAGTTCCCTTCCAAACATTGAAATTATATGTTTGCAGAAACATTACCTCTCGATAGACAATACCTCATCCAATATTTGATGGTGGCCTTTTCTACAAATAAGTAATTACAACGGCTTACAATGTAAAAGGCATAATTATTTTCCTCTAACATACATTTCATTAAATATACACGAAATAATATGTGTTATTAGGATGTTGAGCGCTCAAAGTTGGTACAATAGGGAAATCACCATTATACCATGAACACGTGGTTGAATCCTCATAGGGCTGATTTTGGTTGGGCAGCTGGAGACAAGGTCTGGTATTCCGTTATCGTCAATGGCTGGTTTGAGTAAAAATCATAACATTAGATTTTACTAATATATTGACCCAAGGACAACCAATAACTATACTTTATATCAATATTTCATGAGGTTTTTGAGCACTGAATATTACCTCTTGGATCTTCTGGCTATTAAGCTTTTCCCTGACTTAATTTGATTGATCCGTATCGTTATAAGCCTTTTGTGTGCACTGATCATTAGTGTTTGATCTATTGGCTTGTCAAAGTTCCCGGACTTTATTGGATTTATCCCCACTATTATTGCCTGTTTGCATGTTCGATCAGATCTCACAAGATATTCGGCCCACATTTGACCAGATTGTTTATACTGGACATTAGCATATATTAATCAATCTTACACAGTTCAGTTATTTCTCTATAGGTTTAGTAGCACACTATAATCTTATTTTGAAAAGTACTTGCAATGTAAAAAAAATGCCATCTTTTCTTTCAAACATGTATTTGAATACATTTATATAAGATAAAATATTATCTATGGTGATATTTACATTACTTTGCATAATTTTCAAAGAACAATTCCTAGTTGTTTCTAAATTATATTTTTCTATAATTCATAATTTATTAAAAATCTTTCAAATATCATTAAGTGGAATAATTACAAAACAGTAATGACTGTGTGTTGTCCTGAGGTTTATATTGGCACCTAATAATCCTGTTACAGAACAAAATATGGTACTTTAATAATAGAAACCTCTAGATATGTTGTAGAATCTAAACGTCTTGCCGAGTTATTCCTGTACTTCTACGGTTTTCCGCTTTATAGTCGTCTGAATGACACTATATTGGATTTATCTGTTTACTTCTTTTTCAGACAATGGGTACGGAAATTCCGCCTTACCACGACTGACACTTAATATATGTGTCTGACCACTAAGCTTTAGAACCTACAACAAGTCAATCCGGACCAAGAGCGTTCTTATTTTTCATTAGACGTATTGCTTTTATGAAATTACTCTGAGGGCACAGGTTTAACAAGTTGCATATTCCTGAAAATGTTCAGTTTACATGGTTACTTTCATTGGTGAAGAGAAGAACACAAACAAACAAACAAACAAACAAGAACGAAAAGTCAAATTAATCGAAATCTCAACAACGTTTTAAAATTATACAATCATCCGGATAACCTCAACATCCATTTGTGTTATTTGAATATTATCCCTTTAAGCAAAAGGTATATGAGTTTGATAGCAGAATACAATGTAGTCTACACTTATAAAAACAATCTTAACTGTTTTATACGCCAGCCATAATGCAGAATATATTATAGTATGTTGTCCACCGAATCCATCAGTATGTTTTATACAAGTAATATAGAACAGGCATTTCTGGATGTCATATTGGTTTGCATTTTTCTTTTACAGTCTAAACAACGCTCACGCACACTAATCGCCAACACAAAAGTTATTATTAATTAAATTTATCAATTATAAACGTGAAAATTATTAACCAGTATTATAATTCGAATGCATTTGTGCTAGAACTCTCATATTCGTTACGTCTACGATTATTAGTATTGTTGGTGGTGAAAGAAAATAACAAGTGCTTTATAAATTCAGTGGGAAGGGTGAATACAAGCCGCAACAAGATGTGGTTGAGAAATTCGATGTTACGGTGGATAGAAAAGAAGACTAACAAAACTAACAAGTGGTATTGAAAGTAGACATTAGGGTTTCCACAAACAAGTGGCATACCAATTGAATAGTAGGGTATACAAATGAGATCACAAGTGACCTATAAAACTTTGACGGTAAAATATATGAAATCGTGGTATATATGACCTGAATAAGCTGCATTCAAACAAATATCTATAATGGATCCAAAATGTCTCATTTATTATTTTGAGGTTCTTTAACATATGTGCAATCTTTATCCATAAGGCAACGTAAATCCTGTTAACTTAAAACAATATTATAACATGACGATTCTTTTCATTTTGAAATTATGCATATCATTATATATGATAAGCCCATTTGTTGTCATAATGATGGAAGACACATAACACATTTTGTACTATTTTGCTGACAAGATTCTTGATGCCTTCGCAAATGTTCTTTGCCATGATCTATTTTAACTTAGTATAATTTGTCCTTCAGACCTAGAAAATCTTTAACTGGAATTCATTAACGTTTGTCATTGAAAATTTACACAACTGTCTTATTAGCATGTGGAAGTATATATCTATCTATCTATCTATATATACATATATATATATATATATATATATATATATATATATATATATATATATATATATATATATATATATATATATATATATATATATATATATATATATATATATATATATATATATATATATATATTGCTCTTACATACGCTACTTGCATCTTAAGTACATAAGTTTTCATTAATATCAGTACCAATGCTATCAGTTTTATCATTATTGAATAAAGAATCAGAACCTTTCATTGCGATTTTCTTTTTGCAATATCTACTATTGATCTTGTGTAATATAATTAGTGCATTAACAACGTGCTTAATTCAAACACTGTAGAACCACCATGCATTACTTTTATTTGTTTAATTATTTTACTATTTGTTGAAAAAGTACTGTATCATCATCTGTTATAATCATCTTTCCAAATGTTGTGTCTTTTTGCATGTTCCAGATTTCATTTCCGTTGCATATGCTTTGTTCGTGTCCTCTAATTCTCAAACTGTTTATACATATAACTGTTATTCACCAATTTAAATAAGCTTTCTCAAAACTCTTTTCGTTTTTGTGCCAGAAGTTGCTATTGAGAACTTTATATGACATAAACTGTTTGGTTTCTTTTTTCCAAAACAAAACCAAATCTTTATCATGTTTTTAATCTAATATATTTGTGTTTGTTTTTCAATTGCAGAGTAACTCAGGGCACAGTTGTTTTTAAAAGACCTTTTTACTTGAAACATTGTTTTCGAATTGCGAATTATCTTCTCTCGAAAAATGTTTATCAGAACATAACGGACTGTCTTTCAAATAATAGTGCAAATATTTAGGATTATCCAAAACAACCTCTGAGTCACAGCCCGTATCATTACTATAAGGAATGTATCACAAGTTTTATTCTACCAATTTAATTTTTTTTTGTATATCCCCGTGTTAAAAATAGTTTTTCATGGGCATGAAATGCAGCATTGGCTACTATGCAAGTTATTAGTGTTTTGGCAGATGGTAAATGATTTGGGTTTAGTCTCATTAAATTTGTGATCATTCATTATTTTTACATCTTCATTTATTATACAATCCGCGGTTTGTTTGGAGTATTTGTTGGAATACATATCCCTCTTTTGATTTCACTATGCTTCATCACAACATGTAATACGTTAACCGTTCAATCTTCAAATCATATATTGTTCATGATGAGTCGTGCTTGTATTTCTGCATGCTCTATATAGATCGCATGATATTAGTCGTGAAGGTAATACAATGTCTGAAGTTTGTAGGTTCCATGATTTCATGTATATATTGATAGCCATCATCTGATATATTTCTGCTGAACAGCAATGACTACTTTTTCATATGGTGTTATCTGAGTCTTGTGAATTTAATATGGCCAACGATAATGTTTACCCCAAACACTATTTCTGTGCACCAGGGCTAGTTCATGGTGTGTATTAACGATAACAGGAACTGAGTTAGAAAATAACTTTTTGAAAGATTATGATATATTTTTATGATTGTAGTTGACATCGAGATAGAATTAGTATCATACCAAGTAAATGGCAAGATAAAATAAAATGATGATGAGTGCGAAAGGTCAAGATAATGGTCATTCATGATGTACCTAGGCACTAATACTTTTAATTAGTGAGCTTTGATCCAACAACGGGGATTGGAAACTCTTCTCAAATACTTAAAAATAGTGATCTTGGTTGCAAAACGATGGACAAACATGGATATTTCGTTACATATCCATTGTCATTTAAAAGGCTATTCTTTGGCACCGGAAAACCTTGTACCAAAATCATATAATTAATCTACTTTACAAACAAAACATTATTGATGATAATAAGGGTACAAAGCCAAATGTATACAAGTTATTGCGTACACTGAACACTAACATTATTATTCATTATAAAAACTTACAACCTTACAATTGAAAAGATGCCAAATTATGTGTTTGAACAGCAGCCTTATCTGAAATTTACATAGAAATAAATGCAAATCTGGGGCAAAAATATATTAGCCATTACAAGAAGAAAAAATGTTTCAAATGTTCATAAAGATATCAGTTTTGAAGAAAATAATTCTTGATAGTGTCTTGGCAATAATCACTCTGGTAAATAAAGAAATCAAATTAACAACCGATTTATAGTAGTTTTACTGTCTTAGATCTATTCATATGGTTGATATATACATTTTACTGCAACACGTTTAAAATAATACAGTAAAACAATGATACTACTTATGACGCATTCATTCCGCATTTGTGTTGAAAGCTTTTAATGCAACTTCAATAATGACATCAAGTTCCATAACACTAGAAAATATCCAAAACAATAGCCTGTTTAACCTGCAGTAGATGAATAGGTGAGTTATTTTACCTTCTACGTATAAGTATAATTATTTAATGCCAAAATTATATTTATCCACGAAAAGATGAAACAAAAGTATGTAAAAGAATAAATACATTCAAGGGTAGAACTAATTAAGCCTTTTATATGTACAAAGTCTCTTTAGCCAATGGCAAAGGCCATTATCAGGACATAAATTTGCGCAGGTCATACAATCATGATAAGTACAGTATTAAAATGAAAACAGTAACACTGTGCTCTTAGCTGGATAATCGTTATTTAATGGATAACGTAAACACTTTCACATACAACCACTGAAATAGAAACATCTCGTCCCATTAAAACTTTCAAATTTTGTTTTGTTTAAAAGTATCCATCTCTTCCTGCAATACAGCTGTGCTGATATCAACCACTGAAAATATTTTACATTGCTTTTTTAATTTTGTACAGATGACGCAACAACCTGCATTGTCTCTAAACTGTTCATCACAGACTTGTGTGGACGATCTTTCACACACATATATCCAAGTGTCTGCCACTGAAAACAGCTCTAGTTATATCAGTTTCTTTAATATTTTTTGTATCCAAATTCTCACAGTCACCAATCAGAAGTGAAGTATTTGTCCTTGCAATTTCCACTTCAGTTTTTCATAGTATGAGAATGCTAAAACAATATTCATGTACCGAAAGAATGGATCATACGTGTGCAGGAGAAGGGTTCTGTTGATGAGATGCTGCTGCAGTAGATTAAAGAGTTTTATCTCAAGTAAACAATTTTTTAAAATAAAATTTCACTTGTAGTGCATTTTCCAACATGTAATTTTCAAATGTTTTAAAAATATGTCACAAAACTGATGACTCCAAAAAAACATAAAACATTGTGTTCCAAACCTAAAATTCCAAAAACAAAATTACTATTAAAATTAATTTATAATGTCCGAACAAATACGGTGTCCCAGCATACATGGTATATGGTGGCGCTCTACAGTTTCGTATTTTGCATAGGGTTAGGATTGTAAAGAAAAAGAATTTCCCCGGCTTTCCTGACTGGTTATACTGGCTATTTAAAAACGACCTTGTATATCTTAGGTATAATTCAAAGAACCTTTAATTCCCTTTATTTTGGTGCATGATTGATGGGTGTAATATGGGTTATAGAGTATACAGCTTTGCATTACTCCAGATGTGCACCTTTAAAAAAGTGCTAGTTCCACTTGGTCATTTTGAGTTGCTGAACTTCAGATGTAAATTGTATAAAAAAGAACCGATAACTTTTTTTTTACATTTTATATATTTGGTAATTCATTCATTGCACTTTCAGAAGCTGGTATTGTCTATTCTGGCAAAATTAATTTTCCCTATTTTAATAGCTACTATGGATAGTGTATTTTAGCCTAATTCAGGCTGATTTTTTAGCACAAGGGAGCGGTCATTTTAGTTAGCAGTATGTTTACATCTTGTACAATTTCCAAAAGTACAATATCCAAAGAAATATGATGCACTATACATTAATGTAGCATAGAGGTATGCCAACATTCTCTCCACTGTGCATGTTTTAAATGCAAACACCATCACCTTACATACGTCACTCTCTCAAAAGTACATGTTAACTGGTGAGCGCCCCCATATACTGTAACATGTTTGAAAATTACTGTGCTTTCATTTATTTTGAAGGCATAGTTTCTGTGTCATGTAAAACAAGTCATTTCTGTGGATACATAAATTCATGGGATTTGCCTTGGTCAATAAGTATTTTATTTTGTGAATAGTCTTCAGAAATCTATTAAAAAAGAATACAAAGGAACACAAATGCACTAACAATAAGTTAATGGCTGATTGAATGGTTAAAAACTATAATTTTGATTCAAAGAGGCAAAATGGAAAGATCTAAAAGTTGTGTCTCCCCACCAAATACCCTCTGTTCAAAGAATCATTATGAGCAATGCTTATATAAGCACAGTGTTACATTCATACTGAATATCTAAAAATGCAGGTTTCTTTTCTATTATAGCATTTTGTCACCCACCAGTGGAAAGAATATATTTTAGTTTAATATTTAGTCCATTCTCTTGAAATATTATCTTCCCTTTACAAATCCAGCAGAAGAGCAGTAGGATATAAGTAACATTAATCAAAATATATTCCAAATATATTTCTTGATTCTACTGCCAGGTCAAGGGGCAGAACCCAGAGGTAGGAGTAACAATCAGAGAGGGTGTATGTGATAATACATCCTGAATAAAGTGAATTGAGTAACGGGTTCATCATCATCACCATCAGTTTCTTGACCTAGTGAGGTCGTTGAGGCTCTGTGCTGCTGAACATCGGAACAGTTGCCTCCACCTGTCTCGATCATGTGTCAATGCCCGTGTTTCCGCAAAACTTTTCCTGGTCCATTATGTGATGCTGTCAGTCCACTTTTGTCTCTGTCTACCTCTCCTTCTGCTACCCTGGACGCTGACCTGCAGGACTGTTGTGGGCAGACTGTTGGCTCTAGTGACATGGCCATACTATTTCAGCTTTCTACTTTTGACCATGGTGAGTAGGTCTTCATATTTGCCTACTTTGCGCCTGATAATGTTACGTGCTTCTTAATATATGATGTGGTCCATGTAAGAGATGCCAAGGATGGTTCTGTAGCATCTCATTTCAAGTCCCTGGATTCTTTGCTGTACTTCTGCTGTCAGGCTCCATGCCTCACATGAATACAAAAAGACTGGTACTACTAGTGTTCGCAATAGTCTGATTTTAGTTTTTAGACCGATTGTCTTGTCTCTCCAGATGGGTCTTAGCTTTGACATAGCTGTAGTTGTTTGTGCTGCTCGTGACAAAATTTCTGCTCTTGATTTCTATTCGGTGATTATAGAACCAAGATATTTGAACTGGCTCACTGTTTCCAGTTCATGTCTTCTGACTTTAATCTTGGCTGAGATTTGTTTGCCACTATTTGCATCAGCTTTGTCTTCCATATCAAATATGGAAGATATTTCATCCAGGTTCTTCACTAAGGTGGCAAGCTCGTCTTCACTGCCTGACAGCCCATCAATGTCGTCTGCAAAGCGGAGGTTGGTGACTTTATGCCTTTCAATGCTGACTGTCCCACAGTGGCTTTCCAGGGCTTATGATGCGCTCTAACTATATGCTGAAAAGCGTGGGTGACAGGAGACAGCCTTGACGTACCCCGATTGTTGTCTGGAACGAGTCCCCCACAGAACCTAGGGCAATTACTGCACTGATAGCCTTAGCGTGCAGCTGCTTGATGTTATTGGTCAATTTTGACCCATGTTGTACTTCTTCATTGTGGACCACAATGCCTTATACCACACTATGTCAAAGACTTTTTTGAAATGTATGAACACATGATAGATGTCTTGTTGAGGTTGCGAGTACTTTTCACACAGAACCCTGAGATTTAATATTTGTTCTGTTGTGCTTCTTCCACTCAGTCTACAATCGAAATGTTTCCATTATAATTCCCAAATCCATGGACATACCCGGGGCAAATTCCATTGAGAGGAGTAGAACTGAGAAGGAGGTGTGATTACATTATACTCCTAATATGAACTTAATCAAGGGTTATAAAACATAAATGTTAACATTTTTTAAAACTAAAATGGTACTCCAATATTATGTTTTACCCCACAAGCAGAGTCGGAGGGGGGGGAGGGGTGATATTGAGGGAAGGGCAAGATTTCATAATATAATTCAAATGTGGAAGCGAATTGCATAAAAAGCATACTGAGTTAGAAATACTGAAAAGCTGTGTACACAAAGAAATTCTTTCTTTTACCACAATGGCCAATATTAAAATCCTATCCACAAGGCCTGAAAGGCACATGAAGCTGTCCTAGAATGGAAAGCTGAATTGTGTAATTCATGTATGTATCTCTGAATGGATTTTTCATCTTTTCCTAATCCATCTGTGAAATTATTTGAAGATCATTTTTGCTCTAACACACGCATCGACTAGAATAAATTTGACTTGACTTTTAGCACCAAATATATACAAACTGGTTCCTGCAATAGATATGAATTTGAACAAAGAATCTGCGAGTAAAGAATGCAAGTTAGAAAGCCAGTATGTTCTCACCCAACTAGGCAATACAACTACTATAAACAGAAACTGATGTCAAACGTTTTAAAGTAGAACCATCACGTTTTTTGGAAATAGGTCAGCTGCTATAAACAGAACATAATACAGACAAGCGTACTATTATGCCGTAGTTACACAGATGCCATCTCATCTAATATACGGTCTGTGGGATTCATGGGATGTTAATAAAAATAACGAAACAAATTATTATTTTTTTAGGGAGTGGGATATACAAAAAACGCGTATTTCAAATACATTTACCAGTAAGGTGTAATGGTTGGTTTGTATGTTGTCTGTGATATTCAAAAACCATACATTACAGGTCATAAAAACCCAGTTTTAATTTGTGACAGAACTACATTCCCACATGCACTTGACATGCACATTTGGTGACAATAAGGTTAAAAAATTGTTCTAATTTGAACATGGATTCCATTTGATGAGCAGTACAGCTCACATGATTTTTCAAAACTCCACTTGTCGCAGTGGGGGAATAAATTCCCTCCACCTTCACTGCATTAATGGTCCAAGATAACGCATTAGTTTCCTACAAATCATGATCATGCCTTAGTCAATATTAACTCCACTGTGGAGTTTCTGTTTTATATTACTAAGTGACATTTGAACAACCAATTAATGAAGTCCACCCATGGATAAATGAGACATAAAGACTACAACCAGATACCTTTTTAAGAATCAGTGATCTTTATCTTGATCATATATTTAGACAATAAAAATCAATTGCAAAAGTCTTTTCATTAAATTTAGAAAATTCTTCTGCAATAATTTTATACTTTTACTTGTGGAGCTATTGAACACACCGCTCCAATATCCTTGTTCTTAAAGTATCCTTGTCCTGGGTTTGAAGCCCGGCCGAGTCATACCAAAGGCCCACAAAAATGGTACTAACAGCTGCCTTGCTTGATGATCAGTATTAATAGGTTATTGTAAGGACTGGTCACCCTCAGGTGTCAGGATAATTTGACTGGGTGGGACATCATGCTACGTGTCAGTGGCATGATGCCCCAGTGCTAGACATCAACTGCCACAATGCAGACATCCTAACAATATGAATAAAAATGTGTTAAAGCTAAGTTAAAAATCCTAATCACACTCACACTTACACATCTCTTGAACAGTGTAAATTTTCCCTACTGTTTAAACATGAAAAGTAATCATCTGAAATATAAACGTTTAAATTTCAGAAGAAAACCACTTCTGTTAAAAAAGCAAATAGAACACATTTTATTTACACTTAAATGTGAATTTGTGAAGGTAGAAGAAAGAGACTTTAGCCTTTTCTGCATCAAACGCGCGAGAGTGTACATAACAGAATGTGTTCATCCTGTTTCACTATTAGGAGACAGAAAACTTTGTGACTCCATATCTCCCATGTGCAGGGGAAACCTTCAGCTTTGGGTTCTGGGGAGCCCCTGGTGGAGCAAAGCAGCTGTTTTCAGTGGCAAACTCAGCTGAACGATAAGAATGTTTATCAGTCTTCTTGGAACATCTAGGGAAAGAAGACCTACCTCCCTCCTTTCTCTTCTAAAAGGGTGATGTTGAGCCACAACCCACATCAAAACCTGCTATAAGGTAAAACCCCTGATGCCCATGGCAAAACAGATTAGAGAAATATAATATAATCATTGATTTATTAATCCAGATATTCATGAATAAAAATGACCAAAACAGAGGTACAGTCAATACTGACAGTGAATGGATGACAATACAAACCCAAAACGTCCTGAAAAACAACAATACCAACATTATTAAATGGGTCACCTGATCCTCAAGGTGCGAGTCATGTTCAAAGTATTGCTGAAAATTTGAAGCAACAACTGCCTATGACCATTAAGAGAGCTGAGTTAAACACTCAAGAATACACGAAAACCACACTCAGATATTGATATGACCATCCAGTCAGAAACAGCTGATATAAGATTTTCAAGATGACAACCATGGTGCCATATTGGATGTACGGTTAGCACAATTTTCATTTAAGACCAATTAGACATCATAAGACGTCCTTTCAATGAAATAAATTAGTCACATTTCATTTTTATGCATTTACATAGGGTACTGTACAATGTGAACAGACTTGGAACTTTTGGAATACTGTTAAACTATTAACAGTGAATAAAAGTTGATGATGTTAAAATCATCTAACTATCTATCTATCTGCTCAGAGATTCTGACAGAAAAATATTCTTAGGAGGGTAGGTCCTCATCATTTACATCCAGGGAAGGGAGAAAGGAAAATGAATGATGGTGGATTGGTAAACTATGCTGAATGGTAATTGATGGATGACAACAGTAATATAAGGTATAGAAATACCTAATTGAAACATGCATTTAATTATTTTGTATCACTTCTTTGTCAATACATGAATAAGATATATGCATATCTAATTGTTGTTTAGCTGGCAAATATTCTTCTTTGCTCATATCATTCCAATCTTTAAATAAAATTGCAAAATGAAAATCATTTATTGGACCAAACATACACACATTTGTAAAGCCACCCATTTATTTACTGTTGTAGGTGTTATCCCGTACGCTTTTAAAACTTTATCAATGTAGGAAGAAAATCTTGGAAAATCTCAGCATAAAATGTAAATTCACTCAATATATATATATATATATATATATATATATATATATATATATATATATATATATATATATATATATATATATATATATATATATATATATATATATATATATATATATATATATATATATATATATATATATGTGTGTGTGTGTGTGTGTGTGTGTGTGTGTGTGTACCTTGATTATTGCATTAGGTTACCCTCAGCAGTTTAACATGTTGTACATGTGAAAAACTTAAGAATTAGGTCTAACAACTTCATGATGCTTGTCTTTTATATGATACCTCACCATAATGTGGGTAATCAATGTAATTATTGATTTATGAACTATGCGTTGCTCACTGTCACACCAAACTTACTCAAATCATGTGACTTTCATCCGGTATAATCTGAACACAAGGCATGGACAAGGATAACAGCTACCCAATCAGATAGAGCAATGATTTAAAAACATTTATTACAAACGATATTATTTGTTTTTTATGTCAACACTACTTTGATTTAAGATACATTAATATTCTTTTTACTATTTCCTCTTTTATGCCATGTAACAGCATTGGGCTAAATATATTACCTTTTACTTCCAAACCCTTTACATTACGGTCATATTTCAAAAGCTATGATTTTCAGTAATCTTGAAATAAACACTTAAATATATGTCTGTAACATGTAGAATGCAGAAACGATAATACGTCATGACTGGAGATGGTGGGCACTTTAAATACCTGCATTTAAAAGGCAATAGTTAGGTATAAGGAAGTATTTCAAGGAGAGTTAACTCAAATAATCTAAATGTAAGGCACCTTGACCTAAATGTCAAACTTGAGCATGCGAGTCTTTGTTCTTGGTTATTTTTAACGTGCTCCACCTATCTATCAGTAATAAGACTAAGCTTGCAAAATAATGTCACCATTATTGTTTTCGTATCCTTAAATAAAAGACTGTTATCCACTGATCAGATAAGTAATTGATAAAAATGGAAATTTTGTGTTCCGTGTATATTTATATTGTTTTACTTGTTTCATTTTCTGACAGACTTTACATCAGTTTTTAATTTTACTTTGTAGCTAATTCCACTATGAAACCTTCAGAGATTGCCAAGCTGAAGACATATGCTCAGGCTAAACATTTACGTTCTGACAAATACAAACTTCCGGTGCCACCAGCAAATATGACTGCCAACGAAATTGGTAAATTAACATGCTATTTGTGCAATGTCAGTATTCTGCCACATCAAATATTATATTGATTAGGTTTTATATCTATGTTTCCTCTTGATTTAATGGATTTCTTGTTCATGATGAAGTTGTTATCATGCCTTCTGAACATATCGAGCAGCTGAAGATTAGAAATATCATAGGCTGTTATAACTTTATGTTTAAATCTAAGACTTTTGCAGATCCGACAAAGATGCAAATATTTATAAGTGCAGATAGACCGAGAAAGTCAAAAGTACCTGTGATTCAGTGAGCCATATTAGCAAGGATCTGACTAGGGCTCCTCACCACACCATGGCTAACACTCTGACAGCCACATGCAACATTTACTTAGATGAGATGTACTCTTCATCTCTAAAGGCCCACCATGCGACTGCCTTGTGTATCTCCCCTTTGGCTCTCCCCTTTCTTGGAGGGTAAAATTGAGGAGGTTAGAAAGCATGCAGCACAATCGTTGCCATTACATCTGTAAGGGCCTACTCAGGGATAGTACCAACAAAGGAACAACCATCAGGCTGGATGCAATAGAAGGATTCATGCACACCCACTTCTTGTTGTCAGGCCAAGCGGAAAGATTAAGAACAATGTTTCTCCTCCTTCAAGTATCCCGCCACCCATCAGTTACAGTTCCCTGCTCTATGCCATCTTTATAGATAATTTACCTCTGTATGCAAAGCACACTAAGGTTATGCAGAAGGAACCACTTTATCCGCCTTGGATCAAACTTTATCAAATTCAGACAAAATGGCCAAAAACTAAACAAATATAATTAATTGGTACCACTCAAATGAATAATAGTTAACCAAAGTAAAACAGAATGCATTTGTATGGGTTGATGCAATAATTAACTAGGTAAAAATTTGTGTGTGTATATATTGATAATAACATGAAAAAGAACGTGTATATTATGATAACTTACAAAAGGCCATAAATACCAAAACATCACTGCATACAAATAGCTACCCCTTGACATAAGATTGTAGTATATACCTAATCTGGATTATTGTGGGACCTGTACCAAATCACTTACGAATATGGTCTTAAAGTTTAATAAACGCACTGTACATATTATGCTTATATGCAACATGATATATTTCCTCTGATTATTTTTGCGTAGTTGCATTAAATGACTAGCTGATCCAAGTGTCAATGGCTCTTGAATGAGATGACTGCAAGGCAAATGTAAGTCATGCATGCAATTTCAAGTCTGATTGGGCACAAATGTTCTATGACTGTAAATGAAAGACACAAGTTTATTGATTTGGGCATGAATTCAATAATACATTTCATGAAATAGTTAACACGAAAGAGTAAATGGCAAATTTATTCAGTTTGTCCTGAACATTGTAATATTCCTAATTTTATAAAACCTATATGGATATCTAGGATTTAGAAGTACACATTATAAAAGTATCCAGAAAAGGATTGCATTTTTGGCAAGAAAGAAAATTGCCACTTCCACCGATTGAATTTGACTTTTTAAAGAAGCAGCTTGATTACAACTACAAACTAAACTTCATCTCTGTTCAGGAATGGTTGCCCTGACAACTTGCTGTCATGGCTGCCTAGAGAGAAATAATACTAATGTGGGATGTATCATCATAGGATTAGACATTTACTATTATACTGATATGCATGATCTATGAGGTGGCATCATGCTTTTCGGGAATCATCTTCTCTATAAAATGTGCCATGTTAATGTCAATTTGTTACAAACAGTTCTTTTATCAGTCGTATTATTGAACATTGTCCCACAGACTGTATACATAATAGGAGTCTGTGTGGAGCAGCCTAAACAACTTACAGGTATTAGTGACCAATGTAGAAAACATTATAAACCACATATACCGAGGGGCGCATCCCTTGTCATGCATATTACGCTTGTTTTGTTTTGTTGTTGTGTCCATTAAGTTGTTGTTATATTTCTTTTACACATGGGTCATTGTCCATTGTACCTTTATATTCATGGTTTGCAGGATCCACAAAAGCTGGCAGGTCGCAAAATAGAAATATATTTGCAGTATTATTGATCATAATTGGTCGAAGACTAATGTTTACAGTCATGCGTCAGCTCCAGTTGCTAAAATATAGGTTTCATGCATGCAAAGAGAGATATTTTTAACAAAATGACATCCATATTTCTGATAGGCTTCATTAAACAGCCGAAGTTTAATAAGTTTCTTTCTTTCTATATTATTAGTTTCAGGTACAATGAAAAATCGTGAGAGCAACAGTATAATTGTATATACAGTGGGAATAGAGACATGTGATGGCAAATCAGATGATTATGTCTGTAATGGACCTTTAGATGCGGGCATTTCTTACAGGTACAGATACCACAATTACTGTCTGCAACTGGTTACTAGTCGTATTGGTTTGTTATCTCTCTTATTTGTTCAGACCAGCAATGTTGTAAAGTGAATGAGTCATGACTGCTGACGGGACTCGTGAACTCTGCAGCTATCCCCTCATACCGATTCAAAGTCAGTTCGGTAAAACTGGCAATTAAAGAGTTCAGCAATCATCATGACTACATATAGGTTATTTCCTATTACTTTCTTTGAAATTTAATTCTAAGACAGCAAGATCAAATTCACAGTTGTTGAAAAGGCAAGATTTACCAACCTGCCAAACAAGAGCATTCAGAAGAAAATCAGCCTTTTTGAAAGAATAAATTTGACATTTATGTTGCACGGAATTTTGAATGTTCCTGTTAATATGATTACTCATTTTATTTAATAATCACTTCTGTGCCAAGAAAATAGAAATTTCCACCTTTTATGCATTCATACATGTATTTATAAATAAATCTCTTTTGAATTTAAATTAATAAAACAAAGCAAAATATATATATAATTCTTATTTATTTATTATACTTTAGTTATACCAACTTTTGTCAGAATATTTTTATTTGCATCATAATAGGAGCAGAAATTCTGCAATTTTTATTTATTTATATATTTCATTTTGTTGTTGACTTTTTAAGTTATATAATAATTGACAGCTACAAATCGCATACATTTTTAATCCTATAAGTTTTAAAAGGTAACCTTTAAAAATATTTATTTGTCTAAATATCAATTTGAAAATAACTTTGAACTTTAAATATTTTTAATCAGGATGACCATGTGTTTTGGCTAATTCTTCACATTTCGTGTACATATGTTCAAATATTGGCATGGCTAAAATGTATTTAAAATGGATATTAGGCAATTTTACGCTTTTTGGTCATTGCTATGTAAAATGTGAGATTTAGACAAGCTGGAAGTATTTTATTTACTTGTAGCAAGGTGTGAAATAACTGTCAATAAAACTTATGAAAATGATGAAATTTACTAAATCCCCTCCTTCCCCCTTTTACCCCACTAAATGACCAGTCCGTAATGTGATGTATATTCATTTTACTATAGAAACAAAAATATCGTTTGATCAGACTGCATCAAAGACGGTTCTGGCAATGCTAACATTATAGTAGTCAATAACAACTACGATATCACTAGTATTCCCTCAAGGAATCCCATAGAGCTATTTGAATACATTGTACTATCCAGTCTGTAATAAGTGGAAAGATGAACACTAATGACACCTTCATTACCTTCAAAATCCCTATTGAGCGATTAAAAGTAGTAAAGACTGAATGTATCAAAGCTTACATTTTGCCATTTATTGGATGTTAAAGACAGAAACTTGGTGTATGCTTTTATTTAATATCAGCGTTGTTGTAATTATGTGAGTACTTGGATATATTTGTTTGAGAATGGAAATGATATTTGATGATACTAAGTCTGACAACTATTTTGTATATTAATAAGTGCGGCTAAAACGACTGCCAAGTTATTTTGGTGTTTTTTTTCATATTTGAATTTCCAGAAATTTTCGATAGGTGTATATGGAAAGTTAGTTTATTTTCAATTGAAGATATCGCTTTTTTGGTCAAGCGCTCTGACCCACGCTGGGACCGTAAAACACACTTTTCGAGTCTTAGAAACCTAACACTCTCTGGGAATATGGTGCTTAACCCTTTACCTCATGCAAGCACCTTTGGATTCCTCTACTCCATTTGCATGGAAGGCCTTTGGATACCTCTACCCGATTCGCATACAAGTGCATTTTTGACCCTTTCTTCACCATTCTCATGGAAGCGCCTTTGACTTCTGCAGTAAACATCAGCCATTTGGAGCGGGTTTCATTGCGCCACCTTCAAGGAAAACCCCCTATTAGATACTACATTAATTGGTGTGAATGACCATTACGTCAGATCACGTGGTTGAAGTTTATGCTGTGGTCAAAATATGCTATGTAAAGTAACTTGGTCGTATTCTCCACTCTCCAAAATGGAGGTCACAGCTTTTGTTCAGTACTTACTCGAGTTTTCATGATTAGAATCACAACTATGAAAGCATCAATAACTTAGGTAAAGGATCTGATATTTATGTAAGCAGCAATTAGTTTTCTTTATAAATTATCGCAATTCAGATGATTTAGTGATGTACATGCAAAGAACTTGTAAATTTTGAGTATGAGAAATGGCTGTTACGATTGGTCACGCGGCTTCAATGACTTGATGGTGGACAAGTTCTCTAAAGATTTTAAAGCACAAAAAAAATTCTTGCGTGAAAAATAATAATACTGCTCTAACGATCAGATTTTACTCTTAAATCTTTCCATATATAATATATGTGTATCAAAAATGTAAAACGGTTAAAATTGCTGCTTAACATAGCATACACTACACTGCTTGACAGTTAACAGGCAGGCATATATGTATGGAGTTGAATAGGTAACAGGTGTTCTATTTATAATGCACTGCAATGGGTAACTTAGCTACATGTATATCGAAGGTTTAAAAAACCATACACTGTACGAGGTAAAAGGTTAAGGAACGACCTAATGTATTCGAAGTCAGATAAATCAGTGATAGGTTTTGAAAAACCAAAAGTTATTAAAACCGATTGCCTCAAATGACAACCTTTGTAAATAGAATAATGCGTGTTCTATATGTCTGCAATGACCTTGTACAAAGTATCAGTAAGGGAGATATTGCTGTAACTATTTGAGTTGTTCTTATATCTATATATATAGATAGATAGATAGATAGATAGATAGATAGATAGATAGATAGATAGATAGATAGATAGATAGATAGATAGATAGATAGATAGATAGAAATGTAGGAAATTATCCAGATTTAAAGATCTCATTAAAAGGAGCGTTATGGGATAATACTATTATTTTCAAATGTACACTGATAAAAAAAGAAACAGTGGGCATCCTATTAGGACAGAGGTTAATGTTTTTGATTTTAAGTTAATTTTGATTATAATTTCATCATTTAAAATAGAGGTATTTAAGTCATTTTCCTCCAGGCGAGGAGGTTATTCACTTATTCATGGTCATTGAACACTCCGAGACCTTGAATAAAGATTTAAAGTATTCATACGGTGGGGGGGGGGGAGGATGGGGGATATATGCTAATAAATAGCCATAATGAGTGTTTTCTGTTATGAACTATTTGAAATAAATGTTAGGAGTTTTATCTCGCTTGAATTAATTTACTCATTTGGGACTGTCTGAAGTGTATTATTCGAACGCAATAATATGTTTAAAAACTGGTTCATACTTCCTATATGACTTGAAATCAGCTTCTCTGCTAGAGAATCTAAAATGGTGTAAATGGCTGATTGTATCTGCATATTTTCCCTTGTGGCATTATTTATCCAGTCAAAGTGGTTGTGTAGTAGATACATCAAACGCCTCATATCTGGTTTAAAAAATCAAGTTTATTGTCTGATATGCTGTAGCTATTATCAGTTTAATGGAACCTGAAGATAATATATTATGTCATTATAAGCTGTGTTAAACATTCCCACAAACATTGGTATATTGTTTTCTGTATGCTAAAAGTGCAATTATTAGTAGCTGTTTTCTCATCACACAAACAAATCTTGTGATCATCAACATTCACATCGTGGTTTGAGAAGTACAACCTTCATGTCCCATATCTTTATATATTTTGAGTATCTCCATAATGTTGTCACCTACATTATCTGATATCATGTTTCCCATAGAATGTGTTTTAGTACAAGAACATGCAGTGGTATTCTATCTAAGATGGTTGTAATAATGAATAGATCTAACCACTCACTGCTCCAGTAAATATGCTACTTGCTATCCGTTGAAGATTGTGTTACTACCCTTGCACATCAAGCTGGGTCTGATAAAGAACTTTTTCAAGGCCATGGACAAAACACAAGCAGCTTTCAAGCACCTCTGTGGAAACTTTCCAAGGTTATGTGGCGGTAATATATTGGAAGGTGACTTCTTTGGTCCTCAGATTCGTGAACTTCTTTGAGATGGTGCATTTGGCCGAACACAAGCATGGCAAGGAAAAGATGGCATGGATATCTTTCCAGTTAGTGGCAACAACTTTTCTCGGAAACAACAAGGCAGACAACTATAGAGAGTTGGTGGAAAACCTCCTCAAGGCATATAAAAACCTTGGTTGCAACATGTCACTAAAGATACATTTTTGCGCACTCATCAAGATTTTTTCCCCAGCAAAATACAGAGCAGTGAACAACAAAGACAGTGAGCAATTTCACCAGGACATTGCAGCAATGGAGAAATGCTATCATGGCAAATGGAGCCCACCAATGCTTGCAGTCTATTTCTGGAGAGTGACCAGAGATGCTCCATTTAATGAATACAAGAGACAAGACAATTAGTGCCGAGAAGACACTGAATAAGGACTAAACTATGTTCTTAGATAATAGTTTTCAGCCATTTGCTTCATAATAATATTTATTTATATAACCCTTTTTACTGTTTTTTAAAGTTATGCATAAACAGTAAAGGTGAAATATTATCATATATCGCAACCATAAACACATGAACAGACCTAGGTTTACAATTTATCATTAAAACTCCACTATCTACACAATATACATTCACGTAAAATGTAACAACTTAAATATCTTGGAAACAGTAGTCAGTTGTTTTAATTGTCATTTTTGAACTCAGCACATCAAAATCCATAATAAATAGCACTTTTTATCTCTGAAGCAGACGACTTCTAAATTATTTTAGACCAGTGTATTTAAATTGTTTGTTAAGTTTTACAAAACTTGATGTCTTTTATCTTCTGTTTCTGTTACCTATGTCTGTGACCATAGAGTCGAACCTGGAAATGTATTGATCATTCCACTGGTTGTTATATCTTGCAATGAGCATATGTTTTCATTTCTTGTCTTTTCTACCTCTACAGACAACTGTGTTTCAGTAATTTTTATGTATCTGTCCATCTGTTCATGTCTTATTGGATGTGCTTCCGCCTAATAACTCAAGTTATTTACAACTAACATGAAGTTGGAAATTTCTTTGGAGATTTTGAGGTCAGGCGATCAATGTCAAGATCACCGAAAGAAACTATGGCTTCCCTACAATGTCATTAGTTTTACATCACTGCTATGTATATTTGATTTGTAGTGTGTGCTTGACCTTTGTCCGTAATTGAGGGTAAGCGTTTGTGCATATCTGACTAGTGTCATTTTTTAAAATCTGTTTACTTTGAGTTCAATTCATTGCTTTCTCCTTGGAAACGTTATGACCTACCTGATTTTTGTCCGGTTCTTTGCAATGATTTAAGTAAACAGACCTGATCGTGTTTACGAATTTGAAGGAAACATTCTTTGGAAATGATATATGTCCTGGGCATTGTGTTATGTCACAAGTCAGGTGACAGTCTGTATATAAAGCGGACAAAAAAAATTGCTAGTTCACCATTTCAAAATCAGTTCTTCTGGAATCTCTTTTAGTTGTGTTTGGATATCATTTGAGAAGAATTGTTATTCAAATTATTCATTGGAATAACAAAGTGCATATTGACACTTTGGAATAGAGAACTATTTGGGGATAAACATGCATTTGTTACTAAATATTTTGAATTATATAATTGTGATACTTAAAAACTGTTAGGATATATGTATATTTGAATCTATTGGTACATCAGCACATTCAAGATTGGACTTCATTTGGAACGTTCTATACTCTTGGATCTGTCATAGGAAATGTATGATCATTTGTGATTTAATTCAGAATACTCAAAGTTCCTCTTTAATTAAAAATTTTTGAACTTTTGGGAATAGGTTATATGTTGAATTGTACAACACATGTTTGTTTTGCTCTTTGTGTTATTTGGTTTAAGACAATAAAGTCATAACAATCACATACCTAAATCAAACGTTGGGGATGGCTTTCACATCGCTTAGAAAAAGCATTTTGAGGTCAAATTCTCACCACTCGTGGTCACTGCGACTTAACGAGAAGAGACACGGTTTCTTCACGACATTCTTTTAGTTGTATCACAGACCTAGAAAAACCTTTGTGCATGTTTGTACTTGAACCAAGTATGAAGCTTATTGATTTTCTTTATGCCCCATTGACTAAAAGAAGGTGAATGTCAACACAGAAATTTGAGGTTTTGATCAGTTTCCTTTACTAAGTTCATGCATGTCTTGCACATTTAGTATGAAAGAACATTTTGTATGAAAGAAACCTATCCATTTTGGGGTCAAAAGGATTATGTCAATGGTTATTGCCACTGAGAGAAGAGAAATGTTTGCATAATAATTTTAGTTTTAGATCAAAACCGTTTACCATAGTTTATAGTGGACTTTCACTTAAGATATAGACCAGGCATACTAATATCAAGGTCAAAAGAATAAGACCAATGTCAGTGTGCCTCAAAACGAAAACTTGTTTGCAGAAGAACGTTTGCTCTCAAGTCACCTTATTGACCAAACAATTTTAATGGTTTATACCTAGGATAATAAAGAAAGATGTAACTTATATGGTGTAGAGGTTTAGCAGTTACAATCATAACAGGTTTAATGAAACATTGATGGTTCCTGCAGAGTAACTCTAGTTCAAAACTGTATTGTTAGGTCTAGGGGCTTAAACTTAAGTAACAAATCAAGGTCAACTAAACAAATATTCAATTTTCCAAAGATAAATTTATTGAATTAAAATATAGAAATGAAATAATAAAACGTAATTGAGTGTATGAGTTCCTAGAGTATTTAAACTGTACTATCAATTTCACTCTCAGAAACTGTCCGAAGGTATTCCGAATGAAGGTTATAATGTGTTTTGTGTCACCATGCTAACAAGACTGAAGAATCACAGTTATAAATCAAAATATTTTTGCTTCAAGGTAATCTCGTGAACGTAGACTATTACTGAAGTCATTTAAAGTTTAACACAATCCAACTGAAATATTTATGCATTGAAGTCTTTCAATAAATTCACATAATCCGTTAAGTATAGACTGTTTAAATTAAAAAATTTCCACATGGTTAAATCCAGTGAACAAATATTATAAATAAATAATATTTATTTGCAACATATCATATAGAACTAGCATAAAATGAAAAATACAACATATGATACTTATCATCATTATATAGCTTCTGTATACACATCAGATTAGCAGCACCTGATTCACTTATACATTCTGGAACAATTAAATTATATTATTATAAAAATAACTCAAACAGTCATGTTCTGACCTCAGACTATTGAACCAATCAAAAATTAAGGCATGCATGATAGCTTTACAGGGCAAACGCACTCCTCTTTTCATGTGATGTGTATGTGACCTCCATTCCAATTAATGTATGGCGTATTTGACCGACATAGGTCTGATTTGACCTTAGCAATCAGCCTTTTTCTGAATGGGAATTATAATCGCAGTGTAATGACCTTTGCTATAGAATAGGTCAGCCGCGGAATATAAGAATGTAAAATATAACTATCATAAACCCTATTTACTTTTTAAAAAATGTAACTATAATAGATTATAGAGATATCCGTAGTAGTATACCTGGACCTAAGGTCCTAGCCATAGAGACCCCATGTTCAGTAACATGTGTAGAGTCAATTCTGCCACAACATTCAGTACTATTAAACATGTTACCTGCTTGTCGTGAACCATTTGCTGTACATCTGTTGGATTATATTATAGAATATTGTAAAGCCTGATTTTGTCTTGAATTCAGTGAACTCTGCAAATATATGGCATAATTTTGTATCAAAATTATATTATACGTGTGTCTTTTTATATTCTCTCCTATAGTACAAAATATTTTAATCTATTCTTTTTTTAAAATGTCCCCTTTGCACAGTAAATAATGTGTGCATAGTAATTACGATATATTTTAATTCTAGTTTTAGTGACATCTATGTATTGCAATCAAATACCAGAAAGTGATCATCTGAGCCAAAAGAAATAGGCAGCCTGCAGTGTGCCATCAACATTGTATAGCAATTCTAACTGCACATGTAATCTTTAAACTTTCTAAAGAGGTTGCAATATTGTACTTAAATTCAAAGAAACTATTAGCCAAATCTTACCGGGATAAAAATATAAACGAGTAAAAGATATAATGATCTGAGTGTATTTAAGAGTAAATTGATATAAATGTAAATGTATTTTCAGAATCATAGCCTTTGTCTGCACCAGAGATGACTGCACCTTGTCTAGCAGCTACGGTCCCTTTTCTACACTTCCAGGTACAGTCTTTCTCACTCACTCCCTCTCCCTACCTCCCTCCCTCATTCTTTGTCTCTCAACAACGCGAAAAATTCTAGTAACACATTTATGTGCATATGTAAATAATCTTATTAGCATTTCAAACTTTTGCAACATCATATGTTGAATCACATATTGAATTCAAAATGAAGTATTAGGAAGCCTTTTCCACACATTGTCCACCTAACTATGTGTATTAGCTTCTGCGTATCACATAAATGGATTACAATATTCTTCTACCATAACTGATAATTCATTATGTTCATTAGGTGATATTGTGTGTGCATGGTGACTAAATTACGTTTTCATAATCATATGTATATTATTATGAATACACGAAAATATACCGTCCAAAAACAGACACGAAGATGAAACGTTTAAAATACATATTAATAAACAAGAAAATGCCATCCAACAATGAATGTAAAACTGAAATATCATGTCATTGATAAGTTCGAAATGAAATTACGATAATATACAGTTCAGTAACTGACATCATGTCGCCATATGACTCACTAATGGGAGATACTCAGGACATGATCCCTATATATCGCATTCCTTTCCTGTTTCCTGTCAATGGTCTATTGTAAACCTTGTTTTCACAAAGATGCTAGTTGGAACCCTTTGCTACTATAAATGTTCGTTTGAACCAACCCCAGTTGTTCCAAAAGTGTCACCTTAATTAGCTCAACATAAACAACAAAACTATGTAATAAATGTGGCATAAACTCCAGTTCATTTTAGACTAAGCACTACTGTGCGTTTTATGCATGAGTACACAAGAAAAGGCCTAATAAAAACTGTTAAGAACAACTGTAATAGAAGTGTATGATAACAATGATCATACGTAAATCTATATTTTAAAACAATTATAGTATGAAATAGAAAAGCTAGATGTTTCTCCTCTTTCACAACATGCATAATTCAACACGTTCTATCAATTTAAATTTTAAAAAATATGATTGCAACATGCAGCAGAATGAAACAAATTTCTTTTGTACAAATGGAATGTTTCAATACATTTAATAAATTACAAACAATTTAATGAAGCAAAGTCTTTTATCACACAGAGACGCATGATAGAAAGGAAGAATGTCTAACTAATGCATACTTATGCAGCAGAAAGTCTGTTTATTGACACCCTCCTGACAAAACTTGTATGTGATGTAACTATACAGAAAGATTAACACTCTAGGTAGTCCAGCTTAGCAGATAGGAAGCATATGAGTGTATTCATACTGCATACACTTTGCACGTGCTGCATTTGGTCAGTTGCCCATATTAGTAAACCTCGCTACCTCACAATTCATTTCTAGTTTATAAATTTCAATTGGAGTTAACATTGTTAGCGCATATTATAAAAGTATAGACTATTTTCGTAATAGCTGGTAACAACTAAGACAGAAATAAATGTATTTGTATTAAGTATTAAAATAATCAGTTAAAAATGATCAAACATCAAAGTCTATCAGGGACGATGGAGATCAAGCATCATATAGGCCACACAATGATGCTACATTAATAAGACATCTATGTGGGCCTAATATTGCTCACATTTGTAGCTGATATATCAGCTTGTGAATGCCATATATATATATATATATATATATATATATATATATATATATATATATATATATATATATATATATATATATATATATATATATATATATATAGCGCCTAATCTTTAGAAGCTCTAAGTACATTACAACATTAGACAACATCTATAAGATAAAAAACATATAATGATATGCTTACATAAACAAACACCATGAAATTATAAAACATTAAAAAAAAAACATGCTGAGATTATTGAAGGTAAGAAACATTATTAGGTCTTTAAGTTTGTTCTTGCAGTCGAAATAAATGAATTTTGAGAGCCATCTTGAATGTGATCACTGTGTCTTTGTGTCTAAGTTCAGTGGGCAATACATTCCACGTTGCTGGAACTGGTATGCAAAAGAACGATGTCCATATGACTTTGTTTTCATAGTGGGAATAATGAGTACACGATTGTCAGAAGAGGAGCGTAAGTATCTTGCTGGTGTGTACACATGGGTGAGGTCGGATAGGTGTGTTGGACTAGAGTCCAACAGAGAAACGTAGCACAGAGAACAAATGTTGTGTTTGATTATGGATCGAATGGATAGCCAGTGTAGGGTACAGAACAGCGGGGAGGTGTGCTCTGATCATGGTACTCTAAGTATGATCCGAACAGCTGTGTTTTGAACTCTCTGAAGTTTCTGGAGCAGATATTGAGATGAACCAGACAGAATTGAGTTACAATAGTCCAGTTTTAAAAGTACTCATGAACACACACAAGTATTTTAGTGGCATCAACTGAAAGATATTTGCGAAATGCGCCGATGCGTCTCCGCTCAAGATATGCAGCCTTGCATATGTTCATGATATGTTGGTGCAATGTGAGATTACTGTCCAGAGTAACACCAAGGTTTCGTACTGACTATGTGAATTTAATGTTGGCGTTGCTGATATTTATTACTTGAGGTGAGGTATGTGAATGAGAAAGTCTTTGTGTTCCATGATTTCACATCAGAAATGCACCTCTCTACACCTTGGATGGTAGCATCAACTTCAGTTGGGTGGCTAGATTTTTATATTTGGGTGTCATCAGTGTACAATTGGTGAGACACTGGATGATGATCTATGACACTTGAGAGCGACTGAGTGTACAGAATGAAGAAAACAGGTTCAAGAACAGACCCTTCCGGTACACCACAACATAGATCAACAGGGCTGGAGTGTATTCCATTTGCAGATACAATTAGTATCCTGTTGACCAAGTGTATATATATATATATATATATATATATATATATATATATATATATATATATATATATATATATATATATATATATATATATATATATATATATATATATATATATATATATATATATATATATATATATATGTTTTTTGTGCGTGTGTGTGTGTGTGTGTGTGTGTGTGTTTCTTTTATAGGAATCACTGACTCGAGAGGTTGAACATTCACAATTCAGAAACTCTCTCGACTTTTCAGGCACTTTAGTGACTTTTCTTTCAGGGGTTACAATTATTTATTCATAACGAAATGCAAAATCATTGGTTACATATATTCATCTTCTGATATATTAAGTATGTATTTAACACGGTTACATCAACACACATGAGTAATCAAAACTTCATCTCATGAACATACGAGTTTAGCATTGTTATGCACAATAGTAGAATTTTAAACATAACTATTTACGCTTTTGTTATATCTTTTTAAATCATGATCTCTATGGAAACCTAAACCAGATAAAATGTTTGAATTAAAACACAATTGATAATAACTGTATACTAAATACAATCACATCTTTTAAAGTGAATCTCATTTTGCATGCATATTTTCTCTAGCTGCAATAAAAATAGATTGTTTTTTAATTTACTGAAATAAAACACATAGGTTATTACCATCCGTTGTTGAAATGTATATATATATATATATATATATATATATATATATATATATATATATATATATATATATATATATATATATATATATATATATCGCAGTACAATTCATGCAGCTTGGTGATTATAAAAAAATTTAATAATAATAATAATGACTGAATAAAAGAACATTTAATCTTTGGAAAACTCTAACCGCTTTAGAAAATCAAGTTTATGCACATAGGAGCATAAGGTCAGTTTGCATACAAACAACATAAAACACATGAAAATATCTAGCATGCCCTATACAAATGAATTATTGCACAAAATAACCACATAAAACATATAAATGGGTTTACTGAAACTAACCAAATCCACAAAATGGATTTACATTACAGTTTTAATATAAAAATAATCACAAATGGATGAATGCCGAATTTATTCTTTTCGGTGAAAACTATGTCCTGAATGTGATCATGGTCTGTTTGTGTCTAAGATCCAGAAGCAGTTCATTCCAAGTATACAAATAACGATGTCCACAGACTTAGTTCTAACTTAGGAATACTAAGAATATGAGTGTCAGATGATGAGTACAAGTTTCTAGCTGAAGTGTATTAAAGGGTGAGATCAGATAGGTATTTCGGATCAGGCTGCGAGCGAAAGTAACAGAGAAATTGGTGGTATGATCACGTCATGTTTTCTAAGAATGATCATAGCTTCAATGTTTTGGTCCTTTAATGTTTCTGCAGAAGACAAAGTAGCAGACCAGGGTTTTGTTGCATTAGCTTTGAGAAGATTGCAAAGGCGTCTCAGTTTCATGTATGCTGCTCTACAAATATTCAGGAAATGCTGGTGCAAAAGTAACACCTAGATTTCTAAGTGATTGTCTACATTGAATGAGAAAATCGCTGTTATTAACTGATTCTGGTAAATGCTAGGGTTGAGAAAATCATTGTGATGCAACAAGCATGACTTCAATTTTATTATCGTTCATTTGTAGCTTATTACACTTCATCTGTAACATAACATCGAAAACGCATTTCTTTATGTTTTGGACTGTGGAAGCATCTTCATTTAGACAACTAGATTTGTGGAATGAGTGTCATCAGTATACAACTGGCAGGACACAGGATAGCAACTGACAAATATTGATAGGGGCTGTGTGTATATAATACAGAGAATGTGTCCTAGAACTGAACTGTGTGGGACACCGTAACAAAGATTATCTGGGCTGAAATATATACCATTTACTGGAACAATTTGTTTTCTTTCAGTCAGGTATGACATAGCCATGATAAAGCAGTACTGTAAATGACAAAAATATACTGCAATCGGTAAAGCAAGCTATCATGGTCAATTGTAGCAAAGGCTGCGGATAAGTCAAGGATTATCAGAACTGGAATCGTTATCATCATCCGAAGCAGAGAGTAAGTCATTATCAACTCTTAGTAGCACAGTTTCAGTGCTGTGACAGGGGCGATAAGCCGACTTGAAATTACTGAAGAGATTATGTAAATTTTAGTGCAATGCTCTTTGAGTCAGAACAACGTTTTCTAAGACATTTTACATCAATGAGAGGTAGAGACAGAATGATAGTTTTTCAAGTCGTTGGGTTCAATGGTTGAATTTTTAAATGGAGGCTTTCAATAGCTGTTTTAAAAAGTGAAAAATATCAGTATAAAAGAAAAGTATGTATGACATCAGGTAAAGTAGGCAGTATAGCATCTAAACACTGAAATAGCAGTGATGTAGGAATTTCAGCAAGTTCACATGACTTGAGGTCACACTTCTATAAGAATACTCATAAAAAATTCGTCGATATAGGCTGAAATGTTGTAACTGGAAGTTATTGAAATTCTGTATCATAGCTATAAGGTGGGGATTGGTCAGGTTTTATGATGATGTCAAGTTGGTCTTTGGTAGTTTTCACTTTGTCACGGAAGAACTTAGCAAACTGACCTGGTAGATCAGAAGCCGTGGTTGGAAGTGGTGCAGATTTGTTCCTTGCTAATAATTTATATATGATACAGAATAGCTACTTTCAGTTGGTACTCTCTGATTTTTGTGCTGAATTAAGTGGATTTTGCTGCTTCATAAATCTGCTTCTGTACTGTAAGACCAGATGACAGCTGATGTTTATCGGCCTTACAGCGTTCCCGCTTGGCGATACGCAGCTTGTCACTTAATATGCTGACGGGCCATTGAACGCATTTCTTCACCAAGACTCAACTTTATGATACATTTTCATGCTTATCAAGCAATGAACGCATTTGTTCAGGGGACAGACAGATCAGTGTGGCATATGTATAGTTGGTCTAATCGATGTTAATGGGAGACAGTGGATCTCAAAATATCATCGCCAAGTCTATACACAGCCCAGTCTAATATGTGGCACATCTGTGGCTAGTTATTCTAACAGATTTGTGCCAAGTTGAAAATGTGAATTCAATCTAAGATTTTTTATACATGTGGGTTTAGAGAACAGCCAAATAGAAGCTGAATTCTCCTAGAATCATTAAAGGTTTGTTGGATGAATTATAAAATTGAAGAAGGGCCAGGAATAGTTAAAAAACAGAGACTCAGATAATTTATTTTTTGACTAGGTGGTGAATCATAGAGGGAAAAGAAATGGACTAACCTTTTATGCAGTGTTAGATTTCCTTGAGCACGTTCAAAATTCGTATGTTCGAAACTGAAGCTAGCTGCGAGCGTGAGTCAAGCGAAAAAGTGGTCATAGCAATGACAGCAATACCTCTTCCCCATGAGAGGAGATGAAATGACTTGATCATGTAACCGTCGGGTATCAACATGGAACATTTTCGATCATCTCTCTCAAACAAATTGACGCTAATTCTTGTAAATATTTCATGCTAATGTTGACAATGGCTACCACGTTGATTTGTGGAGACATTTGCTGAAGTCAGATACATGTAACAGTACACATGAAGTAGGTCCTGTTGCTTGAGGACTAAGCACTAGCTTCCCATCTCAGCGTGTTTTCTGTTCTTTTCTTTATTTTACATGGCAATGGTTATCATTTGGACTCTAATTGTCCATATCTCTTTGATATGATAAATTTATGGCATGTACAAAAGAAGTCGATTAATTTTTATCTCGTTGGGTCTTAGTGTAAGGTAGTTGCGATTGCTGTGAATTAATACTGTAACACTCCCTATGCATCAGTGATATATTATTTTCACTGATCATGATGTAAAATTTAAGGCTACTTTTATTAGACTGAAATAAGAATTAAAATAAACTGTGACTGTACTTAAGTTTCTGTTTTATTTGGCAATAATTACAAATGGAAGTTATTCATAGAAGAAGAATAACCTTTTCAAATAACACAAATATTTAACATACTAGACTGTTATGAAATCATCTATGTTTATTGTCTAAATATGAAATTGATACAAAGTCGATTGATTCTTCACTTGTTGTCCGACTAAATCTTTCTGATATCTTTGTCTTTATAAAGGTTGTCTTCATGCATTGACAATTCAAATGTCATTCAATACTGTCAACCATATAACACATGGATTTAGTTTTGAGTGGTGATTTGCTAGATAAAGCGAGTATGCATTTCCTGTCCCGCTATGGTGGGTGGAGAAGTGAGAGAAAAGGAACGCATTAAAGAACTTTCTGTTCAGTACAAAATATGGTTTAATAGGTACCTCTCTTATGATTGTACGGTTAAGTCACATCAAAGCACTTGCCTTTCTTATTTCAAATAAGTTTTGTATAATTACACAGATAGTCTCTGTGTGTATATATATATATATATATATATATATATATATATATATATATATATATATATATATATATATATATATATATATATATAGTTGGGGGTGAAGTGTGTTTCTTTATGTACATCTGTCTCTGTATGTATGTATGTATGTATGTGTATAAAATCCTAACAGTCTGACTAGTTTTATATTTGATTGGTCCAAACCATACCTACTGGCACAATTATGAAAAAGATTTTTCATGTTTTAAATCTATAAATAGCTAGGATCTATTGCAGTCTTAGTTATTGACATGACTTATATTACTATATCCATTGTTTAGATTATGTAACACTATTCATTTTATAATTTTTATTTTGTAAGATATTAAACTTTAAAGTTTTTAGAATACAACTTTCTATTACAGATTATTGTTTGGAAGTGTAAACGAAAACATATTTTATATCTTTATTTATCGAATACTTTCTTAACTTTACCATCGTATATTTCTTTCCCTTTATCAAACTGATTATTTGTACAGGTTTTTGTTTTGCTCATTAAAGACTTTACTAAAAGAGTCACACATATTTAATTTCGACTTTACTTTCTCAGCCGACACATATTTAGAAACAATATCTTATCACAGGTAAATTGTACATGTCTCCGTTGTTATCTTTCTGGTATAATTTTATATCAACAATGTATGCATCAAAATCATGTTCTGCATGTGGACATAATCTCTATATTACTCACTCTGTTAGACAGTCTCTCGATTTAGCGTATTGTTTTCTCTACATTAGGCTCTTCTTTCTGATTAATTTATTTTAAAAATATTGTAACAGTTTAAAGTCTAAATTGTTTTAAATTTTATCGTATTTGAATAATCGGTTTGCAATTTCCTTTCTACATTCCAGTAAGACAATTTCGTCGGTATCGAAATGTTTATTTTTCTTATTTATTACTTTTTGAGTTGGTTGGATAAAAATATCATCCAAAATGGTTCGTTTCGATCGATAACCTGTAATAATCTCATCTCATGTGCAAAAGATATGTTTTTCTTTAATATCTACAGTAAATTGCAGATACGTTTTTGTGTTACTGACTTTGAAATCTGTAACTCCTTTATTCTATCTAAACATTGAAAACTTGTGATATACAATACAGGCATTAATCCTATTTTTGATACTATCATTAAGGTAGATTTTTATAAATGTATTTCTTTGTTTTTTTCCTGAAGACCTTCTAACTTTATCAGATATCTATACAGCAATTCTGCTAAATTGGAACTTACATTGACAAATCGTATTCACATTTAAACGGGATGGAAACTTTAATTTATTATTTATCATAAATATATTTAGCGTTATGAAAGCACAAATTTAGTAGATGTATAAATAGTTTAATGGACTGCGATGATTAAAAAGATGATGTAAAATAATATATGTAAAGGTTCCAGTTATAAACAATTATCCTGCTGGCATCGTATTCTCACTGCTAAAATATCAATCAATCAAATCAATCAAATCAATCAATCCTCTCTGCGCCGTCTGGTGCTTGAGGCGACAGCAAGGGAGCATCATTTTGGTCTGTCGGCTGTTGTTATGGGGGCAGTCTGCAGGGTGAGGCCTCTGCTCTTGAGGTCTCGCTCCACGGTTCGGCGCCAGGTCTCTCTGGGTCTGCCACGGTTCCTTTTCCCCTGTGGAGTCCATCTCAATGCCACCCTTGGTAGTGAGTCAGGGGGCATTCTTCAGACGTGGCCTATGGTGCTTGTTGTCTGTACCACCTGTTGTGTCTTCTGTTGGATATCCTGGTGTCTGCTTGCCGGCAACTCGATGTCGTCGGCATAATCCAGGTCATCCAGCACTGAGGTCAGTGTCCACTGTATTCCTTGCCTCCTGCCATCTGTGGTGCGGCCAGTGAGTAGAGGATCGGCGAGAGAATGCATCCTTGCTTCACTCCGGTTTCCACCTTGAACGGTTCAGTGAGTAGGTTGTTATGGATGACTCTGCACTCACAATTCTCGTACAGGGACGTTGATAAGTTTCTGGGGGATGCCTTAATGTCGTAGGATATTCCACAGAGAGGCTCGGTGTAGGCTGTCGAAGGCCTTCTCAAAGTCCACAAAGACCACATAAAGGGATCCATTCCACTCATGGGACTGCTCAAGAATCTGTCTCAGAGTGAAGATGTGGTCGATGCAGGATTTGCCCTTCCTAACGTCTGTCTGTTCCTGGCGTAGAATGCCGTCCACAGCTGTTGTGATGCGTTGGAGAATGATGCGACTGAAACCCTTACTGGAGATGGATAGTAAGGTGATTCCTCGCCAGTTGTTGCAGTTCCTCACATCTCCTTTCTTGGGAAGTTTGACGATGAGTTCTGTTTTTCAGTCATTCTGTGCTTCTTCACTATCCCCGATCTTTTGGAGACTCAGGCAAAGAAGCTGCGGTGTCTTGTTGTCTTTTGCCTTCAGCATCTCGGGACATACTCCATCATCACCAGGTGCCTTCCCATTCTTCAGCTTGTGGAAGGCCTGCTTGACCTCCTCAAAAGTGATGTCATCACAGTTGATGTCAAGGTCCTCCTCTGCTTCAGGAATGTCAGCGAGTACTGGTGGGTCTGGGCGATTCAGTATGGACTCAAAGTGTTGCTTCCATTTCTTCAGCGTCTCCTTCTCCACTGTGACATGAGTTCCATCTTCATCTCTCACTGGAAGGTCGTGGTGCTGGCCGTAGTCGCCCTTAAGCTTCTTGGTGTTCTGGTACACCGTCTTCATGTCTTTCTGCTGCTGTGCTGCTGCCTCCGCCTCCTTTTGCCAGTCTCTCTGTGTATTCTCTCCTGTCTCTCCTTGCTGATTTCTTCACCTCCTTGTCTTTTCCTCTATACTCCTTCGAAATTCTCTCTTTCAGTCTTGGTGACTTGGAGCCCAAAAGTCTCTTCTTAACCTGTCTTCTCTCGTCTATGCGAGTCCACGTCTCTCCTGATAGCCACGCTGTCTACTTACTACTTATATAACCTAAAACTACTTCTCCTGCTTCCTTCATTGCTCTGTTGAAATTATCGATGGTCAGCGCTGATAAAACATACAGTGTCCAATATTAAACATACTCCTCATAACATATCTGAATACATTTATTCAGATTAATCTATTTCTATATTCCCTCCGTTCTTTGACTTGGAGCCACAATTGGACATATTTTCAAAAGTCAATTTGATCTCTCGTGTCTGTCATTCACCATGGATGACCAGCTTTAGGATTTCTGTGCACATGGTCTTTCCCGGGGACTAAATTGGTTGGTTTCAAATGTATGTCTATTTATTTCAAAAGAAGCGACCAGAAAGATAACACTTTTATTACAGATAAGATTAGTATTTTTTTCAGTGGGATGTTGAAGGGGGGGGGGTATAGTCTAAAAAGTGTTTGCTTGTAGTGACTTGGACATATGGCCATCTGGACCTGCACACCATCGTAAAGTAGTTCCAACAGGTTATATGGTTCCATTAGCCAGGAACATGGACTAACTTGACAAAAAACGAAGTAGTAGAAGTAGTAACTCATCTCTGAAGGTTTTCGTATGACAGGTTGTATGAGGCAACTCAATATAAGTGTTAAATTTATAACCCAATTTACATAGGTTTGCAAACGTGTGATGAGGCTGCTCATTTGCATCTTCAGATCTGATGCATAAACTGCAACAGGACCATTTGTAGTCTTGTCTGCATAGTTGTCACAGATCTTATATGCATCATTGGTTAACATCACATGAACAATATACATCAATAACAAAAATTCAAGGTGTTTCTACAGTTGCCAAACTTTATTCGTCGCTTGCACTTGAGGTAAGAAGAATGCTTTCAATTTTAGGAGCAAACACTCCAAGCTCATGGTCACCGGGAACGAAAAAAGAAAAATGGTACAGCACAATAAATGTAGTTCTCCACTATCTACAGTTACAAATATTCTTGATGGCATGCACCTGGAGTGAAATGATCAACGTTCAAGTTTACAGTTCGCCAAAAAATCAAGGAAAAATGATTTCTGCACATTAACTCGGAATTTGCACCATTTATTATTGCTAACATTTAGACATGTCATATTTGTGGCGCGTCTGAAACATGTTGATTTCAGATTCAAAATATCAAAGGTCTAGTCAGGGACCCCGAGTGGCCGAGTGTTCTAAAGCGCTCTCCGTTACGGATCACTGCCATCTCACCACTGTCTGCGACGGTTCGAGTCTCGGATTCAGCCAATGTGGGTATGTGAGAAAGCTTGCCAGTAGCTTCTCGTGGGTCGGTGATTCATTCCAGGGTGTTCCCATGTTCTTCCTCCACCATTAATACTGACCACCATGTATAGCCCATCATGAGCTCAAAAATGGCGTTAAACCCCACAACAACAACAAAAAATCAAAGGTCTAGTCAATGTGACAACTTGAGATCAAATGGTTTCCACTCATTGCCATTAGTTCCACATTAAATTCTTTAATTGCTCTTTGTGAAATTTCTTGCACATAGATTAAGGAAGAAACCTGTTGATTTGGAGTTCAAATGATCAATGTCGGTGTGAGACTGAGTGAAGAAACTAGTTTCTGTAATAATACAATTCTTTCTAAATCACAGACATTAAACACACTTTATGAATTGTTTCTGGTGAACCTTGGGTATGGAAGATGAATATCGAATTGTTAGTGACAAAGATCAATATCACTGTCACTGAAGGACGAAAAGGAGGTTTTTCTTGGCAAATATCTTCATTTAGCAATAAAACAAAGATTATTAAACATCTGTCATTCACAGTGCTATTTGGGGAACCTATTGAGCAAATTTTATCACAAAACGGATTTAGAAAACTATCAAAATCTGTTATAAAGATCGTATATTTTGTCTGGTATTAAGGTTCGCCAAATTCAAATGTGGTCGATGAAATCTGAACCCAAAATACGTGGATTGGACACAACAGACAGATTCCAGACAAAATAAATGAAAACATGAAAACAAAAAAATATATTGTTGTTATTCGTGGAGCAGATACACACGATGCTGGATGCAGTCATAATAATGAAGGAAATGGGGACTAACGGAAATTTACATTAGCCCGTAGGTTAATATGCTGAAGCCAGTTGGGGGGTAAATGAAAATTCTTATGTTAAACGGGTCCATAGTTTTAATATGGGAATGACATTATGGTGACAAAAGTATTTATAAGGACGACCGGTAACAGTGTTAAAAATGTCTGACCTCAATGAGAGCGACATGGTCACATTATTATAGTTGACCTCAGTATGGGTCAGTGTAGCTACGTAATGGAAATACTATGTTAAGTTGGTCCATAAGCTTAACGTGGGAATTGTATTATATGACAAGATGTATTTATGTGGACAAAGGTGTTCATAGGGACAGAAGTATTTATGGAGACAAACAGGAATTTTAATGCTAATAATACACAAAATATCCACATCTACATACCCAAAATATAGACTAACGCATATTTCAATCATTGAGTAATATGTCTTTTCTAGAGTTGTGGGTGGCCCTGAAAAGGACAGTTGTGGCTTGTTAAACAAAATGAGTTAACATAACTAGAATCTCGCAGTCGTCTCATCCGGAAACTTCTTCTCAGAGGCAAGACCATCTTCAGGCAGCCTTGTCTCTCCACATATATTATTCTCCTTCATATGATTGTGTCAGGATTCTGGTAATATCCCATGATGATTCAACATGCATGAGATAGTCCTGGTTAAATAGCATTTCCGAAACAAGTGTGGATGCTTCTACATTATACATCTTGTTTGGTGCTGGGAACACGTTGAACAATGGGACAAGGTACTTGTATATATAGCATATCACCGGATTGAAACAGATTGAAATGTTTCACCAATCAAAAGGCACGTTGCAGACTTCAGTCATGGGGGTCTCTCTTTCAATTATGAGAGAGCTGGCGTGTGAAGTCATATCTAGTATAGGCATGACAGCGTTAGTACGCAGTTTATTATTGCAGCAAAGTTTGAGTATGGATAAAACTATGAAGACTATGTATTTGGATGGGCCTGCTGTAGATACGATGAATGATGGTATTACAACTACGAATGTAACTATAATGATTCAACAAGAGGATGACTTTAATTCGGATTTAGCTGATTTACTGACGTCTTCGCAAGAACTTTTGCCTGCGCCAGTAATATTACCTTCAACACCTTCTCCATCGTTACCTTGGTGAAGGAGTTGAGATAGAGACAGAAGGAAGAATTTGCTAGATTCTTTTTAGAATGGCAGAAAGAAGCAGAGAAAGTATTTGTATTCAACAACAGTGACATGAGGAAAAGAGAAAACGAGAAAAAGCGAAATTTGAAGTGTGCAAGACAGAAGGAAGAAGGTGAAAACTAAACACTATGTGTGCTACAAGATATGCCATATTGGCAAAGTTAAGGTACATGAGGAACATGTACCAGACTTCTTTAACTTGACCCAAGAAAAGGAAACATCCTCGTGCCGAACATTGCAACCCTTCCATCACTTATAACCATTGACATACCAGCAGCAGCAGTTACTACTAACACAGCAACAACAGTAGCAGGAGAAGTAGGTCTCAGTCGTGAAAATGGTTTGAGACAGTTCAGGCTCATAATGTAAATAATATAACGTCCATGAGTTTGTCGAAGGCAATCACCAAACCGCCATTTCCATGGCCACCCACCTCTCTAGAAAAGAGATGCTACTCATTAATTCCCATATTATGTGAAACTTGAATCCCTTTCTCCCATGACTGAATAGTGTGCTTGTGTGCTTGTGTGTGTCACTTATCCATAGAATAATAAATTAAGACACAATGAATCAGAATGAAAATTTTAAAGCAAGACACAAAAGTCCAATTATCTTATTTCGTTCCTTCTTTCACTGTCTCGTTTTCTTTTTCTTCACTGGCATAGGTTCTTCCTCTTCTGTTTCTTCTAGTGGTCTTGACTTTATGGGTTTCTTCACGGGTATGGGTTCTTCTTATGTTTCTGAAGATCTTGCTTTTTATCTTGGTTCTATTTTTTCTTAGGACACTCTGAAGACCAACATCCTTTCTCCTGACAATAATAACACGTACATTTACCTTTCTTTCTCTTTTGTCCTGTCTGTATGGAATAATAGATTAATCGTTCTTATTGTTCAAATATTCCTATTGTAGCAATCTTCCTGACTTTCCCACTCTCCCACTTATATTGCCTGTAACAATAAATCTGAAAATTGGAAATAGCTGATATAGAACTCTAACTGGTGTAAAATTAATTATTAAGCCTACAAATGTTACAATATGTGTTCATGAAAACAATTTTATGTAGAGACAATGGTGTAGGGGCCACACAAATTGAATGTATCCAGTTTAGAATTGAAATCGCTTTAAAATAGTGTCTTTACATATCTGCTATATTAAGGACAAAAATGTATGTAACAAATCGACCTTATCATTTAACAATCCTAATGTGGCACTTAATAATCAAAAGCATGATGGATTATTTATTACAAGATCATCTACTTCACCAAAGTAACACTTTCTTGCCCTCTTTCATTGCTGAATGGTTTGAACAAATTTCCCAAACTGAGTTCATACCCCATTGAGACACTGAACCACTTAAAGCATGACACGTCGTTTTTTATTTTCTATCTACCTAGAAGAAGAAAAACATGTCAGGCCATTAAGTTTTCTTAATGTCTTATTGCATTTATGTTACTTTTGGAAAAGGTGATGGTAAGTAGTCTTATACGTCTTTCATGTGCAGTCTCTGGTCAAACAGGCAACAAAATAGTGTCACAAAGACAATTCGCTGGATCATGAAAGGCAGAAAGAAAATTGCCGAACAATACAAATGTATTGACGACAGTTGACATTGAGGAATTTGCTCCAACAGAATCTCCAGCTATAGTTGGAATGAGGGAAGATTAAAGAAATTTACTTGCTTTCGTTTTTGAGAAGGATAACGATGGTTGAAAATTATGAACGGCATATGAACAATTATATTATGCATCAGAAATCAGTCTCACGTTGCAGGTATTTATATATGTGAGGCTGATATATACGTAGATTATAACATTTCCTTATGAAAACCTATAAAGTCAGAATCCCAGTGGAATGGTCGAAAGTTTCCTACAACTAACAAACGTTTGCCTACTACTCCCACACCTAGAACAATTTTCTTACAAGCATTACTGGTCACAGGCCGAAAGAACTTATTGGATGATCTGTTGACCGACGTCCGTCTTGGGGGATTAAAATGCAACTTTACACATAAATTTGTTCCAAGATCTGGTTGTTCCTAAAGGGAATTGGCTCGGCTTGTACATCCGATAAATTAAAAGCCTTGGACATCTGACAATTTTGCCATATTGATTTTTGTTTTATCGCTACTCCTGATGATTGTATCAACGTTGGGTTTTCACTACAAAACTCTGTATCGTGTCTAGTAGTTCCTAAAGTCAAATGGTTCCATTCGGACATCTAATATGGTCAACACAGCGGCCATCTTAAAAAAAAAAATATTACTGCAACACCTCCTAAATTAAAGACAACGTCAGAATGGAGTTTTCATTGGATAACTCTTTACATCGTTAAGCTGGTCTTCAATAAGGACTATACCGTTCTGATATCCAATATGGTTTTCACAACAGCCATCTCAAAATTCTTATTACTAGTTCTCCTAGATTCAAAGTCATCTCAACATTAAGTTTTTTTTTTCTGACAGGTTCATCTCTTCTTGGTAGTCAAAACCCAGTTAACATGTTATGGGCATGAAGTAAATTACCATCACATTTATAAGGAATAATTCTACATGACAATGCAGACTTTTTCGGACGGATTTGTTTGAAGCAGATATGGAATATTGTACTTAACTAATATTTATTCAAAATGTCTTTACAGCAGGTGTTACTAGTGTATAATACAGTCAAATGATCATATAACATAGGTGTATAGTTTATAAATTTTTCGCTATATTTCAAGGATATGTAATTACTAAATCCTGGAATATGGATGAGGAAACTGGTTCATTCTGTCTTGCTAATGGTGATATTAGAATAGTGTTCCCCTTTCAAGCGAAATTTGTGCAGATAATAACTGCCGTCTTAAGTTCAAATTGTCCAATTTGACCGATTACTTACCGCTTGTAATGGATTTCCAAACTCTCTCTATACCAGTAGAGTCAGGTAATATCCGACCAGAAGATATGGTATTCACCAATTATTTCACATCAGCCACACCTATAAACACAAGTCCCCAACATCATATGTCTTTCGCTGCTCGATATGTTTTAAGAAAATTGATTTTACCCATGGAAAATGTCATTAGTATTGCAGCATCGTGTGTTAGAAAATATTGTGATGGTGAATGATTAGCTGCATGTGTGTATGTACTTTTCAGGTGAAGCTGTGAAAACAAACAGTTATGGTTCATCCATGGAGACACTTGTCATTGTGGGTGTTGTCTGCGGTACACTGTTCCTAATCAGCGTAGTTATTGCTGTCACAGTCGTCTTAATTAGGAAAATACGAATATCAAAACGATCTAATGAATCTAATATAGAGGATAATTATATGGATCTGGCATGTAGGACCAATGAGAACCCATATATGAACAGCAAATCACCTGTGTACGAAGAAATATAAGCAAGAACTGCTCCACAGCGACTGCTACCAAGCCTCGCCAGTCTATATCAGAAAGCAAAAGACCGGAAGGGGAATGTCTTCATTTTTATATAAAAATAAACGACACAAACATGTATTTTTCTGAACCGGAGTAATAGTGTGCCTTTTTGCACATGTTAAATAAGGATGCAGTTAAGATGACATTAGTCTCCGTTTATATATTTCATCTTTTTATAGATTTAGGACATTTCCAGAAAAATGTTCTGAGGGAATTGTCTTTCTTTTAGAATGGTAACCATAATGATGACGATAATTATAGATGAATAAATTGAGTTTATTGTTATTCCAGAATAGATAATGGTATCCTAAATAAGAGAATTAATTCATGGGTTGAAGATCACAGCTGATTAAGTGATGTTCTATTTGGTTTTAGAAAAGGTCATTCACTAGTAGTTGCTATTTTTGTATAAATTCTATGTGCAAACATATTTATAATGACTGTTTATATTGTGCCTTTATTAATTTAAAAATTGCTTGTAACAATATACTGTAATTGTCTTTGGTATAAATTGCAAATCCTTGGTATTAATGATAAATTACTTAGGATCATATGATATATGCATAGGAATGTTATTTAATATTCAAGGGATATAATTCATACTCTGTTATCGATTGTTCTATCTGCTTAAAGGAAATGGAGGTATTGTCTCAGATCCTTTTTGTTCTATTCCTGGAACATTTTCTGCAAGTAAATGTTACTTCTGACATAATGCTAGATAGTCTTAAACTTATAATGATGATTTTGTATGATGATTGTCCTTACTTTGGGAAGAACCCACATTATTTGTAACATAGTTCGAATTTGTAAGAAATGTATTATAATAAGGTCAGTAACAGATACTTTGGAACATCGAAGTTATTAGTCTCCATGCAAATTACAAATAGTGGAATATTAAAACTCGACCTTAATAACTATCATTAATTACTGAGAAAAAAAATTGTCCGTACAAGTGCAATTACCTAACAGTAACTGACTGTATTAATACCGTGGCTTAAACATTGCATTCTTAAAAAACGAAGATGAATGGGTCCAGTTTTTTTTTCCCCAGCAGCATGCGTATGGCGCTAGTTCCGTGGTTTGAACATTGTATCTCAGATGAATGGGTCCAGTTTTTTTTTCCCCAGCAGCATGCGTATGGCGCTAGTTCCGTGGTTTGAACATTGTACCTCAGAAACAAAGATTAATGGGTCGAGTGTTTTCATCCGCCTACGTATGGGTCACGTTCATACATACGGTACACATCATTCCAAAGATTCAAGTTCTTTACAATTGTAGGCCATAAGATAACTTCGTGATGAACTGCAAAAAAATATCAATATGATATAGAAGCTACTGGGGAAAAAAACTGGACCCATTCATCTTCGTTTTTTAAAAATGCAATGATTAAGCCACGATATTAATACAGTCAGTTACTGTTAGGTAATTGCACTTGTACGGAAAATTTGGTTTCTCAGTAATTAATGATAGTTATTAAGGTCGTGTTTCTGTATAAAACTGGCACTATAAGTTAATTTCTCAGCACAGTCAGCAATATGTTACCTAGAATGCATATATTGCTGAGAGAAAATCAGAGAGTAGATTCTAGAAGAAACTGTTGTTAAATAATTCCTACGCACAGGTAAATCACGATGAGGTAAATAATTATAGTACTTGGATTTTAATTAATCAGGCAGTAATTCTCATAAGTCAATCAAATTATAGACTATAATAAATATGCCATCTATATATCCCGGTCACTACTTTATTTTGTTTGGAAATAAGCTTTCCTGTTGTGACAACCACATTATGTTTTCTCTATATTTGCTATCATTCTTATCACCATGTTTTGAATGCACCCTACATTTACTTATTTGTGTTATATGTATACTTTTGCTTTAGCTTGCTGGTGGAAATATTTGCATTTTTGTGGTTTTACCATAAAACATATATATTAGGTCCAGGAACGTGTGGTATGCATACTGCATATACATGTGAGAGCTGTCTCTCAATCATCACTATTGTCTGATACACTTTGGAAGTTTAACATTGCTTAACCAAGATATTTATATTGTTCTTTGCGTCCGATAGGTTAGCGATATTTTAACTCCAGTTAGTAGGATGAAAGTGCTTTTAATGACAGGGTTTTGATTATTTTCTGATATTTGTATTATTTCATCTGAATTTGAATGTGATGCATAGCCTGTAGAAAACAAACTGAAATACGTAGTTCCCCGGCGCATGCTGGTCACATGTTTACCAATCCAATGCGTAAGATGAGATTTTCAGGTACTACTCAGGGTGGGATACTTCAATATGGAAGGCTGGAAAAGACATGTTAGGATGTCGACTCTCCTTTATATATCTTTATTACTAGGTCTATGCACATATTTGTGTGTGTGTGTATGTGTGTGATTTAGATTTTTATGCCGCAGACATGTATCATCATGTCCCACCCAGTCACATTATCCAGAAACCAGGCCGACCAGGCAATCGATATAAGTCTTTGGTATGACTCAGCCGGGGTCCGAACTTACGACTTCCCACATCTGAGACGGACGCTCTAACCAATTAGGCCACCAGAGCTGTCATGCTCGAAATATAAATAACTATAAAATTTCAGGCAAGGTCATCACAAGTAAGGTTGCCAACATATGACTATGGCCATGATTTTAAATGCACGGGTGCAAAAAGAGACAATGGGAACGGCCAAGAGGGGATAAAGTCATTGTCACCATGAAAGCATAACAGACATCAACAGAATACTATAATAATACAGCTAGCTCACCTGATTTGTTGCTGATATACTGCATCTCCATTCCAAAGTCATAGAACTTTAGAAAAGATAGAAAAATAATGTTTGAAATAGTGTTTTAGAATAATGAAGTTGAAGTAGCCTAATCAAACTTTTACTAAACGTAATCTGGGTCCCACAAATTAACCTTTGTGATAATACAATGAATATCTTTCACATTCCGAAGACCAATTATGTCTAAATGTAGAGCCGGATAAGTCATATAAACGTTTTGTGTCGTTGTTGATGTCTTCTCTCTGCAAAATGTTTTTCATACAATAATTCGGTCATATATCATTATATTTTTATATAGAAAGATTTTCGGCAGTTCTGCCTTAAATCCCACATGTACTATTAGTAAGAGATCCAGTAAGATATGCGCATATATCAAATGTGAAACTATTATGCAAAATAAATAATGAGAGTTAACAACGAATCTTCTTAATATCTTCGTCTTGAAATATAACATGTTACTACGTTCTTATATACTTTTCCAACGGAAATAAACTTTGCAATATAAGTTCTATTATTTTTTTAATTTCTCTTACGTAGATCTTACATAAGATTATTTTTATCACTTCCATAGAGAATGTCTTTGATTTCTTTTTCAACATTCCTTGAAAAATATATTTCTTTGGTAGAAATTTTGTGTAATTGCAAATTATTTTTTATATCTGTAGCTCGATGATAATAAGCATTAATTTATTTTTATTAATAGTCGTCCTTGTTAGTGAATCTCATACAGATGTGACAACCATTGTTCCTAAACAAATCAGATAATCATTATTTTGTGAATGTGAATACGGCGAACCTAAATATATACGTGTTACCGGTAAAATATTATGTTTTGAAAAGTGCTACATATGAATTCCTTGAATTTCGTGGAAGCTTGACTATGACATTGCTATCATGCATATATTAGCTTTTGTAAGCTAATGCGAAAGTACATACCCTTAGGCCCTAAAAGATAACCTCGGGTTATCTCTCTGTACTTAAACAAAGAAGGTTATAATGTCAATTTGCAAGTGATGTGCAATCACTTTACAATATATGTTCAAATTTGTTAGAGTTATTGCTCTTTTACATAGGGTAAGCCAAACCTTTCAGCTCTGTACTTAGTCCTACAATGTAAGACGTCCACAGCGACATTTATGTTGTTTAAGTCGACGTCTTACTTCTAAAGTAAACGATTTTGTGCAGCACGTTGTTCGTTCGATTGACTGGGAACTGGAGGCCAAATTTTCAGGAATATTTCACACATATGGCAGCCCATGCTGAAACTTTTCCACATATTAAGATCTAATTGCTTTAGCGGGACCCTACTTACTCTGATGTGTATATTTCAGGATGGAAGCAAATTCTAATACAAGCAAAAAGGTGCATTTTCAAGTTCTGTGAACATACATTTCAGTTATTTGAACTTTGATGATCTCCGAGGAATGTATAAGTTGGTTAAAGCATGGATAATTTTCGTCAAAATTAGTATGTTTTTCTTTGTTTCGTTAAAGAAACATACCCAGCCAACCAACTTAAGGATTACTTTTGACATTTGATTTGGTTAGTTTCGACTCATAAGTCAAATAATTTACAGTTTATAAAATTAACTACTTAAAGCTATTTCCTATCTTTGTTCTGTCTCTTTTTGTCTAGGCGTAACAACGTTTCATATGCTAGCCTGTCGAGAAACCAGCTATCGTGACAAACTGTGGCAATAATATACGATTAACGTTTAGAATTAACCTCTTGGGTCCCCATTGTTTAAAGAAATGACGCCTCGAGATCAGAGTATCTAAAGCTGCTTTATAAGGCGCAGCCAGATACGGGCTCGTTGATACGGGTCCATTTTTTCTATGTGGAAAAAAAACCTCATTATTCATGAGGTGTCTGGATGTTCTTATTAAAACAATTTCACAAATATGTTATGTCTTTAGAATAAGAACCTTGGCAAAACAATCAATGGATAGCATGTGAAGTAACGGTGATATTCACACGGACAGTAATTTGAATTCTAATTTAGAGTCATAAGCTTGTAGGAGAACTGATATATTCAACGATCACGAGGAGAGGCATTTTAGAAATTAGTCTTGTGTTCGTCCTAGAAAGCCATGGATATCCATGCCCAAGGGCAGATAATAAAGTTACAGAGATGTACGTTCACCATCATCCTGCACCCCGTTCCACACAACTCCGCAACAGTGCTGTATTCAATCAGAGGTATGATGAAATACTTCAATAAACCAAACTTTGGAGCATTGTTGATTATTATGAAATATGTTCATTCTTCGCAAACAATCACTGATACAAAAATAGCAAATTACAAAGTAAAATTATTCCGTTTTATAAAAGGGAGGTCTGACTACCTAGTTAACTATCAACCATCAATCTATCCGTAACTAGTTAACAAATTCAGTCTTTTACTGCAAATGTAAGTGCAACAACAATAATTTCTGACTGTGCCTTCTTTATCAGTGGATGCAGCTCAAGGGCCTGCTCCGCATTGATTGAAACGGGACGAGAAAACGGTATATGTCCTGTCATACAAAATATCTTAATTTACATCTTTTCTTTTCAATAGTTCACTTAACTAAACTGTTCAATCAATATATATATATATATATATATATATATATATATATATATATATATATATATATATATATATATATATATATATTAGATAAATGACGGCATAAAGATAAAGCCTTTAGTATACAATATTTTATACATTTCATTAGTGTGTGTCCATTTGGTCCTGTATGCGTATTTATACATCTAAATATTAATTGTTGTTCTAAAATGTAGTACTAATATAGTATACCCGGTCTATTCAGTCATGATTATTGAATAATCTGCACCCTAACTGCCATCAGGTAACCTCCACACGAAAATCGTTCATCACACAGGGCTTTTACAATTGTGGCCCTGTACTAAATAGTGTCTAGAAAAGTGCGTGTCGGGTCCAACATTCAACCCCGTTTGTACTGGATCATATCTTTAAGTTTACCGCGTCAAAAAATGGCCATGTACTTTAACATTGAGTTTTGTTGTAGTTGTTTGTTGGGTGAGGTGTGGTGGGATGCGAAACTAAGTGCCTTCCAAAGGAAGATGGGTGTATGAGGATCCAAAACAAAGTGAATAATCGCCGTTAAATGTATGTGTAATCAAATTCTAAAAAGACGCCCGTTACTGAAATAGCTGGTACTGAGCGCATACTTATCCTGTAATACTTTTACTGTATATAACTGATGTCTGACTCACCACCCAAACACCCCCTTCATCCAGTGGGGTACGGGTAGGTGGAATCAAAATGTATATCCCTCTTCTATATTGTTTGCCATATTTGGATTGAGAAAGGTAACAAGTTTCGTGAATTTTGATGCAGCAGTTTACGATTAGTTACGTACAACTTCAAGGACAGACTGATGGACGGACACACTGGCACTGAAAGTGTGATGAGAAGACATTCATAGCTAGCAATCCCTGTAAAACACATTCAAAGCTTTTACTTGATATAATCCCTGACTGTTAATTATCCGTTTTTATCCTGAACACATTTTTAAAACGAGATACTTTCGTTCGTCCATACATGGTACCCTGCACATTTATAAATGAATAATTAATCTCATATTTGAATAGATTATTATAAGTTTGCGTTTAAATCAGTTGCAGAAAGTCTCCTCTTAATGTGTACTGTCAGTTAGTTTAAGCCGGTCATATATTATAGAGTCAAAAAGAGTAAGTGCTTTGCAATATGTGCTTTGCCACCAATGATGAAGTGGTTTTCAATCAAATTAAGCTGAGCCAGTAAATGAGCTTATTTTAACAATTTAATTGTTCAAGTTTATCGTCCATTTAATGCATTTTTATAAATAAAAACTATTCATTTTATTATTAAAAGTGAACTATCTCATACTACGAAAATAAATTTTCACCAAGCTCAAATCGTGTGTTGCCCTCGTATTAACAACTTTCTGACCCATAAAATATGTCAAACATTTGGAGTTACATAGATAATCTAAGTCAAACTTCCAGATATAAAAAGTGGCGACGTGGCTTTTTAGTTCTGTCAGTAGAGCACAAGACTAATATATACATATCCAAACAAATAAGGCTATTTCCGCAAAAGCTTACGATTCCATGTTAAAGTTAACAGTGGAAATTACGCACATAACAGAAGAAGAAAATGTGTTTGGGGGAAATCTGCATGTACATATGGAATTACTTTGATCAAAAGACGGAGAACGAAGTAATAGAAGACTGTACAAAAGGTAGATGGAGGTAAGATGTTTCCAACCTAGAGAGAAACTGGCTTAATGTATGTTGATAGAGGGACATCTAAAACCCATTAGGCCTATACAGACGCTACAGTATTATTGATTCAGATAGTACTATAATTTCCAATCGATGCTTCCAGCGCATATAAATCAGGGACATTTTAGATTAATAATGGAGGAATAAACATGCATTAAATATAGCGAATACAGTGTTCTTTTATTACTGGAAATAAATGTGGAGAATGAAGGGAAATATATATTTTCAACCTTTACACCTTAATTTGAGTCCATGACTGCAGAGTATGCTACCTATATAAATGATGTGTGGAACGAACTAGCAAAATTCCAAAAAGCTCGAAGACCGCTCCGGTGGTGTAGCGGTTAGAGCGTCCGCCTCGGATGTGGGAGGTCGTGGGTTCGATCACCGGCCGAGTCCTGAGTTAATGTGTTAAAAAGAATTTAGTAATTGTTTTTACAAATTGTCAAGGAATGGCTAAGTTTGTCATTTATGTGCAATGTCCATGCACAAGTGATGAAACATGCAAGAAATATTCAAATTTGTGACGTCATCAAAATGCACCCATTAACTTATTAATCCCTGGACCTTTTTGTGGTTTTAGGAAACACATTTTGTTGGCTAGTTCTAAACACATCTTAATACATCGACTTCCAAAGTATTTCCCATTATTATAATGCCTAGTTCTGTTAGAAACATAAGTTTTCTTTGGTTATTCGCTCGCGCGTGAGCGCAAGGGTAAATGTTGGAGTATTTTTATTTTTATTTTTGCTTAACGGATCGATCATTTTCGTATCGAGGCCACTCTTTATTCCAAATGCCCATCTTCTCCTACTTTTTGCAAAGGTTCATGTGTCTGTGTGCAGTTCAGACCGATCTGCCTTAGTTCTGTGTCCAAAAACTCTAACATTCGGACACAAAATCGAATACAAACCACAGGCGAATTTTGGGTGGAAAAAATCGGATCCAGAAGATTTGGTTTTTCCCTCTGTATCTTGTAGAGCAACTAGAAATTGCACCCATTAACTCATTAACCCCTGGATATTTTGTCGTTTTCACCTGAAATGCTCTCAGGAATCACATTTTGTTGGCTATTTCTTATAATATCCTAATACATCGACTTCCAAGTGATTTCCCATTAACCTAATCCATAGTTTTGTTAGAAACATCCTTTCTAATTGGCCATTTCACTCGCGCTTGAGCAGAAGGGAAAAATATGGAGTTATTTTGTTTATTGGGTTTTTTTGTGCTTAACGGACCGATCATTTTCGTATCGAGGCCACTCTTTATTCCAATTGCAAGTCTTCTCCTGCTTTTTGCAAAGGTTCATGTGTCTGTGTGCAGTTCAGATCCATCTGTCTTAGATCTGAGGCCGAAAACACTAAAATTCGGACACAAAATCGGACACAGACCATGGGCGAATTCTGGGTGGAAAAAATCGGGTACACGAAATTAGGTTTTTCCTCTGTATTTTGTAGTGCAACTAGAACTTTCAGATTATTTGGTATCATTGTAGAGCTACATCTTTCTACCTTTCTTAATACCACCCATTTTAATGGATCATTCATGACTTTGACGCTAAAGAGCTCGGCAGTAGGGTACTACCTGTTGCCACATTATCGCGGCGCTAGGGGTTAATGAGTTAAAAAGGAGTTTTGGATTTGTTTTACAAATTGTCAACGACTGGTTAAATTTTTAATTTATGTGCAATGTTGATGCACAATCTTTAATTACGCAAGGAAAATTAAAATTTGGTTACATCATGAAAATGCACCCATTAACAAGGATATTGGAAATTTTTTTACAAATTGTCAAGGAATGACTACAGTTTTAATTTACATGCAATGTCGATGTACATGTGATTATATGCGCAAGGAATATTCAAATTTGGTGACGTCATGAAAGTGCACCCATTAACTCAGTAACCCCTGGAGGTTTGTGTCGTTTTCACCTGAAATGCGAGTATGAAACACATTTTGTGGGCTATTTCTGGATCCATCCTAATACATAGACTTTCAAGTGATTTCCCATTAGCCTAATGCCTAATTGTGTTAGAAACATCGTTTTTCATTGGATATTTCGCTCGTGCATGAATGAAAGAGTAAAAGTATTTTTTAATTTTTTATTTTTAATTAACATACCCATCATTTTCGAAACCACTCTTTATTCCAAATGCCCATCTTTTCCTACTTTTTGCAAAGGTTCACCTGTCTGTGTGCAGATCAGACCGGTCTGCCTTAGATCTTAGGTTGAAAAGGGTAAAATTCAGACACAAAATCGGATTCCGACCACGGGCGAATTTTGGGTGGAAAACAATCAGGTCCAAATAATTAGGCTTCCCCCTCTGTATTTTGTACGGCAACTAGATCTTCCTGATTATTTTGTATCATTGTAGAGCTACATCTGTCTACCTTTCTTAATACCACCAACTTTAGTGTATCATACATGACCTTGACGCTACAGAGCTCCGCAGTAGGCAACTACCTCCTGCCATGTAAAAGCTGTGCCAGGTGTTCATGAGTTATCAAGGAGTTTGGAATTTTGTTACGAATTGTCAAGGAACGGCTTAATTTGTAATGTATGTGCAATATCGATGCACAAGTGATTAAATACGCAAGGAATATTAAATTTGGTGACGTGATGAAAATGCACCCATTAACAAGATTATTGATTTTTTAAAATACAAATTGTGATTGAATGGTTAAATTTGTATTTTATGTGCAGTGTCGATGCACAAGCGATTAAATACGCTTTCATACGTCTTCTTCTCTTCCTTAAACCTCTTCCGACTTCTGGGCCGTAGATAAGAACTCTTCTTCAAAAAACCTTGTCTCTCTAAATAAGTTCTTCTTTTCCAAACACTCGTATCCGTGATCCAGAAAATTGTCCGTGATGATTTCACATACATGGTTAAGTTCGTACGGAACAGCATTGACGATACGAGAGTAGATGATTCTACGTTGTCCCACATCTTGTGACGAGAACAAGTGAAGGAAATGCAGTGAACTGAGGTTATTTATAGGGAAAGGTCGATCAAAACGGACTGAGTGTGTTCACCAATCCAAACACGTGTTACCAAATTAGTCTCAACACGGAACCAGTCTTCCAATCCGAAGAGAGTGGACTGTGATGTCCCACTCTCTATATAGAGGCGCTAACATCTGTGCGCAGTCAAACCATGCGACACAGTTGTCAAACATGACGGAAACTAAGAAGACAATGAATTGGGGTGCACACAGCTCTAATTCCAGAAGAGGTTGATTTTAATTGGGATTTATGGATTTTCTTTCTTCTTTGCAAGAATTTGTTCCCGTTCCAGTACCTTCGCCACCTTCTCCTTCTTTACCACACTTGGAGGATTTTAAACAGAGACAGAAAGAAGAATTGGATAAAATTTTACAGCAGCAGAAGGAAGCAGAACAAGCTTTTCTCCTTCAACAGCAACAGCAAGAAGAAGAACAGGCAAGAAGGAAACGACAGGAAGAAGCAGCAGAGAAGAAACAAGGCCTAGGAGAGAAGGAGAAAGTGAAAGTCAAATGATCACGGTACTTTTAGACATTTTAGCAGAGTTCAGGAGTCCGAAACTAATGTTTCAGACTCCTTTATTACGACCCAAGAGAAAAAGACATTCCCGAGCTAAGCAACACAGTTCTGTTACTACGTCTACGATACCACCCCTAGTGATTTCTACCAAATCATCATCGACAGGAACCAGTCCAGAAGTAGGCCTTGGTCGTGGCAAAGGCTTAAGGCAGTTATAGCATATTACGTCCTCTTCCTGAGTTTGCTTTTTTAAACAAACAAATAACCAACAGTCCTTTTCAGAGCCACTCAAGTCTCTCGAAAAGAGATAGTATTTCAATTACCAAAATCAATTAAAACTCAAAATACCTTTTTCTCACCTATGATTTACGTGTGTGAGTGTAGATCCATATTCTAAAAAATCAAAATCGAGGGACACTTACGTTTTATGCCTGGTCTATTCTGATACAAATTTTACAATCCAATTCACAACACAACACTTTAAAAAGTTCATAGACTTCTTCTGTGTCTGTATTCACTCTCTGTTTTTTACATTTCTTCACTTTCACAATGTTTCCTCCTCTTCTTCCTCACTTTTTCCTCTTCTTGTTTTCTTCTGATATTTCTCTTTCTGAACGTGACTGGGTTCTTCCTTTGGGGAGGGTATCTCTTCTTCTTACTGTTCTGAACCCCTCTCTTCTTGCTCCTGCTGTTTCTTAGGGCATTCTGAAGACCAATGTTCTTTTTCTTGACAATGATTACAGGTATCTTGACTTTTGTTTCTTCCAGCACCTATTTTGCTTTTTTGACGGCCTGGACACTCTGAAGATCAATATCCTTTCTTCTTACAGATATAGCAATTATCTTGACTGTTATCTCGAATAGAGGGGGAGTAGTTTGTCGGCTTGTCTGAAGAACATTTTCTTTCGACACCTTGCTAAACTTTGATCAAAAGTTCGATCTGTGTGGGCTCTTCCATCGTTCTGCTCAGTTTGAGAGTGAAATGAATATTGAAAGGGAAGTCACACACCCTTTATATATACGCTGGTCTGACATGAATATAAAGTGTCCCATTGCCTTTTGAATGTAGTCATTTGACATTTTGCAGTCAAGATGAAACGATCGCATAAATTAGTGAAGAAATAAGAAGAAAGTAAGGGGCATAAACGTGATCTATCGCCTCGTACTGTAGCTAAAGTCTTGGCACAAATTCATGCCACTGATTTTGAAGATTACATGATTGAACCAGAATACAGACCCAGCGGTTCTACACCCAGCCAAAGTTCACCACCATGAAAAAAATACTGAAAATTACTATCACATTCGAGAGACATACAAGCGCTCCTCTAGAAAATTTAGAACGATGGTTTACATCTACACGGTGAAGTTTAAGAATTTCAAGTCCAACGTACCGCTGGAGAAAGCAGAGGGCTTCATCATAGAGGTGTGGGATTCTTTGCTAACCACACTGAAGCGACAATGTGAAGCCAAAGAAGACGGTCGCTTAACACTTTCCATTCATCACGACAGTTTAAAGTCCATCGTTTGGATCGTGTTTAGCAGCCCAGCAGAATTGACACCTTGCAAAGTCATCGACAAGATTTAACACTTGTAACAATCCAACGACAAGTTTCACATCACCGATGGAAAAGCGACACTGTTTATGAACCACGTGTCTCTTCCACAAGGGTCAGGGCGCAAAAAGGTGTTATTGGTGGACGCACTTCGCAGCACCAAAAGGAGCCTCCTCCGAATTAACAACCATCAAGACCAGATGTGTTTAGCCCGTGCCATCGTCGTAGGACGAACGTATGACAACAAGAACGACACGGTAGAATGGAAAAGAGCCTGGTGAACTATTCGACAAGCAGACCGTGCCAAATAACGAAATTAAGCAGAACTCCTGTTACAGCAAGCAGGGCTATCCAAAGACATACCCTGTGGCTTTCCTGAAATGCACAAATTGCAAGATGTCTTATCACCCAGCTACACCTTGAAAGTGCATCCTCAAGAAGTGCGCGAACCTCTGTTGTTTCGAGTCAAATAGTTCAATGACGGAAAATACATTCACGTCTATTATCACAATGAACGTTTCGATGCCATTACCAATATCACCTGATTCCTGGGATACAGTTATTGTTGTGAGAAATGTGACTATGGCTATAACAATCGAGAGCAACACAAACATTGTGGATCGAAATGTTCAGAATGTTTGGCTTCTCAACCCTGTCTGGAAGAAGGACGAGAACGAATGCATTGCCCTGCTTGTCAGCGCACTTTTGTCAGCCCTGCTTGTTACCAACAACATTTGAAGACGCAAGGTTCACAGAAAAAAGTGCTTGTCAACTCCTGGGAATGTGCCCTACTTGTAGCCAAGGCATACGTACCAATAATACCAAGACACATGTATGTTCAGGAAAGAAACGATGTCACATTTGTCACCGAATCGTAGACTTGGAACACGAATACTACATTCAAAAATACCATCCCCAACAAGAGGAAGATGACCAGAAGCATGGCAATTTCATCTTTTTCGATTTCGAATGCATGCAAAAGACTGTCATTCACATTCCTAATTTATATGTGGCTCATCGAGCATGCGAAAAGTGCATCCAATAACCTATCTGTAGTCATTGCCCTCATTGCAGCAAGATCCCTGGAGGACGTGAACAAATCTTTCGGGGACCTAACACGTTAGCAGATTTCGGCCAATGGATGTTAGATCCCATCGACGAAACGTGGAGCTAAGAGGACATCGAACGTTATGGAGATCGTCATCGTCATGCAACAGAGATGCCTCACAATTTCTTGGGATACGATGGACACCCCGACGAGAAGATTTTAAGTTTCGATAGTGTCGGTCCTAAATATTACGGCTAGAATACCGGGACAAACAAGGAGAAGTGCACACCGAGTGTAAAGTGAAAGGATTGACTCTCAATTATCGCACCAGTCACGTGTTGAACTTTGGCGTATTGTAAGAAGCTTTGGAGTCTGGAAAGGATGGAAACTTTAAAGTAATCAACCACGCACCGCACAAGATTGTACGTTTACACACTCACAAAATCGTCAGTCGACCCTTGGAAAAGTTGTATCAAATCGTGCACCGGAAGCGATTGCGACTTCCCAATCACTTCACTTTACCGTACGGACATGTCAACATACAAAAATGGTTCCAAGAAGATAGCCACCAACAAGAAGTATGAGTTCGCCACAGCAAAAATCGAGTGAGAGACCCATTGAGACCTCCAAGTTCAAACCATACCATTTTCTGTCTTCTTGCCTGACTATTGTGATTGTGCCCGTCGATTGGAAACGTTTCAAAAATGGCCCACGGGTAAGGAAGGATTACCTACTTCACATGTTTTAGCTAGAACAGAATTTGTCTAATTGGGACCTGATACTGGATTTGGATACGAAGTACAGTGTTTCAGTTGTGTCATGAAGTTGCGAATGTATATATAAAGATTCAGATATTTTGGAACATACTCGATGATCTCCGCACTGTCCTTACCTTTGTATGGCCTTTCCACCTATCACACTGCGGTACATTTATGACGGTACCTAAGAGAAGGTAGTACCGTTGTCCAGAAAGAAATAAAGGAAGACTTCCAAAACTAGACATCAGAAAGCAACGATGTACAAACTCGAGATTTCATTGTAACTAGTATAAAAAGGGACAACGTCCAATATCGATAGTTCATTGTGACTACCAAGACTAACGTGAAAGACGAATCCTTATAAACAAACATCATTCAAGTTTGGTGATTCCAAAGATGAGTGCGATTATGTGCCTTGCGATGAGAGCGATGAAGTAAAACATCACTGGTACCTGAATGCTACAAGAGAACTGATTCATTAGAAAACGTTCCAATGGTCAGACATTATTCAACTGGACAAGGAGAAGACGAATTTGGTGTCTACTCATCCTACTACTTACATCTTGACCATTTTTCTACAAAGAGTACCAGAGGAAGAGTTAGTGGATTACGAAAATCTTTTACGTAATCGAATTTTGTCTTTCAAGGAAACTTCTCTGAGATGTGTAGTGTGTCAAATAGAGACTAACAAATTTGGTTTAGTGACTGGAGTACAATCAGTTTTGTATAGAAAGTACATTTGCTACCTCCGACAAAAGATGGTTTTAGTATGACATGATTATGGATACTTTACATGAGAAAATTTTGGGCTTGCCTGTGTAGTTGAGAGAACGCATTTACCGAGAACTGGTCAAAATACAAGTGAAACATAAAGAACAATTGTATCCGCTACTTCACCGATGTTTACACCACTGGTACCTGAATGCTATAAGTGGATTGATTCAGACGAAAGTGCTTTCGAGGACGAGAAGGATAGGTATGATAATGATTTATTTTTCTACTACGAGTTACACATACTGCAACTAATTCCAGAAGAAGAGTTGGAAGATTACCAAAATCTTTTACACAACATAAACTTAGTTCAAGAGGAAACTTATGAACGAAGTGTGATGTGTATGTTAGTGACTGAACCATTTAGATTCGCTACTGGTGTACGATTATCTCTGTGCCGAAAGTACATTTATTGCTTCCGGAAAAGAGGGTATAAAACAGGTTAATATGCCACAACTTTTATCAGAAGTGGTACAACAAATTCCGTGGAATGAAATCAATGACACTATTCAAACAGTGGAAGATTACCAACACTTATTACGAGAACTGTGTCCGTTGAATCTGAGACGACGTGTGGGTGTGTGTCTTAGTGACTTGTTTCTGGGATTTCGTTTACTAGCAGATTCCTTGTGGAATCTTTAGCAAGAGTACTTACCACCCAATAAAACATTAAAGTGGTCCCTTTAAATGTCCACGAGAGACTCATTTTGCTCAAAGCTTTGCGTTTTCAGCTGGATACTTCTCGACATCTACGGGAAAAAAAGATTCGTCAAATTTTAGGTACCGAAGATATATATGAGGATTATGTTTGCGTGCTTGTGACTTACACCCTCATTGCACAGATGTACGTGACTGGAATAATTGGGCTTTGGAGGCTTGGGCCAAAGAAGTGGCCCATTATGCTCAAGAGTTGTGATCGTTTATTCAAGCGTCCAAGGAAAAAGGTCACTTTTAAACCCGTGTTAGTGACAGTACCAGAAGAACCCGTCAACGAGAACAATCACTCCCTTCAGGACAGGACTGTCATGGACATTCCCCAAAGACCATTCCGGGAGGACACCTGTGTGACTGTACCCAATGCAGAGACTGTAAGAACATTGCACACTGTCCCTAGGACATCATCGTTACCAAAACACAAGTTGTACAGTGACTTGTTTATATTCCATTTTGATCGTTTTGATGTATTTTTATTGATGTACATAACCCTTTGGCTTTTATTTACTTTTGTCATTCGTTTTATTTTTAAAAATCAATAAACGTGTCTTGATGTTGTTCTAGGGTTTAACGCCATTTTCAGCACATGATAGGCTGTACATGGTGGCCAGTATTACTGGTGGAGAAAGAACCCTGGAAAACCCAGGGAAGAATGTGTCCTGAAAAATCTATAAAAACTCTTGCCTTGATTGTCTTCGTGTCAAAAGTGACATTCCTTGCACTATGGCTACCTCTGCTGTCTCTGCTCCTTCTTTCTTCACTTTCAAAGTCATCGACGAACACTTAGAAAGTGCCAGTTGGGAGGCCTTGTATCTTCGCCATCCCTTTAATGTGTTAATTGTCGGGCCAAGCGGTTCAGGCAAAACCAAATTTGTCAAACGTTTGATCGAACATAAATATCATTTCATCGATCGTCCACCTCAACGAATTGTGTGGTGTTACAAAGAACGGCAATCGGCGCACAGCCTCTTGCGAGAAAGTCAAAGCGATTCCATCGTGTCTGTGGAAGGCATTCCTAGCGAAGACGACAAAAATCGTGTCTGAACGCAGTCAAACCCATCTGGTCATTTTCAAAGACATGTTAGGAGAAGACGAAGAAGAAATTAAACTGTGGTTTACGCGCAAAGGGCATCATCGTAATTCCAGGGTCATTTACATTATTCTTTCTTTCAACAAAGTAAAACCCATCGCACCATCAGTCTCAGTGCTCATTACATGGTTTTGTTTAAAAGTCCTAGAGATAAATCGCAAGTACAAGACAGTTAGGAACGCCTTGGCTAACTCAGGCGTACGACGATGCTACTCAAACTCCACACGCCTATTTTCTCCTCGATTTGAAACGCAATTTCGTACCCATTTGTTTCACCGCTAGTGTTCAGACGGAGGGCCTGTCCTGTACTCGTCTACCTCGTCGACTTAATCAAAAATATCAATGAAAACCTCGGACAGTTTGGGTCTGTCTCACACAGCGTCAACATGACTTCCTTTCAGTCTCATCTTCCCGTCAAATTGATTCGTGCCTTGTACGGTATCAGTCGCGAACAAAATCCACAAATACGTGATCGTGTCTTAGAAGCCAGTCTCAAAGAAGTCTTACGATGGTTTACGGTGACAGCACGTCAAATACTGCAAGACATCATTCGGATTCCTCATCAAACCAAACGCTTTTTGACAGAAACAAATTAGCCTTGACACAAATGGCCGATCCCCGCATCGACGCTTAAACCACAAAGCAAATCCTTTTGAAACCTGGAGGGAGCGTTCGCTAGGAGGTGTTATAATTTGCTCCCTCTTAAAATGGGATCATAATGCCCCCAAAATTCTCCTCAAGAAAGAACGTAATTCCCAAAAAAGTCAAACGAAGCCCAAAGAAGAAAAAGAGCAACGGTGGCAAGATCAGATCACAACCCCAGAAAAGAAAAGTGCCAAAAAAAAGAAAAAGAAAAGTCCTCAGAAAAAGAATATCCCCCAGAAAACAACTTCTACCCACAAAAAGAGGTACTTCCACCAGGTCGTAAACTTAAATTCGCAAACTACGACCTGCAGCGACGCTGAATGCATCTCCAGTAGGCTCAGGTTCTTCCGCTTCTCCGTTGTTGGTGATGCCTAACCATCCCAATTTGATGAAACCATGGAAACCCACGTCTCCAAAATCTTCTCTAGAGAAGACACCCTCTTCCTCTTTAGCTGCAGTGACAGCTGCTCACAATCTACCTGCTCCTAAACTCAGATTCCAAGAGAGATCGGGCATGTTACAGAGTTTACCGGATCTGTCCGTTGCGAACCCCTCAACGACGCGTGATGCCTGTCATCAAGTTAATACGACGTAAAGACAAACAGTGGCGACGCGTTCCAGTATAAAAGACGCCTGAGGTAAAGCATGTGTATCAGTTCTTTTGAACTCCTAAACGCCCAAATATGTCACCCAAAGAAGTGCAAACTTCACTATCGTCATTCTCTTGTCCAAAGAGGAAAGAGACAAGGACAGTCTCATCATCCGACAAAACGCTTAGCGAAGTAGTCACGTTACCCCAAGAAAAGACACAGTATCCAAAGAAAAAGAAGAGTAACCAAAAGGGAGGATTCTTTGGCGATTTGGGAAAACACATTGTCCTTTTTTTGGCCAAGCGATAGTCATAAAACGATAAAATAGCGTGTGCTTAGTCATCGACGCCAGTGTATTTTTGGTGTGTGTCTCGGAAACAATAAGCAAACATATCACTCCCAAGAAAACATCCCTCTTCTAAACCCAAAGAAAAGAAAAAGAAGACTGCATCCTCGTTTAGTCAAACATGGGGACATGTTGACTGTTCTGTCCAAAGCTTCTCCACTCATGCGAAAAATCTCATTCAAGCTGCCTCCAAAGATATCACCGATACCGTGTGCGAATGCTGTTTGAAAGGCACTATACCTTTGTCAAAACACCAGAAACAATGCTTAGCCAAACATCGTCACGTTCTTCGACAAATGGTTCAAAAGAAAATAATCATTCGTCAAAAGAAAAAGATGTTGGTACAACGTAGATGAATTTTGCCTCTGTTGTTAGGACCCATACTGAAAGGAGTATTGGGAACCATGCTGGAAGAACTCGTGGAAGAAAGATAAAAGGGACCTCTGAAGTCCAAACATCTCAGACGTGACCCTAGAAATCGAATAGAAGGACGAAAACTGACATTAGTGCCTTACAAACGATGGATGGAATGCCATCGTTGGCAAGAACAACGGACCCCCCATATACCTCCCAATCCAAATTTGACCGAGATGTCCCAGCTTCACCACGAATTGCAGTCACGATTTGCCCGAAAGAGAAATATAGCAAAAGTACGGTCAACTCTTGCAACGACTGCAACTCTTTCACCAGAAAGCTTTAGACAAAATAGCGCTACCCACTCTGAAACATTTTAACGCCTTGATGAAAAGTTCATCACCCACACCACCATCACAGCCCCCAGTGGTCAAGACAGACGCAACCCCACGATAGCCTGAGGCAGAAGAGGTACGAGAAGTTTTTCAAACACCGTCAGCAGTTCCCATTCCTAGTAATATTGCAGCGTCCTTGTTGACCCCTTCTCCCACATCCCTACGAGAAGAAAGGAAAGTTTGGGTTAAAAAGATGATGTCCACTCCTTCTTTGACAAAAGTGAAAAAGAAAAAAGGGAAACCGGAAGTGAAAAAAGAAAGGAAGAACAAAGTTATTCCACCACCACTACCTACGCCATCGGACACGTAAAGGCGTTTCCAAACCACCCTTTCGCCCCGTCCAAAGTAGCATCAGCGAAGAGTGGGTGAATTATTAAGAATGGAGAAGGTGTTAGCCAGCATTTACTACGATCCATCCCATCATGCAGGTTACGGAGGAGTTCAAAAATTTTATCGTGCTGCCAAACCTCGACTGAAAAGTCTCCGTTTACCTCAAGTGCAACGATGGTTACAAGAACAATCCACGTACACTTTATACAAACCCATTCGACGAAAATTTTCCAGAAGTCGCACTCGAGTGGAGGGCATAGATCATCAATGGCAAGCCGATTTAGCCGATGTCTCTCATTTGACTACCTACAACCGTGGCTACAAATATTTGTTTTGTGTCATCGACGTCATTTCCAAATGTGTATGGGTCGTACCATTGTATCCAACAGTGAATTAGTGCGAGCACTCCAACTGGTGTTGAAAGAAAGTGGTCGTCATCCTCTTTGATGGCAAACTGACATAGGCACCGAATTTCTAAACCAAGCTTTCCAAAAAGAATTAAAGAACGTGACATTTATTTTTTCACCATCGAGAATCCGGAAGCCAAAGCGAGCATCGTGGAACGTTTTCAATGCACTTTGAAAGAACGCATGTAGAAATATTTCACGCAACACCACACTCTCAAGTACGTAGACATTTTACCACACTTGGTCCAACCAATTTAACATCGAAGCATCGGACGTGCCCCCAAGAAGTGACTCCTGATAACGAAGTGACCGTGTCTGAGCGCATGTTTGGTACGTCCCTGACGGTGGCTGTCCTCAAGAAATGTGGAGTGTTGGCAGTGGGAGATTCGGTGCGCATTGGGAAAACCAAACGTACTTTCGACAAAGGTTACTTACCCAACTGGACTATCGAATTGGGTCGTGTCACTTGACGAGTGCATGGACGTCATCCTGCCGTCTATAAATTGGAAGACATGAAAGGGTAAGTGTTAAAAGGAGCATTTTACTTGCTCGATTTACAACGTGTCACCAGAAAAGAAGACAACGTGTACGACATCTCAAGCATTCTCGAACGAAGAACCCGTAAAGTGGGAAAACGACGTGTCATAAAAGTCAAAGTGAGTTGGAATGGATATCCTCCCAGTTTTGATTCTTGGATCGACGCTTCGCAAGCCATCGACTATAAAAAAAGTGACTAACATGCCCTTCCACACAGCCTCAGCCACGGCTACCACTGCAGCGACCACTCCTTCACCCAGTTCGTCTCCTCAAGATCTACAAAAGCATCCCTTGTGGGTGTGGTGTGGCGAACATGTGCCTAAAACGCAAATCGTCTTTGTCTGCCAAATCCTTCTGGTGCATTGTGTCATCGGTTCTGCCATTGCCAATTTGAGTTTGCAACAAGGAGACAAACAATTGTGGACCATTTTATTGAGCTGTTGCATCGGTTACCGTCTTCCAAATCCGTACCTGAAATACTTATCGAACGGGAAAAACGGGAACCTTGCGTCCAGTGTCAGTCACCACACCAACAACAACAACAGCCCCATTTTGGGCGGAGACACTCCTCTGACTTCCAGTGGCCCGTCGTACAGCAGAACTCTTGAATTATGAACCACAACAACCACTTTTAAATAACTTTACCCAGTGACAGCTCCATGGAGGTGTTTCCACCACAATACTTTGTGTTGTTACACGTTCAAATTACCTCAGGTCATTCAATTAGATCATGAAGCCCATTGGGAAGTGTCTTTGGTGGAAATGATTCATCTGACACAAATCCAAAACATCACTAAAAATCAACGCACTTTCCAGTTCGAAATTCTGAACCTCCAATTGCAAGAGGGGATAAATAAAATTGTATTTATAGGTCCCACAAAACCAGCAAGCAATCCGTTATTCACCATCTCCACTGTGAAAATACCGCCAGGCTTTTATTTTAGCGGTCAACATTTGGTGGACACCATTGCTGACAGGTTCGAGGCTGCATTTGGCAAATCCCTGAACAGAGCCCAAAAAAGTATTAAGATTCAACACCATAAATCTGCTCGTCGCCTGCTGATGAACATTCAGGATACTGACACGTTGGGCATTACTTTTAATCGTGATTTGTTTGATATTTTCGGTGGAGACACAAACATGACTCAGAATTTTGAGTCAAAGATCAACATCAATATTGAATGTTACAAGCATTTTTCCCGGTAGAACTGAACCAAGGACTAAATTTGCTCTTTGTGTACTCCGATGTGGTGGAGGGCAACGTGGTTGGAGACACCTCCGTACCGTTACTGCGTGTCATTCCTTTCAAAGTAGGTTCTGTCACGAACACTGACGAGAAAGATGGAAATACCTATCATGTTCAACTCCAATTTGTACAACCTCACTATTTACCGGTCAGTAAATCGTATTTTGACACTGTCAACATTGCTATAAAAGGAGATCTGGGACAAAACATTCCATTCACCAAAGGGAAAGACACGGTGAAACTCCATTTTGGAAAACGATTGTATGACGACTCGTAAGTCATGTATCCAGTGTACCGAGGTGTCGCTCGACAGCGAGGACATGGTTTAGGAGATATGCTGAAGCCAGCCTTGTTCCAGTGTTGAAACCGATGGTGACAAGAGGATTGCACGACTTGAAAGACGCCACACTGACGTACGGCAAAGGAAGTCTCCAAAATGTCATGATCGACAAACAAAACCCTAAAGAAGCATTCTCGAGAGCTGGCAAAAATATCTAGCTGCAAACTGGCAAAGACATTTTAGACCGACGAGAAACGCCTATGAATACCCTGAACGCGACTGAGTCAGGCATTCCTACTTTCCTGTCGCCACAGCAAGGAAGACGACGAAGAAAACACCCCTTCAGAAGCCATCATACTCATAAAGCTAGAAAAACTAAGAAAAAAAGAATCGTCCGAGACTTAGACGTTTTTGATTATTAAATCATAGAAACATAAAAATGATGTACCGAGAGTCTTGTGCCTGTTCCAAGTCGGAACTGGATTTGTTTGCAATGCCACCCACCATGATGAACATGCAAGAATCCCAATGGGTCGAATTTCATCCTGTTTCCTCTGTCAAGGACTCAGAACCAAGCCCCATCGAATTTGAAATCAAAGAACATCTCGGAAGAAGCCGTGTTGCATCAGTGGTATACAGACTTGCGTGAACATTCGTCTCCTCCACTGATGACTTTAGGAATCCATCGCATCGAATCTCTCTTAGCTCAGAATGCAGAGACGAAAAGAAGAAAAGGTTACTTGTCAGACATTTTCAAAGGGAAAGTCAGAATTGGATTGATCACTTATCATTACCTGTGAAGAAAAACAACACAACAATGGATACCTGGGAACTTTATTACCTTTTAAACCACAGTTCGTACACTGCTTCTTCGAACCTTGTCGTGTGCGCTAAAGATGAACTACTTGTCTTTAGCTAGGAAACGTAGTGTACATCAATGTCCCAATGACTTGCAACAGTGGAAGTCTAACTTTAGTTCACAACGTTGTCAAGCTTGTCCAAAATAGATTGTTAGTTTTATAACAATTGTTTGTTGCTTGTTAAAAATTGTTTGCTGTTATTATTGATTGTTAGTTATTATACTTTTTATTACTATCTAATATCTAACAATTTCTAGCTGTTAGCACCGATCCATAAACGGGCACTAGGAACCATACTAGTAAATTCCTGGACAGAATCTTTGCAAGATACGAGCACTTGTAATATTGCAAGATTTTCTGTTACAAGGACAAACAACGGCACTCTTTATATTCTACTTTAATCTAACACACAAATCATTAACCTATTAACTTAACTACCAAATTACAAACTCAAAACTAACAATATGGCAACCAAACACCTAAATAAACAAGCTATCCAGGAAAGAAATGCAAAAAATTATAAAGAAAGTAGATTACGTAGGGATATGGCTAGACACAATTCAAAAAATAAAATTACAACCACCACTCCGACTAACGACTAACATAGAAAAATTCAACTTAACGCCAGACACAGGCTGTAAACAAATTCACGCTACAGACCTATCTTTTACGTCTTCAACCCCAGATTCTGAACTAATCAGAGAACAGGCAAAAAAGTTGACCCTGCATCTCCAATTTAATTTAAGGTTTTTGACAAAAAATTGGAAGAAGAAGTACTAGAAATGACCGTAGCAATGGAAAATAATGATCGACCCACAACCAAAACTTTACATGGAACACCAACCCCCAGTTTCCTAACCTTGGTACAATCACCTAGAAAGCTACCATTAAAGCTACCATTAACTGTACACATTGAGACCAAACCTGCAGGGGCGGAAGTCAATAGCGGGAAAACACAGCTTGATAACAGGCGGGCAGACAAATGGAATCGGTTCACAATTAATACTTCCAGTTCAGTACCAACGAATGTAGTTCTAGTCTATTTTTAGAACATTTTTCCTCTCTCATTTTGGTGGTGATAGAAGAGTTTTATTTATGCATTTTTGGTAGGGATTTAAAGGTAACTGTTTATTCTTGATAATATGAGCTCAGGGTGTTGTTGTATGTGTGTATTTCGGCGACAGTGCACAGTGAGTAATAAGGCCTTGGTGATGATCCGGAAGTGAAATCTGTGTTGTGTTTACATGTTGATGTGTTGACAGTTCAGCATCTAAAAAAAGAGCAGGTCAACCTTTGACGAGAACTTCACCGTGAAGTCATCTTTGAAGGTATTTTAGATTAGCATATGATTTGTATTGATTGTCACACAGTGGAGAGGTCAGTACTGAGAAACCAATGTAGAGAACATATAGTAAAATTAATTGTGTCCTATGTCCAAATGCAACTCGGCCATAACGCCTAAGGGCACAAACTCAAACAGGCCCATAATTCAGAGCACAGCTGTGTAAACAAATACCACAATAATCAAACCCCGGAACCATTAAAACCACTAACGGAAGAAGACTTGCTATAAAGTCAAACCGTTACAGATAACAACCACAACAAAAATAGAAACCGCACCCCCAATCACAAAGCAAACATCAAAAGGGAATATTCAGGAAAATGCCCCTTAAAACAAATTTCAAAAACAGGCAATAAGAAAACCCAATCAAAACCAGTAATTGAAAACACAAACATCCAAAACAACCAGACAAACAAATAAAATACAAACAATCAGTTAACAACCCCAAAACCTCAAACAAAAGATCTAAACAAGCAAGAACCAACCACCTACCCCCCCCCCCCCAATTAACAGCCCAAAACAAACCCAACAAAAAAAATCAGGCATCAAAAAATGACTACCATCCAATCGAATTGACAATATATTTCAAAAGCAGAAACCCTAGATTCTTAAACATGACAACAAACAGTATTGTAGGGGAACTCCAAAGGAACCACTCAAGGCAATTCAAAATAATACGACCAAAAACAGGCTATATAATAGTGCACTGCAGCGCTCAAAAACAAATGGCCAAATACCTGGAAATTAATAATATCAACTCAATACCTGTCCAAGTAGAGAAACACCACAAAACCACCCAAAGTAATATCCAAATTTCAAGTGCTAAACAACAAACAAATACAAAAAAACACAAATCAAATAACCAGTCCTAAACAAATGAAATCAGAACCACAACAAACAATATTCAAAGCAGTCCTCAAACTAACTAGAAACTTATAAAACAAATGATGAACAAATAACCACACAAATCAAGGAAGGTGGAACTCCAATAAACAGAGCATTGAAATTAAGAAATCACCAGGGATACGAAACCAACACGGCAGTACTAGAATCGAACTTGCCAATTACATCAATAATAAAATTAAACCCCACAGGAATTAGATACCGTTTGGTCTCACTAGAGCGCATCCCATTTGAGCGCCGCTCAGTGAGGCGCTGAAGAAAAAAAATTTCTCATTAGGGCTAATCCCATTAGGGCGCGAAAAAATCTCACTAGAGCGCATTCCCAAAAGAGCGCGGAGAAAAAAATTAAGTTCAACAAGATTGAATTGATGTTTTATATATATATATATATATATATATATATATATATATATATATATATATATATATATATATATATATAGATAGATAGATAGATAGATAGATAGATAGATAGATAGATATTATAATATGTACAAAAACGGCGGTCTCTTCACTATTAGAAAATAATTAATAGACAGAAACCAGAGAACCATCAATACACATAATTTTATACAACTATTATACCTTACACCGGTTTATTCTTTTTTGTACGCAAATAAACAAGTAGATACAAAATGTAATGCAAATTAAAATATATAAAGTGGTCATTCCTAGCACAACCACGATTTTACATGAATAAAACAATATAGATACATATATAACACAAACACAGTACTGTAATAGATTGATCCTTGGTCAAGATAACTATAATTTAGAGACCATGTTATAGAAACCAGTCGCAAGACCTAGTGTCTGAAGAAGGAAGTATATGTCATAAAGAAATATACCGGGAAGGAAAACAAAGAAGCCAACTCCAGGGATAGTGCGAGTACGACACATCGTAAAATAATAAAATGCAAAGATCAATGATCACCCCCCCCCCAAAAAAAAAAAAAAAAACGAGAGTAATAAATACTTTGTTTCTTCAAAATTCTTTTGATTAGTTCGCGCTCTAGTGATGCTAGTTCTTCGCGCTGTAATGGGATGCGCCCTAATAAGATTAGCTCTAGTGGGACAAAAATATTTTTTTGCGTTCTAGTGGGATAAGCTCTAATGGTTTGCGCTCTAATGAGACGTTACCTTAGATACAAACTGGAATCGTATATAAACAAAACTAGGCTGTGTAGCAACTGCCAACACTGGGGCCACTAAGGCTCCAAATGCAAATATCAAACTATATGCAAGCAATGTGGGGGGAACCTTAGGGGGCAATGTAGAAGGTTAACCCCCAAATGCAACAATAGCAAAGGTAACCACCTACCCCACTCACCCAACTGCCCCTATGTTATCAGAGAAAACCAAATCATCCACCTAATGAACATATAAAACATTCGATATCAAACAGCCAAACAGGACATACTCAAAAACAAACCACAACAATCAAACAGCACAAACACCACCACAACAAAAAATCCAAAACCAGACAATCCAAAAACTCCAACCAGATATAACATTCACAACCCACCCTCCCCACATAGGTCAAATATAATTTACACCCCTCAAATAGAAGAACAAGTAAATATGCTATAAAAAAACAAACTAGACACACCAGAGAATAAGATCAAATAATTGGATACAACATTACAATCAATATTTAAAAAAGTAGGACTCACTCAGTACATAAGATAATAAACGACCAACACAAAGATGAGTAGTACAACCAATAGAAATTTAACAATTTGGCAATGGAATGCCAGAGGACTGTCAGGTAATATAGACGAGTTAAAACTTAAATTACAACACTTAACTATAAAACCTGACGTCATCTGCATTCAAGAAACAAAAATAACCAACAAAATCAGGGCCCTACCAAAAATACAGGGTTACGCCCCAGGGTACTTCCAAAATCGAATTAAAGGACAAGGAGGGGGGCTAGCTATCTTCATCATAAATAATATCCCAAATGTAACACCAGTACCCATACCACCAAAATTAAACACAAATCAGTCAGTAGAAATGCAATCCTTAATAATAAACGCAGGAGTAGAAAACATTCAAATATTTAACCTATACGACCCAGGAGGCAGTACCAAGGACTCGAACCTAGTTACAGATCGGCAAACTAACGACAATAAACGAGTGGACCGAGTAGTCATATGCGGTGATTTTAATGCACATCATGAGCTATGGGGCAGTGAGCGCACAGACAAAAGAGGCAGGTTGGTTGAAGCATGGACAGCTGAATCCAACTTGACCATCTTAAATAATGGCACTAGAACACGCCTCAATCAGAAAATGGAACCCTAACCGCCATCGATCTAACCATATTCTCTCCAACAATAGCACAGGTGGCGGAATGGAGAGTGGATCAAACTGATACCATAGGCAGTGACCACTTTCCATTGATAACCACCCTACAAATGACTACTCAGTACAACTCACAACACAACTATCCCAAATGGAAATACGAAAACGCCGATTGGGAAATGTACAAAACTTTACTCAGCGCAATCGATTACATGGACATAGAAAATGAAGATCTGAACATATACTATGACAATCTGATTAATACCATCAACCTAGCCGCAACAACTAGCATACCCAAATCTAGTGGCCACCCAAACAAACAACCAGCCCCGTGGTGGAACAAACTTTGCCAACAAACACATAAAGATAAGAAAAAAGCTCTTAACAAATTTAGACGAACAGGTAACTCTTTGGATTTTACCAACTACAAAACCAAAGAGCAAGAACTTAAAAAATCTATAAAACAAGCCAAAGAAACAACTTGGCAAAAATAATGCAAATAATTAACATCAAAATCAGCACTAAGCAGGTCTGGGTTAAAATCAGGGCAATTAGAGGCAAAACATCCAACAGCATCCCAAAAATCTCAGGAGCTAACACCAACAAAGATAAAGCTGAACAACTAGCCAAACACTTTGCTGAAATGAGTAGTAACAAAAACCACACCAACTCATTCCAACAAGACAGAAATAAGGTAGAGCGCACCCATAGCAAACTTTTCACTGACCTTGGAACAAAAGATTCCAACCTTAATAAAGATATTACATCAGCCGAATGGGACAAAGCATTAAGCTCCAAAAAGGAAACTTCCCCTGGGGAGGATAAAATAGTCTATAATATGCATGAAAACATACCAAATAACATCAAACAGATAATAATAAAATTATTGAACAAAATATGGAAAACTGGTAAACTGCCCAATAAATGGAAAACTGCTATAGTTATCCCTATCCTGAAACCAAATAAGGACCCCCACAATGTCAGCTCATACAGACCTATCTCTTTAACCATCAACATAGGCAAAATCATGGAAACCATATTAACTAATCGATTGAAATGCCACCTAGAGCAAAACAAATTAATAACGGAAAACCAATGCGGATTTAGAAACAAACGATCCACTACGGATCAACTCCTAAGACTAAAAATTGCGATCAAACTAGCCTTTAACTCAAAAAGGAAAGCAGATAGGAACCTAATAACGGTATTTATAGACGTAGAAAAAGCATTCGACCTAGTATGGACCAAAGGCTTATTAGCCAAACTAAATCAGTATGGAATTACAGTCGAATGTTCAACTTCATCGATAACTTCCAAACAGACCGCTAAATAATAATTAGAGCTGGCGACACACACTCTGAAATACACTCCCTAGGAAAGGGAACTCCACAAAGCAGTGTACTCAGTCCCACTCTATTCAACCTAATGATCAACGATCTTGACAAAAACCTGACAACCAAACAAATTGAAATTTCGCAATTCACAGATGACAGCGGAATATAGAAAGCTGGAAACACAAACAGTCAAAAAACTCAAAAACATACAAGATAGTCTCAATAATATAGGAAAATGGGCTGACAAATGGGGTTTCAAACTATCACAGGACAAAACTGAAGCAACGATTTTCTCATCCAAACACAAACGAAACAAACCACGACCTACACTTACTATAAACAATCAAGAAATAAAATATGTCAAATTCAAAAAATTCTTGGGTATGTATTTCGACGAACATCTACATTGAGGACACCATATACAAGAAGTAGTTAAGAGATGCAATAAGGACCTTAATCTCATACAAACCTTAAAGGAACGAACTGGGGGTCCAACCAAAAACTCTTTTTTCTTCTGCGTAGAGTTATTCATCTTTCTCGTCGCTTGTCCTTGCAATGAAGTGTCGTTCTTGGAAGTCGTCCCTTTTTATACTGGGTGATATCAGCATGTCCATAAGGTAAAGTTTTGTGGTCTGGAAGTTTCACTGGTTGCACGTAGTTTGTCATGGCATTAGTACATAACAACTAAGATGTGGTATTGTATTGGTGATGTGATCGTGAGGCATAGAATCACACCCGAGTTTCTCGTTGGACTTGAGTCTTACGCTCTATACTTGCTGTTTGAAAGGATTCATTTTTGTCGATTGGTCTTGGTAGTGACAATGAACTATTGGTCTTGGACGTTGTCCATTTTTATATGCTGACCAATATCGATGTGACCGTACGGCAACGTAAAGTGATTGGGAAGTCTCACTCGCTTCTGGTACACGATTTGATAGATTTTTTCCAGGGGTCGACTGACGATGTGGTGAGTGGGTAAACGTACAATCTTGTTCGGTTGGTGAGTGGTCACTTTAAAGTTTCCATCCTCTCCCGATTGCAAGGCTTCTTTCAATACTCCAAAGTTGACCACACGACTGGTACGATAATTCAGAGTCAGTCCTTTCACTTTACACTCTGTGTGCACTTCTCCTTGTTTGTCCCGGTATTGGTAGCCGTAATTTTTAGGACCGCCACTCGCGAAACTTAGAATCTTGTCGTCGGGGTGTTCGTCTGTCCAGGCTCCTAAACGGTTTTCTTCGATGTCAGGGTGTTGCTGACCCGGTCGATCGATGTAGATGCAACTGTCCGTGTCAAAGTACAGGACGCGTTCCCCTAACAGTTCTAAAGCTTCGTACAATTTTAAGCGAGCATGAGCTGTCACGTAAGCCGCAATGATGACATTTCCAAAAGGGTCGTCTTGTACAAAGTCCAGATCTTCTTCGTAATTGACCAAGATCAAATTCTCTCGAACGACGTCCACGTGTTTCATGTATTTGGTTTTGTCGTGAATCATCTGGAAGTAGCGGGAAGGTTCTGTCAAATATTCCGTCTTGGGTAAACACGGTCGTTGTGCCATTTTACCCCACAAGCAATTTAACATCACTTTGGCAAACGATCGCCTGCCTTCGTTTTTCTCGATGTGGTCTAAAGAGATGCCTTCTTGTTCATAGTATTTCTCTTTGAATTGTATTTGGTCTTCGGGAGTGTGACACCAGGAAGGATAGCCGCTGGCTTCTTGTTTCAGTTTCAAAAAGGCATCCACGTAGTCAGCGAAAATGTGGTATTGTTGTGTCTTGGGAAAGTGACAAATTTCGTACACTTCTAACAGTTGGTATCCCATGTCCAGAGCTTTGAACAATTCTACGCTGACCCAGGTTCCTGTCAAGGCACGTTCTTCCTGGGTGTGATGACAAGGTTGGTCTTAGTTGCACGTTTCGGCACAAGTACGGCACAATGGAAACATCAGTTTGCCTTGACAATGGTGAGGTAAGACGGGATGGTATAGGTTTGTGGGAGGCAAAACTTTACACTTGATCAAGCCTTCGTATTGTCGAATGTTTTTCAGGTCGATGTGTTCCGTTAACAATTGCGGGTGCCCTACAGGAAAGCGACAATATTTGCACACGTAGGGATACAGCGAACACACGTCCAAGTATTTGATTTCTTCTCCTTTCTCTTCGTCGGCTTGGTACAGCAAACAGGTGGCATTGGTCCTTCCTCCGTACAAACTATCCCTCGGGTTCAGCGGGTCCATGAACTGGTAACTTTCCACGAGGCGTTTAAACTCGGGATCGGTTTTCATACGGTGATCGTACTCGTGTTCCCACATTTCCACCACTTGGTATCCTTCCTGTTCCAACTTTAGGCGCCGCTGACAAGTGTCCTGGTACAAGTCTTCCATGGTTCATTGCAAAAACTGACTTTTAGTGCTACGGTCAGGGTAACAGACGGGACATCCGTGAAATAAGCAACCGTTAAACTCGTACACGATCTTTGAGTTTTCTAAGTCCCAGCCACCTACCGAATACGTTCCGATGGTCTTTTCACCCCCTCCGTTGCGGGCATGCTGAATGCATTTGTTTTCCTTGTCGCACAAGTAATGTAACCAACGTAGGGCTTTGACCGAGTATTGACGTTTGACAAAGTTGGTCGTTTGAGGGCTGATGACAGCCACGGTGTTTTCAGGCATGAATCGTTGTCCATACACTAAGGAACACGCTTTGGCAATGGTGCAAGCTTCTTTCAAAGGATCGACCCCTCCGTGTTCCATGAACAGTTCTCGAAATTTTCCACAGCAACGCCGTAAAATGTCCACGTCGGAACGACAATACTTTAGCATTTCTTCCTGAAAGTCGAAAGGGTCCGAGGCGTGAGCCTGGTACCAAGCTTAGAAAGCTTCTCGTTGTTCGGTACGCATGTTGTCGGGGTCGTAATAGTGAGCCTCAGGTAAATGGGGTAGAATGGCGTGTTGATTGGCTTCCGTATTGAAAAAGTGTGGAAAGTACCCTTTAGCCATTTCTGTCATTCCAAACGTTTTAGGCATTCCACTCAAAGGCATGGCCAAATAGCTCATCGAATCTTTAAACTGTACTTGTCCCACTTGCATGAAAATGATTTTGGCTCCGTTCAAAGTCACTTTAGGACGTTCGGTGCCATGTTCCGTATAGTATCTGAGAAGAAACTGTCCATCGTATCCGGAGAAATTGTGAGCCATCACCGTGGCATGACGATGACAATCTCCGTAACGTTCGATGTCCTCTTAACTCCACGTCTTGTCGATGGGGTCTAAGACCCATCGAGCGAAATCGGCTAACGTGTTCGGTCCCCGAAAGATTTTTTCACGATCTCCAGGAATCTTGCTGCAGTGAGGGCAATGACTGAAGATAGGTTCTTGAATGCACTTCTCGCACGCTCGATGAGCCACGCAGAAATTAGGAATGTGAATGCCAGTCTCTTGCATGAATTCGAAATCGAAAAAGATGAAATTGCTTTTCTTCTTGTGACCATCCTCTTTCTCTGGTTGGGGTTGGTATTTTTTGCACGTAGCATTGGTGTTTCAAGTCCACGATGTGATGACAAATGTGACATTTTTTTTTCCTGAACATACGTGTGCCTTGGTACTATTGGTACGTATGCCTTGTCTACACGTAGAGCACAATCTCAGGAGTTGACAAGCACATTTCTGCTGTGAACCTTGCGTCTTCAGATGTTGTTGGTAACAGGCAGGGCTGACAAACGTGCGCAGACAAGCAGAACAATGCAATGGTTTTTGCCTTTCGCTCAGACAGGGTGGAGAGGCCAAACATCCTGGGCATTTCGATCCACAATGTTTGTGTTGCTCTCGATTATTATAACCACGGTCACATTTCTCACAGTAATATCTGTATCCCAGGAATCCGGGGATGGCAGTAATGGTATCGAAATGTTCATCGTGATAATAGACATGAATGTATTTTCCGTCCTTAAAGTCTTGGCCTCGAAACAACAGAGGTCCGCGCACTTCTTGAGGGTGCACTTTCAAGGTGTATCGTGGAGCTAGGGCATCTTGCAATTTTTGCATCTCAGGAATGCCACAGGGTGTGTCTTTGGACAGTCCGGCTTGTTGTAACAGGAGTTCTGCTTCATTTCGTTGTTTGGCTCGATCGTATCGTTGAATAGTTTTCCAGGTTCTTTTCCATTCTACCGTGTCGTTCTTGTTGGCATAGGTTCGTCCCACCACGATGGCACGGGCTAAACACATCTGGTCTTGAGGGTTGTTAATTCGGACGAGACTTGTTTTGGTGTTGCGAAGGTCGTCCACCAATAAGACCTTTTTGCGTCCAGTCCCTTGAGGAGGAGAGACGTGGGCCATTTTCAGTGTGGCTTTACCATCGGTGATGTCAAACTGATCATTAGATTGTTGTACGTGTTGAATCTTGTCCATGACTTTGGAAGGGGTTAGTTCTGCGGGTCTGCTAAACTCGATCCAAACAAGGGATTTCAAGCTGTCGTGATCTATGGATAGTGTCAAGAAATCGTCTTCTTTGGGTTGACATTGTCGCTTTAGTGTGGTGAGCAAAGAATCCCACATCTCGGTGATAAACCCTTCTGCTTTCTCCAATGGTACGTCGGACTTGAAATCTTTAAACTTTACCGTGTAGGTGTAAGTCGTGGTTCTAAATTTTCTAGAGGGTCGCTTTTCTTCCGTCTCTCGAATGTGATAGTACTTTTCAGGGTTAACTGGTGGAGCTTGGTCGCAGACGTGGAAGGTGTTGGTTCAGGTTTGCTCATGTCTTCGTTTTGAGCGAACACTTCTTTTCGTGTGTGAGGCGATACGTCACTTCGCTGCCTCTTACGTTCTTCTTCTCTCTCACTGAAATCGTGCGATCGTTTCATCTCGATTGCTGATTCAGAAATGATTTAACCAAGTTCATTCTCTCCATATATACCCTCTCTACCTCTTGTTGTCACAATGACTTGGTATATTTCACAAGGGCAAGTGAAAGCCAAGCATATAGGAGCCCAACGACAGCGGTGCGTCTTAAACACCTCATGCATCTTGATGACCCTTAGATTCAAACCCTACCACGAAAGAAAAAAGTTGCAAGAAAAAAACCCAGACAGTTGGTGTCTTCAAGAGAGCTAGAGACGCCGGCACTGTGTCGCTGGGACACGTACGTACTCCAGAAAACTACGCCACTCGACAACGTTGTCTCCTTCTCTCAGTCACTTCTACTTTGTCGCTGAATACATTCTACCAACCCTGTTTTAACACACGTTTCTTCATCTGATATTTTTAAAAAATATACTAAACGCATTTTTAAAAGAACTACCCTTTTTCGACAGCAGTGACGGGGTCTCCTCCTACTGTTACCACTGTTGCTGCACAAAGATGATCTTTCCTTAAGATCAAAATATGTGACAGAGCAAGTAAGTTGTGAAGTTGAGCGGAGGTGTCTAAACAACAACTGTCAAGCCCCTACGTTCCATTTCTGTTTGTGATAATAACTTGTGATACTTCACATTTTCTAAAGTGGAAATCTTTACAAACCGTACAAAAGTTATATGACTTTGGCTTCTGACAGTTGTACAGACTCTTCACTTTATAAGTGTCACGAGAAAATAGTGTATCCAAGTTTTACCATTTTCCATCTTTGTGCAGCAACAGTGGTAACAGTAGGAGGAGACGCCGTCACTGCTGTCGAAAAAGGGTAGTTCTTTTAAAAATGCGTTTAGTATATTTTTTAAAAATATCAGATGAAGAAACGTGTGTTAAAACAGGGTTGGTAGAATGTATTCAGCGACAAAGTAGAAGTGACTGAGAGAAGGAGACAACGTTGTCGAGTGGCGTAGTTTTCTGGAGTACGTACGTGTCCCAGGGACACAGTGCCGGCGTCTCTAGCTCTCTTGAAGACACCAACTGTCTGGGTTTTTTTCTTGCAACTTTTTTCTTTCGTGGTAGGGTTTGAATCTAAGGGTCATCAAGATGCATGAGGTGTTTAAGACGCACCGCTGTCGATGGGCTCCTATATGCTTGGCTTTCACTTGCCCTTGTGAAATATACCAAGTCATTGTGACAACAAGAGGTAGAGAGGGTATATATGGAGAGAATGAACTTGGTTAAATCATTTCTGAATCAGCAATCGAGATGAAACGATCGCACGATTTCAGTGAGAGAGAAGAAGAACGTAAGAGGCAGCGAAGTGACGTATCGCCTCACACACGAAAAGAAGTGTTCGCTCAAAACGAAGACATGAGCAAACCTGAACCAACACCTTCCACGTCTGCGACCAAGCTCCACCAGTTAACCCTGAAAAGTACTATCACATTCGAGAGACGGAAAAGCGACCCTCTAGAAAATTTAGAACCACGACTTACACCTACACGGTAAAGTTTAAAGATTTCAAGTCCGACGTACCATTGGAGAAAGCAGAAGGGTTTATCACCGAGATGTGGGATTCTTTGCTCACCACACTAAAGCGACAATGTCAACCCAAAGAAGACGATTTCTTGACACTATCCATAGATCACGACAGCTTGAAATCCCTTGTTTGGATCGAGTTTAGCAGACCCGCAGAACTAACCCCTTCCAAAGTCATGGACAAGATTCAACACGTACAACAATCTAATGATCAGTTTGACATCACCGATGGTAAAGCCACACTGAAAATGGCCCACGTCTCTCCTCCTCAAGGGACTGGACGCAAAAAGGTCTTATTGGTGGACGACCTTCGCAACACCAAAACAAGTCTCGTCCGAATTAACAACCCTCAAGACCAGATGTGTTTAGCCCGTGCCATCGTGGTGGGACGAACCTATGCCAACAAGAACGACACGGTAGAATGGAAAAGAACCTGGAAAACTATTCAACGATACGATCGAGCCAAACAACGAAATGAAGCAGAACTCCTGTTACAACAAGCCGGACTGTCCAAAGACACACCCTGTGGCATTCCTGAGATGCAAAAATTGCAAGATGCCCTAGCTCCACGATACACCTTGAAAGTGCACCCTCAAGAAGTGCGCGGACCTCTGTTGTTTCGAGGCCAAGACTTTAAGGACGGAAAATACATTCATGTCTATTATCACGATGAACATTTCGATACCATTACTGCCATCCCCGGATTCCTGGGATACAGATATTACTGTGAGAAATGTGACCGTGGTTATAATAATCGAGAGCAACACAAACATTGTGGATCGAAATGCCCAGGATGTTTGGCCTCTCCACCCTGTCTGAGCGAAAGGCAAAAACCATTGCATTGTCCTGCTTGTCTGCGCACGTTTGTCAGCCCTGCCTGTTACCAACAACATCTGAAGACGCAAGGTTCACAGCAGAAATGTGCTTGTCAACTCCTGAGATTGTGCCCTACGTGTAGACAAGGCATACGTACCAATAGTACCAAGGCACACGTATGTTCAGGAAAAAAAAATGTCACATTTGTCATCACATCGTGGACTTGAAACACCAATGCTACGTGCAAAAATACCAACCCCAACCAGAGAAAGAGGATGGTCACAAGAAGAAAAGCAATTTCATCTTTTTCGATTTCGAATTCATGCAAGAGACTGGCATTCACATTCCTAATTTCTGCGTGGCTCATCGAGCGTGCGAGAAGTGCATTCAAGAACCTATCTTCAGTCATTGCCCTCACTGCAGCAAGATTCCTGGAGATCGTGAAAAAATCTTTCGGGGACCGAACACGCTAGCCGATTTCGCTCGATGGGTCTTAGACCCCATCGACAAGACGTGGAGTTAAGAGGACATCGAACGTTACGGAGATTGTCATCGTCATGCCACGGTGATGGCTCACAATTTCTCCGGATACGATGGACAGTTTCTTCTCAGATACTATACGGAACATGGCACCGAACGTCCTAAAGTGACTTTGAACGGAGCCAAAATCATTTTCATGCAAGTGGGACAAGTACAGTTTAAAGATTCGATGAGCTATTTGGCCATGCCTTTGAGTGGAATGCCTAAAACGTTTGGAATGACAGAAATGGCTAAAGGGTACTTTCCACACTTTTTCAATACGGAAGCCAATCAACACGCCATTCTACCCCATTTACCTGAGGCTCACTATTACGACCCCGACAACATGCGTACCGAACAACGAGAAGCTTTCTAAGCTTGGTACCAGGCTCACGCCTCGGACCCTTTCGACTTTCAGGAAGAAATGCTAAAGTATTGTCGTTCCGACGTGGACATTTTACGGCGTTGCTGTGGAAAATTTCGAGAACTGTTCATGGAACACGGAGGGGTCGATCCTTTGAAAGAAGCTTGCACCATTGCCAAAGCGTGTTCCTTAGTGTATGGACAACGATTCATGCCTGAAAACACCGTGGCTGTCATCAGCCCTCAAACGACCAACTTTGTCAAACGTCAATACTCGGTCAAAGCCCTACGTTGGTTACATTACTTGTGCGACAAGGAAAACAAATGGATTCAGCATGCCCGCAACGGAGGGGGTGAAAAGACCATCGGAACGTATTCGGTAGGTGGCTGGGACTTAGAAAACTCAAAGATCGTGTACGAGTTTAACGGTTGCTTATTTCACGGATGTCCCGTCTGTTACCCTGACCGTAGCACTAAAAATCAGTTTTTGCAACGAACCATGGAAGACTTGTACCAGGACACTTGTCAGCGGCGCCTAAAGTTGGAACAGGAAGGATACCAAGTGGTGGAAATGTGGGAACACGAGTACGATCACCGTATGAAAACCGATCCCGAGTTTAAACGCCTCGTGGAAAGTTACCAGTTCATGGACCCGCTGAACCCGAGGGATAGTTTGTACGGAGGAAGGACCAATGCCACCTGTTTGCTGTACCAAGCCGACGAAGAGAAAGGAGAAGAAATCAAATACTTGGACGTGTGTTCGCTGTATCCCTACGTGTGCAAATATTGTCGCTTTCCTGTAGGGCACCCGCAATTGTTAACGGAACACATCGACCTGAAAAACATTCGACAATACGAAGGCTTGATCAAGTGTAAAGTTTTGCCTCCCTCGAACCTATACCATCCCGTCTTACCTCACCATTGTCAAGGCAAACTGATGTTTCCATTGTGCCGTACTTGTGCCGAAACGTGCAACCAAGACCAACCTTGTCATCACACCCAGGAAGAACGTGCCTTGACAGGAACCTGGGTCAGCGTAGAATTGTTCAAAGCTCTGGACATGGGATACCAACTGTTAGAAGTGTACGAAATTTGTCACTTTCCCAAGACACAACAATACCACAAGGGTGACCCCAGTCAGAAAGGCATTTTCGCTGACTACGTGGATGCCTTTTTGAAACTGAAACAAGAAGCCAGCGGCTATCCTTCCTGGTGTCACACTCCCGAAGACCAAATACAATTCAAAGAGAAATACTATGAACAAGAAGGCATCTCTTTAGACCACATCGAGAAAAACGAAGGCAGGCGATCGTTTGCCAAAGTGATGTTAAATTGCTTGTGGGGTAAAATGGCACAACGACCGTGTTTACCCAAGACGGAATATTTGACAGAACCTTCCCGCTACTTCCAGATGATTCACGACAAAACCAAATACATGAAACACGTGGACGTCGTTCGAGAGAATTTGATCTTGGTCAATTACGAAGAAGATCTGGACTTTGTACAAGACGACCCTTTTGGAAATGTCATCATTGCGGCTTACGTAACAGCTCATGCTCGCTTAAAATTGTACGAAGCTTTAGAACTGTTAGGGGAACGCGTCCTGTACTTTGACACGGACAGTTGCATCTACATCGATCGACCGGGTCAGCAACACCCTGACATCGAAGAAAACCGTTTAGGAGCTTGGACAGACGAACACCCCGACGACAAGATTCTAAGTTTCGCGAGTGGCGGTCCTAAAAATTACGGCTACCAATACCGGGACAAACAAGGAGAAGTGCACACAGAGTGTAAAGTGAAAGGACTGACTCTGAATTATCGTACCAGTCGAGTGGTCAACTTTGGGTATTGAAAGAAGCCTTGCAATCGGGAGAGGATGGAAACTTTAAAGTGACCACTCACCAACCGAACAAGATTGTACGTTTACCCACTCACCACATCGTCAGTCGACCCCTGGAAAAAATCTATCAAATCGTGTACCAGAAGCGAGTGAGACTTCCCAATCACTTTACGTTGCCGTACGGTCACATCGATATTGGTCAGCATATAAAAATGGACAACGTCCAAGACCAATAGTTCATTGTCACTACCAAGACCAATCGACAAAAATGAATCCTTTCAAACAGCAAGTATAGAGCGTAAGACTCAAATCCAACGAGAAACTCGGGTGTGATTCTATGCCTCACGATCACATCACCAATACAATACCACATCTTAGTTGTTAATTTTAAACAAACTACGTGCAACCAGTGAAACTTCCAGACCACAAAACTTTACCTTATGGACATGCTGATATCACCCAGTATAAAAAGGGACGACTTCCAAGAACGACACTTCATTGCAAGGACAAGCGACGAGAAAGATGAATAACTCTACGCAGAAGAAAAAAGAGAAGGAACAAACATCATTGACCTCTTTCACCACCATACCGTCACAGCAAAGTGCGTTCAAGAAGGGAAAGGATTCAATAGACCTAAAGGAGTATTTTAGCATCCAAATGACCCAGACAGCGACCTCGAGAAAATTTAGAACGACAACTTACACCTACAACGTGAAATTTAAAGACTTCGCGTCTGACGTTCCAGCCGAGGAAGTATCAGGTTTCGTTACGGATCTACTTGACTCACTGTTAGAGGAACTCAAATGTCATTGCCAAGTCAAAGATGAAGGTCGTTTGAGCCTATCTATGTATCACGACAGTTTGAACTCGCCTGTATGTCTCGGATTTAGCACACCTGCAGAAATAACTTCTTCCAAACTTTTGAGGGTTATTGAAGACGTGCGGTCGGTGAGAGAAAAATTTGACATCACCGATGGAAAAGTGACTATTCATATGGCATATGTTGTACCTCCATGGGAAGAAGACGATCACTGCTCTTGATCTGCTTACCGATAAGTGTACCTAGCACGATGGACGTAACAGCAGATTTACGACTGACAGGGAATACGAGATCGGAAACATCTATGCTGGGACACAAGTGGTAGCTGACCAGATTTTAAACAACGTGTGTAACGGATAGAGAGACAAACACGAACTTTCTCTTATTCGATTGTTTGTTACTTGTTTTGTTTTAACTTTTTCTTATAAACGAACATTTAATGTAAATTCGTTGCATATGAAGTGATTTTAGAAAGGAGTGAACGTTAATTTTAAACATTAGTTTACTAGAGTCAATAACTAAACAACTCGTAAATATGTTTCTTTTATGTTCAAATGTTTATGTATTTAATGGATAGTGCTTAGACCAAAGCACAGGCCAGAGAGCCCATGTATATATGTACTTGAATAAATGTTTTGAACCCATACAACAGACTTTTCTTTATCGAGTCTCTATTCTATCTGTGAGTCTTTCTTTAGAATATTTCTGTCCTCTTTTCTGTGTGTTTCAATGTGTATTTGTTTGTTTCTGTATGTCTATGTTTGTCCCATATACTACTAAGGCTGCAAAGTAACAACCATATATAATAATACCCTAAAAATTACATATATAAGGTAGTCAAAAAACCCAATGACTATCAGGTCCAGCAGCACAAGGCTGCAACCAAAAATCAAACCTAGGAAAGTAGGACCCCAAATAAAACAAAAAGATTGACAAACACCAACTCCATCCCGGGCCAGCCGCACAGGGCTGCAAAAAAAATACCAAAGTTGATTTCACTGCTGTCACCTAGAAACTAACCTTGACATCATAACCTCGATAGGCTCTCTCTCAAAACAAAACAGCACAGAGTTTATTATACCAATTTCAATGATGGAATTTAGGACCAAAAATATCCTGGATTGGAAGAGCACTACTGGCTTGTGGCAAGACACCACCACCCGAGCCTAACCACTTTCACTCTTTTCCACGGACAGACACCAAAACCCATACGTGCAGTGCACGAATCATAATTTAGCAGAAAAAGCGAACTTAGCCGGGTCCAATCCCACTAGTCGCAAGAAAATGCAACTGAACACTGAGTGTGCTGGGTCCAATCCCACTCAACTTAGGCCTTACAATCAGATCGATATGTACACAAATAGTACCTCGACCTGACGGCACAATCAATAAGTGTTATGTGAACACATTAAAGCCTGGAGGAAGTGGCACCATTACTTTCCCCAGGAGTAATCAAAAAGGTGCCTGTGGCATCATAAACCAGTGGTACATGCTCAATGCGAGCGCACACCACTTTAATTCAACTCAACAACAACAACAGTCTAACCGTCCATTGTTGACTCATCCTTCTATGAAGATGTGCTCAGGACTAAACAAGTTGAACGAAGCTTACATGAATTTACATCGTGCCATGACAAGCCTTATACCGAGACCTGAAGAGATAGAGAATGTCAGAAAGTTGAAAGTCACTGAGGACCTGATAGAAGAGCTGTTCAGAGATGAAATCAAGAAGGAGAAAGAAGAATGGACGGAGAAGTACAGACTTCGGAAGCATCATAGAAAGCAACAGCAGCAGGAACTAGACAGAGGTTTTGTCGACTGCCGTGTCGACACCAAAGAGTTCTCCTTCTGTTTCCGTAGAAGCAGACCCTATCCTGTGGGAAATCCTGCCGCCAGACGGGGACGCAATCTTAGATCATAAAATATTGCCATTGCTCCTCGTCCAGAAAATGCAGCCCTTTTCAGGTCTACCCAACACTCTAGAAAAGATATACTAATTAAATTGCCAATGGTACGTTAGTAAGTTTAAAAAAATAGAGGTGTGCCTATAATCACTATTTTTTCTTTAACTTTGTTTGAAATGCGCCTATAAGCACATCGTTTGTTTGACTTTGTTCGAAGTGCGTCTATAAGCGTTTTGTTTTTAGTAATTAATATTTGTCAGCAAAAAAGTGAGTGTTTCTTTTAAGTCCGCGCGTTCCATATAACTTGTGCATCAACCACCAGTGCTAAGGGAAAGAGCAATGTGGCGGAGAAAGCGTGCTCCATGACTAACCAATAAAATAGAAGAAAAAGGGACATGGCGAATTAACATGTGCGAGCCACTCGTTGTTTAACCTCCCTACTTATCTCAGTGGGTACAAAACGGGCAAATAGCCTGGACCTAAACTGGTGAAGGTGTAATTGAATACAGCATTTGCAGTGAAGACTAGCCTTTACGCTGTATGTGCACTGTTGCACTAGCTGAGAAAAACCGATGACGGCCACGTTAGAGGGTTGACTAATGGAGGAATTGCCTGACCACGTACCAGCGTAAAAGTTCTTATCCGGTTTAGCTTCGACATTTCCTTGAAAGAAGATATAGCACTAGCCTTTAGTGAGTTCCTGCACTGAGGCTTTACTGCAGAGAAAAGCTTTCAAGTTGCCTGGTCGATATAATCTTGGTTCTCATTTTGGCTTGAGAACTTATTTGATTATATCTATTTATAACTAACCTAATTTGACCTGTTTTGGTACAACCGTTTAAAGTCTTACACTCAATTTTTACCATGCATGAAGTTAACTATTATAAGTCGTATAGACTTCAACGATTGGTTTTTAAATTTTAACAATTATGTACATTATGCACACGAAATTTAAACTTGTTAGTAAATATTTATTCAAAATTTATAACTTAAATAATTTGACTCATTGCAGAGGTGGCTTACACATTATTGGTATATTTTGTCCATTAGTAAAACTGGACTTGATTTGAAATAAGTACTGGCTAGCGTTTCAGGAAGTACACAACGTCCATGGCTGGCTTGCAGAGTGCCTTTCCCCCTTCACCATGCTCGGACAACGTACACGTGGCAGTATGTGGAAGGATTTCCACCTGCCACAAGACCAGGTGTCCTAATGTGACGTCGTCGATGCCGACCAATCGTAACGGACGTCACATACTGCTTGGGTTGACACCTGGGGTAATTCAATCCAACTTGACTAGCACGAGTGTGTGTTTCAATTCCCACTCATGTAATAGCCTTATACTTCGGTTGTTAAGGACTTAATAGTCTTACAACCTAACGGCTATAACTAAATAGCACTCTTTAAGTACATAAATGCATGGGGTCTGTGGCTCTAATTCCTTCCCCCAGGAGTAATTAATAAGCACATTATGTGCATTAAACAGTGGTACATGTTCTAACGAACGCACACCAACTTTAATCCAAGAGAAGAAGAAGAAGATATGGGTAATGGTAACCGGGATGTTTTCATTCACGTCCGTGCTGTTGAGAATGAGTATCAGAATCGCTAAATTAATACAACTCCAGATGCACCTGGAATATGCGAGGAGATTGTTGGATGAACTAGCTATGGAGGCAATAGCAGAGGAAGCCAAGATAGAAGAGGATGAGGAGGAGAGAAAAAAGAAAGAAGAGGAGGAAAAGAGAAAACCATGTTACCTCACCTCATGATGAGACACAGTTGTGAGGTAAAGCCAGCGGTGAGGACACCACCACCAACACGTCAACCACAACCGATACCACCTCCGCCAAGAGTCACTGTCCCCCAGACTGAGAACTGGGATGAGGAGTTGGAGAAACAGCGTGGGCGACGGCAAGGATAGTTGTTGTTGTTGTTGTTGTTGTAGGGTTAAACGCCATTTTTCAGCACAAGATAGGCTATACATTGCGCTAGTATTAATGGTGGAAGAAGAACCAGGGAAACCCCACGAGAAGCTACTGGCAAGCTTTCTCACATACCAACATAGGCCGAACCCGTGACTAGAACCCACGCAGACAGAGGTGAGATGGCAGTAATCCGTAACAGTGAGCGCTTTAGACCACTCGGCCACTCTGGACCCCCGGCAAGGACAGTATTCCCGGGTGTGGCATATAAGAAGATTGGGTTAATGAGGCTAATTATCCTGCCTCTGCACTCCCAACCACACACATCAATTGGGAGAAAAATTGGAATAGGCGCTGCCTGTGTGGTGCTTGGCCTGGAAGGTGCAGGCATTAACCAGATGTATTTGGAGTTTAAAAACCAGCCCTTCTCAGGGCTAACAAAATCTCTAGAAAAGAGGCTATTTACATTGCCAATTTGTATGAGTGTGGAGTAGTGTGATTATAAACACTCACTCATTTACTAATATGATTGTGTGTGTGTGTGTGTGTGTGTGTGTGTGTGTGTGTTTGTATGAGCTCACGTACGTTTGCGTGGATAGTAGATTATTTGAGTTTGTAAGCGCTAGGATACGCTTGTGTGGATAGTAGAGTGGTGTTTTTTTTCTCCCTTCTGTGTAAATGGTATAATTGGGTTGTTGTTTTTCCCCCTCGCGTGTGGGTAGTATATATTTGTTTTGTTTTGGCTTCTTCGCGTGTGTGGATAGTAAATTATGGTTATGTTTTTTGCTTCTTCGTGTGTGTTGATAGTATAATATAATATGGGTTTATTTGTTGCTTCTTCGCGTGTGTGGATAGTAATATTGTGCATTGTTATGGCACATTCATGTGTGTAACTTATGGTTATGTTTGTTTTGTTTTGCTTCTTCGCATGTGTGGATAGTATAATATGGGTTTGTGTTTTTGCTTCTTCGCGTGTGTGGATAGCATATTATATGTGAAGTGAGTGTAGGGGATGTTTTCCTTCACGTCCGCTCTTGAGAAATATAAAGTCAAAGTGTTCGTCGTTCTCGCCATTCTACGGAATAAGGAAAGAAGAATGTGATAGCAGCTTTAGATTCGTTTAACAACTTAAAGGACATTTGGTATTGGATGGTGGATGGCTTGTATGTAGTGGAAAGGCTTGATAAGGAATAGAGGCATCCAGCTACCAACGATTTTGTCACAAAGCAAGTAGCCAGCATCAAAGTAGCCATGGATCTTGTGAAAGACATGATAGAGGAAGACGTGAAGAGATTAAGAGGCTTCATTCACCATGAATATGTGAAAGTGGGTAACTTGATTGACGACTTAGATTTTGTTATGAGAGTAAGATGTTTCCCGGAAGATATCGTGCTATGGACAGAGTGATCTTTTGTAAAATGGGGGCTGGAGCAGCTCAATAAAGCCGAAGAACTCATGAGAAATGTGTTAACAGGAGAACAGAAGAAGTGAAGAAGATAAAAGAAAGGTAGTCAAAGTAGAGAAATTAAAGAGAAAATATAAAGAAAGAGGATGAATTTGAGAAACTAAACATCAACTGGATGAAAGTCGAGGAAAATTCAGAGCCATAGACCATCCTGACTGGATGCCAGAGAATGAAGAAGAAGAAGAAGAAGAAGAAGAAGAAGAAGAAGAAGAAGAAGAAGAAGAAGAAGAAGAAGAAGAAGAAGAAGAAAGGAATATTAGGGAAAGTCAGAAACTGGTGTAAGAAGTGGAGCAAATAGAAGAAGAACCCAAATTTCCTTTTCAGGGCCACTCATATGCCTCGAAAATAATTGCTTTCTTGCCTCGATTTTTTAAAAATTATGTTATATAAATGTCTGTGACTGTACGTTGTATGATGTCTGTTGTATGGGTTATATCAGTCTAAGCCCCCCACTTTCTTCCCTATGGAGGTCAGCCCAGTGCACTGTACTGTGACGTCACCTCACAGGGTTGCAACATTGTTACCAATCTTCCGTACCGTGACGTCAGACGCTATACAGACCCGACTTTCCCTTGTCGCTATACAAACCCAATAGTCCCCATGCTCAGTTTTCATTGACGCTATCAATTTCCCAGTGTGTCTTGATGCTATAGTGGCACAGGGGGGTCTTGTAATGCTAATTCTCACTGACGCTATACATTTTGACACTATATTAGCCCGGGGGGTGGGGTGGTCTTGTAATGCTAATTCCCATTTACGTTATAGTGCCCGACTTCATTACTCACGTAAAATCTGGTTACTCCAAAGAGATCCAAGGTTAGTGAATCAAGGCTGCGTCCTTGCACCGACACTCTTTGCCATCTTCTTCCCGATGCTCCTCCAGTACGCCTTCAAGGACTTCAGCGATGGAATGTACATTCATGCCAGGGCTGACGGCAAGCTGTTCAACCTTGCCCTTCTATTTGCTAAGACTAAAGTCACAGAGGTTCTCATCCGTGAATTGCTCTTTGCCGACTATGCAGTCTTGACATCATACACGGAATATGGACTTGAGCAGCTGGTATGCTGCCTCTCCCACGCATCTAAGGAGTTTGGACTGACCATCAGTCTGAAGAAAACGAATATCATAGCGCAGGACGCAGACTTGCCTCCCACCATCGCCATCGATGGGTACAACATGGAAGTTGTTGAGAACTTCAAATACTTTGGGTCCACCATCTCCAGTTCGCTCTCCATTGATTTTGAGGTGAACGGCAAGATTGCCAAGGCAGCAAGAGTTATGGCCAGACTGAACCAGAGGGTCTGAAACAACCCCAACCTCACTGAGAAGACCAAATTGCACATCTACCAGGCCTGCGTACTTAGCACTCTCCTCTTTATTAGCGAAACATGGACCACCTATGTGAGCTTGGAGAGGAAACTTAACAGCTTCCACTTGAGATTCCCCCGGCGCATTCTGCTCATCCAGTGGCAGGGCAAAGTACTCAGCACAGAGGTTTTGGAACGCGCCAACATGAACAGCATGTTCTCCATTCTCAGCGATTGGCGCGTTTGCTTGCTCGGCTACGTCAAGAGAATGGACCCAGGCCGCATTCCCAAAGACCTGCTATACGGCGAGCTACAAGAAGGCGTACGACTGACTCGATTGCAACGTCTGCGTTACAAAGATGTCTGCAAGAAGGCCATGAAGACGGCCAACATCAACGTCAACGACTGGGAGACCTGTGCTGACGTCCGCTCAACCTGGAGCCTAGCTGTCAGACAGGGCGTTCAAAAAGCCAAGGAAGCGATAAACACAAACCTCGCTGACAAGAGAGCCAGGAGGCAAGCAAAACAAACACAGCCTCAACAAGCATCGACGTTCATCTGCAGCAAGTGCGACAGAGACTGTCACTCTAGGGTCGGACTCTTAGCCACTCGCGAAGGTACAGATAGGACACCCAACCTGAAGCTAAACCATCGTCTCCCGAAGGCGGACGGATGCCGAGAGAGTTCCGTTATCACCTTGCATCGAAGACAATATTGACTCATGATTATAAATAATAAACATTGCTACAATATGAACGTCATTGACTTTTCAGCGACACGCGAGCAAGCACCCGTCAAGCATCAGCGGGCGTTACCAAATTAGTAGTAAATGGGGTCACTTTAGGGACAATGGGACTTAGCATTAAAAACACCCCTGGGTCACTTTAGGGACAATGGAAATTTAACATGGAGAAAAAACGTGGGTCACTTTAGGGACAATGGGAATTTAACATAGAGCTTGGGTCTGTCTAGGGACAAGGGAAATTAACATGGGAATAGAGTTTGGGCTTGTCTAGGGAAAAGGGGAATTGAATATGGGATTTTTTTTTATAAAAAAAAAATAATTTAAAAAAAGGGGTAGGCAATTGAAAGGCTATCTCTTTTCGAGAAATATGGCTGGCCCTGAAAAGGGCCTTTGGGTTTATTCTGCTTCTTCTTCTTCTTCTATTTCTTCCATTTCCTCATCCACCCCCTAATCTTTCCCAAAATTCCTTTGTTCTTCCTTTTTTCTTTTTCAGGTAACCAGTCTGTGTGACCCATAGCCCTGAACTTCTCTTGTATCTTGATCCAATTGTTGTTGAGTTTGTCAAAGGCCTCTTTTTCCTTTAAGTTTTCTTTCTCCTTTCTTTCTTTACTCCACTTGTCTTTGATCTTTTTCACTTCTTCCTCCATTACTTTTCTCATAAGTTGTTCCGATTTCTTAAGCTGGTCTAGGCCTTTTTTGACAAAGGACCACTCTGTCCATTCCATTACCTCTTCCAAAAAACACCTGACTTCTAGCACATTATCCATGGCTTCTTTCAAGTGACCAATCTTTACATATTCTGGATCTATAAAGCCTCTTAGTTTTTTTACTTCTTCTTCTATCATCTCTGCCACCAGATCCATGGCTGATTTTAGGTTTGTCACTTGCCTTCTGACAAAATCTCGGGTAAGTTCATGCTTCCATTCTCGTTCAATCCTTTCCACTACATAAGCTCCATCCACCATCCAATACCAAATGTCTTTCAACTGGTTGAACAATTCTGTTACAGCTACCATCTTCCTTGTCTTTATTCCGTAGAATGGTTCCAACGACGAACGTGGTGGGTTCTTATAGTGAAAGCGCGGACGTCATGGAAAACATCCCCCTAAAACATAAAATTGATCTTACCTAGATCATGACCAAACATCGCGCGGACGTGAAGGAAAACATCCCCTACTTTTCGCATTTCATGTAATATACTATTCACATAAGTGAAGCAACATTTAACAAACCCCAGATCTACTATTTACACACTCAAATCATTAAAACTAAATCCATAATCTACTATCCACACAATCGTACGTGAACCGTTACAAATCCCTAACTATACTCTCCACATACGATAAGAAACAATAAAGAAACCCATAATCTACTATTCACACAAACTTACGTGATCAGTTACAAACACAAACACAAATACACAAACACATACACTCTCACTATGAATAAAGAGTTAGTGTTTATATTCACACTACTCTACCTACACACATTGGCAAATCGATCGTTATTTCTTTTCTAGAGTATTGGGTAGCCCTGAAAAGGGCTGTTGGTTTTTTTGAACTCCAGATGCACCTATCTAATGATGGCACCTTCCTGGCCTTGCACCACACACACATCTTCGACTCCAGTCTCCTTGCCAATTCACCCTTGTTGCTGTAAGTGCAGAGGCGGGTTGAGTGGCTTCACTATTCCAATCTTCTGTCTCTGGAATAGTGAAGACTTCCCTTTCTCTTCTTCTATTTCTTATTCTAGGATGAATTGGCATCCTTGCCTCCTGTTGCAAATGTGGTGCAGCTACAGGTAGGCGAGATGTTCTTGCCTTAGGTGTCACCTTGCACACAGGGTTCATCATAGGGTGACACCTGAACTCTCTCTTTCTTTCCTCCTCTTCTTTCATTTTTCTCTCTTCCTCCTCCTGTTTTATCCTGGCTTCTTCCACAAGAGCCTCCGCAGCCAGCTCGTTCAGGAGGCATCTGGCATATTCCAGGTGCATCTGGAGTTCAAAAAGTTTTTCAAGTCTGCTACTCATTTTTATTGTTGATCAGTTAACAAGGGTAGCTAGACTGTCCAGCGAGTTTCAATTTATACTGAAAGCGCGGACGTGATGGAAAACATCCCCCTGAAACATAAAATTGATCTTACCTAGATCATGACCTAAAACAACAACGCGCGGACCTAAAAGAAACACTCACTCACTTTTTTATGCTACCCATTACTATGGTAAAATTTTTTTATAAATCACTTCAATAGACTATCCACATACGCAAAGCAATCCAATCTAACCCCAAATCTACACCTCAAACACCAAAAAAAAACATGATTTTAATCTACTATCCACACCAGCTTACTTGAGCGCTTACAAACTCACAAACACATACCCTCACATTTTTTTAAAGAAAGAGTTAGTGTTTATATTCACACTACTCTACTTACACACATTGGCAAATCGATCGTTATTTCTTTTCTAGAGTATTGGGTAGCCCTGAAAAGGGCTGTTTTTTTGTTTGCTATAGCATTCTTTTTTAGTTTCTAAGAATGCGATGTCCTCTGAGGATAGACTTTCTGGCGATAGGTCTGCTTCTTCGGAAAGAGAAGAAGAACTCTTTGGTGTCGATACGGCAATCGACAAAGCCTCTGTCAGGTTCAGGTTGCTGCTGTTGTTGTTGTTGTTGCTGCTGTTGCTGCTGTTGCTGCTGTCTCTGAAGTCTGTACTTCTCTGTCCATTCTTCTTTTTCCCTGTTCATTTCTTCTCTGAAGAGCTCTTCTATCAGGTCTTCAGTGATTTTTAACATTCTCACATTTTCTATTTCTTCTGGCTTCGGTATCAGACTGTGTCTGACCCTATGCAAATTCACGTAGGCTTCGTTGAGCTTAGCTAGTTTGGAGCACATCTTCGTAGGAGGATGAGTCGACAATGGATGGTAAGACTGGAAACAACCCGGTTCTTAAAGTCAAAGCGCGGACGTGAAGGAAAACATCCCCCACACGGTTTTCGAGTCGCAACGTTCAATGAGTGTTATGAGAGAGATAGTAAGAAATGAAAGAGCATCAATCCAACATTCTTATACCTAAACAAAAGACAAAGGCATTTTTTCAAAACACAACATTTTTTATTCAAAAATCACTTAACACTAACCAACAACAACTCTAACATATTTTTAACAATAATCCAAAATGATAACATCAAACATTTTTTTTCTTCAAATACAATCTACTTTAAACAGGGCTAACAACGTTGTGAATGAAATTGTGATTTCCACTGTTGGAAATCATTAGGCCATTGATGGACACTACGTTTCCTAGCTTGAGACAAAAGATAAGCATAATGGTCACAAAACCATTTATCTACTTTCACATCGTTTCTAGTAGAAGAACGAGGATCAAAATGAGTTACTAAATGTTCTAAGGATTAGCCCAGGCTGCGATGATGCAGAAAATACACACAGTACTGTCCACACACCAAGGAATCTGTGCCTTGTAATTTCACGTTATTGAATCGGGTGGTCTGAGCATTTCTTCTCATAAAGTCAATGATATCGTCTTCCAAAGGGGGCAATCCGTACGAATCGAAATATTCCACATAGCCTTCTTGAGGAAAGTAGACGGCTACCCAGTGGGTTCTTGGGAGATGACTGTCGTCCGTGTTGATCACGTAAGCTTGATGGTCTTGAGGTTTGCGATGAGGGAGTTCATCTTTAGCACAGACGACAGGATTCCAAGAAGCTGTATACGAACTGTGGTTCAAAAGGTAATAAAGTTCCCAGGTATCCATTGATTTGTGTGTGCTTTTTTCTTCTTCACAGGTAATAATAAGTCGTCAATTCGATCCTGACTTTTTGCTTGAAAATGTCTGACGAATAAACGGTTATTCGTTCTGTTTCCTCACTCTGATTCAGGAGAGCTTCGATACGATGGATCTCTTGAGTGGTTAATGGTGGACAAGAATGTTCACGCAAGTCTTTATACCACTGATGCAACACGTCTTTGTTCGAGATGAGACTCCAAGCTTCGTCCAGATACTCGTCCAATTTTTCTTCTTGACTCAGCATCAGACATTTATCGTGTTGAATTTGACTGGGATGATCGTTTTGACATCCATAGCAATTTTTCTTGATCAATTCCGTCATTTTTTCGACTAAGTGTTTGGCAAAACAGGAGACTAAATGGGCTTCTTGTTCTGGCCATCTTGACTTCATCATGATCACTTCTTCTTCTTTTTCCACGGTCCCCTCACATTCCATCTTTAAAGTTTCTCCACTAGGTAAAGAGGGATAACAGTCTTCCATGGCTTCTAATAGTCTAGAATGACTTCTCTCAAACTGTTGATTTCTATCGTATTATCGAATTCTGCATACAGGAGGACGTTCACCGTCTCTGGTAGAGCACTCGAAAACTGAAGTTCCACACGAATCTGGCCAGATTTTATAGGGTGGAAATGTCCCTCATCGCTGCCTTGGTCAGGAGTGAAATCGAAAGCCCACAAAGCATAGCCTCCTACATAATCCTCGTACGTAATGCCGTGACTGGTGTTGGTTCCTAACTGTCCGGTGGCTTCGTACAGGGACAAGTACGATCTCAAATAATTCTTCGCGGCACCAAAGTTAGGCTCGAAAGGTCGGGTACACAAGGTCTTGCCATCGCGACTGACTTCAATCTTGGACACATTGTAATGTTGAAACTCAAAAGGATTTTGATCGTGGACTCCATTGAAGGCTGAATTCCTGACGATACCAACGATCAAACGCTTGGGTAACTGTCCTTGGAACAGATGATCTTCGATCATGGATCGCTGTCCAGTGGGAATGGTGAACGTTTTCACTTCCACGCGTCGGATCGGATACTTGGCGGTCGTTCTGCTTAACGTCTGACTGATGTCGTTTCCCACTTTAGGTAACACTTCCACACGACGCACGTAAAGTCGGGCTTCTTGAATGATAGTTTTGTATTCATTGGCATGGGCCATCAAATGGAAAGCGGCACTGCTACGATTCAGTCTCAGACGGATATACACCCCGTTCAGCAAATACTTTTCTTGTAACCACATGTCCAAATGCAAACGATCCATCAGTTCTAAACTTCGCCCTTGCAGAATTTTCTGTCGTCGAGCCATATATCCCGCATTGTGAGGATTGTCATCTTCTGGTGCAATAGCTAGGTCGGTAAACGTGGTTGTACCCGCTGTGTCAGGTTTCCATACCACGCAAGCATCCAGATGAGTGTTCTTGGCTTCTTTTCCGTACGTCAAGAGATTTTCCAGGTAGGGGCGATAAGGGTAAGTATCCATGCTGCTGCTGACCAGTTTGTTATTCAAGTACAAGTCCACTTCGCTGAACAAGGAATGCATGAAATTGTTGACAGGAGCTACTCTAGCAACGTCTGCAGGATTAGTGTTGTCCGTTTTGCTCACTTTCACTTTCAAATACAGGTAACTGCTATTCAGATCGATGTAATCTTCGGGTTGTCCTTTGATTTCAAACTCGATGAGAGCTGATTCCGTCAAAGAGGAGACGGGATGAAATTCCACCCACTGAGATTCTTGCATCGTCATCATGGTAGGGGGCATGGCAAACAGATCCAGTTCCGTCTTGGAACAAGCGCAAGATTCTCGGTGCATCATTTTTTTTCTGTGTCTCAATAATCGAAAACGTCTAAGTCTCGAACGGTTCTTCTTTTCTTGGCCTTTCTCGCTTGAAGTCTAGTGAAAGGGTGTTTTCTTCGTCGTCTCTTTCTGCCTTGTCCTTGCTGAATGCCTGACTCGGTAGCGTGCAGGGCATTTATAGGTGTGTCTCGTCGGCCCAAAATGTCTTTGCCCGTTTGCAGCAAGACATTTTTGCCTGCCCTCATGAAGGCTTCTTTAGGGTTTTGTTTGTCGATGATGACATTTTGGAGAAATTCTTTTCCTTGCGTCAGTGCCGCATCTTTCAAGGCGTGCAATCCGCGTGTCACCATCGGTTTCAACACCGGGGCCACCAAACGAAAGGCCGATTTTAACATGTCTCCTAAACCGTGTCCTCGCTGTCGAGCAACCCCTCGGTACACTGGATACATGACTTACTTACGAGTCGTGAGAAAACCGTTTTCGAAAATGGAGTTTCACCGTGACTTTTCCTTTGGTGAATGGAATATTTTGTCCCAAATCTCCTTTTATAGTAATGTTGACCGTGTCCAAATACGACTTGCTGACAGGCAAATAGTGAGGATGGACAAATTCGCGGTGGACGTGGTAAGTGTTTCCACCTTCCTCGTCAGCGTTCGCGGAAGAATCCACTTTGAAAGGAATGACACGCAGTAACGGCACGGAGGTGTGTCCCACCACGTTGTACTCCACCACATCGGAATACACAAACATCAAATTCAGTCCTTGGTTCAGTTTTACTGGGGTACGAAAATACTTGGCAAATGACTCGTTGTCAGAAATGACTGATGATTCGGGTGATGTTTTTTGTTCTACTTTCTTCCTCAGCTCCGTGTCACAGCCCAACATGTCAAACAATTCAGGACAAAATAAGAAAGACATGACTTTACGCCCCTCAGGAAATTTTATCAGGAAGCGACGAGCTGTTTTGTGGTACTCCAGGGTGACACTTTTTTGGGCACTTTCCAAAGCTTTCAGAAACACACCATTAAACCTGGTGGCTATGGTGTTGACCAAATGTTGACCACTGAAATAATAGCCTGGGGGAATGAACAAGTGATAGGTGGTCCACTTTTGATTTTTTGTGGGAAGGGTTTTCTTGTCATATTTGCTATGGGTATCCATCCACTGTTGCACTTGCTCGTCATGAACTTCCACATGAAAAAAATTTTGATTGGGAAGGACATTGAGGACTTGGGTTGGGTGAATCATTTCTGCTAAAGCCACTTCCCAATGGGCTTCGTGATCTAAGGGGATGGCTTGAGGTAATTTAGCCGTGTAACAGCACAACGTGTTGTGGGGAAACACCTCCATGGAACTGTCACTGGGTAAGGTTAAGTAAAATTGGTTTTCGTGACTCATAATTCCAGAGTTCTGTGGCTGTCCGAGGGGATATTACTGGACGTCAGAGACGTGTCTCCGCCCAAAATGGGGTTCTGGTTGTTATTGGAGTGGTGACTGACACTGGCACTGGACACAAGGTTCCCGTTCGAGGAGAATTTCAGGGAGGGATTAGGAAGAAGGTAACCGATGCAACTGCTCAATAAAATGGTCCACAATTGTTTGTCTCCTTGATGCAAACTCAAATTGGCAATGGCTGCCCCGATGACACAATACACCACGAAGATTTGGCAGAAAAAGACGATTTGCGTTTTAGGCACACGTTCTCCACACCACACCCACAAGGGTTGTTTTTGTAAATCTTGCACAGAAGAACTAGGTGAAGAAGGAGTGGTCGACGTAGCTGCGTCTGCTGTGTGAAAGGGCATGATGGTCACTTCTTTTTATAGTCGATGACTTGCGAAGCGTCGATCCAAGAATCGAAACTGGGTGGATATCCTTTCCAACGTACTTTGACTTCTTTGACACGTCGTTTGCCCACTTTACGGGTTCTGCGTTCGAGAATGCTTTCGATGTCGTACACGTCGTCTTCTTTTTTGGTGACACGTTGTAACTCGGGTAAATAAAACGTTCCTTTGAGCACTTCTCCGTTCATGTCTTCCAATTCATAGACGGCAGGATGACGGCCATGCACTCGTCCAGTGACGCGAAACAATTCGGTCGTCCAGTTAGGTAAGTAACCTTTGTCGAAAGTGCGTTTGGTTTTGCCAATGCGCACCCAATCTCCTATGGCCAACACTCCACTTTTCTTGGGGACAGCCCTCGTCGGAGACGTACCAAACAGACGCTCAAACACCAACACTTCGTTGTCGGGAGTCACGTCTTGCGGGGCACGTCCGATGCTTCGATGGTAAGATTGGTTGTACGCTTGCACCAGGTGCGGTAAGATGTCGATGTACTTCAGAGTGTGGTGATGCGTAAAATATTTCCACATGCGTTCTTTCAAAGTGCGTTGAAAACGTTTCACGATGCTGGCTTTGGTTTCGGGATTCTCGGTGGTAAAAAAATGAATGTCACGTTTCTTTAATTCTTTTTGGAAAGCTTGGTTCAGAAATTCGGTGCCTTTGTCCGTTTGCCATCGAAGTGGGTGACGGCCACTTTGTTTCAACACCCGTTGCAGGGCTCGCACTAACTCGCTGCTGGATTTGGAAGTCAAGGGTACGACCCAGGCAAATTTGGAAAAGACGTCGATGACACAAAACAAATATCTGTAGCCACGATTGTAGCTGGCCAAATGAGAGACATCGGCTAAATCGGCTTGCCATTGATGATCGATGCCTTCCACTTGGGTGCGACTTCTGGCAAACTTGCGTTGAATGGGTTTGTGCAAAGTGTAGGTAGCTTGTTCTTGTAACCATCGTTGCACTTGAGGTAAACGGAGACTTTTCAGTCGCGTTTTGGCAGCACGATACAATTTTTGAACTCCTGCGTAACCTGCAGGATGCGAGGGATCGTAGTAAATGCTGGCTAAGACTTTTTCCATTTTTTGTGTTTGTGTCTTAATAAGTCACCCACTCTTCAGTGATGCTACTTTGGGTGGGACGGAAGGGTGGTTTAGAAACGGATTTACGTGTCCGATGGGCTACGGGAGTAGAAGTCGAAGGTAGTGGTGGAGGTGGAGGTGGCAATGGAATGGCTTCGGTTTTCTTTTCTTTTTTCACTTCTGGTTTCCCTTCTTTCTTTTTCACTTCTGTCGAAGGAGGAGTGGACATCATCTTTTTAACCCAAGCTTTCATTTCTTCTCGTTGGGGTGTGGGGGACGGGGTCAACAAGGATGCTGCAATCTTACTCGAAATGGGAGCCGCTGACGGTGTTTGAAACACTTCTCGCATCTCTTCTTCCTCAGGTCTTCGTGGGGTAGCATCTCTGGTGACCCCTGGGGATGGTAGTAGTGGTGGTGGTGGTGGTGGTAATGATGATGGTGCTGGACTTTTCATCAAGGTCTTAAAATCTTTCAGAGTGGGTAGAGCTGTTTCGTCTAAAGCTTTCTGGTGAAAGAGTTGCAGTCGTTGCAAGAGTTGACCGTACTTTTGCGATTTTTCTGTTTCGGACAAATCTTGGCGATCCATCAAAGACTGCAATTCGTGTTGTAACTGGGACATTTCGCTCACATTGGGATTGGGAGGTAAATGCGGGGTGCGTTGTTCTTGCCACCGATGGTATTCCATCCATCCTTTGTAAGGCACTAAAGCTAGTTTTCGTCCTTCCATGGGGTTGTCAGGGGTCAATTCTGAGATCTTGGGACTTCCGAGGGCCTTTTTATCTTGCTCCCACCAGACCTCCCATAATGGTTCCCAAGACTCCTTTCAGTATGGGGCCTAACAAGAGAGGCAAAATGCCTCCACGTTGCACTAACATCTTCTTCTTTTGACGAATGGGAATTTTCTTTCGAACCATTTGGCGAAGAACGTGACGATGTTTGCTTAAGCATTTTTTCTGGTGTTTGGACAAAGAGATCGTGCCTTTCAAAACGTTCAAACAACATTCGCACACGGTATCGATGACCTCTTTGGAGGCCGTTTGAATGAGTTTTTTTCGTAGGGGTGGAGAAGCTTTGGACAGGACAGATAACATGTCCCCATGTTTGGCTAACGTGGTGGCAGTCCTTTCCTTTTCTTTCCTTGGGGTTTTCTGGAGGGTGACATCTTTGAGTCTTCAGGAGCACCAAAAAACACTGATACCCGACTTGGTCACAGGTCTTTTTTATACTGGAACGCGTCGCCACTGATTGTCTTTACGGCGTATCAACTTCATGACAGGCATGACACGTCGTGCAGGGGTACGTAACGGACTAAATCGAGCCAGTTCTTGCTTGGACAAATCCAGTAAACTTTGTAACATGCGCGATCTTTCATGGACTTTGATTTTGGGAGAAGGTACTTTGTGAGCAGCAGCCACTGCCACTAAATTGGAGGGTCCTGCCACTGGGGAAGTTCTTTTGGGGGTCATCAACGGAGAAGTTCTTGGTGTAATCAACGTCTCCAAGTACTCTTCAGTTCCTGGTGTCATCAACGGAGAAGTGGACAAATGTGAGGCTGCCGTGGTTTGCGAGTGTAAGGTTGCGTCCTGGCCGAAGTGCCTCTCTTGCGACTAGTTTTCTTCTGTGGACTTTTCTTTTTCTGGGGACTTTTTCTCTGTTTCTTTTTCTGGGGGCTTCTTTTCTTTTTCTGGGGTGGTGTCTGGTAAGAGGAGGGTCCCGCCACTGGAGAAGTTCTCCTTGGGGACTTGGTCTTTTTCTTCTTGGGGCTTCGTTGGACTTTTTTCTTGGGGATAACTTTGGGGGCATTAGGATCCCATCTTAAGAGTGAGCGAATGATGACGCCTCCTAGAGTACCGCTCCCTCCAGGTTTCAAAATGATTTGTTTTTTGGTTTGAGTGTCGATGCGGGGATCGGCCAGTTGGACCAAAGCGACTTTGTTTCGATCGATAAAGCGTTTGGTTTGATGAGGAATCTGAATGATTCCTTGGAGTATTTGACGTGCCGTCACCGTGAACCATCGTAAGACTTCTTTGAGACTAGCTTCTAAGACACGAGCTCGTGTTTGTGGATTTTTTTCTCGACTGATGCCATACAAGGCACGAATCAATTTGACGGGAAGACGCGACTGAAGGGACGTCATGTTCACACTGTGTGAGACAGACGAAAAGGGCCTGAGGTTTTTATAGATTTTTTATGGGGAGTGAAATGAAGTCGAGGACGGAGACGTGTACAGGACAGGCCCTCCGTCTTGGCACCAATGGTGAAACAAGTGGGTACGAAATCGCAAATCCTCGGGGGTGGTAGGTTTCAAATCGACGAGTAAATAGGCGTGTGGTATTTGAGTGGCATCGTCGTAGGCCTGAGTCAGCCAAGGTGTTCCTAACTGTTTGGCTAAGACTTGCACTTGCGATTTATCTCGAGGGCTTTTAAACAAGACCACGTAATGTGCATTGAGACTGATGGTGCGATGGGCTTTACTTTGTTGAAACAAATTTTGGGTGATGTAAACGACACTGGCATTACGGTGATGCCCTTTGCGCGTGAACCACAATTTAATTTCTTCTTCGTCTTCTCCTAACATATCGTCGAAAATGACCAAATGGGTTTGACGGGAGTCAGAGACGATGCCGTCGTCTTCTTTAGGAATGCCTTCCACAAACACGATGGAATCGCCTTGACTTTCTCGCAAGAGGTTGTACGCCGATTGCCACTCTTTGTAACACCACACGATCCGTTGAGGTGGCCGATCGATCAAATGATGTTTATGTTCGATCAAACGTTTGACGAATTCGGTTTTGCCTGAACCGCTAGGTCCAGCAATGAGCATGTTAAAGGGATGGCGACGATACAAAGCCTCCCAACTGGCACGATCTAAGTGTTCGTCGATGACTTTGACAGTAGAGGAAGAGGGAGCAGAGACAGCAGAGGTAGCCATAGTGTGAGAAATGTCACTTGTGACACGAAAAACAAACAAGACAAGAGTTTATATACGTTTTCAGAACACGTTTATTGAATGTTTTTTTCAAACATGAATACGAAAGACAAAAATACATAAAAGCCAAAGGCTTAAGTACAAGAATAAAAGGCACATGATAACTATGAACGTGGAATAAACACAAGTGTCTGTACAACATGTTTTGGGTAATGTTCTAACCAGTTCTATAGTAGGGGGTAAGGTCACACAAGTGTCCTCCCGAAAGGGTCTTTCAGGTCTGTCCACGACAGTCCCGTCCTGGGTGACGGGTTCTTCTGGCACCGTCACTAACACGGGTTGAAAAGTAACTTTTTTCCTTGAACAACTCTCGTGCATACTGGGCCACTTCTTGGGTCCAAGCCTCAAAACCCCATTCTTTCCAGGCACGGACATCTGTCCAATGGGGATGTAAGTCACAAGCTACACACACATCGTCATACACGTCTTGGGTAGCTAAAAGTTGACGAATCTTTTTTTCCTGTTGAGGTCGAGAAGTATCCAGATGAAAACGCAAGGCTTTGAGCAAAAGGAGTTTTTCGTGACCATTTAAGGCCATTGAGATGGTAAGTACTGATCGTAAAGAGTCCACAAAGAATCGGCTGGTAAACGAAATCCCAGAAAACAAGTCACTAAGACACACACCACTTGTCGTCCCAAATTGAATGGATAAAATTCTTGTAATAATTGATGGTAATGATCCACGGTTTGAATATGGTCATTGAGTACCTTCCACGGAATCTGTTGAATGATATGTGACATAATCCGTGGCATGGCAATTTGATTTTATAGTGTCTTTGTTTCGGAAGCAATAAAGGTAATTTCTAACCAAACATGTTCGTTCTCCAGTAGGGAATTTAAATGTTACATACTGTAACTGAAACGTCAGAGTTTGTCTAGAGGTGTCGTCTTTTTCTAAGCAGATTCCATGTAACAAATGTTGGTAATCCTTTAACTCGTCTTCCTCAATACGTTGCAGTAAGTGAATCTCGAAGTAACCAAAATTACGAACGTCTGGTCCATCCTCATTCATAAACTGAAAGTGTTCAACAAGGTCTGACCACTGAAACAATTTCTGACGAATCAGTCCTCTTATACCATTCAGGTACCAGTGGTTAAAGATCTGGTGACGTAACGGATGCAATTGTTCTTTACGTTTGACTTGTATTTTCACCAGCTCTCGGTAAATCCTTTCTCGCAATTCCTCAGGCAAGCCTAAAATGTTCTCTTGTAAAGTATCCATAAGTATATACACTGTTTTTGGAATCGTTGGGTGGTGGCCAATACCCTCGTTTACCTTTGTGCCTAATGTAATATCCACTCATAATCAGTCTTCTTGTACTTTGGAACATAGCATAATTTAAAAACGGACGAATCACTTTGAGTTTGCGTTTCACTTGTATTTTGATCAGCTCTCGGTAAATGCGTTCTCTCAACTCCACAGGCAAAGCACGAATGTTCTCTAGCAAAGTATCCATGAATAGGTCATACTAAATCCTCTTTGGTCTGACACAAGAAATGTACTCTTTGCACAAACATGGTTTTACTTCAGTGTCGAATTTAAATCGTTGAGTCACTAATCTACACATTACAATTCGTTCAGAAGTTTCCTCTTTCACTAAGTTGACATTGTGTTCAAGATGTTGGTAATTCGTTAACTCTTCCTCTGGAATTCGATGCAGTACGTTTACAATGATGTAGGTAGAATCGTCCATACCAAACCAATCCTTTTTAAAACTAGAGGATCGTTGATCAATGTCTGTCCGATGGAACACTTTCAATTGAATCAATCCTTGTATAGCCTTCAGGTACCAGTGGTTCAAACACCGGTGACGTAACGGATGCAATTGTTCTTTACGTTTCACTTGTATTTTAACCAGTTCTCGATAAATGCGTTCTCTCAACTCCACAGGCAAAGCACGAATGATCTCTTGTAAAGTATCCACGAACAGATTATTATGGTAAGAAGTTACTTCAATGTCTCGGTCCCACTAAGGGTAAGTAATGACAATTCGGTGACCATCGAGCATGTTCTACGTAGGCCGAATCTTGCGGTTCCCAGTGGTGAAGTGACACACCGCAACTGAAGCACTTGACTTTATCTCCTTCGCCCAAGTAGAAAAATCCGGCTCTGGCTAATTCTTCGGGGGTCGGTCCTCCCAGATACTTAAGCCATTTTCCTTTGAACGATTGAAGACGATTTTCAAAGTCGCAGTATTCCGACAAACGCACAGGGAACGAATATTCGTCTTTCACAGGTTCGTTTCGATGAGGGTTGGGTGACAGGAACAGGAGTTTGCTCAGGGATGGATGACATCCGTAGGGGGGTAGACGTGAAGGTGAACATTCCCCTTTAAAACGAAACCCAGTAAAATGTCCAAGAGGACGAGCGGCATCCCTTTCGCATCCCTCAGGTTTGACACGCACAGCATCACTTTCCATGATAAGGGTAGGGACACTAAAGTTCCCATGATGCTTTACGGCATCGCTCAGGTCACAACGTACAGCATCGTATCCATCGCAAGGCTCACAATCGCATTCCACTTCCGAAGCCCCACACTTGAATTGTGCCTTTCTAAACAACTTGTTTTGTGTTTCTCTGAAAGTATTCATCTTGTTCGCTCGGTCTTGGTAGTCACAATGAACTATCGATCTTGCCTAGGGTTCCTTTTTTATATACAGACCAATACCGACGTGACCGTACGGCAACGTAAAGTGATTGGGAAGTCTCACTCGCTTCTGGTACACGATTTGATAGACTTTTTCCAAGGGTCGACTGACGATGTGGTGAGTGGGTAAACGTACAATCTTGTTGGGTTGGTAAGTGGTCACTTTAAAGTTTCCATCCTCTCCCGATTGCAAGGCTTCTTTCAATACCCCAAAGTTGACCACTCGACTGGTACGATGATTCAGAGTCAGTCCTTTCACTTTGCACGTCGTGTGCACTTCTCCTTGTTTGTCACGGTATTCGTAGCCGTAATTTTTGGGACCGCCACTGACGAAACTTAGAATCTTGTCGTCGGGATGCTCGTCTGTCCAGGCTCCTAAACGGTTTCCTTCGATGTCAGGGTGATGTTGAATCGGGTGATGGATGTAAATGCAACTGTCCGTGTCAAAGTACAGGACGCGTTCTCCTAACAGTTCTAAAGCTTCGTACAATTTTAAGCGAGCATGGGCTGTCACGTAAGCCGCAATGATGACATTTCCAAAAGGGTCGTCTTGTACAAAGTCCAGATCTTCTTCGTAATTGACCAAGATCAAATCCTCTCGAACGACGTCCACGTGTTTCATGTATTTGGTTTTGTCGTGAATCATCTGGAAGTAGCGGGAAGGTTCTGTCAAATATTCCGTCTTGGGTAAACACGGTCGTTGTGCCATTTTACCCCACAAGCAATTTAACATCACTTTGGCAAACGATCGCCTGCCTTCGTTTTTCTCGATGTGGTCTAAAGTGATGCCTTCTTGTTCGTAGTATTTCTCTTTGAATTGTATTTGGTCTTCGGGAGTGTGACACCAAGAAGGATAGCCGCTGGCTTCTTGCTTCAGTTTCAAAAAGGCATCCACGTAGTCGGCGAAAATGCCTTTCTGAGTAGAGTCACCCTTGTGGTATTGTTGTGTCCTGGGAAAGTGGCAAATTTCGTACACTTCTAACAGTTGGTATCCCATGTCCAGAGCTTTGAACAATTCTACGCTGACCCAGGTTCCCGTCAAGGCCCGTTCTTCCTAGCTGTGCTGACAAGGTTGGTCTTGGTTGCACGTTTCGGCACAAGGAAAACATCAGTTTGCCTTGACAATGGTGAGGTAAGACGGGATGGTATAGGTTCGTGGGAGGCAAAACTTTACACTTGATCAAGCCTTCGTATTGTCGAATGTTTTTCAGGTCGATGTGTTCCGTTAACAATTGCGGGTGCCCTACAGGAAAGCGACAATATTTGCACACGTAGGGATACAGCGAACACACGTCCAAGTATTTGATTTCTTCTCCTTTCTCTTCGTCGGCTTGGTACAGCAAACAGGTGGCATTGGTCCTTCCTCCGTACAAACTATCCCTCGGGTTCAGCGGGTCCATGAACTGGTAACTTTCCACGAGGCGTTTAAACTCGGGATCGGTTTTCATACGGTGATCGTACTCGTGTTCCCACATTTCCACCACTTGGTATCCTTCCTGTTCCAACTTTAGGCGCCGCTGACAAGTGGCCTGGTACAGGTCTTCCACTGATTTTTAGTGTCACGGTCAGGGTAACAGACGGGACATCCGTGAAATAAGCAACCGTTAAACTCGTACACGATCTTTGAGTTTTCTAAGTCCCAGCCATCTACCGAATACGTTCCGATGGTCTTTTCGCCTCCTCCGTTGCGGGCATGCTGAATCCATTTGTCTTCCTTGTCGCACAAGTAATGTAACCAACGTAGGGCTTTGACCGAGTATTGACGTTTGACATAGTGGGTCGTTTGAGGGCTGATGACAGCCACGGTGTTTTCAGGCATGAATCGTTGTCGATACACTAAGGAACACGCTTTGGCAATGGTGCAAGCTTCTTTCAAAGGATCGACCCCTCCGTGTTCCATGAACAGTTCTCGAAATTTTCCACAGCAACGCCGTAAAATGCCCACGTCGGAACGACAATACTTTAGCATTTCTTCCTGAAAGTCGAAAGGGTCCGAGGCGTGAACCTGGTACCAAGCGTAGAAAGCTTCTCGTTGTTCGGTACGCATGTTGTCGGGGTCGTAATAGTGAGCCTCAGGTAAATGGGGTAGAACGGCGTGTTGATTGGCTTCCGTATTGAAAAAGTGTGGAAAGTACCCTTTAGCCATTTCTGTCATTCCAAACGTTTTAGGCATTCGACTCAAAGGCATGGCCAAATACCTCATCGAATCTTTAAACTGTACTTGTCCCACTTGCATGAAAATGATTTTGGCTCCGTTCAAAGTCACTTTAGGACGCTCGGTGCCTTGTTCCGTATAATATCTCAAAAGAAACTGTCCATCGTATCCGGAAAAATTGTGAGCCATCACCGTGGCATGACGATGACAATCTCCGTAACGTTCGATGTCCACGTCTTGTCGATGGGGTCTAAGACCCATTGGGCAAAATCGGCTAACGTGTTCGGTCCCCGAAAGATTTTTTCACGCCCTCCGGGAATCTTGCTGCAGTGAGGGCAATGACTGAAAATAGGTTCTTGAATGCACTTCTCGCACGCTCGATGGGCCACGCAGAAATTAGGAATGTGAATGCCGGTCTCTTGCATGCATTCGAAATCGAAAAAGATGAAATTGCCTTTCTTCTTGTGTCCGTCCTCTTTCTCTGGTGGGGGTTGGTATTTTTGCACGTAGCATTGGTGTTCCAAGTCCACGGTGTGGTGACAAATGTGACATTTTTTCTTTCCTCGACATACGTGTGCCTTGGCACTATTGGTACGTACGCCTTGTCCACACGTAGGGCACCATCTCAGGAGTTGACAAGCACATTTCTTCTGTGAACCTTGTGTTTTCAAATGTTGTTGGTAACAGGTAGGGTTGACAAACGTGCGCAGACAAGTTGAACAAGGCACTGGTTCTTCGCTCAGACAGGGTGGAGAGGCCAAACATCCTGAGTATTTCCATCCACAATGTTTGTGTTGCTCTCGATTATTATAACCATAGTCACATTTCTCACAATAATAAACATATCCCAGGAATCCGGTCGTACTGGTAATGGTATCGAAATTTTCATCGTGATGATAAAGGTGAATGTATTTTCCGTCCTTAAAATGTTTACCTCGAAACAAGAGGCCCGCGCATTTATTGAGGGTGCACTTTCAAGGTGTAGCGTGGAGCTAGGGCATCTTGCAATTTTTGCATCTCAGGAATGCCACAGGGTGCGTCTTTGGACAGGCCAGCTTGTTGCAACAGGAGTTCTGCTTCGTTTCGTTGTTTGGTTCGGTTCGATTTTCGAATGTTCTCCCAGGTTCTTTTCCATTCTACCGTGTCGTTCTTGTTGGCATAGGTTCGTCCCACCACGATGGCACGGGCTAAGCACATCTGGTCTTGAGGGTTGTAAATTCGGACGAGACTCTTTTTTGGTGTTGCGAAGGTCGTCCACCAGTACGACCTTTTTGCGTCCTGTCCCTTGAGGAAGAGAGACGTGAGCCATTTTCAGTGTGGCTTTACCATCGGTGATGTCAAACTGATCATTAGATTGTTGTACGTGTTGAATCTTGTCCATGACTTTGGAAGGGGTTAGTTCTGCGGGTCTGCTAAACTCGATCCAACCAGGGGATTTCAAACCGTCGTGATCTATGGATAGTGTCAAGCGATCGTCTTCTTTGGGTTGACATTGTCGCTTGAGTGCGGTGAGCAAAGAATCCCACATCTCGGTGATAAACCCTTCTGCTTTCTCCAAGGGTACGTCGGCCTTGAAATCTTTAAACTTCACCGTGTAGGTGTAAGCCGTGGTTCTAAATTTTCTAGAGGAGCGCTTTTCCGTTGCTCGAATGGAATAGTATTTTTCAGGGTTGACTAAGGGTGACGAACTTGGTTTCGAGGTTTCAAATTCTGGTTCACTCATGTCCTCTTCAAAATCACTGGCATGAATTTGTGCCAAGATTTCAGCTCTGGTACGAGGCGATAGATCACGTTTCTGCCTCTTACTTTCTTCTTCTTCTTTCTTCTCGAATGAATGGGATCGTTTCATCTTGAGTGCAAAACGTCAAATGACTCAAGTGTAAACACCATAAACTAATTTATAGTCATGTCAGACCAGCGTATATAAAAGGGTGCGTGTCTTGTCCTTTCACTATTCATTTCACTCTCAAGCCGAGCACAACGATGAAAGAGACTAACCAAATCGAACGTTTCGTCAGAGCTTTGCGAGGGGTCATTAGAAAATTCTCTTCAGACCAGCCGACGGACTACTCTCCTTCCTTTCGAGATAAAAGTCAAGATACTTGCTATATCTGTCAGAAGAAAGGGCATTGGTCTTCAGAATGTCCAGACCGTCAAAAAAGAACAAAAACAGGGGCTAAAAAAGACAAAAGTCAAGATACCTGTTATTATTGTAAAGAAAAAGGACATTGGTCTCCAGATTGCCCAAAAAAGAAACAAGAGGAATCAGAAGAAAAGAGGAATTCTTCAGAAGAAGAGAGGGATTCTTCGGAAGAAGAGAGAGATTCTTCAGAGGAAGAAAGAAGACAATTCTATTTAAAAGAGGCAAAGAAACAGGAGAAGAAAAGAAGAAGGGAAGAAAATGAGGAGAAAGAAGAGGAAAAGACGGTAAAGAAATTTAAAAAACAGAGAGACTAAACAAGGAGAAAGAAGAAGTCAATGAACTTTTTATTAAAGTGTAGTGTTGTGAATTGTGAATTGGATTGAAAAAAATGGAGAAAAGAATAAATGAATGATACAAGGTAAGTGTCTTTGAGTTATGATTTTAAAATAAGAAGCTACACTCACGCACTCATACACAGACACGTACTATAAGGGTAAAATGGGTGGGTTTTTTTTTTTTTTGGAGTTATTGGCAAATTGAAATTGTATTTCTTTTCGAGAAATGTGGGTGGCCCTGAAAAGGGCCTTTTTCTTTATGGTGTAGGGGTGAGTTTAAGCAATCAACTTTAACTGTCTTAAGCCTTTGCCACGGCCAAGGCCTACTTCTGGACTACGTAATGTTGATGATGATGATTGGGTTGAAATCACTAAGGGTGGTACGGTAGGCTTAGTCACAGGGTTGACGTGTTTAGCTCGGGAAGGTCGTATTCTCTTCGGTCGTGATAAAGAAGTCTGACACATTTGTTTCAGACTTCTTAACTCCGCTAAAATGTCTAACAGTACCGTGACCGTTTGATTTTCACCCTCTTGTTTCTTTGCTGCTACTTCTTCTTGCTGTTGTTGCTGTTGTTTTTTTCTTACCTCTTCTTCTTGCTGATGTTGCTGTAGGAGAAAAGCTTGTTCCGCTTCCTTTTGTCGTTGCATAAATTTCTCCAATTCTTCTTTTTGTCTCTGTCTAAAATTCTCCACTTGCGGTAATGAAGAAGGTAACGAAGGTTCCGGAACAAATTCTTGCGAGGAGAGAAAATCCACAAAATCCCAATTCACCTCTTCTGAAAGTAAGTCCGGGTTCCCTTGGGCAGTCTCCCCTGTTGGTGCACCCCAATGGATCGTTTTCTGAATTTCCGTCATGTTGAATCACTGTCACATAGATTGACTGCTGCACACAAGCGCTAACGAATCTATATAGACCAACTGACGTCACAGACTGCTCTCTTCGGATTGGATGCGGGCTAACTTAATTTTGTAACGCGTGTTTGGATTGGTGAATGAACTCAATCCGTTTCAATCCTTTCTGTCCCTATAAATAAGCGCAGTTCAGTGCATTGATTCACCTGTTCTCGTCGCTTCAAGATGTGGACCGATGTGCAATCTTCTACGCTTGTGTCTTCCATGATGTTCCGGACGGACATGCTCATGTATGTCCGATCCAAGTGGACCGTTGTCCACAGGACAAACACCAGTTTGTGGATACGTAGGATCTACGTTGAAAGACAAGGATGCCTGAAAAGAGTGCTGATTTACGGACCAACAGTGAGACGTAGCCTAAGGACAAGAAGAAGACCAATGCGGTGCCATTTATGTTAATGAATACATTAACATAAATCCAAAGGCCCTTTTCAGGGCCAGCCATATTTCTCGAAAAGAGATAGCCTTTCAATTGCCTACCCCTTTTTTTTAAATTATTTTTTTTTAAAAAAAAAAAATCCCATATTCAATTCCCCTTTTCCCTAGACAAGCCCAAACTCTATTCCCATGTTAATTTCCCTTGTCCCTAGACAGACCCAATCTCTATGTCAAATTCCCATTGTCCCTAAAGTGACCCACGATTTTTCTCCATGTTAAATTTCCATTGTCCCTAAAGTGACCCAGGGGTGTTTTTAATGCTAAGTCCCATTGTCCCTAAAGTGACCCCATTTACTACTCAAATTGAATTCCCCCCCCCCCCCCACAAGATCGGCTGACTCCATCTGCTGCTGGTGGAGGTTCAGTGATATTTTGCACAATTGTATAGTTATGCTTTAATTGTGTCAGAGATGTTTTATTTAACTGAAATACTATGATTTACCGTTATTTTCCATTAGGTTTCAATTTTTTTTTCTCTCCAAGTATACCGACTTTCCTGCCATGTAGTATAGTTATATTTTAAAACGCATTAATGGAACAGATTGGGTTGGGTGGGATTAGATTATTAAGGCTATATTTAGATACCTATTTTTTTTATTGCTTTACATCTATCTTGCTTAGAAAAGGAATATTTTGGTCGTTACTATGAGATAGCCACGACTAGAAATCTAGATAGGTCAAGTATTAATATTCGTCCACATGAAATACATGTTCAGAGAATAAATCTGTATACTAAATATCTGATTTATTTTGACACAGAAAATTATTAATTTAAAGCTATTAACTGAGTAATGTTAACATGAAATAAATTTGATCCGCTGTAAGGTAGATGCTATGTTTACCAGTGCTGTTAAACTGACGATCTGAGAGATTTTGCTTTAAACATAATTCGTTTTAGAGCTTTATATTATGTTCCATTTTATTTTAGTCAGACAGTGATGATATTTTGACTTCAGGATAGATATTGCTCAATGTCAAGCAATATTAACTGTTTTATGTAGTTTTGTAAATCGAAGATATTTCATGTTGCAGATAGACCACAAATGTGCAAAAGGCACCAATACAATTCCTGTCCAGGAAGGATAGGAATATAATTAAAGGGATAATACATTATATGAACACCGTTACACCGGCAACCAGGAAGAGATGAAACCTACTTGACCGAAAGTGAAATCGAATAACATCAGTTCATGATAAGATATGGCTTTTGGACATCGATGTATTGTTGGATCCAGTTTTAATTTCTTTTTTTTTTAAAATGTGAAGTTTAACGTTGAAAATTTTCACCTTCCATTTGAGGAAATTTGGAAGAGGACAGGTAAAATAACGGACTTAAGGACCGTGATCATACCGTGCGCTTTTCATTCTTTCCAGCGAACCAGGAAGTTTTGTTGCAGACACCATGGCACTTATGAGGATAATTACAGGAATTTGTCCCCTGGCTTGTGTGACGGTTTGTATATTTTCTCAATCAATAATGAGTACACCAACAAGGTGTACTCTTACTTTTTAAGAATTATTTTCTGAAGTATTCGTACACGGTATAATCTCCAGGGATCAAATCCTGGAGTATCCAGTTTTTACGCACATAAGCATCTATTTTCACCTTTTCAGAAATATACTTCTTTCATAGTCATATCTGTCATTACTTTGGACACATTATTTATTGAAGCAAAGTACGGGTAAGAAATGGCAATGATATATTCATCATACTCGTTAACGAACTTTCATCCAGACGACCCCTTGTGGGAACCCTTTTAGCTGCAGTCACCCAAGCAGGGGATCCTGTTTAAACCAGTTTTTGTCATACACTATGATGTAACAGTAAAGCTCCTGCTGTTGGAAAGAAGTTGTGCTACAAACATAGACAGAGACGTGACATTATCGTCACTTATAAACAAAGCCTGGGAAACACTGGGAGGAAAAACCCCATCATACAAGTCCAATTAATAGGAGGTATATCTTATCTATGGTATGTTGTGTTGTGCATAATAACATGTATGTTTCCCATATAAATATCTTCCTTCATGAACGTAAGAGACAGCAGAAATGCTGCTGTCAATTCAGATTTAATTTAGTTAAATTTTACATGATGCTAAATTATAATTTTGAAGAAATGTTATATGTACAAGTTAAAAATAAAATGTACTTCAAAAAGGTATGTTAGTCCTCTATCCCATTCTTAGCTGAACATCCATACAGGAGATAAATGAAAATGCACGTGACTACTTGTTCACACAAGTGTACATTGATTCCCTTTGAACTTTCTTGACCCAGTCTAATACTGAGTTGCCATTGTAGAAGTCCATAGTGATCAATAATTTTCACCTGGAATTTTCAGTTATTGTATAGATCATTAAAAAATCACAATTGAATAAACTGTGTTAGAACTATAATATGATTAAATGTATAAACGAAAATTATTTTTTTAAAATTTATATCAGTAAATGTGCTTATAAATATGACCCATGTGACTTCTACTATAAGTATGTCACCCATTTTGATGCAACTCAGAGAACTAAAAAAAAATCCTGTGATACTATTGTTGATATTCTCCAGTGAAAATAATATATTGCAAGCAACATCAGTAGCATATAAAAAGTTAAAGCCTCAAGTTTATTGGTTAAATGCCATTAAAAGAATTATTTATGCCTTAAAGTTTTTCATATATTCATCATAATCTTCATTTTGGAACATATTTTGCTGCAAAAATCAAAATAATCAAATCATGTTATCATAAAAAATGTTTAATTATGATTACAAGTATTAGATTTATAGTACATGATTGTTTTACAGTACTTAATTGATATTGTTAATGTACAGAACCACAATCTTTGACTGTACTGTTGTTGTTTTTTAAACATTAAAACTGGTTTGCATCTTTTATAACTTGTGTCTATAAAAGTATAAATAATAAGAGAATAAAGACATAATGTTACGAAAGCTTTTATTTTCATTTATTGTAATTCTTACCATCATCAAACCAATTTATAAATAATGAATTGGTTTGAATAAGTTTAATATCGAGATTCCCTAAAAGGCTGATTAAACATTTATTCAAGTACAATCGGTTATTTATCTAATAGAAAATAATAAAATAGATTTTCTTCAAAATAAGAAAGAATATATATCATGCTGATTTAATTATGAAATATATCATGAAATTATATTTTACATAAATTTTCACAAATTGTAATAACAAATGAAGCACCACCTAAGTATATCTTTAATGACATATCCATATAAAACCTAACATAACAATGTACAGTATTCAGGTAGGAAAAAGGTGACTAACACAGGTTAAGTAGCAGACTTAATGCTTATTATGGCAGGAAGTTAATTTGCCCCATCAGAATAGCCGATGAGGATTTTATATGGACTTAAATGATTGGAAGAAAAGAATTAGTGAAATGCATTTTTTTAATGGTATGTAACTTTGTTTCATTTCACAATCAAGAATCATAGGATTTATGACAAATATTTCTGTCTATGTGACTCAATGTTGATCAGTTTAAACAAATATTGTGCTTGTGACGTAAGTGAAGGGCACTTTCTCAAGAACTGTGAATTTATGACACTGTGTCAAAATAGGGGTAGCATCTAATAGGGTATAAGATAATACTTGAATGACCTAAATCTATGTCCAGAAGTTTAGTGTGCAAAGGACAGTATTTATGCACAATTTTAATGCTGTATTCACCTGTCTAGTATAAAAAATCATAAAAATAAAATGCACAAGAGAGGTAAAAGAAAGTCCATATTTTTGGATAGCTATATTAAAAGAAAGCATAAGAATATTATTCACTTTACCAGAGAAGTCAATGGCAGTATATAGCAAAAGAAGTTTATGTACCCCAACCCCAAATTTATATTTTCATTTTTCATGTCCGAATGTCATTTTTGACACCATGTGATGCTCTCAGTGCAAACACAAGCCCTTTTCTTATGTGATAATTCTGCCGAACATTGTGTACTAAACAGCTTGATGTCATTCCAAATGTTGCCATCCAAGCAGATTATGAGATATTCTGCTTGCCCTGAACCCATGTTTCCTGCTCTGGGTGGCCAGCTCTTCTTCCTTGCCAACTATTGGTATTCAGAGGTCAGGCTAGATTTGAATTTTAGGGAGAAGTGACTTTTCCTTTTGGACAGAACAGTGAGAAGTAAGAGCTCAACTGGGAGATATATATATATATATATAATGTGGTTGTTTTCTTATTTGAATTATGCCCTTTAATTCCCATTATTCATATTTGCATTTAACATTGGATTTAAATTATACTTTATTTTCAAGTAGAAAATTTTGAGTTATTGTGGCCATATCACTTTAAAAGAGAATAAAACATTATAATGAATTGTAACTGAGTAATCAGATTATATTATTGTAATTGAAAGTTAGTAAAAATGCTTAATCAAATACCCTTATTCAAGGTTGTTGTTGTTTTGTTTTTCTTTTTTTTTCTTGTAAAAGTTCACAATAAAGGCACTTGAAAGAATTTTAAATCCTTTTGAAATAACCCCCGTACCATATATTTGAGGGCAAATGCACACGTGTCTTCAGATCATTCTGTTCATCATAATTTCTTTGTTGCCAATAAAATATGACCGTAACTATTCATACATAACACACTGAAATGCATAAAAGTACATACATAGCTCCTTTATAGTTGGCATATGAACTAAACCCTTCTATCCAACCAAATCAACCCAGACATGTAAGTGCATCTTTTTTTCGAAGGAGGGTTTTTTGTAATGTAACCACTTTATATAGCTTCATAACAACAGTCCATTGATAGGGTTGCAAATTTATGTTTTCTTTATTTGTCTACATACTTGTAGTAATTTTAGGCAATGGTTAAATAGTATTTGCTGTGCTGCATTTTTTCTGTATTTTCAAAAATATAAGTTGGGGCCCCGAGTGGCCGAGTGGTCTAAAGCGCTCTTCGTTACGGATCACTGCCATCTCACCTCTGTCTGCGGTGGTTCGAGTCTAAGATTCAGCCAATGTGGGCATGTGAGAAAGCTTGCCAGTAGCTTCTCGTGGGTCGGTGGTTCTTTCCGGGGTTTTCCGGGTTCTTCCTCCACCATTAATACTGGCCGCCATGTATAGCCCATCGTGCTGAAAAATGGCGTTAAACCCCACAACAACAACAACAAAAATATAAGTCAAATCAGAAAACAACTTTGATATTACGGCGCTTCTAGCATATTCCACAACATAGCCAGGGATCATCCTGGGCTTTGCCAATGTCACAAATTGCGATTTGTTTTCCTTATTGGTGACGAAATATACCATCTGGTGATTTTTTGGGCAACAGCCATTTTGGCTGTTTAATTCCTACATACAATCGTGGATTTTGAGTAGAGAAATTCAAAGGGACCACAAAAGGAAGCCACAAACTTGGACGCACGATGCACTGGAATCTATCTGTTACATAAGCAAATCCTTTGTTCATATTGACAAACCCATATTTACAGTGAATTGTTGTACTGTAATCTGCTTATGTTGACATCTGCCTGAGTACTGTATGTTGTGATACACTCAATCATGCTACTGTACTATATCTACAATCGACCGACCTCTGAAGACACAAACAGAAACAGCTACAATTAATTAAATGACGTCTAAACCTTTTGTTTTTTTTTAAATGTACCAATAAAATAGTTTTGCTGAAACTTCAGAGAAAACTGAGTACCTTTGAAGTACCGATTGCTGTGTATAAATACAAAGCAAATGGAAAAAATCTCAATCACAATTATATACTGTCAACAGTACAACATTATCATGGATAAACGTAAGTTAGACGTTGCATATTCATCATCTCATCCTAAGAGTTAACAAAATTAACAGCATTTGGATTTAGTGCAAATTCATTAGACAACACAGTCTCTGAACCTGAAGTATATGCCTAGCAATCCAACATCATCTACATGTAGTGATGGTAGTAATACTTCAAGTGCAACACCACATCATGATGAACAGATCAAAAGTTTCTCAACAGCTGGAAACTTGGGCGTCCATGACTGAGATATGATACAAAATTAATGCAGATGTTCTGTGATATATGTATCAAGGCAAAAGTCATCAATTCATGTACAACTGGCTGTCATATTTTGAAGGAGTGTGTTACCAAACATGAATTCAGGTGGGGTAAGTAATATATGTTAATTTTGCTCATTGATCTTTTACTTTTGCTGTCAATCCCATATTACGAGTGCAGGGACTTAAACTACACAATAAGAAATAGCAAAAGAAACAAGTTTTGCATATTTGAAAATAATTTATTTTTCAAAATACAGGAGTGAAAGAATTAAATTAGCTTACAGCATGATGAATGAATTCCTATTTACTAAATGTCCTCTCAATTCCAGTAGTTCCAAGAAATCTGAATACGAAAAATGCACCTTATGTGTTGAAGTTTCAAATGTACAGAAAGATTTCCAAAGAATTCAAATAGTTGTTGAATAAATTTAGTTAATACTGTACAGTTATTCTAGCAAAAAAATAAATCTTTTCAAAAACCAAGTTGAGAGGTTGAATCAGAAAACACTCAGATTGGGACCTACCATCGGGAAATTTTTTGCGGCTTATTAAAGCATTGTTTTCACTAAATATTCACTGATTTTTGGGGTCCAATACATGTAAAATTCTCGAAGGACACGTCATACCTCCCTGTGGAGTGTGTTATTCCACCTCCACTCCCCGGCATGCCCTCATTTCATACTCTGGTCAACTGTGCCCAAACTGCACAATAGCTAAAGGTTAGACTCAAGCCTCTTTGAGATAGTTCATAGAAACTGCCTGTTCTACAGTGAGTAAAAGCACTAGCAACTGATTCACAAATAAACAATGCCTTTTTTTGTTGGAACTAACAATGCCAAAAATGGGTTTGAATTTATGTTTACAGTTCAGATGTGGTCTCAAGCTACCATACATGTGATAACAATTTCCCTCATTTTATATCCCATCTTATTTCCTTATTATTAACTCATATATGCATATAATACTGCTTACTAAATAACATATTTATTCCGAATTAATTTTTTGCTCTGTACTATGTTTCTTCATTCCATCTTTTAATTCAGTTATGGCAATTAATGCTTATATATACAATACATAAATGCCAGGTGTTGGTGGGAATGGAGATCCTAGTTTGTTTGTTGTGAAAAAATCTACATCATTCAGTGATCATTCTTGGGATTTAGGAAGAAATTTGCTACAAGCAAAGCATGTAAAGCGCGGCAAAAATAGATTTCTGAACTCCTGGTTGACGGAGATGTATTTTATGAAGCTAGCCATAAAAAGGGGGGGGGGTGAGCATTTAATTCCTGAATGCATGAAATCGACGGTCACATTATATGTCACTTATCTTACATTGCAAAGTACGATCATTGAGTTTTAGTATTAAAATGTCATTAACCGAAGTTCCTTAGAAGACTATTATTTGGAAAATAATAGGCATAATATAGATTTGCCTAATACCTGATGTTTCTATTAATGTCAGGAAAGTAGATATTTTACTTTTGATAATTCATTTATTTCAGGTGACAACAGTCATACCTATGCACTAATAATGGTGATGCGGATGCAAAGACCATGGAAGTAGTGCAAAACAGTCGTGTAATGATTTATTTTGTAATATTATGGCTGTATTGCTTGTTGTCAATAAAGTAATAACTATCCCATCTTTTTAAATTTTCATTGCCTGTTACATTAATAGACTAGGAAAAATATTCACTTCTTGTTCTGGTGACATTTTTTGAAAATTGGTGACAAAATATTGATGTTAGGGATTATTTTGGTGACAACCTTCTAAAAGCCAAGACCATCCCTCTCCAATAATGTTTCTGACCTACATAATTGCATTTTAAACCTAAATCTTCCAAAACATAATATCTAGGTTTTGATATCTATGAATTATATATTTTTTGGAATATATTGCCCAGTGGCTTGCGAAAACAGACAATCTGATAAACTGGTACTTCCCAGACACAGCGATGTATGCCATTATTTCTCCATTACTGGTTCACTGACATTTTCAAACTTATTTTATGACTAAATAGTGTACATGAGGCAGGTAAAATATCCAGATTATTGATTCTGTTCTTAAAACACAAATTGCTATTTTCATTCTATTGTTAAAGTTTCGAAACACAAGTTTGTATGGTGTTATCATCGAAAGATAATGTGCAGAAATCAGGCACTGATAGTTGCTAACTTACTCGGGAACGGGTTAATGGTCAGTCAGCTATCAAAGCACATGCCTGGGAATGTGCAAGAGTTTGTCAGCATAATGGATATCAGCACTAGCTAATTGATGGCTTGATGAATACATTTTGCTACAAAACAACACTAGAACTAACCTGGCTAATGCGAGGGGGCATCTAAAAAACTAGGGTTAGTCAACGTACTTCTTCAAAAATCACAGGATGAGGTCGTTTTTGCTTTCCTAACAGAAGAAGGCGAAGTTTACATTATTTAGGCAACTACGTCACCCACTTCACCTGGTAACGTGACCCCTGGGTCGCATTTTGCTGTCTACATATTCTGAGGTCTACGCATGAGAAACTTGCCCTGTACATGGATATTACTCACATTCATCAGTCCGCTTGACTTTGAGATGGCCAATCTGGTAAGGTTCATTGCTGGAGGATATGACAGATATTTCGGCATCAAGTGTTGAGTGGTCTTTCAAAGATGTTGCAAACTATTCCCTCGTAGCTGAGCCATCTGTCTGCCCTCCTGGTTTGAACCACTTACGGATTGGGCATGGTTGTTGTGCAGTCAACCTTGTATGATTGTACCAGACCACTGACTCTTCCTGTTGCTGTGGAGCTTTACAGACCATGTCACACATTGTGAACAACTGTCAAACAATAAAGTTCCCCTATGGACTGCAGGCTCTGCACCTTTCTGATGATGATGCTGTTAAATGGCTGGGCATACACTGCACATGATAATATATATATATATATATATATATATATATATATATATATATATATATATATATATATATATGAAAGCATGTTGTTTTCTTTTATTCAGATTTGCATTTCCATTCATTTTCTATTTCCTTTCATTTTTCATTAAGCATTGATACACTTAACAACACAAAAAATAGTTTGTAGACCTGTCTTTGTCAGTGTTATAACCCCAAACTTGTGCCAACATCACATGTAATTGAAACCACATTGACATAAAAAGCAAAGATACACCAGGTTTCTGTCTTTAAGATTCACTGACCACTGGAATACACACTTAATTAGATCCAGTTTTGCTGTTGTCAGTTGTAGTTGTTCAGCAGGTGTTTGACAGTAATGCAGGTTTCTCATACTCGGAGACTGGATAGTATCATATCAAAATAATTTTGAATTTATCTAAAGATAGACACTAATCCTTCTGCATTGGCATTGATGTGAGAGGGTTGTCAAACGTGCGAGTCTAACAATATCTGCAACTGCTGAAGGCAGATTTTACTCTGCAGCAACATTGCAGAAACATGCATAAGCTCTTGTGAACTGGTTAGTCGATGATTGTTTAAACATGTTAAAGGCAATCAACCAGACATTTTTAAATTTTAGTTTTGCAGGACTTTTTTGCTACACGTGGGGTCATCTATTGCTGAATAACAGTTGCATCTCAACATCTTGCCTTCAAAAAGTATTCATATCTGTGCACTATTCAAACTGCAGATGATGTAAATTCCCACATCAAAGAAATACTGCTGATGAGGATGAACTTGCAAGTAATCTTTAATAAAGATAACTTGAAATTCTCATTCTAAGCATTGTTATAACTTTTGCTCTTCAACTGAATCTCTTTTGATTTACCTAACGTCAAGCAAATTGAATTGTTCCTGTTAGTGTAGTTTACCAGTGCAAATTAGGCCAATGGGTTCTTCTGTTCATCCTTTGATGACCATGACATCACTAGCTGGTTTGGTTTCTGTGATTATGTGAGTGGTTGGTCAGGCCAATTTATGCTTTGAACTGTCAGTGATACATTTGATAGGAGATGCTGTGTGGGTTTGCTTGAACAAAAAAGGATGTGCTGCAGTTTTGAGATTTCTGCTGCTTGCTCTTCTATGCTACCTCTTCAATTCTTCTCCATTCAAAGTCTGTAGCTCCAATATAGATAAGCCTCTGTCAGATGGAGTTATCCTAGGTAAGGTCTTATCAAGGCTCAGAGTCAATGTTGAAGTGTGATTTGATCTATATTTTCCTTTAACATAAGCCAGATCTAATATTCCCAGGTGATATTTCCCAAGTTATTTGGCAGTGCACATGGTCATTAAACCCTTGACTTTTAAAGGCAGCACTCAATTTCCTTTAAAGTTGACAATCCTTTCAGTAGAGCCATAAATTTGAATTTAATAGCAGCAATACAGTACCCATCGCTATTAAGTAGCTTATTACATTTTTGTGTCAAAAATTCTTGTCTGTTCAAGGTGAATACGTCTTTCTACAAAGTGGAGAATTGTCAGAAGATGCCAGTGCACTTGTACATTTGTCATGCCTGTGCAGAAACAGTCATCTTTTCAAAGAGCACCATGTTAAAGGTTCTGTTGTTGCATTATGGCTAGTGAAAAATTGCCTGTTACGAGTTTAAACCACATTTGGTTCTCCCTTCAGCTGTTACATTCATTCATCTCAGCTTTTGTTCATATGCTGGTAACCCCTGCTGTTTTTCAGTAAATTAGTTCTGGAAAGGTCTTTTGGGTTGCTACTTTGTATCCCAACCTTCAGCGGTTAGGGTACACCCCTCTTTTTTTCAAATACATTTGGTTCTCTGGTAAGTCTTATGTGTTGCACATTGTAAGTCCAATCAAAACAATTAATAGAAGTTCATAATTCCATTAATAAATAATTGCTTAAACATCATTTTTGATGCTTTTTTTGTCAATTACATCATTGTATTTTAATTCACGTGTGACACATCATATTGTTATTGTATGTCTCTGTAGCACCCCTGTAATACAATAATGGTCAAACAAACATCTTCCTTATTAAAAGGAAGGAGATTTAGAATATAGGAACTTGTTCCTGATTAATTCTTTGTTTACTGTTGTGCATACACTGGGATGTATTTTAGCACACATTACCAACAGATGATGTGCAAATACACTGGTATGTATATAGCATGTAGTACATGTGAATAGGTGAGTTTCCCATGAGAAAAAATAATATATTATTATTATTATTATTATTATTATTATTATTATTATTTAATTAATTTTAATTCAGAAAACAATCATGTACATCTTGTAAAAACACCAGGTTGTATAAAACATACACTACATGCAAAAAGGTTAGATTTACTTGGAACAAATAATACAGTATTGTTAATATTATTAGTCTCTTTCAGGTAGAATATTAATTTCAGAGAACACTTACAGGACAGTCTGTTGAGAATTATGGCCTCAACAGGGTCCCAGGGACATCTATCCAGACTGCTTCACAAAATCAAGGTGTACGCGTAAGGATTGTCATGCTTTTTTACTTTATACAGCCTCAGTACACTGTAAGAAGACTAGTTCTTCAGCTGAGTACACTTAAGGGTCCCAGGAGTTTATGGGACCATCCTCCTCTGCAGAAATTTGAGGGCAGTCCTGAAGGAAGGACTGAACATTCAAATAGCCTTACCCCCCCATGTGGAGTGACAAGATTTCAAGCACTTCTTGTTCGGGGTACTGTGTTACCTCCGCCCAAGAGGGAGGTGGTGCACCACTCACTTCGTTCTCTGAGTAGCATGTTACTGATCCATTTTTCTCTCTGCATGAGGCTATGAAAGTCACAGCACATCTGGTTCCTCTAGACAGGCTTCACTCACATACACTCCAGTTTGTACTTCTAGCAGCTTGGAAACTGAACAGGGACCCCATGAATGCTCAGATTTCTCAGGGTTAGAATTTCCACCACCTCATGAATTGGACTGCACCCCAATACCCAATTCTTACCTGTTTGCAGATGTCAGATTCAGGGTGGGGTGCTCATGTAGAGTAAGTTTTTAAATGAGGGTAGTGTTTGTAGGCCTTCAGGGGTGAATCCAGAAAATAAGAGGTTGTGTGTCATGTTTTCCTCTGGCAACACATTGGTAGTAATGTACATCAGGAGAGACGCACTTGCATCTTCTCTCAGTGTTACGGTTTTCATCCTCCTTTGCTGGAGACTTCAGAAGGAATATTCCTTGGTGTACATGACACTCCTGGCTGGAAGAAAATTTTGGCAGACAGTCTGTCAAAGAATTGGATGATTGTTCTTACAGAATGGTATTTCCAACAACCCGTACTAGATAGCCTGTTCCATCTTTGGAGAACTTGCTTGGTGGATTTGTTTGCCACCAAGCTGATCAGCAAACTCCCAGAGGGCCTGGGCAGTGGACACCTTCAGCCTGAGATGGGATTGTCTGTTTGTTGATGCCTTCCCACCCTTTAGGTTCATACCACAGGTCCTTAACAAAGACAGGTGCTCCATGGCTCAACTAATTTTGATTGCCCCTCTGTCATCCCAGTGATCATGGTTCATTGATCTTCTTGATCTGCTTGTGGACCATCCCAAGACCTTACTTCAGAGAAGGGACCTTCTGTCACAGCAGAGTCTGTCTCTCTTACACAATAGCCTACAGATTTTCTATATTCATGCTTGGTTCATCTCAAATGATCACTCTGCAAAGAAAACATTTTGAACCAGTAGTCAGTTGCATCATTCAATCCAGGAAAGGATCAACCTCTAAGGTATTATGATGACAAACGGAGAATCTTTTGTGACTGGTGTTGTAGAAAACATGTCAGTCCTTGCTGTCGCTCTGTGAGTGCAGTGGCCTATTTTCTTCTTCAGTTTTGAAGAGAAACAATGCTCAGTTTCTACTATTAAGGGCTATTGGGCAAACCTTTCTAGCATGCTAAATTTTCAAAAGGTCCTGCCATCAAGACAGATTCTCACTTAGCAGACCTGATTAAGTATTTTTGAAATGAGTGAAACCGTCTTGCACTCTCTAATGCTGAAATGGAGTCTGTCTTGGGTCTTGTGGTCAATAAGCCCCCCCCCCCCCCCATAACCTGGGGATAAGCTTCCTTTGAGAACCTTTACTTGCTTGCCTTAATATGTGCAAGATGAAGGAACAAGCGCTCAATGTCCTGTTCATAAAGCACAACTGTATCTGGTTCAGTGTTATTATGATGTAATCTCTCTGTATCTGTGTAGGGGATGAAAAAGATGGACTTTAGTTCAATTAGGGGTTTCTGTCTTTACTTGGCAACCTCTGTTTGGAGAAAGAAATGTAGGAAATATCTTTTCCTAGCAATTAAAGGTTCATCTGATATTTCAGCTTCCACCATTTCTAGATGGGCTGCATTAACTATCAAGAGAGCTTACAAATGCCTTACTGATAGGGTCCTGTCCCTAATGAAAATTAAAGCCCATGAGATTTGTGTCATTGCTGCCTCACAGGCATATCTAACCCATTCATCTTTGGAGGATGTGATAAGAGCGACATTTTGACTCAGATTACGTTCTTTTCCTTTTACCTCCTAATTTTATCTTTAGCCCATCAGAGTGAAGGCATTTTCTCACTGGGCCAAATCGTCATTGTGCACTAAGAGGCCCATACAGATTCCATCCTGCACCAGTCTTCTACTCTCCTGTGAGGGTGATTATTTCTTTTGTTTGTTTTTTCACATGCTGGTTGTGGGATCATCAGACCTCCCACCAGGCTGACAAATTTAGCTATGCAGTAGCAACAGGTAAGATATTACTGATATTAAAATGTATTGTTTTGGTGGGGTTAAAACTAATTTTAATGATGTATTGCTTACTTGATGCTATTGCCAGATTCACTCCTCCCTCCCTATACTGATGCCCCTCTTTAAGCTGCTTCCAGAAATATAAAAGAGGGTTTTTCATGCACGCTCGATGTAGGTGGCTCTCATACAGGGCTTGTTCACTGTTATGGAAGATTCTGGTTTCCATTATTGGGAGGACAGAATTTCCATCATTTGGTTGGGTATTTTCCAGCCAGAAATGTACTTGCTATGCAATTGTGACAGTTAAGTATTACATGTACATCATTTAATTTAGTTTTGCCTTCCAAAAAATAAATACTTCTTCAGTAGCAGAGTCCTACAACCTCCTGTGTGCATTTTACCATAATCTCTTAGCTCGTAAAGGCAGTGCCCTCTTTGTTTTCTCAGGTGATAACCTTTTGATTGAGACCTAAATTTAATACTTGTTCACTGGCTATAGAAGGTGGTCGTTTGAACTTCCTGTGATCTTGCCACAGTCAACACCTGTTCAGTTGCATCCTTTTATAAATTTCACAGACTATATGATCAAAGTTTGAACACTTACAGAGCCCAAACTCCATCTCCACATAAGCACCTTCATATGATGTTTGAGGAGTTGAGTTATATTTGTGGTGGCCAGTTGATGATGGAGGATTTCAGACGCTGAGGATGAATTCTTGGGCACTGTACCAGATAATATTAGCTATATTATACTGTGAATCACAAAAGTGTGGACTTTACTGTCATTGTTTATTTTTAAGACATATGGAATTAACCTATTATGGAATATTTTGAGTTGGATCATCCTGGGCTACTTTGTTTAATCTGCTATGTGACCCTATAGTAAAATTCCTGGAATTAAAATGTCAGGCATTACAGATTTCATTGGATTTTATTACATGAAGATTGACAAAATGTATGTTGTCATTTAATTTGTGATACATGCATTCCTTTCTCTCTCTTCTATTCTGCTATAATCTAATATATTGGGTTTGCGTATTTTTCCAGTGTGCAACTCTGACTCACTAATGACAAGTCACCACTTAAGAGGGATATGAATTGCAAAATAAACCCCAACCTTTTGAAGGATCAAAAAGAAGGTAGCTTTTTGCAGCCTTACAACTAGGGGTTGTGTTGATTTGTTTGTCAAGTTGAGCTATAATAGAGTATATATGGTAAATTGTGTTGGGGGAAAGATGAGTCTGTCTATATCTCTTTGTTGTTTATTTTTTTTTAAAAACATGACTGAATCATGTGTCTATATCTCTTTGGTTTTTTTTATTTTTTAAAACATGACTGAATCATATTTTTCACATGTTATGTCATGGTATGGCGGTTATGACAATATGAAACTCTAATACTTGACAAGCATTTATGATGTAGCCATATGATATTCCTATATTTCAAGGTATCTACTACATGGCTGGTACAATACATTACATTTCATCCTGTTCTCATTTTTTATGTATTTCTGAGAACTTGGCTCATGCCATTTTGTCAGGTGACTTATTTTGTTTTTGATTCAGTGACTAACACCCCTTGAGAAAAGGACAGATTGAATGAGTGCTGCAAAAGTAATATTCATTAGTGTTATATAATCAATTAGATATGCATTAGATAACATATTGTAAACTGCAAAAATATTATATTTAAAAGAAAATAAAATAGCACATTTGGTTTTAAGGATATATTTCTTGCCCAGATGGTGGTATAAAATAAGAAATTAAAGCAAATTAAAATCATTCTTACCATGCTTACATGTACTGTCTTTAGCAAATGCATTTGCAAAACATTCCTGGAGTCATTATCAAGTTCCAGCCAATGAGAGTAATCTATCCATTTGCTTTGAAAATTCATGAATTTTTGCAATATCTAAAAGTCATTTGTTTAGCCTCTTTTTTTAATCTGGGGACCACATCTTTAATGGGTGGGGATACATTTTTGTTTAATAGAAATTATAGAAGTTTTTTATTTATCATATTATTTTAATGAAAAAAGATTATAATCAGGAAAGAAGATAAAAGTTTTAGTTTCAGAAGAAAATTTCAGTCGACTCCTCTCCTGATTATTAGATGGTCTGTTCTTAATTACTGATGCTGTTAAAGCCATGCTATTTAAAATGCATACTTTACCAGCTTGGTTAACACTTTCTACTCAATGTAAAATCTATTTGAAATATCATGCACTTTACAGAATCTATTTGTTTTACATTCATATGCTATACTTATGTAATCTTAAACAATTAGGTTACATTACAGACAAAAGGTTATTGTATACTCAACAGCAAAGGAAAAGTAGAGTTTTCACACATTTATAGATATTGTCATTTTTCATCTTTCATGCAGGTAACAATGTTGGTCTTTTATGTCCTGCCATGTTGAAACTACTAGTAAGTGACAATAATCCACCATATTGTCCAGCTGGCCATTCTGAGCTGGACATAGCAATCACTTTGTTGTTGATGTACATATCAGAGCCCCAGGTGGCTGAGTGGTCTAAAGCATTCACCTTTACCTATCACTGATATTTGGCTCAGCCAATGCGGGTATTTGAAAAAGCTTGCTAGTAGCTTCTTTTGGGTTGGTTCTTACTTTTGTTTTGTTTTTTATTAACCCCGTAATAGGTTGACCAATGGGTCGGGGAACCATCCCAGGGTCACCTTACAATCAAACATTTCTGGTTATCAGATAATCTAGGGATAATAAATATAATCTACAGAGAAAGTAAAAAAGAAAACACACACACGCATATACACATGCATATGGCACACAATCTAAGTGACATGGCTTTGTGATATTACAATATTTTGTTCCTGTTTACCATCAAGTCAAGAGACAAGTTAAATGTTCATTGTTGAGGTCCATTTTTGAAGAAATTGGTCCTCTTTTTTATTTACCTTAGCAGTGTATTTTTCAATGTTCTTATGCATTGCAACTATTTGCTTAAAAGCAAAAATAGAAGGATTTTTCATATCGAATCTGCAAGTATAAATATAATATTTTGCCAAAATAAGCAGAAAATTACCCAAACTGTCCAGTTGTTCACTTCCTAAAAATGTTTCTTTTTTGGACAGATGTACAATATTTGCGCAAAAAGGTGCAAAAACTTCAATAAAACGGTACCAAAACTGTGAAGTAATACTGCAGTCATAAAAGAGATGCTCAATACTTTCAGTTTCACTCTTACAGAAAGTACATTTGTTGTCATCAAATATGTTAATTCTTTTAAGAAAATCATTAGTAGCGATTATTCTATGGATTAATTTAAAGTTAAAAGAGATCAACTTGGTATCCTTGGTACAGCATTTTGCCCGGCTATATATATATATCAGACCACTCCTCACTACTTATATTTTTATTAAATGCTTGCATCCAAGTTTCTTGCTTCGCAGTGTGTTGCCTTTTAGCTTCCTGTAAAAGATCTTTGTAAACAAACTTGAGTGAATCTTGTTTTCACAAGTTCATTATTTTATCCTCCTGCTTATTAAAATTATTATGTACTAGGTGGTTTTTTATGGCATCTTTCCATGCTTTAGGAATTCTGGATATTAAGGAGAAGTATTTCAAGAAATCATCGCTTCCAGTTTTTTGTTTTATTATCTCAAAAGGTATTAAATTACTGTGATCATCTACTAGATCGTTCAGAATTTCAAAACCAGCTTCTGTCCAGGATTTGTATTGATAGATCTTTTTAGGGGGGCAACAAAATTTAAAATACTCATGGATAGATACTCGTTAGGACTTTGCGGTTCTTCTTTCCATTTAGATACTGCCAAAATTACATCTCTCCAAAAACTGTTTTTAATGAACTTACTAAATTCTTCTAATTTCCTTCTCCCTAAATTCCAAATATCCTTTTTATTTCTGAGTATAGTTGTATTGACTAAGTTCTGCCACGTTCCATTTTCCTTTTCCAGCAATCTTTTAACCCATCTTATCTTAATATACCTAATGAATGAAAATATGTGTATCATATTTAGTCCTCCCTCGTTTTCTGGGGAAACTAGTATATCACGTTTTATTCTCTCTACTTTTCCACCCCATACAAATTTAAATAACGTGCGATTCAGTTCTGCTTCAACTTTTGCTGATGGTTTAGGAAGTGCTGAAAAAAGATGTATGAATATGGGCAGAACAAGAGTCTTTACAACAATTACTTTACCAACTATTGACAGATGTCTTTGACTCCAGCTTGCCAGTATTCGTTTTGCCTTTGTTAGTTTCTTCATATAATTAATTTCCACCATCTGTTGTAAATCTGGAGAAAATTCTATGCCAAGGAGTGTAAAGTTAGAAGAGGACCAAATTAGGCCCATTTCGGGACATACTCTTTCATGAGAAAATTTCCTGTTTCCAATCCAAATAGCTTTTGTTTTTGTTACGTTACATTTAAGTCCCGATAATAGAGAAAAACCTTGCAAGATATTCATAGTTGCTTCAAGAGAAAAACTAGATCCATCAAGAAGAATAAAAGCGTCATCGGCATACTGACCCAATTTATATTCACTGGCGTCAAAGATTACTCCCCGTACATCCACATTTTGCTTTAAAGTTATTGCTAAAATCTCAACCCCAATGATAAACAAATAAGGTGCAAGGGGCTCTCCTTGACGACATCTTCTTTCAAGTCTAAAAAAAGATGACATATATCCATTATTTATAACACAACTATTAGAGTCATTACAAAACAGTTTAAACCACTTACAAACGAAATCATCAAAATTAAAAGATTGTAGAGCTTCTTCCACAAAGATCCAGTTAATTGAGTCAAAGGCTTTTTCGAAATCTATTAACAATAATAAACCGTATCTGTTTTCATTCTCAAGTTGGTCCATGATATCATATAATAGTCTGGTGTTTTCTCCAGTGAATCTGCCCTTCATATATCCTTTCTGAGAATCGGTGATTATTGATGGAAGAACCTTTTTAATCCTAGCTGCAATTGCTCCTGAAGCAATCTTATAATCAGTATTTAAAAGTGATATAGTTCTCCAGTTTTTAAAATATCTTCTGTCTTTTTCCTCCTTTGGTAGACATGTGATGACTCCTTGAGTCTGAAAATCTGAAAGTTTTCCTACAGTATATCCGTAATTTATTGATCTACATATAAATCCCCCCCAGAGACTTCCAAAAGAATTTATAGAACTTTACAGTGAATCCATCTGAGCCAGGACTTTTTCCATTTTCCGTCCATTTTAGAGACATACCAAATTCATTAATTGTAAGCAGACCCTCGCATAATTCTCTTTCCTTTCGACTAAGTTTAATATTGTGATTAAAAAATCTATTTCGAGTTTCTTGAGGAGCCTCGTCATCAAGCAGAGCAATTCTACTTTTGAACAATTCCATATAAAACTGTTTTTGTGCTTCTAAAATATCTATTTGGTCAGATATATTTGTCCCATCATCTAAAATAATTTCCTTTATTGTCTTATTAACATAGTTTCTTTTTTCAAGATTTAAAAAGTACTTTGTGCTTTTTTCCCCAAATTCATACCATCTAGCTTTAGATCTTAATATTAACACCTTCTATGTATATTTTCCTAGATTCCTCTAATTCTGCTTTTTTCCTCTCTAAATTTTCCAGAATTTCCCCATTTATGTTATTTGAGAGTCCCCCCTGAATTTCTATTATTTCCTGCTCAATTTTCTTTAATGTTTCCCATTTCTCTTTTGATTTCCTAATAGAATAACATATAGTTTCAGATCTTATTTTCATTTTCAAAATTCCAAAGAACATTTGGTCGTTACAGGAAAGAGAAACATGGAGAGAGTCATCTTTATTTCCCCCTACATAATATTCATTTACAGTGTCAGTTATACACTTTTTGACCAAATCAGTATACTCAATGTTCCTCAACAGTTGGGTATTAAATTTCCAATATCCTTTTCCCCTTGGAAACGTTGAAAACGCCACACTCAGAACAATAGCTGAATGATCAGTCTTGTACCCTGGTAAGATACATGCATCAGCTGTATTCATATGAATGTCATCCGATACAAGAAAGTAATCTAGTCTACTTTGTTTCAAGGGAGATTTTTGCCTCCAGGTATACATCTTTAAGTCTTGGTTGAATTTCGCCAGGGATCAATTAATTCCAATTCGTTTTTCGGGTCTTGAATCGCTGCCCTAGACTGTTGGTGTTTGTCATGTAAAATGTTATAAGTATCCAAATCTAAGTCTTGAACAGTATTCCAGTCTCCGCACATTATAATTGATGAGTTCTCAAAAAATAAAGTCTCCTCCTTTAACTTTCTAAAAAAGCTAGGATTATCATCATTATAACCATACAAATTCATGAGGGTTATTCTGTTGCCATTAATTGTAATATCTAAAATAATAAATCTCCCTTGACTGTCACATCTATCTCTATGAATTATGAATTCAAAAGTATTTCTAAAAAATATTGCAACCCCAGCACTCTTACTAGAGCAGTGGCTAAATATACATTTGTATCCCCATTCAGCTGCCCAGTATATTTCATCGTTCTTTGTACTATGAGTTTCTTGCAAGCATATTATAGATACATTCTTTTGTTTTACCCAGTGGAAAATATCTCTTCGTTTTAAGACTGAACCTTGCAGGCCTCTAACATTAATAGATATAATTTTTATGTTATTATCCATGAAAACAGCAGAAATTTTACACATACATATTCTTGTACAGGAATGTATGAAGTAATTATCACCTTGAGTTTATCATATGCATGGCTTTCACACTCACACTCACACAGAATACAAACATCCATAATAAAATCATCCATGGTGTTACAGTAAATGCTGTAGCTTTGGCTGCGTTTAACATTGATACAGTATACTATGGACAACAAGTGAAACAACTCCATTTGCGATAACTCTTATGCACCTCTGACAGACCTTTCCGGAGATAAGACAGTTTTGTAAACCAGACAGCACAGATTAAAAAGAATATAAATTACAACTTAATGAATGAAAGAAGGGGTAAAAGGGAAGAAAAAGAAAGGGTGAAAGAGCGCATACATGGAAGTGGTGGGTGATTGAATGTATGAGCAAAAAATGTGAGACTGAGAGATTTATCGTGGAAGAGTAATGTTGAGAAAAGTGAGTAAACAACTGAGTAAATGTGTATATGAGAGTATAAGAGTGAAAGATGATTTATAAACTAGTGAGAGAATTTATTAGGGAGAGATATGACAGTGGACCAGCGAATAAACAAACATATTAATTAGGATAAAATTGGTGAGGGAAAGAAGTGTCTTATAAACAAAATATTAAAACAAATTAGAGTAGAAAAAGGAGTATAAAAACGAAAGTTCACATACCTATTCGATCAATTTCATAAGTTCACAGAAATGCATATTACACTTATAATCTAATTTTCTCATCAATTTCATCATAGATGTCAAATTTTATCCTTTTTCTTGATTTGGTTTCACCATACACAGATCCATTAAAGTACCATGCACTGTCAATTTCTTGATGCCTAGATAATTTATTGATAAGTTCAGTATTCAGCCTGGTTACATCCTGTACCAGTCTAATTCCTTTGTACTGCAGAAAATCCTTCCGCTTCTTGATAATGGGAAGTTTACAATCCAGACTCCAAAATTTGACAATCACTGGCCTTGGTTGTCCCTGTCGACCTGGAATCCTATGCACAGCCACTATGTCCCTGTTATCTAAATTAATTTTTGTGACTTCCTTCACCAATTTCGGAATACTCTCTCTCAGACTTTCATTTTCCTCCTCCTTCAGCCCTAAAACTTTTATGTTCAGCTTCCTTGAATATTGTTCGAATTGGTTTGAAGCTGCACTTGCTTGCTTTGATCTCCTCTCATAATCTTTCATATCAATCCTCATTTTATCATTTTCCTTCTTTGCTTCTTGTAATTTTTCTAGCAATTGGTGGTTTTCAAATTCCAGTGAATCCACCCTATCCATCAACTCTCCTGTCCTCTCCTTTACTACCCTTTCACTTTCTGCTACTATATCCTTTCTCAGATCTTCCTTCACATTCTCTAACAATTTCCTCACAATAGTTATAACAATTTCTGTTAGGTCATCTTTTTTCACCAAGTCAGCAATAGCAGATGTAAAATATGCTTCAGAAATGCTCCCTCTGAGACTGGGTTATTTCATCCAAGTCCAGCTGAATTGTACTCCAGGTTGATTCACTCATACTTGTGTCAGATGTCTCCATTAGGGTGCCACTCTGTAATCTGGTTTTTATTTGTTGCTTGCCTTGATCTTTCTTTCCACTCATATTTGTAGATAATCTTGTTTGGACTAATTTTTTCTCACTACTCAGTTGTGACACTGACATTTATTACTTACCATGTGCCAAACAATTCTTACAATTGAAGGCAAACTACACTGAAGTAAGTAAATGAGTCAAATAGATCAGGTAGGGAATGTCTCAAAACTGCACCACTAAACTTCCATCTCTATTCCATCATATTTGAATTTTGAGTGGAAAAAGATATTTTTTTCAAAATTGATTAAGATCTACCAATAATGTTGTATGTCCTGCATTCCTTGAATATTCACACATAATCCCAACAAGTATGAACCATTTCACTGTAAAAATAACCACTTATAACTGCCAAAATCTACAGAGCCCACTTTACTAGCTTCCACCTATAGCCGCCATTACTGTCGGGTTGGTTCTTACTTGGGTTTTCTTGTGTTCTTCCTCCATGAGTTATACTGGCTGCCATGTATAGCCTGTCAGGAGCTGAAAAATAAAGTTAAACCAAAAACATCAACAACAGCAACAAAATGTACATGTTAATACCATACATGCATTAGGATAACATTATTGTTAAAGGTTTTTCATGTATATTTAATCCACTTTCTTTGAATATTGGATGAACCTTCTTCATGGGCTCTGTATGCAGGCTGTGATAATCTTCTTGTTATTTAAAGTCAAAGTTGTGATGGATCATTGAAAAGATGGTAAATGGATTATTTAAATTAATAATTACCATCATCTTATTGCTATTACGTTTCTCATTTATTGTGTTTGCTGATAAGTATGTTACTTTTCCATTTTTTCAGCTGTTCCTGCTGAGCACTGACCTACCACATAGCAAGGCCATCTTAGGTAACAATTGCACTGAAGATGGTAACTGCACACAACCCAATGAGAAATGTGATAGTGGAACTCAACATGTTTGTGTATGTGCAGAAGGATTTTATGACAATGATACTTCTGGGCCTGGAGGAACATGTGAGCCAAGTGAGTATATTACAACATTTATACCATTTTGTTTATAAAAATAGTTATTGTATAAATTTGAACAAAATTGATTTTTTAATTACCACACCTTGGTATATTCAATGCCCTTACTTACAAAATACACCCCGATTTAATGGAGGATCAAAGAGAAATTGACATTTTTGTAGCCCTACAAACTCTGCCATGTGTGTTGACTTGTAGTCGTATAAGCATATAAGCTAGTATATATGGTAGATTAGCCTTGAGACTTATTCATATTGGTTTGCAGTTGTTCAAGCACATGCACCAGCAGCAGCAGTGCAGCCAGTTTCAACATCATGTCAAAAGTGTAAATTGGACTGCTGTACTAAAGACTGGTGCTGTATAAGAAAAAGCCACAGTGAGTGTCATTACTAAAGCAAGGTAACACCATCATAGCTTTCCAGAATCATCATCACCAGATGTGTGTTCCATACATGTGTGTGACTTTGAAGTGCTCAACATTCCTGTGAAAGGCTCTGCCAACAATCCAGTGCAAAAGCAATATGCACAACATTTTTGACCAGAAAATAGCTATTGATACAATTTTATTTTTGTCGATGTGTTGTTTCTTCAAAAACAAATTCATCTATAGATTTTCCAGATAGTGTAAAAGATAAATAGTCTGTTTTAATGTGCAAAATACTGATAATAAATGTTTTTTATAGGGTAGAATCTTATTATAAACTCAACTAGAAATTATCCATACATAGAACAAAAATATAATCTCAACAAATATAAACATTGGTTTAATAATGGCAAATAAATAAGCAAGGGGTACTTTTTATGTACAATTCATTATATCCATTGACTTGTAAGAGCATATAAAAATCAAAGAGAAAAACAACATTATGTATTTAAGGAGGGTGACACAGTTTGCTTCATGGAACTAATCCTTCTTGTGCGCCTTTATTATATGCATATTTACATACATAGCACATAGATTTTTCCATATTGGTGAGAAGTCCAGATTGGTAACAAGGGCTATCATGTCTTGTTAGAGCTAACTCACTGATGTTGCTGCAGAGTGTCATCCAGTTAACTTGGTGTTGCCGCCATAGAAATGGTCTGAACATGCACCATTACTCGATTTGTCAGACAATTGAAAACCCAGGAGCCAATGTTGAACCCCTATTGGAATAACCTGAATTGGTATAAGATGTTGTAGGTGAATCACAGGAACATCCTGGGGGCCCTGTGAATAGTAACATAAAGGTATGCACCATCGAAGTCCACAGTGATGGTAAAATCTTCCTCATGGATAGCATTCAGAATGTGTTGTGGTGTTTCCAGTTGGAACCAAGGGGTGTGTAAGAATGGATTGAGGGTGCTTAGGCTGATGACCAGACATAGTGTGTCATTTGCCGTTGGGACCAAGAAAAGATGTGTAACGAACGATAGAACCCTCTTGGTGCTGTATCTGCTTTTTGTGCAAAAAAAACTGAATATTCAACAATAGAATGGATTTCAGAGGTTTGTGTCCTATGAGTGTCCCTTGGGTACTTTTATTGATTTCCTGTACTATCCCAGTATTGACGCTGTGATTGTGGGATTGAAGGATGTTAAACAGAACGTTAGAACATAAGGCCTGTGCTCTTAGTATTGTGATCATTCAGGTAAGTGCAGGCAGAAGACACCTAGTTGGGTTCCACCAATTGGACTGGCAGCTGCGGTTATGACATTGGCCAAAGTGTGTTGAGCGGCTCTGCTCAGTACTCATGCCATTCTTGAGAATCACTCCCATGCATACCCTGAGGTTTTCAAAGTGGGAGAAAATAAGCTATGTTCCATCGGTTGGAAAATAGCCAGAGAGAACGGAAGTCGAACAATAATATCATGGCAGTGATATTGCTAAATAAAGGCCACCTGATCCATACATATGGAGTGTGGCTGTGCCATCCCCAAATTGGCAATATCACCGTCAACCACTGGGGTTCCGAATAAAAGAATGGTTGTGGGCAAAGGTAGAACTGCCAGCAATCGGATGACGAAGGCGGGATAGAATGTCTGTAATTCTCTCTAACTGTGAAAGTAACTGAAGTCAGAATCTTATATTATGTCATAAGATCAACAGATGTTGGAGCTCTGGTGCATGTTATTGATGGAGTTGGCAGAGGAGAAGAAAGCTCTAGAAGTGGAAAATGTCCTCATTGGAGGCTCAGAAGGCTGAATCATCCCATGCCAGGAAGCTGGGCTGTTATTGATTAAGCCTGTAATATTGATGTTTAATTCCTAGTATATGGCCCAGTCAGGTCACAATGTAAATAGGTAATCCATGTGAGGAGGGTATCATTAGGATCATCATTTGGGATGGATTATGGTATATTTGATCCATGTAACGTAACATGCCATCCCCTGGCGAGGAAAAAGTGTAATCCAAGTGGACAAAAGGAGTAATCTGAGCAGAAAAAGAATTATCCACATATAGCATAATAAAATTCTGTGAGAGTATGTGCAAAATGATTTATTTACACCTTCTGGTCTTTTACATCAATTACTGCTTCAAATTTTCATATATAGCACTTTGAGCTTTAAAAAGCAACAGTCTGTCATATTGCATTTCAAAACACTTTTTACCAGCTGAGTTTATGAATGTTTTGCACACCAGTAGAGAACTAAGTACTGGGTTACAGAGCCTGGATCTGAATTCAGTTTTATTTTTGTTAACAATACTGAACAATCTCTCACAGTCAGCATTAGAATGGTAAAGAACCAATATTCCTTTCATAACCTGACAAAGAAGAGAAAATATAACTCTTCCAGTTATTGGATCTTTTAGCTGGGAAAGAAGGTGCCATTGCACATCAACTCTGTCTGCATGAGGTACATTGTCAAGTAGAATGCCAACTTGATACTTCAGGGGTTCTCCTAATATTTCAAAATATAGAATGCAACTCCTTTATTAATTCCAGTCATCATTGATGCATTATCAGCTGAAAACCCCATACAGTTCTGCCAACTTATGATTATTCAAAGCATTTTCAAGCAAATAAAAAATGTTTTCTCCATTGGAATCGACTGTTAATTCTGGTAATGAAAGAAGAGCACTCTGAGTTTGCCCTTTTCATTGTCCAAGTCTCTTACACAGACTGGGTACAATTTTTTGTCATCATAATCACTGCTCCTGTCTGTTGCGGTACTAAACGGCCCAATTTTCATGGCTTCTGGAATTTTAAGCGAATTATCTCTGCTATACACCTTACAATATTAGATGATTCTGTTCATGCAGATGCATATTTTCAGCAAATTTGGAATCAGGAAACATCCATTTGAACAAAGGGCCAATGTAGTCTTTTACTGCTAGGGGTAGTCTGTGTTCTATTAAGAACTCAGTAAATAATGCCTCTGCATTTATTAGTTCTGCTTTAAAAAAAAGAAGTTACAAGTTAGCTTAGTATTGGAGTGTGTAAAATGAGTTAATTCAATGTTTCTTGGTTTTAGCATCATGACCAATATTAAAATCCTTTTCACACAGACTGCAATGGGCGTGAAGCTGCAGTAAGAATGGAATGCTGTATTGTGCAATTCATGTATTCATCAAAGAATCGGTCTTTTTTCTTTTTCTAATCCATCTGTGAAATTATTTGAAAAACATTTTTGCTCTAACACACGCATCTACTAAAATAAATCTGACTTGACTTTTAGCACCAAATACCTTCAAACTGGTTCTGTATCATAATTGAATTAGAACAAAGAATCTGCAAGCAAAGATTAAAAATTAGAAAACCAGTCTGTTCTCTCCTAACTAAGCCATACAGCAGCTATAAATAGAAACTGAGGTCAAAAGTTTGAAAGTAAAGCCAACATGAATCTTGGAAATAGGGCAGCTGCTATAAATAGAACATAATACTGTTAGGAAAGTGCATGCAAGGCTATGGACAAGCATACTCCTATGTCGTAGTTACGTAGAAGCCATCTTTTCTAGAATACGGTCTAAAAGATTAATGGGATGTTAATAAAAATAAGAAAACAAATTATGAATTTTTTGGAATGGGGCGCACCAAAAACACATATTTACCGCATATGTTGGGACACGATAAAATAATTATATTTTTTTTCCTGTCCCAGAACTTATGGTGAAACATTTTTTCACTTTGGTCATATGTCCCAAGACTTAATAAACAAAATAAATTTGTATTGCATTTGTGCTCCCCACCCCCACTGCACGCTGCAATAAAATAGATAAATAAAACGCTTAATTGACAATAAAAACAATGAAACTAACCTTGTGTTGTTATCATTTATTCCTTTTTTCAACATGAGCACTAAAGAATAAAATATTTCCACAAAATCCATATAAGTGGTGTAGGCTTCCATACTTTAGCATGTATCAGTTATGTCCAATACCACACACCACTTTGCTCATTGACATGAACATTGAGAAACAATTGTGTGTGGTTGTGCTCAAAGGTTTGAACATGTTATCCGACTGAAAACTGGAGCCAATAAAATCGCAAACAAGAGGAATATTTAGTCAACCAGTATCTTGAAGATGCCATACACGCATGACACGGTGTTGGTTGGAAAATAATCAAGATTGAATTATACCCAGGTCTACTGTATGACAGTATGTCACTGTCAATTGTTTACCCCATCCCAGAGTAGCCCCAGTTTGAAACATGTATAATCAAGGTAATTCTGACAAGCCATTGTTTGATGTTAAACATTGCCGCAGGCTAGCACTAATCCCTTATGTAAGATTGCCGTGGCTAGAAGTGGAGAGCCAGACCTAGGAGCTGCGAGGCCGCCAGATAGTCAATTATCAACTAGATGTGGAAATGTTTGTTCAGATCAAAAGAAGTTACCCGAAGAAGTGGGAGTGTCTTAACTTCTTTTCCCTGCAGACAGACAGCCAGGTTGAACTGGCCGCTAAGACGATTGGACAGGGTCGCAGCACCACCCAATCAGAATCGAGATGGGGAGAGACCCTGATTTGGCTAGAAAGATATCTCCGCGTCTTCCAGCAAGAATTAGTTCGCTAGAGAGATTGCCCAGAGGAGGATGGCGTAACTCCGAACAGCCATTCGTTATTGGCGGGAATATCTTAGAACAGGAAATTCTTAGTACAGACAGCTTCAAATAAGGAAGCTTTGAGGGACAGACCAGTTACAGTTTGGTCCCGTAGTCTCAGATAGAGAGACGGAGGAAAGGAGAAGAAAGGAGGGAAGTCAGGAGGAGTTGAAGTCTAGGAGGAAAAGGGAGGAAGAGGAACTTTGGAGTGAAATTGGAGGAGGAGATAGTCGAGAGGGAAATGGAGTCGAAGGAGGTGTTGGAGGAACGGAAGGAAGGAAGAAGGAATTAGCGGGAAAGAAAGAGATGAGTAGATACAAGGACAGGGGGAAATCAAACTCATACTGTAAATCACGGGATGAATTAGGCTGTCACTTGGTCAAGGGAAAGACGGGTGATTGAGAGTTTATTGTTTTAAATTATCAAATTTATTAAATTGTTATTAATTGAATTTCATCTTCATGTTCTCTATAATTTAACCATCGGCATTGCTGACTGGGGGCTCAGAGCTGTAAATCTACCTCATCACTAATTTAACTAACCCCACAAGCCTGGGTGGAACTTCCATCATAATTTAATTAATATATATTGGAAGAACCCCACCCCAGTGCATGCAACCTTCACAGTCACAAATAAAAATCGTCGTTTGAAAACACATTCACTTGAGTGCAAGTGACAATCTTTTCACCAGCTCGGGTTACAAAATTATCCTTAATATTTACCCGCAGACATCAATGCACCTTTGTGTTAATTGTAACCACATATGCGAAGCACATAGAAGCCCCGGTGGTGAATAAACATGACTGGCAGCAAGCAGTTAACTCCTTCTTTGAACGTACCGACAGGACATCAAAGACAAAAGGTTATTTTTATTACAAAGCAAGCCGATCACAGAAGCCGACTTTGGTTACATTTTTTGTAAAGGATATCAATACAGAGGTTATTTTATTGCAAAGCAAGCTGACATCGGAAGCTGACTATGGATTCTGTGAAGACGTCCGAGATATGGAAGTAAACTTGGTTTCATTTTCAACTGTATTCACAGGAATTTTGAAAATAAACTGAAATAATGGAGCAAATTTTAAGTGACACAATATAGTGCTTTGTGCACAGATGTCTATGACCCAGCAATATTTGGAGAAAATAAAATCATGTGATGAATTCGCAAAGGCCAGAAGAGAAGCAAACGATTTCGCAAACGAGAGGGAAATAATCAGCCAATATATTGAAGACAGCTGCCATTCATGCATGGCACGGTGTTAGGTGCAAAATAGCCAAGATTAATTTATATCCAGGTCTACTGTATGACAGTATCTTGCAAATAAAAATCATTATTTGAAAACACATTCACTTGAGTGCAAGTGACAATCTTTTCGCCAGTGCAGGTTACAAAAGTATCGTTAGTATTTACCTGCAGACACCAGTGCACTTTTGTATTAATTATTACTACAGATGCCAAGCACATAGAAGCCCTGGTGGTAAATAAACACAGTTGGCAGGCCAGCATGTAAACTTCTTCTTTGAACTTACTGACAGGACATCAAAGACAAAGGTTATTTTTATTACAAAGCAAGCCGACTTTGGACTTGGAAGCCAAATTCTTTTAAAGGATATAAATACAATGGTTATTTTATTGCAAAGCAAGCTGACCTTGGAAGCCGACTATGGATTCTTTTAAGTGTGTTGATTTTTTTTTACTTTTTTAGCTTTGAATATACAAAAATGGCCTAGATATGGAAGCTAACTTTGGTTCTTTTTCACCACTATTCACAAAAATTTTGAAAATAAAGTGAAACAATGGAACAGTCTTTAAAGTTACACAATACAGTGCTTCGTGCGCGAACATCGATGACCCAACATCATCCAAAAGATTTGGAGAAAATAATATCACGTGATAAATTCATGAAGGCTAGAAGAGAAACAGATCATTTCGCTGACAATATGATCATTAACATGGATGAAACTCTTGAATACTTTGATCGCATTCCTGGATGGACTGATGATAAGATGGGCATCAAAAGTGTGAGAATTAGCAAGACTAGTGCAGATTTGAAAAAAAATCTGACTTTTGTCCTTGCAGTTTCCTCTTCAGGTGGTGTGTTGCCTCTAACAATTTTTCACGGTATGAGAAAGCTAAAAAGAAATATTCATGTGCCAAAAGAATAGATCGTACATGTGTAGAAGAAGGGTTGTGTTGATGAGATACTGCTGTAGTGGATTAAAGAGTTTTATCGCAAGTATACAGTTTTATATTTTGTTAAATAAAATTTCAGCTGGAGTGCAATTTCCAATCTGTAATTTTCGAATGATTTAAAAGGTGTCCCACAACTTATGACTCGAAAAAAAATGATGTGTCCCAGAACATACAGTGCATAAAAAAATTACTTTTAAAATTAATGTATGGTGTCCCAACAAATACGGTGTCCCAACATATACGGTAAATACGGTAATCTGAATACGTTTAGGCATAAGGAATAATTTAGTGAAAAAAAGCATGATGATTACACCAAAAGCATAATGGTTGGCATGTATGATGTAACTTGTCCATAGGTGTGTTGAATGAACTTGGCTGTTTGTTAGCACTGTCCCTTGCTGTGCCATAAGAGGAATCAAATTAGACCCCAAGGAGGCACAGTAGAGGGAGTTCCAAAATGCTGAGTCCTGTGGTGGTGACTTGGGCACGGGAGCTGTTTCTGAGCGTGTCAGTGTCTGATGCTTTGTGGCTAAAGGGTAAATTGAATTATATACCTTGTTCCCATAAAGATTCACACTGAGGAAAAAGAATGCAGACTGGTGATGTCTTCGTTCTGATCTGTATGTTGTTTGCGCTTTGCCCATAGTTCTAATCTATAAGACAAAATGAGCAAAATGTATAAAACTGTAGCCCTGCACCAGAAATTGATTACAGTCAAGTAAAGCAATGAAGTATACAGGTAAAATATAAATACAATATGACCTGTATGGGGGAGAAGTTATAACCTTCTCGGCCAGCACATGATGCTTGAATACCTTGTTGGTGCAGAGCTATACCAAATGAAGGTTACCTGGAAGAAAAATAAGTGATAGCAGACGATCTCAGTACAATGCTACCTGTCAAGGATGGCCTGGTACAGGTGGAATCATTGAAGCATGGTATTCCAAGGCTAAGGATACTGTTTAAATGAAACTCACCTGTATGTACCAGAAAAGAAGGAATTATACATATATAAAGAGTTTCTCAATAGCATAAAGACAATCATTACATACAAATAATGTAGCCCGAACCTAACTTGTGAAGTTGCATGGCTACCTGTGTGAGCAACTAAGTGTTAGTTAAATATAATGGAATGTTTATGCAGATAAACAAGACTCAGATGATACCTATTTGAAAATGCATGCATAGGATGCGACTGAAAAAAATGTGTATATAAATAATAAGGGCGCTGACCTGTCTTGTTTGACCAGAGCAGAGGAAATACAGAAATGTACACAAGTTTATACATTACACACAAAATACCTTCACAGAAAAGGGAACTGAGGCACTGTTATAGAGGTGTACACAGTAGGTGCGACAATATATATTATGAGGCACTACTTCTAAGAAAAAATGCCCATAGACCACCCTTACAGGTAAAAACATTGAAGTTAGCATCCATGCTTTACAAATACCAGGGCCCTGAGTGATCTAAAGTGCTCACTGTTCCTGATCACTGCCATCTCACCTCTGTCTGTGTGGGTTTGAGTCTCAGGCTCAGCTAACGTGGATACATGAGAAAGCTTGCCAGTAGCTTCTCATTGGTCAGTGGTTCTTCCAGGGGTTTTTCAGGGTTCTACCTCCACCAGTTATACTGGCCGCTGTGTATAGCCTATCTTGTGCTGAGAAATGGCATTAAACCCTACAACAACAGCATTTACAAATCCCACTTGGAATAGAAACTCACCAATATGTACTTGTTCTTAATGGAATTACACATATATAAGAGTCATATAAGCACTAGAGATTTGCATGTATAAGATAATTACAGCCTGAACTGAATGTGAGGTCACTAAGGCTGTATGTGCAAGTACCTAAATGTGTGACAATGACAAAGTGTCAACAAGTCGTAACGGAAGAACTTTGCTGTGATAGAAAGAGAAAAAGGTAGAAATACAGATGGAGTACACTTTCCTTATATGTGAAAAACTCCTCCAACTTGTAGTGGCATATCTTCCACATAGATTCTTGCTTTTGTGAGAGGTTTCTCATGATGAGAGCTTGCTTTGTGGCATGAGCGGAAGTAGTATTTACAGAAGTTCTTAGGCTTTGTCTCCAAGTCTTGTGCCTAAGGGGATATCACTCTGACCACCACATAGGCCAACAGACAACTTTTTGCTCCCTTTATCTGGGAGGGCTGGATAATTGCAAGGTATTAGTAGTTCTCCTAAGGATTTACAATTGGGTAACGTATTTGAAGAAGAAATGGTACTGATCTGATGTCTAATATGGCCACCATGGCAGTGGTCTTGAAAATTTTGTTATTGGTACACCTCTTGAACAGAAAGTCATATCGACTGAAGTGGTATGACTTATAGCTGATCCAGAATGAAAATTGTTCTGTTCCAGAGTCAGTATTTCTGAGCTGAATTTGATTAAAATTATCATATAGGCCAATGTCACTAAAGTTTGGACAAGTTTGATAGTGAGCAAGATCTGTGCATATTAATGAGGTGGTTTTGCATTTGATTGAGTGAGCATGTTTCCACTCCTGAAGCTTTATTTCTGGTCTGATTTCATTCAAACTTAGAATATAAAGTTATGCAGTAAAACCTGTTTTGAGAGACCACCCCATCTTGCCAGCAAAAGAGGTCTCTCAAGACAGGTGGTCTGTTATAGATATGTGCAGGAGAACCAGTTTTCAAGGTTGAAATTCAGCTTGGTTTATAAAGAAACAATGCCCACAAAATGTGCTCATCTGAAAATAATTGTATTATATAACTTTCAAAATGTAGACTAGAGTTGGGTACCACAAACCATTTTGTAATGCAGTATACTGCATTATACTGCAGTATGCAGTATATCTGAATGCATTGTGATACATACCACTGTATACTGCAATTATATTAAGCACCTGAGCAATTTAGTTTTAAATTAAATTAAATTTTTTGGGCTGTGGTCCTGAGATTTAAAAAAAAAAAATGTTCAGCTCTCAAATAGCTGGTTCAAAATCCTGCTGATTTATAGCAAAATATATTTGAAAAGAAAACCATGTATCTTGAGATAAAGGAAAATAATATATCTCAGTTCTTAAAGAAAGTTGCAGCCCCTTCTGCCTGCACTCCTCAAATATTACATGATCAGAATCATATAGTAGATGGATTTGATATTGTACATTTCAATTATTGTCTAAATTCTGTTACCAGAGTGGGATGACTATACCTGACACCCTGTAAAAGGCTTTGACTCTGCTGAAATTTATATGTACCTGTACTAGCTATACCATTGATATAATAGGCACAAAAACTATGACTCAGGCAGGATATTTTTCAGAGGGCCAGTAAACATAAAACAGACTCAATGAATGAGAAAATATTAGTAAAGAAAAAAATAGTTTTTTTTCTTTTTTTTTTAACTTAAAATTTTTTCAAAAGTTGGATTTAGCCAGAACATCTTTTACAATATCCCATTCAGCCAACCGGATGGCATATGTACCATGTTTTGGACATGTGATTAAAGGTTTATAAGTATAATTATGTTTGTGTTATCGAAAATAATGTGACAGATGCGATTATTTTGTAAAAATATTTAGAAACTGAAAACATGAATTTTAATATCATAAAATTCATAAGAAACTTTTTTGGGATTTTTTGTACATTCCATTCAGACTGCCAATAATGTGGAAAAGTACTGTCACCATGGTTTATTCAGCCGGAAAACAAATGCAGCGAACTGGTAATAGACCAGAAGAGTTTATGCAATGTCCTGTTGTTGATTGTCAGTCTTCCAACCTTTAGCACATGATTTCTATTGCTACTTCTCCAACACTACTTGGAGGATTACAGTGAAACTTCATGCACACACATTCATCCCAAGGTCTGTTTGGTCTTAAATGAAAATGTTGCTGCTCAGACATTAAGTCTTGTTATCACTATGTTACTCTTTCTGATCGTCATATCAGTATTGGTGTTTTCACCAAAAAACTTCTCATGATGTCTAGTTGAACCTAATTGAAATGGTGACTACCAGACATTCAGTGTGGCTGCCATGACAACCATGTTGAAAATCTTATCACTACTCATTTGCTATTGCTACCTTTAAACAGAAAACCATTTGACATGCAGCTTCTACTGGAAAGTTTCCTATGATGTCTAGTTGGTCCTAAATGATATTTTGCCACTTGGACATTCAAGATAACTGACATAGGGGTCATCTTACAAATCTTGTTCTTGCTACTTCTGAATGGATGGTCCAAAATAAAAATGGTGCTTATCTGGCTGTCATGTGCCCCCTACAGAATTATTACTAACCTTGGAGAAGGACAGACAATTTAAAGATTAAATAGCTCCAAGCCCCCAGTCAGCCAAGCAGACGGTCTAGGTGTTAAAATATAAAATTAATAAGGTGAAAGGTATAACAACTAATAAACTATATCAAGTATTAAATAATTACATAACAATTTTCCAATGCAATTGCTTCCAATCATTACAAGACCTTTTCAAATTGCCAGTTATTTCATCATGCAGAATTAAAGGTGAGAGTGTTTCCTTCCTGTGTCACTTCTATGTTACTCATCTGCAACTTCCGCCTTGTATCCTGTTGTCAGTACTTCTGGTCCCTTTCTTTCCATCTCCCGCCTTGCTTGTCGGTACTTCCAGTACCCTTGTTTCCATTTACGGCCCTGCGCCTTTGCACTACTACCTATTCTCCTTGCCCTTCACGTCTTCTCCCTCTCTCTCTAATCTGCGGGTGATGTCCTATCCCACCCGGAAAGCTTCCTCAGAAGCCTTTGTTTCAAATCTCATCTGAAGTTCCTAGAACTCCTTTCCCACTAGTTTTATGAGTGCCTAGTTTGCCCTCAGAGTAAGTGATGTTCTTTCTAATCCAAAACTGTACTGATTATTTCACAATTAATGTAACAGAATAATGTCTGGTTACACGAGAAACCCTCCTAAATTTGACTATCTTAGTTCTGATTAGATACTGGTGATCTCTTTGAAACTGTCTGGGGTAGTAGCACTGATATATTATAATGTTGGGTTCCGGGTCTAAAAACCTAATACATCACAGCTAACTGTAAAACAAACAAAGTTTCTCACCACTGTGGCAAGATTCTCTTTGAAGTAACCACAAAATTGACTGTGGCACAATAGCTAAGGAAAGGACAGGTAGTTTCTTTGTTTCAGAATTGATCTAAAGTCATAACATTATATAACACGTATTGATATTACCCACAGTAATTTGAATTACAAATTCTATCAGAAGGCATTTATAAACATGAGGCAGGAATTACTAGCAAATCTTCGCACACAACGTGACACTGGCATTCATTTTGGCCACCATGGCATCTGTCATCAGAATTTTGTTTTTGCTACAGCTCCTGAACTGACAGTCATATCAACACAGGATTTTCAGTGGAACATCCCAAATGAGAATGGTGCTGATGTGACCTCCAATATGGTCATGATAGGCGATCCTCCAGTCTTGATGATGGTCATAATGGCATGAGTTTTTTCCGAACTATTTATGTGATATTTAGTGGGGCTGAAATGAAAATCGTGCTGATCTGACATCCAATATGGTTGCCATGGCAGCTGTCATAAAAATATTATGCTTACTCATCAACAGATAATCACGTTAACATAGGGTTCCAGCCTGTAAACTTCTTTTGATATTGTGTTGATTCTTAGTTTAAATGTTGCTGATATGACTTCTACTTGGTCCTAAATAAAAATGGTGCCACTTTGGACATCCAGGATGGATGTCATGGTGGCCATATTGAAAGTCTTATTATTGATATTTTTCTAGATGGCTCGTCATACTGACATATGGTTTTTACTAATATACGTGATGTGTAATTGGTCCTAAATGAAAATAGTTCTGATCTGACATCTGAAATGGCCACAATGACAGCAATCTAGAAAACCTATTAATTGCTAAACCACCTGAATGGATGGTGATATTCACATGGGGTTTTTACCAAAAGATGCCTAGGAATGTATAGTTTGCCCTATTAGAGTATGGTGCTGATTGGACATCCAGTATGGCTCCCGTGGCAGCTTATTTGAATCACATGTATTCACTAGAAAAGTCTAGGGAGGCTTTGTCATTTAGCTCATTTTTTGCCAGTTGAGCACCAGTCCCTTTGAGGGACTCTTGTTTTCATCTAGCATTAGAATAATCATCAGTCTGCCTGCAAGCCTTCCTGAGCAATCATGGTTCCAAATGTGCAACTAATGGCATACAGATCAGTAGTGTTATATCTGGTTTTGCGATGCAGTCATTCATTGCAGTGCTGAAACACATATTTTACCTAATATTCTGTCCACTGGTCACATTCTGTTGGTGGTCACTCACAACATTCCATTTTATCCATGTATATAATGCCAATTGCTTATAGAAGAGGTTACTTAAATTGGGTTTTGCTGTATCATCAGGATATTCTAATAGCATATGTTATTGTTGTTGTGTGGGTTTAATGCTATTTTTAGCATACAGTAGTGGCCAGTATAACTGGTTGAGGGAGAACCCGGGAAAACGCTGGTAATAACCACCAACCCATGGTATTGGCAAGATATCTCACATAACCACTGAGCCCAAGACTCAACCCCATGTGGACAGAGATGAGATGACTGATCGGTAGAGGTGAGTGCTTTAGACCACTCTGTAACCTGAGGCACGATTTGTATTAATAAGTTAATTGTGCATCTTATAGAATGAACAGAATGCATTTCTCATCTGATTTTGATCAGACTTGGTAAATAGACATATATTGTTAAGATGAGCGATTGAGGTTTATTATGAGTGAGATTTAAACATCAAAATGATATTATGACTTTGTTTGAGTTTTATAGCACGTAATTAATGTTATTTCTGTGCTGATTTTAACATATCTAGGTTAATATAGTAATATAACGAATTTTATTATGAGCAAGACCTTTGACATTGATGAGGTGGTTGTACTTGTAGACACTCTAGCTACTCCGTATTATGTATATTTTTATTATTAAATTTATTAATAAATTATAAATGTATGAGTTAAACATGAGCAAGATCCGTATACTTACACCTCTCCCTTGACAACTCATACACAGTAAAGTCCAAAAACATAGACCACAGCATAAGCGAGGATATGAACTCCCAAGATAAATTCTGAAAAATTACAATTTGGATGGACAGATGGACATTGACATTGAAGAGGATGGGGGCAACTAAATTGTTGAATACTCCTTTTATAGTTGCATTGGGAATACTTGTTAAAAAAATTTCTAATGAAGTGTCTGTACATAAAGTACTTTTATTTTCAAAATAACCAAACTTTAAATGATTGATCATAAAAAAAAATCAATCCAAGAGATTTCAGTAAATATCATGTGTACATGAAAACATTGTTTAATACCTCACTACTTTTTGCTTATGAACATGGATTCATTCTATTGTTATTGTTTTTTCAGAACATGGTTATTTTTCTTCCCCAGAAAGATGGATATTTATTTAGGGAAACAACAGTGTTGAAGCTCAACTTTTTATCTTGTTCTATCCGAAAAAATGTATGCTATATTTCATTGCAAGTAATTATGTATTTTCTCCTCATCCTTGAGCTCTAAGTGCCAATTTTAGATATTACAAGTTGACCAACTTTGGCTAATGTATCTCCATAATGAGACTGCTCCAGTGGCCTAAGTGGTTTGAGCATCTGCCTCAGATGCTGGAGGTCGCAGGTTTGAACCCCGGCTGAGTCATACTAAAGACTGATAAAAATGGTACTTGTAGCTATTTCGCTTGGCGCTCAGCATTAAGAGGTTAGTGTTAGGACTTGTCAGTCTGGTGTCAGGATAATGGGTGGGACAGGATGTTGCATGTTTGCAGCATGATACTACAGTGCTAGACATCACTATAAACTGCCACACTGCAGACACCGTAGCAATATGAATGAAACCTTTTTAAAGCTATGTTAAAAATCCAAATCACACACACACACACACTACATAATGACTATGAAACAAAGCATTTCATGTAAAGAGTGCACCTTTTGCAAGGCTCCCATACTATCTTCGATCACATCTGGGAATGATTGCAATAAACCACTGATTAAAGTTAGATATTTTAATGATCCCTAGTGAAAATGTGACTGAAATTTCAGTGAAAGTTTTGGTCAAAATATTAGAGATTTCACTGAAAGTTTTGATGAGATCTCTGGAAAATATTATTGAAATTTTGGTGAGATCTAAAAAAAATCACTGAAAATTTGGTGAGATTTTTCAGAAATTTTTACAAAAAAATTTAGCTGTTTAAATATATTCTGATATATGTTACTTGTTTACAACTGCCACAGATGTAGGAGGTCATAGGTTCGAACCCTGGCCGAGTCATACCAAAGACTTACAAAAATGGTACTGACAGTTGCATCACTTGGCGCTCAGCATTAAGAGATTAGTGTTAGGACTGGTCTGCCTGGTGTCAGGATAATGTGACTGGGTGGGACATCATGCTACATGTCTGCGACATGATGCCCCAGTGCTAGGCATCACTATAAACTGCCACACTGCAGACATCGTAGCAGTATGACTGAAAAATTGTTAAAGCTACGTTAAAAATCCAAATCACACACACACACACACACTGAAATTTTGTTATGATTTCACTTAACTTGATTTTGTTGTGATTTCAGTTAACTTTTGACCAAAACTTTCATTGAAATTTCATTGAATAACTGTGAAATTTGACTGAAATAGTGAAAAGTATAAATTAAACAAAATTATATAGCTGTTAAAATTATATGGCATCCGTGCCATGCAGGCTTCAACTTTTATAAGTAGGAAAACTAGTGGTCATTCTGACTGATAGAAGGTCCTTCTCTTTTATGGTTATATACTTACAGGAAAAATGTGTAATCTATACAATAAAATAAAACCCATATACAAGGTTTTTGTATGCTTCGTTTTGCAATGCTGACAAATCTTGTGCATGGTATTTATCATCAACATAATAATCATCATCAGCATCACTGATGCACCATCCGTTCCCATTGCAACAATCTTTTTCATCCATCCATTCCCATATCTCTCTGACATAAGGCCCACAATAACATGACTGATGGTTTCACTGTCTCCTTAAAATAAATTTAAAATTAGGTAGAAATACTAAATTATTGAATTAACAAAATTAAATATAAACTAGAATGGATCTAAAGTTAAATTGGTGGTTTAAGAGTATGCAATAAATAAATAGTATGAATATAAATTTAAATTGCTGATTTAAGGGTTTGCAGTAATTTAAATGGAATGGACCAAAATTACTGGTTTGATAATTTAAATTTCTGGTTCAATATTTTAAACTTTCTGATTTAATAGTTTAAATTAAATAATATAAAATGAAAGTTAATAATATTTACCTTGCACTCGGAAGAACATATACAATTTTTGATTCTTTGGAAGATGTTAATATGTCAAGCATTCTGCTGTACCAATTTTAAAGCTTTTGCAGCCAACTACAAATGTTCCCGTCGTATCGTACACAGAATAAACTGAACATGTCATCTCACCATTCTCCTTGTTGTGGTCTAGTCATGGAAATTTCTGCTTCCATGTATCTTGGAGTTTTCGTTCTCTTTTGATTTTATCATTCACACATTATACTTCGAGTTTCTCATCTTTTGTTGCTTTTGTTGTTTTTTGAGTGGAGATGAGACATTATCAAGAAATCACATTTTTCAAACATGTGAGACCACGTAACAAAAAGACGCCTAAACGCTTGATGCACTTACATGATTAACAAAGTAAGCACCCAAATAACTAAGATAATTTGGTTGAAATGGCTTAGGCATGATCTTTGTTTTGTTTTAACTTCATTTCACTTTCGATTTTTGTGTGTTTGATATGTTTATAATTAAAAGAAAGATTTAAGCAGTCCTATAACATGGGTACATATATTTTTTAATATCCACATTTAAAATAGCAGGTCTGATGGACCACCCAGCTTTAGGAAAGTTGTGGTCCTTCTAAAAATCAGGTGACATCGGGCCAGCAGATCTGTGTTAGTGTCGAACTCTGCATGTGATGTGGGAGTTGTACTGCAAATTAACTTTTGAATTTACAAACTATGATGCTGTTGTGATCGCTTGAATGAGCCCTCAGTCCATAAACAGCCATGATAATTAAAATGATTTTACTCAGAATTCTAACACAACTAAAATATTTTGCTAATATAAACAAGAACATCACTAGCAACATTGAAAGATGATTCTACTTGGGTTTCTTCTTCTGCTTCTTCAGTCCCCACTCACTGTGTTGAAGTACAGAGCATAGTGCAGAGTGCTCCTATATTCTCTTCACAACTGAGGGACTTAGTGATGACCACACACTTTCCAGCTCAAAGGCAAAAGCCCCTTATTTGTGGCCCAAAACCACCTGGTACACAGTTCAAAAAAGATCCATTCCAGTTTGGAAAAGGTCTCGGGGGCTCAACAAAAACCAGACCTCATCTGACTTCCTCATTCTTCTATGGTTGAGGGCATTTCTGAACAGGCCAAAACATTACTCTTCAACATCAGGGGTGGTCCATCTCCTCCTGAAAGTGGAGACCTTTGGCAGCTACTGGGTTCATTCCCCAAAATGGCCTGTGAAACCTCCCCATCTTGATGGCAGTGTAACCAAGGCAGGTATTTCAAGTGAAGCCTGTGCATGCCTTTCCATAAAAGAAATTGAAGCCATGGAATAGAAACCCTGATTACTCTTAACCAGAGCTTTACATGCTGACCTCTTCTCAGCTGCTGCTTTTAGAATGCTGAGAGAGGACTCCTTGAACCCATCAGCCATACAATGTGGAAGCTGTGGCCAAGATATCTTGGCATGCACTTTCTGTGACAGTGGCTTTGTTGGCAGAAGTTGTACACATCCATCTTGACGTTTTGCCTTGGACTTTAATGGCAGCAGCAGCTTAAACAGAGCTATTGTTTAGCTTTCTGTTTCATGCTGTAAAACCCACTTTCTGTTTGATGTGAATACATCCTGCTCTAGAGTGGAGGAATGTCGGTGTGGCACAATCAACTCATGCAACTTGCTTGGTCCTTGGTAAGGTTATGCACAGAATGAATGCAGATAGTTCGTCTTTTTCAAGGACATATTCTTTGGAAGTTTGCCATGATTCAGCAGAGAAAATTTGCCTGTTGCAGCAGTTTTTAGCTGCACTCATGACCTGGCCTCTCCATTATTCTGTTACTCGATCCACTCATTGTACAAAATCAGATGTCATAACCAATTTCCTTGAGGGAATTGGGTTGCTTCGTGTACCACTCAATAGGGGCTGGATGCATTTTGTTCCCCACCAATTATCACACAATATCTATGTACGGGTAAGTCACTTATGTGTCAGGATGATGACACCCTGCTAAAATGGAGGTTACATGTTTCTTTGTTTCTTCTAAGTCGACTTGTAATATGGTATCTGCATGTATACTAATTAAACTAATGCATTTAATTCTTCCATTCTAATGTCTGCGTTTCACATTGCTATTGTATATGTCTTCTTTCTTTAATGAATTTTTAAAAAATCAAAAACTGAGAAATCTCTTTCTTATACGGAAAGAGCCATTTAAACTTTTAACACTGTTTACTATGTACATAGAGAACACAGGGGTGTACTTCATTTGCAGTATATACAAAGTGAGATACACATCACACACACACAGAAACACATATGCATGCGTGTATATGTGTATGTAAGTTATGTGTATATATTTTGTCATTTTTCATTCAAATAGAATGTCATCACGGTCTGTGGGAAAAGGTGGCCACAACAAGACCTCTTGGAACACTCACCAAGACTGCATTAAGTGTTCAAAATGTACAAGAAGATATCATGGAGCATTTTGTAAATCATGACCTGCATAACTGGAATCTTGCTGACTCCAGACACGCATAAAAATTCCCCGTTTAGAGTCAGAATTTTCCAGTTTCTCTCTTGCAGACCTCACAGTACTCTGCAAGAACCACAAATCTTCTGACCGGAAGACTCCTTGCAGAGCATCTCTACTTCCTATTGCATAAAAGGAGATATGCTACTCATCTAGTAGTGTGTCACTGCCTCCCATGGAGGAGGAGATGCATCGCTCATTCCATAATGTGGTGATTATGCACCACTCACATCATAACATGTAGCTGCCTCTCAATGTAGAAAAGATACACCACTCATTCCATATCATGTTGTGGCCTCTTATTGAGTGTGAAGTAGATGTACCACTCATCTCATTGTGTTTCACTGTCCTCCCATTAAGGAGAACATGGACTGCTCATATCATAATGTGTTGTTGCTTCCCGTGAAAGAGATGCACCATTATTATTGCATGTTTCTACCTCCCATTGAGGAGGAGATGCACCACTTTCATCCATTCAGAGTTAATGAGTCATGCTGTCTCAGTGGGTGGGATCAGCTTCATATCTTTTGAGTGACACATCAGTTGACGATCCTGTATCCTCTAAGCATTGCTCTATGGCCTCAACACTGGGATAGGGTTCAGACTGAGTTCCCCCCTCCACTCTCTACCACCAGCAGCATTGGGAGTCCAAACCAGTGGGCTCAGACTAGGCTAGGGGATCGAATAAAAATGGTGTCCCCCTTTACTATTATCCCAGTGAATCCCTATGCTTGTGGGGCCCTCCATCTCAGGGTCTTTTATTTTGTATGCCCCTTTGAGCTTTTGGACCCTGTTCTAATAGTGGAGGCAATTCTACCAACACATCATCACAAGGTGGATACAAATTTGAAGGCTAAAGGCATCACTTCCTCCTGGACAGATAAACAATCTTGTGTGTGTCCAGCAAATACTAGTCTTTGAGCACCCACTCATCATGTGGAATTGCAGGGCTTAGTTGAGTACTCCACACCAAAGGGACTTAGTGATGCCTGCACACTCCAGCTTGAAGTGTAATAGATTAGGATGATACTATTTCCATTCTCGTGGGTTCTAATTATTGCCTACTTTTACACCTGCTCCTTCTTCTCTGTTGAATGTGGAAGAGGAGGTATGGTCCTTTGATAAGGCGATTAACAAAATCTATCTCCTCTTATGCCTAACATGTGCCTAAAACCACCTGGCACACAGCCCAAGAGCCTTTCCAGTTTTTAAAAGATCTCAGTGGCTCAACCACAACCAGACTCCTCCATCCTCATTCACCAACAGTTGAGGAATTTCCTCATGTTTTTTACAGGCCAAAACATGACTTGGCAACATCATGGTTGGTACTTTCCCTCCTCAACTTTGAGACCTCTGATATCTTCTGCCAGCTACTGGGTACATTCCCTGATGTGGCCTACAAACCTCCCCAACTTGATGCTGGTTGGCCAAGTATTTCAAGTGGACATAGGTGTCAACCCCTTGAGATGAAAACCTGTACGCCAGGCCAATAAAAACCTTACAAAGACCAAAAAACCTTACATGAAAAAATGAATTTATACATCATATAAGGTCAACAGTTTTAAAAAAACAAATGCTCTGCACAAAGTATTTTTGCATATATTTACATAATTGTTTACATTTCTGAAACTTTATTCATTCTTTTTACTTATAACACTATTATCTTCCTGCTTTGGCAAAGCAGAGAAGCATTTGATGAATGCTCCCTTCATTTCAAAATTTCATTTATGCAGTTTTGTCCAAAAGTGTTCCTCCAGATCATAAATGCCCAATGCCACCACTTTAATGTCTTTACTGCATATTTTATAAAAAGCATGTGAAGATCCTAACTCAGATACATCTACAATGCTATGGAAGACTTTAATCCAATCAGCCTGAAACTTGCCATGACCTTTCAGTGTCTTCAAGCTTGCATTTATTTGAGTTAGGCTCATCCATTTGATGGATGGAATATTTCAACTAGATAAAAGAAATATAAATGATTTTTTTTAAAATTTAGATTTGACATGTGATAGAGGAAGATCTCCCGATTACAAATGTGTTACAAATTTATATTTTCCCCCATAAACCCCAAGATATGCCAGGAGCTATCCAAAAATTGAAATCTAAAAACTAAAACTAAAAAAATTGACAAAGTAGCAGTCCAGAAGTTTATACCTCATAAGCTTTTGATCATTTCTATTAAAATTGCATATCTGATGTTTGAAAAGTTATGAATTTGCTATATGGTGTGCCAATTTTGGTCACAAAGTTGATATAAATTGGCAGTGTTACATATTTTTGAGACATGAGAATGACATCACTCAGTATCTGTACTACTTCCATCATTATGGCAATGCATCTTCTTGTTTGCATTAAGTATCTGACAATCTGAATTCAAAACTATATCACAGCACAATAAAATGATGGTGCTAAATTTAGCAGACTATTTATTTTTAATTAGTATTTTGTTAAAATATTTAATAAATCGTCTTTATCTCCACACAGAAAAGTTGGATGAATTACGGTTACACCAACATGACTGCCACACTATGTAAAGTATGAAAATTGATGTAAACTTTATGCATTTGATAGTAATAAGTATAAATAAATATTTCCTTCCCACCTCAAATATCTCTGGTTTTGCTTGGACTTGGAATTTTTTTGAATTCCGATTGCTACTGTTCAGAATTTTTTCCACACCCAAAGTCTTCACATGAGCTAAGGGAGTAGTAGCCGCTTACCTCCGATTATTGGCAACACTAATTATTCAGTATTTGGATGATTGGCTGATCCACAATGTTCAGGTCCAGTCCCTTCAGTAGGATCTGTTCTGCTGTTGGTCTGTGGTAATGCAGTTTGGCCTTTTACCCAGCCTTGAGAAATCAGAACTTATTCCGTTGCAAGACTTTTTTTTACATGTAGATGAATTTCCTCACAAATGCAAACATAGAGTTCCACAGGGTCAGATCGATCAAATTCTGGCTCTGTTTGAGGCGCTACAAGCAAAATCCTCATTGTCTCCTCAGCTGTGACTGTCCCTTTTGGGACCATGAATGCCACTGCCAATATGGTTCTGTTAGTTCTATTAGTTCTATTCATATATTTTCCCCTTCTTTGCAAGGTGGAAATCTTAGAGAGATTCTGAGGGCATAATTCTACAGGGTCTTTGGACCTCATCAGAATTGTCCTTCAACATAAACAACATAGAAATGATAGCAGTATCTCTAGTGTTGCAAGGGTGCATCGACAGTAAGGGTTCGATGTGTCATGCTCTCCTCCGACAACATATCCGTCGTAACTTATCTCTGAAGTCAAGGAGGCATATATGTCCCTTCTCTTTGTGTCGAAATCTGTAACCTCAACTGGACCACCACTATTACTGCCCCATAACAGAGTCCCATTTCACACTGTACGAAAAACCCCTAATGGATCTGTTTGCAACTAGGATCAACTACAGACATCCCTTTTATGTTTCTCCTATCCCAGATCAAGGAGCGTGGACAATGGACGCCTTCAATCTCCAGTGAAATTGTCTGTTCGCATGCACCTTCCCACTTTTCCAACTTCTATCTCAAGTTCTGCAAAATGTCAGAAATTCCACCGCTCAGATCATTCTCATTGCTCAATGTGGCCCCAGTACATGACCCAGGTCTCTTCCTCACAGGAGGGATCTTCTGTTGTAACACTGGGGATCCCTCCAATACAGCGACCTTCAAAATTCTCCGCCTTCATGCTTGGCTCGTCTCAAGTGATAGATTCGCTAGAACAAGTTTTCGGGCTGAATCGCTTGATGCTTCATTCAGGCAATGAGTGCATCTACAACCAAGATCTAAGATGCTGGTGGATAATCTTCTGTGATTGATACAGTTGGAAACATGTTGATCCTAGCTGTTCCTCTCTTACTTCTAATGGGGGGCCTCTGGTAGCTGAGTGGTCTAAAGCGCTTGCCTTGACCGACCACTGCCATCTTACCACTGTCTGCATAGGTTCAAGTCACAGGCTCAGCCAATGTGGGTATGTGAGAAAGCAGCTATCAGTAGCTTCCCATGGGTTGGTTGTTCTTACTGGGGTTTTCCCAGGTTTTTCATCCACCAATTATACTGGCTGCCATGTATGTCTGATCTTGCACTGAGAAATGGCATTAAACCCCAAAATAACAACTACTTTGCTAATTTCCTGTTGTTTCTCTCTTACAACAAAAGATGCTCAGTATCCACTATCAAGGGTTATAGATCTGCTATTTCCAACACAGTTAAATTCTCTCAACATGGCAACTGGTTTCTATTTGCACATTGCTGATATTATTAAGTATTTTGGGTTCCAGAGATCTGTCTTGCATTCTCCTATGCCATGATGGTATCTTGAGTTCTGTGGTCCTTAACCTTTTAAAACCTAACTCTCAAGATTGTTTCTACTTGACCTCACCTATGTGTGAAGATGATGTGAGAGTGTTTCCTTATGTATCAACACTGGCTGTCTTTAGTTTAACTCTTTACCTTCTGGTGACGCATATATGCGACCATAAAGTAGCCTTGTAACCCCAGAGATGCATATACAGCTGCTAATAATACTCTCTCTGTCCTGGCTGGTTCATACCTGCATTTCTGGCCAAGGGTTGGGAAAACCCAGATATGCATGTACATGTTTCATATTAAAGCTTTGTATTGGATAAAATTACAAGCATCCATTCTTTTTTAAAATATTTAGCCAATGAAAATAGTCCTTACATAAAATTATGAACTTATTCTATTAGTAGTTTTAAATCAAATAAGTGGGAAATTCTACTGAAAACGAGGTCAGTAGTGACAGTAAAACAAAATGTCAACATTCGTGTATTCTGACGATGATTCTGATGGAAATTTGAAGGATTTGAAAATGATGATATTGATTTTAATCAGATTCAGGATGAAGGATTGGACATTTAGTATAAGTCCTGTTTCGACACCTGACATTTCAGATTTATCTGAATCCGAGGATGAAACGTGAGACAATCAAATCTGGTCGGAACACGTGAGACCAGTAAATGTGGACAACTTTACAGCAGTTTCAGGGCCAACATTTATTTTAGAAGAAAGTGCAAGGGAGATAGATTTATTTTTACGTGCTTCAGTCAGTATCATAAAAAATTACAAAATCTGCAATAAAATAGTTTTGTGAAAAGTAATCTAACATAAATTATAAACACAGATATATTGAGGTGTATTTTTTTTAATTATAAATATGTGAATATAAACATTGATTCCTGTGGATTATATGTACTTGTTGGTGAAAATGAGTGGTACAAAACATTGGTGTTTAAAATTTTATTTGTCATTGAATTACATAGTTTGCATGGGACAAGATTGATATAGAAAATGTAGACAGCATGTGCACTAACTCAAGAAGCTCTCACTCAGGTAGCCATTATGATGCTCTGGGGATCAGGCTACAAACAGCTGCTAGAAGGCAGGCTGCTTATCAGGCTTATAGAAGGCAGGGCAGTATTTGCAGAAGGTAAAGAGTTAATGGGAAATATGATTATGTTTCCCTCCTTTGTCAACTGTGCATTTTAGTCAGAAATCAATTTCATTTGATACCTCCACTACCAATAGAAATCCCGTCTCAGCTGAATCTGGGCTGCAGATGGTACAGATAGACTCTTATGCCCTCTGAGGTCATTTGGTTTCTATCTTAAGGCATCTCAAAGACATTTCAGCTGTCACTATCTCATGGTGGATTGATACCTCACAATCCAAAGAAAATTATCTAGTCTCTTACTGGTTGAGACCATATCTTAATGAAACTAAAAGTCCATGAGGTTCAACTGTTGCTATCTCATGGGCCTACCTTAATCACTCATCCATGGAGAACATCATGAAGGCAGTATTTTGGCATTCGCATATAACCTTCTTCACATTTTACCTCTGCTCATTGTTTTCTTTTGGTCCCATTGTTGCAGCACAACACGTGACTGAGAAACACCAAGGTTCTATAACATGGACCTCTTCATCAAATGTGAGTACATTCCATTGTCTACTTTTGATCAGTTTAATGGAGCATCAGCCCACCCTCCTTACTGAAAAATTCAGCTATACAATAGAAATGAATACGCTTTTGCAGTTATTAAATGTTTTTTTTTTGGTTTTTTTTGGTGGGGGGAGCTGATTTTAATTGTGCAATACTTCCCCATTGTCCTTGCCAATTAAATGGCATCCTTCCACCAAGCTGTGATATATCATGGAAATAGTCCTCTATGAAAACTTTCTGCACTCATTCTGCACATGACCATACCAAGGGCCAAGTAAGCTGCACATTGGATTGCATCATAACTGACATTTCTTCACTCTAGAAGAGGATGTATTCACATTAAATGGATGGTGGGCTTTTTGGTATGAAAATAAAGCTATGAAATAATGATGATCATATCCTGTAATTTAAAGTTTTATTTATTTTATTTATTTATTTATTTATTTATTTAAAGTTTTATTCCCAAACTACATTTTGATGATACTTTACAGCATTATGTCCCATGATTGACTTGGAACAAGCATCCCACTGGAATGTCATTGTTTTTGTTGGTTTTGAGGACACTTTTAAACATTATTGTTTATATGACACAAAATAAATGGAGCTAAGTTGGTTTCTGCTGTACACAGACATGCAACCAATTGTGTCTAGGCTGGGAAGAGATCGAAAGTCTTATTGTTGCTGTAGGAAGATAAACATGTCATATGGACAAGTGATTTTCACCAAAGGACTTGTTATGGTATTATGTTGATCATAAAAAGAAAATAATGGTGATCAGACCTGCAGCATAATGGCTGTGATGGCCATCTTGCAAAACTTATTATCATACTGCTTCTATGGTACCTCCTAAATAGATGATCATATTGACATGTGATTTTCACTACAACACTATAGCAATATGTAGATGATTGTGACGGAAAATGGTGTTGGGATGACCTTCAACATGGCACCATAATGGTCCTCTCAAAACCTCATCAGTACTAACCTATTTTCAGAGGTGGCATTAACCTGGGATTCTGATTGAAACACCTTGAAATATGTAATTGTTTCTGCATGGAAACAATGGAGCTATGGCCACCTATGTCCTCTATTGTACGGGAGTTCCAAAAACAGACATATTTTGACCTTGGGGTCAACTAATACATCTTTGCTTTGTTTTATCTACTACTTTGATATGGAAATACTGTAATATTTGTACATATATTAGTGAATTTTGAGCAGACATTATACTTTCTTTGCATTCCAATGAACAAGTTGATTGTGAGAACTCTGACATTGATTTTAAGGCCAAAGACCTTTATTCCATTTTAAGTTGTAGTGGCTTGTGAACATGACACCACAAAATAATACATGTATGAATATATATTTTTATGAAACCCAGTTTATGGATAGACATGAAGAATACAGTGACTGTTTCTAAATAGCTTTAAACGTCTTTAGTAGATTTGTGTATTATATGAGATAAATTCAGGCATCTTATGTTTAAGATATTAGGTTCAAGGTCAAAGGAGATGAAAGTTGCCTTTAGGAACTGGGATTCAGGGTCAAACATGCATAATATTCTGCAAGGATGCACTGTTTGTCCAACCAATGCTTCCCAGTACATGTCTCATTTTTGACCTGGACACCTTCCCCTTTTATATTTTAGTCAGCTGTGAATGGGGAAATAGAAGCAATGACCCATGGGAAGCTCAACTGACAAGTTTTCTCACATATGTACATAGGCCAAGCCCAGTACTCGAACCCACATGGAGAGAGGTGAGATGGTGGTGATCAGTAAAGCAAGTACTTGAGACAATTCAGACCTCTTGGGCACCTCTACGAAAATAAAAAAAACTATTACATTCTGGTTTAAACAAAAATAATTTCTTATATCTTTGACTTTCAACGCAAGTGACTTTCTGTTGGACAAAGAGAGGCATTGCCGACTCTACCTAGCCTGGGGAAGGATAGGAAATATTGCTGGTGGCATAGGAACTTTTGATGAAATGTTATATAGACAAGTGATTTTCCCCAAAAGACTTGTATTTGGTATTATAGCTGTATGCTTATAAGAAATAAAATTGATTCTAATAGACAATCTTGCAAAACTTGTTATCATGGCCTGTCTGGTACCTCCTGAATCGATGATCATATTGACATTTGGTTTTGAGTACATCACTATAGGAGTATGTACATGAATGTCATTGAATAGTGCTGGTATGACCTCTAGCATAGCACCATATTGGTCCTCTTAAAATTCTCATCTGTTCTAATATTTCTTGAGTAGTGGCAGGGATTTGGAGTTCTGACAGAAATACTTCTTGTGATATTTAATTGTGTCTACAAGACAACAATGCAGCTGTGGCCACCTACATAATCCTCTTTTGTGAAGGAGTTCTGAAAATAGATAATTACAGTGATAAGGCTTAATCATTGATTAGTCGCACTGGCTGCATGCCCGTATATTCAAGTCTAGCCCTTAGGTATTCTGCAGATTGGTCACGGCTAAACAAAATATAAAATGGGGAAGTGTCCAGGCAGAAAGTTATGCAAGCCATGGGGGACCATTTGTTGGACAATAGTTGCATCCTTACAGAATTTCATGCATATTTGATCCAGAATCCCAGTTCCTGTGAGCACTTTAATCTCCTTTGACCTTGAACCAGATATCTTCACGTCTATCTATAATCTGGATCTGTTAAAAAAAAATCGTGTATTATGCTCACATGCCAGACTATAAAGTCGGGTAAAAAAAATCACTAATATATTTACATGTAATGGTGTTCCAAAGTCATTATACAGTAGGTAAGTCCAAGCAAAGATATTCTGATTTGACTGCATGTATTATGTGCTGAAAAATGGCTTTAAGGGTCACAAAAGCAATTTTGAGTTCCATGAGTGAAGATCCCAGAACTCCTCATCTGGAAGCTCTGTTGAGAGGCCTGCAAGACAAAGAATTTTGTACTGTGCTTACAGCCATTTTTGACTGCTCTAGTGACCTAGTGGTTAGAGTGCCCACCTTGGATGCGGGAGGTTGTGGGTTTGATCCCTGGCTGAGTCATACCAAAGACTTACAGAAATGGTACTAACAGTGTGACAGTTTATAGTGATGTCTAGCACTTGGGCATCATGCTGCAGACATGTAGCATGATGTCCGACCCAGTCACATTTTCCTGACACCTGGCTGACCAGCCCTAACACTAACCTCTTAATGCTGAATGCCAAGCGAGGCAGCTGTTAGTACCATTTTTATGCCTTTGGTATGACTCAGCCAGGGATCAAACCCATGACCAACTGCATCTGAAGCGGATGCTCTAACCACTAGGCCACCAGAGCGGTCCCCAATCCAGAAGAAGGGACAGCGGTAGTGGATTGGTGCAAATGAGAGTGTTTTTTTTTTTACTGGTAGGCCATCAGTGTTGCTTGAGTTTATGTTTGCAATGACTGTCATTTCAGAATCTGGCCTGAATGGACCCCAGTTATAATTCTAATATCTGAGTGTTATCAGTTCTGTGTGTAATAATGAATTTTGTCATTGTGATGTGAATTACTATGAAAATAATTTGGCATGTTATGAAAGTAAGTAAAACCTTGCTATTACTTAGAAGAGAGAAAATTATGAATTAATGCCATTTCTTTATTGTTAAATGTTTTGTTTTGGGAAAATTGTTTTTGATATAGAAGGTGCCACAACTGTCATGCTCTGATAATTATTTCCCACTTCTGCAAGGATGACATAAAAATGGTCAGTATTTGTCTCTCCTTAATTAGTAGGTTGGGTTTGTACTTCAAACGGTTACAGCCTTGGATTGATTTTACACAGAGAATTACTATCTTGTTAAATCTGTAGAATTCACATGTTTTATTTCATACCAACCAAATTTGACTTAACAAAATTTGATGATGACTAGACTTAGTAGTTTAGAGAAAGATTTCCCTTGATTAATAATAAATGGGGTACACCAGGACAGTCTTTCTTTGATTTCAAACAGATTTATATTGAAAGATCATCTGAACAAGATTGAAGATGTTTGATGATGACCAGATTTTGGGTAATGCAGAGTTATAGCCGTTGATTGCCATGGAATGGGTAACCCATTGGAATGTGAACACTTTTATTTTGAGATACATTAACAAGAGTTTTATTTGCTGTGTAGCTTTGGCTTAAGAAAGTCTGACTTGACTTTTGATGAGGTTTAGGTATGGATGATATTTTAGTCATTATCATTCTGAATGGAAATGGGCATCACTTGTTTATTAAGGCAGTGTTATTGTAGATCCCGTCATAATCAGATATTGATAATATTTTATAGCATGATGTCCCTTGATTGACTTGTAATAATTATCCCACTGGAATGTATTTGTTTTGTCTTTGTTTTAGTTGGCTTTAACCTGATTTGCTTGTAGCACATTATTGGCTAAATGATGCCAAGAAATGTGGCTATGTGGATTTCTGAAGGACACAAAGAGGCAGCAAACAGTGGCTAAATTTGTGTTTTTTTATGGAAAATGTGTTGATAAGCATGGGGTCAAATAGACTGATGTTTACATTTTAATCAAAAGACTTGTTATGGTATTATGTTGATCCTAAACACAATTGAATTTACCCAAACCCACAAGATGATGGCCATTGTGACTTTGTTGCAAAAGTTGTTATCACAGCGGTACATCAACATGTGGATGACTCCGAATCAAAAGTGTGCTTATATGACCTCTAACATGGTACCATAGTGGTCCTCTTGAAATGTTATGATTTTTAATCCTTTCTTCAAAGGTGGCATTGGCTTGGGGTTCTCAGCAAAATACTTCTTGCAATATTTAATTGTTTCTGCTTGAAAACAAGGGAGCTATATCTGCCTACTTCTCCGATGTTTCTAATCAACAAGTTCAGTATCTATTTTTATTGTTTCCAAATTCAGTCTGCTTATGTTCATGATATTAGGTTCAGGGTCATAGGAGATGAAAGAGCTCTTAGGAACTGGTGTTCAGGTTCAGATATGTATGACATTCTGAAAGGACATATTTTTGTCCAAGTAACGCTCCTCAATGCACTCATGAGTTGCATGGGATCCCTAAGTGTTTGAGTGGTATAAGGTGCTTGGCATTATAGATCACTGACATATCGCCTCTGTCCACTTTTGTTTGAATCTCTTCTCTGTAACATGGGTAAATAGAAAGCATACCAGTAGATTCATGTAGGTAGGTGATTTTTTCCACAGTTTTTCCTGGTTCTTCCTTCACTAAATATGGTGGCCACAATTTACAATGTATTATGTGCTGAAAAATGGCTTTAAGAGCCACAAAAACAATTTTCAGTTGCAGTAGTTGTTGTTCTAGGGTTTAACACCATTTTTCAGCACAAGATAGGCTATACATGGCGGCCTGTATAAGTGGTGGAGGAAGAATCCTGGAAAACCCAGGGAAGATCCACCTACCCAAGAGAAGCTACTGGCACACTTTCCCATGTGCCCATGCTAGCCGAGCCTTGGACTCCACCCCACACAGACAGGTGAGATGGCAGTGATCTGGAACAGTGAGTGCTTTAGACCACTCGGCCACTCGGGATCCCTGAGTTGGAGTATTGAAGAGCCCAGAACTCATCTTGAAGCTCAGTTGAGAGCTATGCAAGACAAACAATTTTGTACTGCACTTAGTGTCATCTTGTGAACATATGAAGTAAAGCATTTTGTTGTTGTTGTTGTTCTTGTTGAGAGGTTTAACGCCATTTATTAGCACACGATAGGCTATACATGGCGGTCATCGTTAATGGTGGTGTACGAACCAGGGAGAACCTCCAGAAAGAACCACTGACCCACGAGAAGCTACTGGCATGCTTTCTCACATATCCACATTGGCTCAATCTGAGACTTGAACTGGCGCAGACAGAGGTGAGATGGCATTGCTCCGTCACAAAGAGCGCTTTAGACCACTCGGCCACTCAGGGCCCCAAGTCTGTTACCAAATAGGGTTTTAATTTTTGTATACTGGCCACATAAGGCCAAGTGGTTTAAAGTGCTTGCCTTTACCAGTCATTGCTATCTCATATCTGCCTTCAATGGTTCAAGTCTTTGGCTTCCCCACTGTTCTTATGTGAGAAGGCTTGCCAGTAGCTTCCCATGGGTAGGTGGTTCACAATGGGGTTTTCTCAGGTTCTTCTTCCATCTGATATAGTGACAACTTTGTATAGCCTACCTTGTACTGAAAACTTTGCTAAAAGCCTAAATTAGAAGAACAAACAAATGTAGGAAATTAAGAAATGGTTTCAGTATTTGACAACTTTATCGAATGAATGGTCATTACTCAGGGTTCAAACAGAATAACTGGACAGAAGAAATGGAATTGCCTCTTTGATATCTTAAAATTCTTTTTGGCCAGTGGACTGTCATTGACTCTGGGGGACTGTTGGTTGATATGACATTTTGTGGTTCACAGTGTTTTTGACAACCACTTCTCGATGATCCCTTGATTAGTCTCTGTCAATGTACAAGTGATTGTTATAGATGTACCTTTAAAAAATCTCTACTTTTATCTTTTCTGTCATGATTATGATGCATTGGTTAGTGAAGTTGAGAGAAATAAAACATTATTACCCTTTATAAGACTTCCTTCTGAACTACAGGGTTGTAATTCATGAGTCTTTCTCTTTCTGTTTACCCTGTGATAAAGACCTAGAAGTGTGATGTCTTTATTAACTCCCAACCGAGAGTAAGGAACAAAGGTAGTGGATTGGTGCAAATGAAATGTATACAGTTTTAGCTCCACTGGAAGTTTCCAACATTTTCTGTCCAGACTTCATTATAGTTTACTGTTGAAAGTGGGGGTCTTTTTAATGGTAGGCCATCAATGTTGCTTGAGTTCATGTTTGCAATGACTGTCATTTCAAAGTCTGGCCTGAATGGAACCTGTTACAATTCTAATGGCTGCAGTGTTGTCAGTTCTGTATGTAATAATGGATTGTGTCAGTGTGACATGAATTACTATGAACATAATTTGACATGTTATGCAAGTAAGTAAAACCTTGCTATTAGTTATGAGAAAGAAAATTATGAAATTATGCTATATCTTTATTGTGAAATGTTTTGGTTTGGGAAAATTCTTTTTCATGTAGAAGGTGCCACAACTATCAGTGCTCTGATAATTATTTCCCACTTTTGCAAGGGTGACATAAAAATGGTCAGCATTTTTGTCTCTCCTTCATTATTATGTTGGATTTATATTTCCAAGGGTTACAGCCCTGGATTGATTTTAGATAGAAAATTAATATGTTGTTAAATCTGTTGCATTCCAATTTATAATGTATTATGTGCTGAAAAATGGCTTTAAGAGCCACAAAAGCAATTTTGAGTTACATGAGTGAAGAGCTCAGAACTCCTCATCTTGAAGCTCTGTTGAGAACTCTGCAAGACAAAGAATTTTGTACTGTGCTTAGACTCATCTTGTGAGCATATGAAGTCAGGCATGTTAGAAACCATATCTGTTACCAAATAGAGTTTTAATGTTTGTATAGTGGCTGCAGAGGGCCAAGTGGTTTAAAGTGCTCGCCATTACCAGTCATTGCTATCTCATCTCTGCCTTCATTGGCTCAAGTCTTTGGCTCGGCCATTGTTGGCATGTGAGAAGGCTTGCCAGTAGCTTCCCATGGGTAGGTGGTTCACAATGGGGTTTTCTCAGGTTCTTCCTCCATCTGATGCTGACTACTTTGTATAGCCTATCTCTTACTGAAAACTTGGCTGAAAGCCTAATCTAGAAGAACAAAATATGTTGTAGAAAATTAAGAAATGGTTTCAGTATTTGACAGTTTTATTGAATGAATGGTCATTACTCAGGATTCAAACAGAATAACTGGACAGAAGAAATGGAATTGCCTCTGTGATATCTTAAAATTCTTTTTGGCCAGTGGACTGTCATTGACTCTGGGGGACTGTTGCTTGATAAGACATTTTGTGGTTCACAGTGTTTTTGACAACCACTTCTCGATGATCCCTTGATTAGTCTCTGTCAATGTACAAGTGATTGTTATAGATGTACCTTTAAAAAATCTCTACTTTTATCTTTTCTGTCATGATTATGATGCATTGGTTAGTGAAGTTGAGAGAAATAAAACATTATTACCCCTTATAAGACTTCCTTCTGAACTACAGGGTTGTAATTCATGAGTCTTTCTCTTTCTGTTTACCCTGTGATAAAGACCTAGAAGAGTGATGTCTTTGTTAACTCCCAACCGAGAGTAAGGAACAAAGGTAGTTGATTGGTGCCAATGAAATGTATACAGTTTTAGCTCCACTGGAAGTTTCCAACATTTTCTGTCCAGACTTCATTATAGTTACTGTTGAAAGTGGGGGTCTTTTTAATGGTAGGTTTTCAATGTTGCTTGAGTTCATGTTTGCAATGACTGTCATTTCAGAGTCTGGCCTGAATGGAACCTGCTACAATTCTAGTGGCTGCAGTGTTGTCAGTTCTGTATGTAATAATGGATTGTGTCGGTGTGACGTGGATTACTATGAACATAATTTGACATGTCATGCAAGTAAGTAAAACCTTGCTATTAGTTAGAAGAGAGAAAATTATGAAATTATGCTATATCTTTATTGTGAAATGTTTTGGTTTGGGAAAATTCTTTTTCATATAGAAGGTGCCACAACTATCACTGCTCTGATAATTATTTCCCACTTCTGCAAGGGTGACATAGAAATGGTCAGCATTTTTGTCTCTCCTTCATTATTATGTTGGATTTGTATTTCCAAGGGTTACAGCCCTGGATTGATTTTAGATAGAAAATTAATATGTTGTTAAATCTGTTGCATTCCAATTTATAATGTAGTATGTGCTGAAAAATGGCTTTAAGAGCCACAAAAGCAATTTTGAGTTACATGAGTGAAGAGCTCAGAACTCCTCATCTTGAAGCTCTGTTGAGAACTCTGCAAGACAAAGAATTTTGTACTGTGCTTACACTCATCTTGTGAGCATATGAAGTCAGGCATGTTAGAAACCATATCTGTTACCAAATAGGATTTTAATGTTTGTATAGTGGCCACAGAGGGCCAAGTGGTTTAAAGTGCTCACCATTAGCAGTAGTGCTATCTCATCTCTGCCTTCATTGGCTCAAGTCTTTGCCTCGGCCATTATTGGTATGTGAGAAGGCTTGCCAGTAGCTTCCCATGGGTAGATGGTTCACAATGGGGATTTCTTTGGTTCTTCCTCCATCTGATGCTGACTACTTTGTATAGCCTATCTCTTACTGAAAACTTGGCTGAAAGCCTAATCTAGAAGAACAAAATATGTTGTAGGAAATTAAGAAATGGTTTCAGTATTTGACAATTTTATTGAATGAATGGTCATTACTCAGGGTTCAAAAAGAATAACTGGACAGAAGAAATGGAATTGCCTCTTTGATATCTTAAAATTCTTTTTGGCCAGTGGACTGTCATTGACTCTGGGGGACTGTTGTTTGATATGACATTTTGTGGTTCACAGTGTTTTTGACAACCACTTCTCGATGATCCCTTGATTAGTCTCTGTCAATGTACAAGTGATTGTTATAGATGTACCTTTAAAAAATCTCTACTTTTATCTTTTCTGTCATGATTATGATGCATTGGTTAGTGAAGTTGAGAGAAATAAAACATTATTACCCCTTATAAGACTTCCTTCTGAACTACAGGGTTGTAATTCATGAGTCTTTCTCTTTCTGTTTACCCTGTGATAAAGACCTAGAAGAGTGATGTCTTTATTAACTCCCAACCGAGAGTAAGGAACAAAGGTAGTGGATTGGTGCAAATGAAATGTATACAGTTTTAGCTCCACTGGAAGTTTCCAACATTTTCTGTCCAGACTTCATTATAGTTACTGTTGAAAGTGGGGGTCTTTTTAATGGTAGGCCATCAATGTTGCTTGAGTTCATGTTTGCAATGACTGTCATTTCAGAGTCTGGCCTGAATGGAACCTGCTACAATTCTAATGGCTGCAGTGTTGTCAGTTCTGTATGTAATAATGGATTGTGTCGGTGTGACGTGAATTACTATGAACATAATTTGACATGTCATGCAAGTAAGTAAAACCTTGCTATTAGTTAGAAGAGAGAAAATTATGAAATTATGCTATATCTTTATTGTGAAATGTTTTGGTTTGGGAAAATTCTTTTTCATATAGAAGGTGCCACAACTATCACTGCTCTGATAATTATTTCCCACTTCTGCAAGGGTGACATAAAAATGGTCAGCATTTTTGTCTCTCCTTCATTATTATGTTGGATTTGTATTTCCAAGGGTTACAGCCCTGGATTGATTTTAGATAGAAAATTAATATGTTGTTAAATCTGTTGCATTCCAATTTATAATGTATTATGTGCTGAAAAATGGCTTTAAGAGCCACAAAAGCAATTTTGAGTTACATGAGTGAAGAGCTCAGAACTCCTCATCTTGAAGCTCTGTTGAGAACTCTGCAAGACAAAGAATTTTGTACTGTGCTTAGACTCATCTTGTGAGCATATGAAGTCAGGCATGTTAGAAACCATATCTGTTACCAAATAGGATTTTAATGTTTGTATAGTGGCCACAGAGGGCCAAGTGGTTTAAAGTGCTCACCATTAGCAGTAGTGCTATCTCATCTCTGCCTTCATTGGCTCAAGTCTTTGCCTTGGCCATTATTGGTATGTGAGAAGGCTTGCCAGTAGCTTCCCATGGGTAGATGGTTCACAATGGGGATTTCTCAGGTTCTTCCTCCATCTGATGCTGACTACTTTGTATAGCCTATCTCTTACTGAAAACTTGGCTGAAAGCCTAATCTAGAAGAACAAAATATGTTGTAGGAAATTAAGAAATGGTTTCAGTATTTGACAACTTTATTGAATGAATGGTCATTACTCAGGGTTCAAACAGAATAACTGGACAGAAGAAATGGAATTGCCTCTTTGATATCTTAAAATTCTTTTTGGCCAGTGGACTGTCATTGACTCTGGGGGACTGTTGGTTGATATGACATTTTGTGGTTCACAGTGTTTTTGACAACCACTTCTCGATGATCCCTTGATTAGTCTCTGTCAATGTACAAGTGATTGTTATAGATGTACCTTTAAAAAATCTCTACCTTTATCTTTTCTGTCATGATTATGATGCATTGGTTAGTGAAGTTGAGAGAAATAAAACATTATTACCCCTTATAAGACTTCCTTCTGAACTACAGGGTTGTAATTCATGAGTCTTTCTCTTTCTGTTTACCCTGTGATAAAGACCTAGAAGAGTGATGTCTTTATTAACTCCCAACCGAGAGTAAGGAACAAAGGTAGTGGATTGGTGCAAATGAAATGTATACAGTTTTAGCTCCACTGGAAGTTTCCAACATTTTCTGTCCAGACTTCATTATAGTTACTGTTGAAAGTGGGGGTCTTTTTAATGGTAGGCCATCAATGTTGCTTGAGTTCATGTTTGCAATGACTGTCATTTCAGAGTCTGGCCTGAATGGAACCTGCTACAATTCTAATGGCTGCAGTGTTGTCAGTTCTGTATGTAATAATGGATTGTGTCGGTGTGACGTGAATTACTATGAACATAATTTGACATGTCATGCAAGTAAGTAAAACCTTGCTATTAGTTAGAAGAGAGAAAATTATGAAATTATGCTATATCTTTATTGTGAAATGTTTTGGTTTGGGAAAATTCTTTTTCATGTAGAAGGTGCCACAACTATCAGTGCTCTGATAATTATTTCCCACTTTTGCAAGGGTGACATAGAAATGGTCAGCATTTTTGTCTCTCCTTCATTATTATGTTGGATTTGTATTTCCAAGGGTTACAGCCCTGGATTGATTTTAGATAGAAAATTAATATGTTGTTAAATCTGTTGCATTCCAATTTATAATGTATTATGTGCTGAAAAATGGCTTTAAGAGCCACAAAAGCAATTTTGAGTTACATGAGTGAAGAGCTCAGAACTCCTCATCTTGAAGCTCTGTTGAGAACTCTGCAAGACAAAGAATTTTGTACTGTGCTTAGACTCATCTTGTGAGCATATGAAGTCAGGCATGTTAGAAACCATATCTGTTACCAAATAGAGTTTTAATGTTTGCATAGTGGCTGCAGAGGGCCAAGTGGTTTAAAGTGCTCGCCATTACCAGTCATTGCTATCTCATCTCTGCCTTCATTGGCTCAAGTCTTTGGCTCGGCCATTGTTGGCATGTGAGAAGGCTTGCCAGTAGGTTCCCATGGGTAGGTGGTTCACAATGGGGTTTTCTCAGGTTCTTACTCCATCTGATGCTGACTACTTTGTATAGCCTATCTCTTACTGAAAACTTGGCTGAAAGCCTAATCTAGAAGAACAAAATATGTTGTAGAAAATTAAGAAATGGTTTCAGTATTTGACAATTTTATTGAATGAATGGTCATTACTCAGGATTCAAACAGAATAACTGGACAGAAGAAATGCAATTGCCTCTTTGATATCTTAAAATTCTTTTTGGCCAGTGGACTGTCATTGACTCTGGGGGACTGTTGTTTGATAAGACATTTTGTGGTTCACAGTGTTTTTGACAACCACTTCTCGATGATCCCTTGATTAGTCTCTGTCAATGTACAAGTGATTGTTATAGATGTACCTTTAAAAAATCTCTACTTTTATCTTTTCTGTCATGATTATGATGCATTGGTTAGTGAAGTTGAGAGAAATAAAACATTATTACCCCTTATAAGACTTCCTTCTGAACTACAGGGTTGTAATTCATGAGTCTTTCTCTTTCTGTTTACCCTGTGATAAAGACCTAGAAGAGTGATGTCTTTGTTAACTCCCAACCGAGAGTAAGGAACAAAGGTAGTGGATTGGTGCCAATGAAATGTATACAGTTTTAGCTCCACTGGAAGTTTCCAACATTTTCTGTCCAGACTTCATTATAGTTACTGTTGAAAGTGGGGGTCTTTTTAATGGTAGGTTTTCAATGTTGCTTGAGTTCATGTTTGCAATGACTGTCATTTCAGAGTCTGGCCTGAATGGAACCTGCTACAATTCTAATGGCTGCAGTGTTGTCAGTTCTGTATGTAATAATGGATTGTGTCGGTGTGACGTGAATTACTATGAACATAATTTGACATGTTATGCAAGTAAGTAAAACCTTGCTATTAGTTAGAAGAGAGAAAATTATGAAATTATGCTATATCTTTATTGTGAAATGTTTTGGTTTGGGAAAATTCTTTTTCATATAGAAGGTACCACAACTATCACTGCTCTGATAATTATTTCCCACTTCTGCAAGGGTGACATAGAAATGGTCAGCATTTTTGTCTCTCCTTCATTATTATGTTGGATTTGTATTTTCAAGGGTTACAGCCCTGGATTGATTTTAGATAGAAAATTAATATGTTGTTAAATCTGTTGCATTCCAATTTATAATGTATTATGTGCTGAAAAATGGCTTTAAGAGCCACAAAAGCAATTTTGAGTTACATGAGTGAAGAGCTCAGAACTCCTCATCTTGAAGATCTGTTGAGAACTCTGCAAGACAAAGAATTTTGTACTGTGCTTACACTCATCTTGTGAGCATATGAAGTCAGGCATGTTAGAAACCATATCTGTTACCAAATAGGATTTTAATGTTTGTATAGTGGCCACAGAGGGCCAAGTGGTTTAAAGTGCTCACCATTAGCAGTAGTGCTATCTCATCTCTGCCTTCATTTACTCAAGTCTTTGCCTCGGCCATTATTGGTATGTGAGAAGGCTTGCCAGTAGCTTCCCATGGGTAGATGGTTCACAATGGGGATTTCTCAGGTTCTTCCTCCATCTGATGCTGACTACTTTGTATAGCCTATCTCTTACTGAAAACTTGGCTGAAAGCCTAATCTAGAAGAACAAAATATGTTGTAGGAAATTAAGAAATGGTTTCAGTATTTGACAACTTTATTGAATGAATGGTCATTACTCAGGGTTCAAAAAGAATAACTTTACAGAGGAAATGGAATTGCCTCTTTGATATCTTAAAATTCTTTTTGGCCAGTGGACTGTCATTGACTCTGGGGGACTGTTGTTTGATATGACATTTTGTGGTTCACAGTGTTTTTGACAACCACTTCTCGATGATCCCTTGATTAGTCTCTGTCAATGTACAAGTGATTGTTATAGATGTACCTTTAAAAAATCTCTACTTTTATCTTTTCTGTCATGGTTATGATGCATTGGTTAGTGAAGTTGAGAGAAATAAAACATTATTACCCCTTATAAGACTTCCTTCTGAACTACAGGGTTGTAATTCATGAGTCTTTCTCTTTCTGTTTACCCTGTGATAAAGACCTAGAAGAGTGATGTCTTTATTAACTCCCAACCGAGAGTAAGGAACAAAGGTAGTGGATTGGTGCAAATGAAATGTATACAGTTTTAGCTCCACTGGAAATTTCCAACATTTTCTGTCCAGACTTCATTATAGTTACTGTTGAAAGTGGGGGTCTTTTTAATGGTAGGCCATCAATGTTGCTTGAGTTCATGTTTGCAATGACTGTCATTTCAAAGTCTGGCCTGAATGGAACCTGTTACAATTCTAATGGCTGCAGTGTTGTCAGTTCTGTATGTAATAATGGATTGTGTCAGTGTGACATGAATTACTATGAACATAATTTGACATGTTATGCAAGTAAGTAAAACCTTGCTATTAGTTAGGAGAAAGAAAATTATGAAATTATGCTATATCTTTATTGTGAAATGTTTTGGTTTGGGAAAATTCTTTTTCATGTAGAAGGTGCCACAACTATCAGTGCTCTGATAATTATTTCCCACTTTTGCAAGGGTGACATAAAAATGGTCAGCATTTTTGTCTCTCCTTCATTATTATGTTGGATTTGTATTTCCAAGGGTTACAGCCCTGGATTGATTTTAGATAGAAAATTAATATGTTGTTAAATCTGTTGCATTCCAATTTATAATGTAGTATGTGCTGAAAAATGGCTTTAAGAGCCACAAAAGCAATTTTGAGTTACATGAGTGAAGAGCTCAGAACTCCTCATCTTGAAGCTCTGTTGAGAACTCTGCAAGACAAAGAATTTTGTACTGTGCTTACAGTCATCTTGTGAGCATATGAAGTCAGGCATGTTAGAAACCATATCTGTTACCAAATAGAGTTTTAATGTTTGTATAGTGGCTGCAGAGGGCCAAGTGGTTTAAAGTGCTCGCCATTACCAGTCATTGCTATCTCATCTCTGCCTTCATTGGCTCAAGTCTTTGGCTCGGCCATTGTTGGCATGTGAGAAGGCTTGCCAGTAGCTTCCCATGGGTAGGTGGTTCACAATGGGGTTTTCTCAGGTTCTTCCTCCATCTGATGCTGACTACTTTGTATAGCCTATCTCTTACTGAAAACTTGGCTGAAAGCCTAATCTAGAAGAACAAAATATGTTGTAGAAAATTAAGAAATGGTTTCAGTATTTGACAATTTTATTGAATGAATGGTCATTACTCAGGATTCAAACAGAATAACTGGACAGAAGAAATGGAATTGCCTCTTTGATATCTTAAAATTCTTTTTGGCCAGTGGACTGTCATTGACTCTGGGGGACTGTTGTTTGATAAGACATTTTGTGGTTCACAGTGTTTTTGACAACCACTTCTCGATGATCCCTTGATTAGTCTCTGTCAATGTACAAGTGATTGTTATAGATGTACCTTTAAAAAATCTCTACTTTTATCTTTTCTGTCATGATTATGATGCATTGGTTAGTGAAGTTGAGAGAAATAAAACATTATTACCCCTTATAAGACTTCCTTCTGAACTACAGGGTTGTAATTCATGAGTCTTTCTCTTTCTGTTTACCCTGTGATAAAGACCTAGAAGAGTGATGTCTTTATTAACTCCCAACCGAGAGTAAGGAACAAAGGTAGTGGATTGGTGCAAATGAAATGTATACAGTTTTAGCTCCACTGGAAGTTTCCAACATTTTCTGTCCAGACTTCATTATAGTTACTGTTGAAAGTGGGGGTCTTTTTAATGGTAGGCCATCAATGTTGCTTGAGTTCATGTTTGCAATGACTGTCATTTCAGAGTCTGGCCTGAATGGAACCTGCTACAATTCTAATGGCTGCAGTGTTGTCAGTTCTGTATGTAATAATGGATTGTGTCGGTGTAACGTGAATTACTATGAACATAATTTGACATGTCATGCAAGTAAGTAAAACCTTGCTATTAGTTAGAAGAGAGAAAATTATGAAATTATGCTATATCTTTATTGTGAAATGTTTTGGTTTGGGAAAATTCTTTTTCATATAGTAGGTGCCACAACTATCACTGCTCTGATAATTATTTCCCACTTCTGCAAGGGTGACATAAAAATGGTCAGCATTTTTGTCTCTCCTTCATTATTATGTTGGATTTGTATTTCCAAGGGTTACAGCCCTGGATTGATTTTAGATAGAAAATTAATATGTTGTTAAATCTGTTGCATTCCAATTTATAATGTATTATGTGCTGAAAAATGGCTTTAAGAGCCACAAAAGCAATTTTGAGTTACATGAGTGAAGAGCTCAGAACTCCTCATCTTGAAGCTCTGTTGAGAACTCTGCAAGACAAAGAATTTTGTACTGTGCTTACACTCATCTTGTGAGCATATGAAGTCAGGCATGTTAGAAACCATATCTGTTACCAAATAGGATTTTAATGTTTGTATAATGGCCACAGAGGGCCAAGTGGTTTAAAGTGCTCACCATTACCAGTAGTGCTATCTCATCTCTGCCTGCATTGGCTCAAGTCTTTGCCTTGGCCATTATTGGTATGTGTGAAGGCTTGCCAGTAGCTTCCCATGGGTAGATGGTTCACAATGGGGATTTCTCAGGTTCTTCCTCCATCTGATGCTGACTACTTTGTATAGCCTATCTCTTACTGAAAACTTGGCTGAAAGCCTAATCTAGAAGAACAAAATATGTTGTAGGAAATTAAGAAATGGTTTCAGTATTTGACAACTTTATTGAATGAATGGTCATTACTCAGGGTTCAAACAGAATAACTGGACAGAAGAAATGGAATTGCCTCTTCGATATCTTAAAATTCTTTTTGGCCAGTGGACTGTCATTGACTCTGGGGGACTGTTGGTTGATATGACATTTTGTGGTTCACAGTGTTTTTGACAACCACTTCTCGATGATCCCTTGATTAGTCTCTGTCAATGTACAAGTGATTGTTATAGATGTACCTTTAAAAAATCTCTACTTTTATCTTTTCTGTTATGATTATGATGCATTGGTTAGTGAAGTTGAGAGAAATAAAACATTATTACCCCTTATAAGACTTCCTTCTGAACTACAGGGTTGTAATTCATGAGTCTTTCTCTTTCTGTTTACCCTGTGATAAAGACCTAGAAGAGTGATGTCTTTATTAACTCCCAACCGAGAGTAAGGAACAAAGGTAGTGGATTGGTGCAAATGAAATGTATACAGTTTTAGCTCCACTGGAAGTTTCCAACATTTTCTGTCCAGACTTCATTATAGTTACTGTTGAAAGTGGGGGTCTTTTTAATGGTAGGCCATCAATGTTGCTTGAGTTCATGTTTGCAATGACTGTCATTTCAGAGTCTGGCCTGAATGGAACCTGCTACAATTCTAATGGCTGCAGTGTTGTCAGTTCTGTATGTAATAATGGATTGTGTCGGTGTGACGTGAATTACTATGAACATAATTTGACATGTCATGCAAGTAAGTAAAACCTTGCTATTAGTTAGAAGAGAGAAAATTATGAAATTATGCTATATCTTTATTGTGAAATGTTTTGGTTTGGGAAAATTCTTTTTCATGTAGAAGGTGCCACAACTATCAGTGCTCTGATAATTATTTCCCACTTTTGCAAGGGTGACATAAAAATGGTCAGCATTTTTGTCTCTCCTTCATTATTATGTTGGATTTGTATTTCCAAGGGTTACAGCCCTGGATTGATTTTAGATAGAAAATTAATATGTTGTTAAATCTGTTGCATTCCAATTTATAATGTATTATGTGCTGAAAAATGGCTTTAAGAGCCACAAAAGCAATTTTGAGTTACATGAGTGAAGAGCTCAGAACTCCTCATCTTGAAGCTCTGTTGAGAACTCTGCAAGACAAAGAATTTTGTACTGTGCTTAGACTCATCTTGTGAGCATATGAAGTCAGGCATGTTAGAAACCATATCTGTTACCAAATAGAGTTTTAATGTTTGTATAGTGGCTGCAGAGGGCCAAGTGGTTTAAAGTACTCGCCATTACCAGTCATTGCTATCTCATCTCTGCCTTCATTGGTTCAAGTCTTTGGCTCGGCCATTGTTGGCATGTGAGAAGGCTTGCCAGTAGCTTCCCATGGGTAGGTGGTTCACAATGGGGTTTTCTCAGGTTCTTACTCCATCTGATGCTGACTACTTTGTATAGCCTATCTCTTACTGAAAACTTGGCTGAAAGCCTAATCTAGAAGAACAAAATATGTTGTAGAAAATTAAGAAATGGTTTCAGTATTTGACAATTTTATTGAATGAATGGTCATTACTCAGGATTCAAACAGAATAACTGGACAGAAGAAATGGAATTGCCTCTTTGATATCTTAAAATTCTTTTTGGCCAGTGGACTGTCATTGACTCTGGGGGACTGTTGTTTGATAAGACATTTTGTGGTTCACAGTGTTTTTGACAACCACTTCTCGATGATCCCTTGATTAGTCTCTGTCAATGTACAAGTGATTGTTATAGATGTACCTTTAAAAAATCTCTACTTTTATCTTTTCTGTCATGATTATGATGCATTGGTTAGTGAAGTTGAGAGAAATAAAACATTATTACCCCTTATAAGACTTCCTTCTGAACTACAGGGTTGTAATTCATGAGTCTTTCTCTTTCTGTTTACCCTGTGATAAAGACCTAGAAGAGTGATGTCTTTGTTAACTCCCAACCGAGAGTAAGGAACAAAGGTAGTGGATTGGTGCCAATGAAATGTATACAGTTTTAGCTCCACTGGAAGTTTCCAACATTTTCTGTCCAGACTTCATTATAGTTACTGTTGAAAGTGGGGGTCTTTTTAATGGTAGGTTTTCAATGTTGCTTGAGTTCATGTTTGCAATGACTGCCATTTCAGAGTCTGGCCTGAATGGAACCTGCTACAATTCTAATGGCTGCAGTGTTGTCAGTTCTGTATGTAATAATGGATTGTGTCGGTGTGACGTGGATTACTATGAACATAATTTGACATGTCATGCAAGTAAGTAAAACCTTGCTATTAGTTAGAAGAGAGAAAATTATGAAATTATGCTATATCTTTATTGTGAAATGTTTTGGTTTGGGAAAATTCTTTTTCATATAGAAGGTGCCACAACTATCAGTGCTCTGATAATTATTTCCCACTTCTGCAAGGGTGACATAGAAATGGTCAGCATTTTTGTCTCTCCTTCATTATTATGTTGGATTTGTATTTCCAAGGGTTACAGCCCTGGATTGATTTTAGATAGAAAATTAATATGTTGTTAAATCTGTTGCATTCCAATTTATAATGTAGTATGTGCTGAAAAATGGCTTTAAGAGCCACAAAAGCAATTTTGAGTTACATGAGTGAAGAGCTCAGAACTCCTCATCTTGAAGCTCTGTTGAGAACTCTGCAAGACAAAGAATTTTGTACTGTGCTTACACTCATCTTGTGAGCATATGAAGTCAGGCATGTTAGAAACCATATCTGTTACCAAATAGGATTTTAATGTTTGTATAGTGGCCACAGAGGGCCAAGTGGTTTAAAGTGCTCACCATTAGCAGTAGTGCTATCTCATCTCTGCCTTCATTGGCTCAAGTCTTTGCCTTGGCCATTATTGGTATGTGAGAAGGCTTGCCAGTAGCTTCCCATGGGTAGATGGTTCACAATGGGGATTTCTCAGGTTCTTCCTCCATCTGATGCTGACTACTTTGTATAGCCTATCTCTTACTGAAAACTTGGCTGAAAGCCTAATCTAGAAGAACAAAATATGTTGTAGGAAATTAAGAAATGGTTTCAGTATTTGACAACTTTATTGAATGAATGGTCATTACTCAGGGTTCAAACAGAATAACTGGACAGAAGAAATGGAATTGCCTCTTTGATATCTTAAAATTCTTTTTGGCCAGTGGACTGTCATTGACTCTGGGGGACTGTTGGTTGATATGACATTTTGTGGTTCACAGTGTTTTTGACAACCACTTCTCGATGATCCCTTGATTAGTCTCTGTCAATGTACAAGTGATTGTTATAGATGTACCTTTAAAAAATCTCTACTTTTATCTTTTCTGTCATGATTATGATGCATTGGTTAGTGAAGTTGAGAGAAATAAAACATTATTACCCCTTATAAGACTTCCTTCTGAACTACAGGGTTGTAATTCATGAGTCTTTCTCTTTCTGTTTACCCTGTGATAAAGACCTAGAAGAGTGATGTCTTTATTAACTCCCAACCGAGAGTAAGGAACAAAGGTAGTGGATTGGTGCAAATGAAATGTATACAGTTTTAGCTCCACTGGAAGTTTCCAACATTTTCTGTCCAGACTTCATTATAGTTACTGTTGAAAGTGGGGGTCTTTTTAATGGTAGGCCATCAATGTTGCTTGAGTTCATGTTTGCAATGACTGTCATTTCAGAGTCTGGCCTGAATGGAACCTGCTACAATTCTAATGGCTGCAGTGTTGTCAGTTCTGTATGTAATAATGGATTGTGTCGGTGTGACGTGAATTACTATGAACATAATTTGACATGTCATGCAAGTAAGTAAAACCTTGCTATTAGTTAGAAGAGAGAAAATTATGAAATTATGCTATATCTTTATTGTGAAATGTTTTGGTTTGGGAAAATTCTTTTTCATGTAGAAGGTGCCACAACTATCAGTGCTCTGATAATTATTTCCCACTTTTGCAAGGGTGACATAAAAATGGTCAGCATTTTTGTCTCTCCTTCATTATTATGTTGGATTTATATTTCCAAGGGTTACAGCCCTGGATTGATTTTAGATAGAAAATTAATATGTTGTTAAATCTGTTGCATTCCAATTTATAATGTATTATGTGCTGAAAAATGGCTTTAAGAGCCACAAAAGCAATTTTGAGTTACATGAGTGAAGAGCTCAGAACTCCTCATCTTGAAGCTCTGTTGAGAACTCTGCAAGACAAAGAATTTTGTACTGTGCTTACACTCATCTTGTGAGCATATGAAGTCAGGCATGTTAGAAACCATATCTGTTACCAAATAGAGTTTTAATGTTTGTATAGTGGCTGCAGAGGGCCAAGTGGTTTAAAGTACTCGCCATTACCAGTCATTGCTATCTCATCTCTGCCTTCATTGGCTCAAGTCTTTGGCTCGGCCATTGTTGGCATGTGAGAAGGCTTGCCAGTAGCTTCCCATGGGTAGGTGGTTCACAATGGGGTTTTCTCAGGTTCTTCCTCCATCTGATGCTGACTACTTTGTATAGCCTATCTCTTACTGAAAACTTGGCTGAAAGCCTAATCTAGAAGAACAAAATATGTTGTAGAAAATTAAGAAATGGTTTCAGTATTTGACAATTTTATTGAATGAATGGTCATTACTCAGGATTCAAACAGAATAACTGGACAGAAGAAATGGAATTGCCTCTTTGATATCTTAAAATTCTTTTTGGCCAGTGGACTGTCATTGACTCTGGGGGACTGTTGTTTGATAAGACATTTTGTGGTTCACAGTGTTTTTGACAACCACTTCTCGATGATCCCTTGATTAGTCTCTGTCAATGTACAAGTGATTGTTATAGATGTACCTTTAAAAAATCTCTACTTTTATCTTTTCTGTCATGATTATGATGCATTGGTTAGTGAAGTTGAGAGAAATAAAACATTATTACCCCTTATAAGACTTCCTTCTGAACTACAGGGTTGTAATTCATGAGTCTTTCTCTTTCTGTTTACCCTGTGATAAAGACCTAGAAGAGTGATGTCTTTATTAACTCCCAACCGAGAGTAAGGAACAAAGGTAGTGGATTGGTGCAAATGAAATGTATACAGTTTTAGCTCCACTGGAAGTTTCCAACATTTTCTGTCCAGACTTCATTATAGTTACTGTTGAAAGTGGGGGTCTTTTTAATGGTAGGTTTTCAATGTTGCTTGAGTTCATGTTTGCAATGACTGTCATTTCAGAGTCTGGCCTGAATGGAACCTGCTACAATTCTAATGGCTGCAGTGTTGTCAGTTCTGTATGTAATAATGGATTGTGTCGGTGTGACGTGAATTACTATGAACATAATTTGACATGTCATGCAAGTAAGTAAAACCTTGCTATTAGTTAGAAGAGAGAAAATTATGAAATTATGCTATATCTTTATTGTGAAATGTTTTGGTTTGGGAAAATTCTTTTTCATGTAGAAGGTGCCACAACTATCACTGCTCTGATAATTATTTCCCACTTCTGCAAGGGTGACATAAAAATGGTCAGCATTTTTGTCTCTCCTTCATTATTATGTTGGATTTGTATTTCCAAGGGTTACAGCCCTGGATTGATTTTAGATAGAAAATTAATATGTTGTTAAATCTGTTGCATTCCAATTTATAATGTATTATGTGCTGAAAAATGGCTTTAAGAGCCACAAAAGCAATTTTGAGTTACATGAGTGAAGAGCTCAGAACTCCTCATCTTGAAGCTCTGTTGAGAACTCTGCAAGACAAAGAATTTTGTACTGTGCTTACACTCATCTTGTGAGCATATGAAGTCAGGCATGTTAGAAACCATATCTGTTACCAAATAGGATTTTAATGTTTGTATAGTGGCCACAGAGGGCCAAGTGGTTTAAAGTGCTCACCATTAGCAGTAGTGCTATCTCATCTCTGCCTGCATTGGCTCAAGTCTTTGCCTTGGCCATTATTGGTATGTGAGAAGGCTTGCCAGTAGCTTCCCTTGGGTAGATGGTTCACAATGGGGATTTCTCAGGTTCTTCCTCCATCTGATGCTGACTACTTTGTATAGCCTATCTCTTACTGAAAACTTGGCTGAAAGCCTAATCTAGAAGAACAAAATATGTTGTAGGAAATTAAGAAATGGTTTCAGTATTTGACAACTTTATTGAATGAATGGTCATTACTCAGGGTTCAAACAGAATAACTGGACAGAAGAAATGGAATTGCCTCTTTGATATCTTAAAATTCTTTTTGGCCAGTGGACTGTCATTGACTCTGGGGGACTGTTGGTTGATATGACATTTTGTGGTTCACAGTGTTTTTGACAACCACTTCTCGATGATCCCTTGATTAGTCTCTGTCAATGTACAAGTGATTGTTATAGATGTACCTTTAAAAAATCTCTACTTTTATCTTTTCTGTCATGATTATGATGCATTGGTTAGTGAAGCTGAGAGAAATAAAACATTATTACCCCTTATAAGACTTCCTTCTGAACTACAGGGTTGTAATTCATGAGTCTTTCTCTTTCTGTTTACCCTGTGATAAAGACCTAGAAGAGTGATGTCTTTATTAACTCCCAACCGAGAGTAAGGAACAAAGGTAGTGGATTGGTGCAAATGAAATGTATACAGTTTTAGCTCCACTGGAAGTTTCCAACATTTTCTGTCCAGACTTCATTATAGTTACTGTTGAAAGTGGGGGTCTTTTTAATGGTAGGCCATCAATGTTGCTTGAGTTCATGTTTGCAATGACTGTCATTTCAGAGTCTGGCCTGAATGGAACCTGCTACAATTCTAATGGCTGCAGTGTTGTCAGTTCTGTATGTAATAATGAATTGTGTCGGTGTGACGTGAATTACTATGAACATAATTTGACATGTCATGCAAGTAAGTAAAACCTTGCTATTAGTTAGAAGAGAGAAAATTATGAAATTATGCTATATCTTTATTGTGAAATGTTTTGGTTTGGGAAAATTCTTTTTCATATAGAAGGTGCCACAACTATCACTGCTCTGATAATTATTTCCCACTTCTGCAAGGGTGACATAAAAATGGTCAGCATTTTTGTCTCTCCTTCATTATTATTTTGGGTTTGTATTTCCAAGGGTTACAGCCCTGGATTGATTTTAGATAGAGAATTAATATGTTGTTAAATCTGTAGCATTCACACATTTTGTTTGATATCATCCAAATTTGCATTGAAGATTGAAGTTAACAAAATTTAATAATGGCTTGACTTTGTTGTTTAGAGAAAGATTTACCTTGATTAATAATAAATGGGTTACACCAGCACAGACTTTCTTTGATTTCAAACAGATTTATGTTGAAAGATCATCTGAACAAGATTGAAGATGTTTGATGATGTCCAGATTTTGGGTTATGCAGAGTTCTAGCCCTTAATTACCATGGAATGGGTACCCCATTGGAATGTGAACACTTTTATATTGAGATACATTAACAAGAGTTTTATTTGCTGTGTAGCTTTAGCTTAAGAAAGTCTGACATGATTTTTGAAGAAGTTTAAGTCTGGGTGATATTGTACTTTTTTGACTGTACTGAATTGAAATTGGTATCGCTCATTTATAAAGGCAGTGTCATTGTAGATCTTGTGATACTGTAGTATCATTTATTTTCATTAGGCTTAGTTTTATTGGTTTTGTTAGAAAAAGGCATTTTCATGGGTACTTAAATTCATTGGTTTGCCTGCCAAAGTTTGCATATTAATAGGTATTTAATTTGATTTTTTAACCTCTATGAATACCCAAAATATTGAATACAAAACAATAAAACTTTGCCGATGCAAATGGTGGTCACTTTAATGTTTTATACAGTACTTCCACCTTTATGAGCACAATTCAAAGACCTGGCATATTCAATACTTACATCATTCTTTTCGACGAAGTCACTAACATCAGTTGAAGCCGACACAGCCAACAACACTATAACAATACTTCCTGCTCTATGAGCACAAATAAAACAGCTGTCAAGATTAATCACTTTCACTGTGTTTTGGTTTGTGTGCTCAACATCAAAGGAATCTTTCGCAGCCAACAACACTAGGCCAGTCAGTTATTAAAGTAAATGTGAATGATCTCTTACTTAAACCACTGTCCATCAAGTTGCACTATCAATATTTGATGTGTTTAGAGCCCACTAAAGTGCGAAGATGCTTGCTAAATTGAAAGATATTTGAATCCCTCCTTTGCTTGTGCCTGCTTCTTGTACAGACCGGCTTCAACCACTAGACTTGACAGTAAATAAAAATTACAAAGAAGAATTAAAGTCACACTTCCGCGAGTGTTATGCTAAACAGGTCATGGATGCCATTACAGAAAAAGATGTTATTGGTGACGATCAGTGCACAGTATTAGTAAGCCTTGCAACCTCATTAATCAAGCCGATTCATGCTGAATGGATAATTGCAGCTCACGTGACAATGAATGAAAGATCGGACCTAATTATCAGTGGTTTTGAGAAATCTGTAGTTGTTTAATTCACCAATTTGGGGATTATTTACCTGAGAAGCATCTGTGAGTACCATGAGACTTGATTGACATGAAGTTGATACAGTGGCTTTGTCCAAAAATCTGCGAAGTTTGAGCTTTAATACTCAGCTGTAATTAGTGTATATATATATAGTGTTTCATTAATAATAGTGTTTCAAGAAATAGTTATAGTATTTTACAGGATTGTTGTTCTTTTGGATTAAAAATGCATAGATAAAATGAAATGTGCATTCACAAGGATTTAAATGTTTTAACAACAGTTGTACTCGAGTGAAGGATTGATTTGAATAAGTATTAAATTTAATTTTCATATACTGTTATTTTGTATTATTTTGTTTCTTTCATTTTCAGTATTACTATTGTTTGAATACCTTATGCTTTTTCTCTATTTTCTCTCTGTCCATACTTACCTCACATACTGTTTTAAGGCAGTGAGTGTAAAATTACAGCTATCGGATAAACATGTGCATTGAAATAATATAAAATGATTTTGATCTTGTTATATGAAACATTTTCCAGCTCATTAAGACCAACTGTTTCTGACATCCACTTCTTGATGATCCTCTGATCACTTTCTATAAATAAAACAATTTTGCTTAATTTATGGCTTCTCTCAACTTCAGGATACTTAGGTCAATGAAGTTTGGAGGGAGAACAATGTTTGTATCGTTTGGCATCAAGAATGGAGATATGGTTTTACCCTGTTTTTGCCTTTGTATCTTTTAACAGATTTTATTCAGAATTTGAAATTTATGAAATGTTGTAGTTCAGTTGCCCATGTAATTACCATATACAAGAGGATTGACATTATTGGTCGGTATAAATGTACATGCCTGCTTTCTCTATTCCAGATAGATCTGCATGTTTGATAACTTTAATTATATGGTTTTAAGGTCCTGACAGAGATTCAATGCAAACAAAAGTTTTAATAAATACAACACGATATGCTTAAAATATATAATTTTCATCTTATCTTGTTGGGATAATATATTTGGGGCAAGCTAAGATTTTCCAACAGCAAGTTCAGTTTTTCAGTCAGCTTGCCCAGAGCAAGTTGACTTCTATAATTTTTTTATTTCCTTACTTACAACAGCTGGATTGGTCTCAGTATGTGGTTGTTGACTGGCTTGAGTGCGGGTTTGAAGACGCATTTAGTGTAGAAAGTGTGGGTCTTTTAAATCGTAGGCCATTGAAATTGCCTGCATAAATGATTGCAGTGACTGTGTCATTTCAGAGACTGGCCTCAATGGAAATTGCTACAGTTCTAATGGCTGCACTGTTGGTAGTTCTGTGTGTAATAATGGAACCTGTCAGTGTGACATGAATTATTATGAAAATCAGGAGGCATGTTATCCAAGTATGTAAAACTTTGCTATTACTCAGAAAATAGAAATTTATTGAATTCTTTATCTTCTTAGTTACATGTTTTGTTTTGATCTAATATTTGTTGCATATAGAGGGTACCAAATTCAGTGTGCATTAATAATATGTCCCCATCTGCTGATGTGACAAAGGAATGGACAGGTCATGATCTGTCCATCAGTCAGGCAGCCTTTGGAAAAATATCTGTATTTATCATTTAAATTGAATCAGATTTGCTTTGAAGCTTCATCCTAACATGATGCAGGATGACATCATTAATAAGTAGATTTGTCTTGTATTTCTAAGAGTCTTTGGCAGATTTATGGCCCATGATTGACTTAGTATATGCTAGTAATGGATTGTTAATTCTTCAGTATTCACATGTTTTGTTTGGTATCAACCAAATTTGCACTGAAATTTTAACTTAATAGGATCTCGGACGAGTTTGATGATGACTAGATTTTGACTGTAATTTAGAGTATGATCACCCTTGATTAATGAAGAATGGGCATGGAATTGGAACACAAGCACTAAATGTTTGCTTCAGTTCATGACGATTTCTTTTGAAACATTAGATTAAGATGAGTTTCTTGATGTCCAGATATCAGGTTATACAGAGTTATAGTGCTTGATTAATGAAGAATATGCAACCCACTTGAATGTGAACACTAGCAATCACATTTTTTGTTTAATATCAACCAAAGTTTGCAGTGAAGCTTTAATTCAACTGAACAAACTGTTTCATGATGTCCAGATTTTGACTGTAATTTACAGATATATAGCCCATGATTGACACTCTAGCATTCACATATTTTTATATTAATAAAATTTGCAGTATGGCCTTTCTTAAGAAAGTCTTGCAAGGCTTTGATGATGATTAGATTTTGACGATATTTTTCAGTGAATATTCTGTATTGATTTGGAGTAGGCATAAACTGCAATGAAAAATGATTGTCATATTTTTTGTGTGACCTGTATCAGATTTAGTTGTAGCTTCACCATAACAAGGTCTTATATGACTTCAACTAAATTGTTGCTAAAATTTCCAACATAGTTGCCAAGTTATCCATTTTTCAAAACATTTTTTGTTCACAAAATTATAGACAGCATTGTATTAACATGCCATTAAATTCTGTTTCATCCACGCATACCAGTTATTAAAATGAATTACAATCCCAAGACTGTGATCAATGCTATTTTGGCAGTAGCTGGTGCCATCATCATGATCATATTGAGGATATTTTGCATCATGGTGCTTGATTTACTTTGAATAAACATATTACTGGAATGCGAACACTCTGGCATTCAGTTTTTATTTGCCTTAAATTGAATATGCAAATTGAATATGCAAGTTAGAGTCCTCACAACAAAATGCAGGGCCCACACAAGAAGCTCAACACCCCCAGAAAGCAAAGTCTGTCCCACCTTTTATTGTAGTCAGTAACTACCACTATTCTGAATAGCGTCTCTTTTTATGTTTTGTAATCACATTTAGAGCCATTTTGATGAGTTTTAATTTCAGCAGAGTTTCTGTCATCAACATTGCCATCCATAATTATACATGTACATAAACATTGACGACCTGAGGAAAATTTTCTGCTTTTGTAGGAGGAGATTATAATTGCAATGAGTTTTGTAGACAGCTATTAAAGGCAAACAAGTGTATCAAATATTTCATCATATTAAAGTACATGTATGCAGAGAAGGCCTGTACCAAAGCTACATCTACTGCATTTCAACTGAGGTTGGCATCTTGATTATGCAGCAGCCTTTACAGTTTATACCAACTTATAAACAGTACTTAAAGTAAAATATTAAAAATGAAATCACTTGGTATGTGATAGATATTGATGATGCCAAATACATGTAGTACACTGAATCCTTCATAGCTTCTTGTGATCTCACCAATGAAGATGAAGAAGAATACATGTGTTTCTCTTGATTCATTCTTTGGATTCATTCAGTTGGTCATTATGCTCTCCCTCATTTGTATCTCATTACCCCTTCAACACCTCCTACCATATATGACCTACATTTATTAAAACTTGTATTAGTATGAATTTTGCTACTGCTCCGGTGGCCTAGGGGTTAGAGCATCCACCTTGATGCAGAAGGTCATGGGTTCGATCCCCGGCCGAGTCATACTGGAGACTTACAAAAAAGATACTAACAGCTGCTTCACTTGGCATTCAGCATTAAGATGTTAGTGTTAGGACTGGTCGGCCTGGTGTCAGGATAATGTGACTGGGTGGGACATCATTCTACATGTCTGTGGCATGATGCCCCAGTGCTAGACATCACTATAAACTGCCACATTGCAGACATCATAGCAATATGACTGAATTTTTTAAAAGCTATGTTAAAAATCAAAATCACATCACATCACACATTAGTATCAATTTCAAGAAAAGTAACTCAAGAATGCTAAAATTAGGTTATATTAAGCTACATTAAACACTTTTAATGAGTGGCTTTTTGTACTTTCAGCATTTTGTATTTTCAGCCCTAAATATCTTGGCCCTTGTTTCACCACTTGTGAAAGTTGCTATATTGATACATCTAGATGAAAGTAGCTCAACCATACCAAAAGTAGGTCACTGCAAGGGTGCCCACAGAATTATTTTCAGTGGAGGTGTGAGACACACATGCAGTAGTCAGTTATTAAGTTTTACAGATGTTGGCCAAAACATGTTTAGATGTGAATCTAGGCAATGGGGGTGAGGGTGAGGGGGTACCCATGGGTTACTTTGACCTAATTTGCACACATAAGAAACTTTGTATTTTCACCATTTCATTCATTACAGCCACAATATCTTGGACCTCATTTTCCATACAATTTATAATTGGTATGTAAATATTATCTTGAAGATAAACCTGAATGTAATAGAACAGAGTAAATTTGCATGATTTAATGATTTATATTATTGGCTGTTCTTTAATTACTGCATAAGTATCTGTACCGTTTTTTCCTAACTAATGAAAATTGGTATGCAGATATACTTTAAGGAGAATTAATTTATTGTGGCATGATTTGCAAGTCTGACCCATTGGGTCTAGTTTGTCTGTCCCGCCTGGTTCGCTACTGCATCTGACCTGTTAGGTCTTGTCTGTTGACTTCAGGGTGAGGGGAGACCAGTGGTATTATACTGAAAAGACTAAGTCATTTTGCAAAACTATAGTTTATATCTAATAAACACTCTTCAGTTCTGTCCACCTCTCTAATTTCCATTTATCACTGCATTATATCTATTAGATTTTCAATCTTTGTCACTTTTTTTTTCTGACTAAAACTTGTATATCCTGTAATGAAGTTTCTCTGTTAAGTTCCCATTTTGTGTCTCTCTTCTCTTCTCATCTCTCCTTTTCTCTTCTCTTCAAATCAAAGTTATCAAGTGCATCATGCAGGCCAGAATATGCTTTTTGCCCAAGGTTTGCAAGTGGAGAATCTTTTGCTATTGGAGCAGCATGAACCAGAAGAGCTGATATGATGGCTTGTCATCCGTCATCTATTGTCTGTCAGTTGTTCATGATCCATTTGTAAAGGAATATTTGCTTTTTCTGTCACTCCTTCTAAACTGCTGAGAAGATTACCATAAAACATTACACACATCCATCCCAGGTTTAATTGGTAATAACTTGAAATGGTGCCACTTGATATGGCTGCTGCAGTGGCTATCTTGGAAATCTTGGTATCACTATTGCAGTAAAATCTGTCCTAATGGTCACCTGTATATAGTGATCACCTGATCTTAATGGTATTTCTAACTTCACCATGGCAAATTTTGTATACAAATGTTCTGTGTGTAATGTTGTCAGAAATCATGTGTTTCCTTACTGTGGTTTCTTCCAGTAGCAGTAACTGGAGCATAACAACAGTGACTGCTCCAAGTATGTAAATTAAACCTTTCTTTGATGAGCAACACAATGTTTAGAAAAAGGCACAAAATGTGAATTGATTTGTATACATTTCATATCTCATTTGTATTCACTGTACTTCAATCACACTCTCAGTCTAACTCAGAGGTGTCAGTTATGTTGGGTTCAACTGTGCAGTGGTTTTAATTCTCAGAGAAGACAGTCAAAACAATTTATTTGCAGGATAGTAAAAAAAGCAGTTTTATAATTCCTGCAGAAATGAGAGTTGCGTGAATTCAATTCAACTTGATTAGTAAGTATAAGCGAGATATTATGGACGATTTTAAGAAACAATGTTAATCTGGATTGTAAGAGATCATGTATACTGTTTTTTTTAATTATCTTGAAGTGAAGCTATCACTGATGAAAGAAAATTATTCTCAGACTAGAAATATGAGTTTATCCCTTTCCATTTGTGTATGTGGTCATTCAGGTAAAATACATTGTGAATCACATTTATCAGAAAGTATTATTCAGCACAAACAAAACAGTGTTTCATTTTGAGTTTATATGATAGAAGAGTGGTTATTAAAGCTATTATTTTAATATGTACAGATTTTATTTGTAAAGAAAGTTTTGGTTTATGTGTTACTAACAGTAACTCCAGAACGCTTCTTTACATACCCCACTCATCAAAGGTCCTTCACAAGAACCAGCATAGTAATTATCATGAACCAGATTTGAAAACTGAAGCTATCTACAGAAGTAACCTTTGTACAAAGGCCACTATGGCCTTTTCCCATGGGTGGCTGCTGTTAATGAGTTTGATTATACTTCTGAGCAGGTTGTAGCTGTAGGGTTGTTTTGTATCATGATGGATAAGAGTACATTGGTTGATAATACATGTTGTATGGATACACATTGGCTGAGGTGAGTAACCTGTATTGCCATGTACTGATGGAGAATTGGATTGCTTATTTGAGCCAAAACTTTTGTTCACAATTGTGGGTACTGTATATATAACAGCATGGTTCACTTGCAGATGTAAATTTTCAGGTTTTAAAATATAGAAGAAACATAGCAGTTACTTGTGAAAACCACTCATGAGAATTTGACCAAATTTGAAAGAAGACATTCTGACAGTGAGACCATTCAGGTTTTTAGAAATGATTCGGAACCACCACAAGATATGCCTGCTGTTACAAAAAATAGGAGAAAAATTATTGGAGTGATTACTTTTGAAAAACACCTCAGCAGAAAAACTTTTCAACAGCTTCTCAAATACCTCTGAAGAGAATTTTACCAAATTTGACAGAAATCATCTCCCATGAATGCCATTCAGTTTTATACATATGATTCAGATCTGCCATTTAATATGGCCATAATTACAAAAAACATTTATTTTTAATTAAGATTCCAGTCTTAATGTACAAGAGCTGGCTGTCTCAACAGTTGAAGAAGACATTTTAGAAGTGAGGTGGAAAAATCCAATAAATTTTGCTCATGTGAACAAATATCAAGTATCCTGGGAAAGAAATCAGATGACATCATTTCAGGATATTTCTAAAACTAATACATCAGCCACATTAAGCAATCTGACATCAGGAGCTGCCTACACCATCAAGGTTACTACATTTCAGAATAATGCTGCACGAACATCAGTTTCTGTGAAGCATGCAACAAGTAAGTACTCAAAAATTCATATTGCTTATATCCTAGAAACAGACCTCTTTATTTCTTGTTCACAAAACTTTTCCATTGAAAAGAAATTTATTAATTTTAAGACATTTTGAGAGTATGAGGTTTTAGACTGATTGCCTTTCAGTTCAGTTCAGTTATCTTATTGTAATTTAAGAAGTTTTAATTCTTTCATTGAAGCAACTCATTTTAATAACACTAAAGGGTTCCTGCAGACTTGACAAAAACAAATTTGATCACTTTTCCAGGGCCATTTCATGAAACTCAGTAACCACAATATTCTGTTTATTGATCACAATTGTGTAAAAGTGGTCTCTGTAACCTGTTTTTCTTGCTTCAGTGACTTTGTTCAGATTTTACATTCATAGTCTTGAAACTTGATAATTAGATGAACACCCTTTCAACTAAAGATCAGTGTGACCTTCATTTTATGTTTTAATAGTATCCTTTAGGTATTTATGTTTAGGTAATGATCACAGAATTTTCCAGATTGTAGGAATATATATGTTTATTCAGGAGGTAACTTTATATAATAATGACAGTCTCTACATTGTATAATATGATAAGTTACTCTCAAGAGGTTAAGTGTGTATTATACATGCAAATGAAGTGTTAGAAGAGTGGACTCCATGCATGTAAGGCCACAGCAATAGTGGCTGATCAGGTTAGTTACATTGTAGAGCTCTAATTATATTAATCTGTACTGGCTTTGAACAAAAGTGATAAACAAGGACATAGACAGTTTTCTTCCCTTACTGCAATGATTTACTATAGGATTAAATGATCATGGTTGGATTTTATCAATGTTTAAAATTTACCTACTTACTCATGAAGTAAATAAAGTCCAAAGGACTTTATGTAAACTTTGTGAGTGATTAGGTAAATTTTACTCATTGATAAATACCCAACTATAATCATTTGATCCTTATAATTTTAAATTTACTTCCTTTCTAACATCAGATCATCAGATTTAATCAATAAAACTATCACTTTTATGTACATCAAAGTTTTCTTTCATTAGCCTCTTAACTGTGATAGAGTACATATCCCTATCTTCGCTAACCAATATTCATAGATTTTTTATACAGTGATACGGGGTAGAATGTCACAGCGGGTCATGCCAGTGATATATTGCTATGATCATTTTTTAAATTTAGAAAAATGGTTGTTGCAGTTAAACCTGGAATGTTCCTTCTTTTTTTAAAGACTACGTTTGTGTATAGGGCACATGTTGTTACAGCAACGTCATTGTTACTTTCAACGCATTTCGATCTTTCAATAGCAGATTCATGTCCATTTTTAGTGAGATCCCTTGGTTGACATATAACCCTGACCTTTAATAACCATTGCTGTAACGTGTTGTCGAGGTGAAATGCAATAATTTCCGAAGATTGGCTTCTAAAGCCTGTCATATGCCTTCTTTGGCAAAACAGGTGAGTGTTGGAATTTAGGAAGGTCTGTGCAATTACATTGTTTTAACTTCTAATGATCAGTTTTTATCAGTGGCTTGTCATTTTTGATTGGAAATCACAGGATTGGCTGGGTGGGAGCTTTTTGTTATTATTAGGGTGTAAGGCATTGATATAGATAAAACTTCACATCAGATGGTCTGGAAACAGGGAACCAAAAGTAGTCCGCTGAATTTATCGATGTGTTGAAAATTCCAGATCAGTATAATGTGACAATTTACATCCAATCAAAGCATGGAAAATGCATTAATTTCATAAAAATTGGAGTTATAATCTGAATAAAAAATGGAATTATGTATTGACCAGATTGTTTTGTTTGCTGTGAACCATGTTTGAAAATCAAAGTTTTAGATTAGATCAGAAAAACTCTTGATTAATCAACACAGCCATACTATATTTAATATGTCATGTTTTTCATGGAACAGAACCAAAAAAACCTGGTCCCATCGATTTCACAAGAAGTGATGTTGACCTGGATGGAGGCACAATCACCTTAGCCTGGAGCTACATTGGACCAACTAGTGGACTGGATCTACTTTTCTTGGTGGGGCTCATAGATAGCACAGACTCTCAGTTCATTTCTAGGTTAAATCAGTCTACTACAACCAGTGTTACCATATCTAGCAGTGGGTTGAAGAACGGGTACAGATACAATGTCAGTATTACAGCACAAAGTGAACAGTATACTCTGTCAAGAGAAAGCAGTGGGACTTACACAGAGATAATCAAGACAGCTTCTAAGGGTAAGTGGAAAACAAACCCTTCATGTTTTCTGATTCTTGACTCAAAATCGAATATATATGCAATGGCTATGAAGTGCATTGAGATGCCTTGGACATTGCCACATTACCTTATAATGTCTAAATTTTGTTTGCCATGTTATAATGCATGTATTTCCTATAATATGCTAAATATATGGCATTACAAAGCTAAATGACAGTTTTGTTATATGATGAAATTTGTCAGACAGATATCTTCAACTATGCACAATATTTGCCTACATCAAACTTGTGTTCTAAAAATAATTGCTTCTATGCTTAATTTATTCTTTCTAGATTTTTTGCTGAAATCATCAGATCACTTTCTGATAAAGTTGTTACTGTTTAGCATAGTGCTGAACTGTACAGAAATGGTGCTAAACCTTTTGAATAACTACAGAAATAGTGAGCAATATTTCTGAGCAAGTAATGTCAGTTTGAGACCAATTTGCTAATCATGGTTCCAAATCCCAAAACTTCTAATAACCCCATTAATTGTTTCACATGGGACTGTTGCACACATGTGTGCATGGTTGTAACCCACAGTTCCATGAGGTACCTTTGTGAGATCATTCGGTAGCATGATTGGTAGGCTTAATCTAAGGACCACTATTATGCTACTACTGTGTGTCTCTGAGATTGCAACATAAACTCTGTGAATGTGACATACATGATTACATATGCAGTTACATACACAACCAAATCCACTCTCAACTGATCATTATCATGATTTGTATCAGTGTTTATCTTGGTGGATAAACTGACTACTATTATTAAAATTATATCCAGACAGATTAGATATTTAACTGTAGCACTGACTGGGCACATTAATGGCTAGACCATCTGATCTACAAGCAAGCACAACATAATTGGTTCAATGACAGGTCTGTGAGCTGACCATGTAAGAATCATAATAGGCATGCCTCTGTGACATACATAATTACATCAGTTTTTTCATGATTCTTCAGCTTCACCTAATAATTCTTCTGTCAACCAATTCTATGATCACATATGCAGTTACACACACAAATGAATCCACTATCAACTGACCATTTGCCTCTTTTTGATCATCATTGTTGCTTAAACTGATTTATGATTTTGAGACTAAAGTGTCTGGTTACTGCTGATAGCATTGCAAGCATTAAAAGCGTATTAAATGGCTTTAGAATGTTTAGTTTTTGACCTGTTCTTTTATTTAGCTCTGATACTTTTAGTTCCATATCATCAAAGAGTGGTCAAGTGGTCTAAAGCGCTCACCGTTCCGGATCATCTCACCACTGTCTGTGTAGGTTTGAGTCTCAGGCTCGGTTAATGTTGTTATGTGAGAAAGCTTACAGGAAGCTTCTCATGGGTTGGTGGTTCTTCCCAGGGTTTTCCATGGTTCTTCCTCCACCAGTTATGCTGGCTGTCATGTATAGCCTATCTTGTGCTGAAAAATGGCACTAAACCCTACAACAATAACAACAATCAAACCCAAGTGACATTGACTGAATATTCTGACTTATAGGCTGTAGATCTTTGTTGTTGATATCAGATGTTTTATTGACATAATTGACTTAATTGACTTAATTACAGGCTGTAGATCATTTTGTTTGATACCAGATGTTCTTACAGCTGCACAGTATTTGAGAGCATTCCATATCTGATACAATTTGGTTGAGCTGATTCCATATATTTCATACACTTCTGCAAAAATTAAACCATGAAAGCATTGTGTTTCTGCAAAGAAAATGCGGACGAATTACTGCTTGTTCTCTTGGCAGTTATATAAATTTCTGTGTTTCAAAAGAAATTTACTCCATTGGGGAAGCACAGCTTTTTTTACCAGAAGACTGTCTTTGCACAGAGACGTTGGTAACTGTCTATTTCAACCAGCACCAGTTAGAACTCACCCACACTAATCATTTTTCCTCAGTCAAGTGCAGTTTGGCAATTGTGCTGATACTACTTCTTGTCACTGCTAGAAGTTCTGAATATATGAAATGAAATGAAACCACAGTTAAAATTATTTTACCCTCACCTCCCATAACATTGGTTACATTCGATGTCAGTAACTTTGTTGTCATTAAATAAAATTGCTTGAAATGTGCTGGTACAAAGAAAATATCTAGTTGGGGAATATTTAAGTATCCATCAATTGTGCATTCAGGGGACCTAGCATCATGAGCACTTGAAACCATTTTGATTTGTGCCATTTATTAATGTTTGAAATTATTGGTCTCATTTTCACCCAAAAATTGTTACACAGGCAAGTGTATCCTTGTTGAATACCAGTTAAGAGTTTTGTCTTCCTAGTTCAGTCAATGTTGGTTCAGTATAATGGATGGGAAATGCAACTGGGATGAATTTGTCAGTGAACTCCACTTAATTGTTGTAGAAATTATCCCTGAGTGCAATCTGTGACTGAACATTTTCACTTGCTGAAGAAAAGTAATAAATAGGGTACACTGTAGTAAAGTTATTCTGGGAAATCTGCAATGCATAATCAGTGTTGTGGTCTTGACCCATGCATTTGAACAGCAGCTGATGATGCACACATGTGGCTTAATTGCATTAAAAGTTGATCAAAATGTCTTAAATGGGGTCTTGGTGACCATTTGACCTCAGCAAGACCTCAGTCACTGCCAGATTTGAAAATATCATTGACACCCATTGGGTGTTCACATGATCCATGATTACCATGAAAATTCTCCTTAAACAAGTCAAGTTTGTGATTATCACAATGGAATGAAATCTTTGATGTTTGCCAGACTCTGTAAATGATGTTAGTAGACTTAAACCCATAAGAGCAGAGGTGAGATGTCAGTGATCTCTAAAGGTAAGCACATTAAGCCTCAGGGCCACTCAGGCTCACTAAAAATAAATGACATCAGATGTGCATCTTTGATCACTGATGGAATCAATAACAGCATCCAAATTTTAACTTTGGATTTGGTAATGGTGACATCACACCAGGTTGTATTTGTTGTCATGGTTTTTCAAGTTATCATAACTGTTTAGCCTCAAGAAATCACCGTATGAATATCTGCAAAGTCCAAATATGTGTGAGAAAAACTCCCATGCTCAATCTGTTTAAGTTGCACTACAAGTTTCATTTGTAAATAAGGCTTACTCGGCAGGTTTTTAATAAGGAACCATCTCTGTCTGTTACAGGCACTTACAAACCTCAGTTTGGCACACCTTAACCCTTTACATCATTGAAGCACCTTTGGACACCTCATTCTCATGGAATCACTTTTGAATACCTCTACCCAGTTTGCATGAAAGTGAGTTTGGATTCCTGTTGTGAACATTAGCCATTATGAGCTGGGCTTTCATTATGCCACCTTCAGAGAAAAGCCCCCATCAGATACTACATTCAATAATATAAATGACCATTATGTCAGATCACAGGGTCATTGTTTATGCTCTAGTCATAATCTGCTATTTAAAGTAACTGGTTTGGATTCTTCAAAATGTAGGCCACAGATTTTGTTCAGTACTTTCTTGAGTTTGGAAGATTGCAGTCATGACTATGAAAGATTCAGTAACTTAGGTAAAGGCTCTGATGTTGATGTAGGCAACACTGAGTTTTCATAATTTATCAAATTCAGATCATTTAGTGATATAGACATAGGCAAAGAGCTGGCAAATTATGAATATGAGAAATGGCAGCTATGGTTGGTCACACAACTTCACTGGCTTGATGGTAAATGTGTTCTCTCAAGATTTTAAAGCATAAAAAATATTCTGTGAAAAATATACAACTAAAACATTTTACTCCTAAATCTTTCTATACATAATAGTTGTGTACAAAAAATGTAAAATGGTTCAATTGATCTTGAAAGCAACATATACTACACTGCTATAAGAGTTAACAGGTAGGCCTATGTGTATAGAGCCAAATAGGTAATGGGGCTTACTACTAGAGAAAAACTGAAATACACATCAAAATACACCTGTTTTACCATTATAATACTCTTTAAAGTGAATGTGTTATGAATTGAATATGTTTTAATAATGAATAAAATAAACTATGATTCATGTTATTTTAATACAAATTATATGCATTATTCCTGTTTATAGCAAGATGCATATACTAATGTCAATTATTGGACAGATATGACAGATGGTGAATTTTAATATATCAAGAGTCAGAGTAAGAGTGCAAGATTTAACAAGTCAGGATATTGATAAACATTTTCTTATTTTAAAAAAAAACACCAAAACAAACAAAAGACCCCACATGTATTATGCATTCATTTGCAAGATTTGATCAAACACTTAATTTCATTCATTCATGATTATATATCTCTTGGCCAGAGATGACTCTGCTACAAGCAGTAGTGTCAGAGTTATTATATCAGACCTGTTTGTTTGATTAAATCAATTACTAAATCTCCTGAACTATACATTTATAAGTAACCACTACGTGAAAAACAAGAAAAAAATGTGTTCATTGAAATATATCACATTTTTATATACACAGATTGTATATTATAATAATAATAATAATAATAGTACAAATTTCATATCATATAATTTCATTATCTTTGGTTCCTAATGTAAAATTTGCAAGAATGGGATTAAGAGTGCATGTTTGTAACAAGTCAGGAAATCTCTATTGAAGTCTATTTCAAGGTTCAGTTTGGTTTTTTTTTAGCAGAACTTGACACAGTTTGTACATTAATTTCCATTTCCTCAGTCCAGGTTTATATTTATTAGTCTTTGGTACAAAAACAGTTGTCTGATGGTCCTTTAAAGTGATGTAGTTTGTGCCTATGTTTCTTTAGTGTATGAAGCATTTTAATAAGTTTGTCCATTGTTGCTCTTGTCATTTTTATCCAGTCTGTTTTTGTCTTCTGAAATTGTTTATGTTTATCTACAAGCCTCAATTATCCAGTACATACCAAAGCACTTCTCAGATTTTTTTAATTGTCCAGTAACTAAGTCATTTGCAAATTCTCTGAGTCATTTCATCTTCCAATCAACTGTCTATTTCAGAGCATGGTTCATAGATTCACAATTATTCTTCCACATGCATTCTATCTGATAGATTTGAAATGATTGATTGACTTTTAGTTGAACATTTGTTTTGAATCTTTTCCAAAAGTAATTAAGAAATTTGTCAAAAATTCCAGCACAAAGGTTTTTGAATTCATTACATTTTTCATGAATACTGTCATCAGCATCAACAATTCTGTTGCAGTTAGTCATGGTAACTGTGTTGTCTGTCAATATTTGCCTATCATTTTCTTGTAAATGGCGTGTACACAGAATGTGTGTTTCTTCAGGCAGAACTGCTGTAATCTCATTTACTAGAGCTTTCTCATCTACACTGCCAATTAAAGGTGGTTAAGATTGAATCCTTAAGTTGTATTTTAAGATGATGAAAAAGGGACTAAGTTTCAAGATCGCTATTGTCATGAATGAAAATTGGTCCCAAAAAGATTGGTGGTTCACCAGTTCAACTCATTTCACTGTCAGTTGCTTGTAACATATTTTTGTCACATACATTTTACACAGCATAAGCGTTTTGTCAATGCCAAGAACAGTCTGCAAGAGCAACACAGATTCTTAACGTCTGTTACCTGTTGATATGTGTTTAAAATTATACCGGGGGGGGGGGGTTACTGCTGGTCCTGATAACTGATCTTGCAAAAGGGTTATTTCCAGTTACCAAATTTTGAGGTGTCTGATTTGGTCAGCAGTGTTGTTAGAGTGTCTGAGAGTTTGTCTGTTCTTTAATTTTGTAAATATTTTTGTTTCTCATAAATTTGTTGAAATGTTAATTGGGATAGTTCACCATATTTTGTATTTAGTTCATTTAGTATTTGATGCAGTTTCATTGTTCCCATCATTTCTGTAGTGTCCTCTAAAGCATGGTCAGGTGTCCATAAATATTATGTCGTCTATCACAGTTTCCATGCGGTGTTAAACATGGGAATTTCCCAACATACTTAACTATTGAAAAATTACTTACAAGACCCCCTCCCCTAGCCATGTGGCCCTCTTTTTGTACATTTTGTCATTTTTTAACTGAGTATAATACCTGTGGATCTTGATAACTTGATCTTTTCCAGGTTGCAGATCCAAAGGTCATTATTCTATTTTTAGCTGAACTTGCTTTCTGAAAGAATAATTACCTTTTTTTTAAAATAAGGCTCAGATATTTTACCAATAAGTATGATTTTGGGGATGCATCGGCAGATGTATCCCACACATCAGTCATCTGAAAAATAACCTTTTTCTTTGTTTGACCTCTTTTCAAGGTTTTCTTGTTATTGAAAATGAAGAAATGTTCTTTAAGGCACATGGAATGCATTCTATGCTAGATTCAGATTTTAACAACAATTGTACAACTTTACCATCATCAAGAAAAGTACCCAGTTTTAATTTGCCTTCTGCTTGATGTTAAGCAGCAGGGAGGGTGAACCATACAAACTTTAGAAGGTTCCAAATGCCGAAATAAGATCTCCACAAGGAAGGGTTTCAACCGGAAATAACGTTGACTACGTTTTAAGAGGAACTCTCAGAGAGATAAGCCTCTTTGGGAGGTCCTCCTGAGTTAGTCCAAATGTGGTTTCTGCTTGAAAACCCATTAATGGTGCTTCGATTACAAAACCTGAACCAATTCGTTGTCGTCGCCCTCCCTGCTGCTAGCTGCTATTATCCAAAAATTCTGTCAAGACTAACTCGATATCGTGTTCGAGGATCATGTAAATTTATCGTGATAAATCCGTGTGGAGTTAATTGAACCTGACTAAATAAATTTCTAAACTTATTTATATCCATATCACCGCTACACCAGGTCTGATGAATATTTTGTAATGTGTGAGTATCAACTCCATTAAAGACAGTAAGAATATTACAGTTATCCCTGATCACTTTAGGAATTTGTGTATACCACTGGGTTACATAAATCACATCTGTGTTTTTGTGTCTACCTCTGGAAAATATCTTAGCTGGATTTGATTGTTTATCCAGCATTACAACATCGTAAACAACTAAATTATTAATAAATCCATCAATATCATCAATACTTGGCGCTTCATTATTGTCAGTTATAAATTCAACAACATCATCTCCGCTCTCATTTAACGATTTTGCACTTTCATTAAAATCTATTAACACTTTGTAGCATCGTTGATCATCAACTGATGGGGCTACCAAATACAACTTGTCCCACTTCATCCACTTCATTATTAAATTCAACAGTAATTGTGTTTTACCACTCCCAGATGACCTATAATAATCATACAAACAGAATTTGGTAGCGCTGCATTTCTCGTTTCCTTGTAGCAGAAAAGTCGGTGATTTCCTTTAGAATAATATAAAATAAATATGGATTTATATTGTGTGAAATGCAGGGCGCGCACGCTAACAAGTGATCTAACAACCATTACAACACGCAATAACAGATCTGTGGTTACAGGCAAGTGTGAATGGTGCGGTACAAAGAAATTTAAATTTATTCCCAAATCAGGTGATAAACCAAAGCCAAAGATAAAGCCAAGTAAAAAAAACAGCAACACGGAAGTGACATTGCAGCAAAATTAACAAAATTACCTGGGACTCTGTGGGTTAAATACCCAGGAGAAAAACATCTTCCAGGATATAATTACTGCGGGCCTGGAACTCAACTTGATATCAGACTTGACAACCAAGACCAACCAAAACCAGGCAAGGAACCAATAAACGCTGTTGATAAAGCATGTCATGCTCATGATGTAGCTTATAAAAGAAAAAATCTACAAGATAGGCATCTCGCAGATGTGAAATTAATTCATGCACTAAATTCCATCACTGATAAATCTTTCAAGGAGTGGTTAGCTAGTTGGTTGGTTAGATCCGCAATGAAAGGTAAATTAGCACTAGGTGCTAGTAATTAATTATAAATGGAAGTGATTTATTATTCCCCAAGAGGATACTGTAGGGGTAGCAAACTTGCTGAAGTAGCAAAAGTTACACGCATTACTGCTAAAAAGTGGTTATCCAAACAGACAATATGGCAAATTTACCAACCACCGCCTAAACAAATTCACTTTGCGCATTTCAATGTCAGTGTTCCTAATGAAGTTCACCAGGCTGATATTTTATTTTTACCTTGATACCTTTAAAATCCAAAGATGTCAGATAACATACAAGTACGCGCTAACTGTAGTTGATGTTGCAAGTAGATACAATGATGCAGAATAAAAACTAAAACAGCATCTGAAGTTGCTTCTGTTTTTGAATGAAATTTTCAACGAGGTGGTCTATGACAGCCACAGCTGCTACACGTTGATCCTGGCAAAGAATTTCAGGGTCCAGTATCATCGCTGATGAAGCAACATAATGTCACCATCAGACGAGGACATACTGCAATTCACTGTGATCAGGCAATTGTTGAATGATTTAATCGAACTCTTGCTGAGCGGTTATTTGGATATCAGTACGCGAAGGAATTCATTCAGGACAAGAGTTCTCATGAATGGGTTGCAAGATTACCAGGTGTGATAGCTGCATTAAATAATGAAATAACTCGAACAGCCAACATGAAACCTATTAACGCAATTACCAAAAAAATATACCCATACAACAACATGATTCTTCAGCACAGCCAATACTGGGCGATGTCACTGTGAGATATTTATATGAACCAGGTGAACTTGAAAAAGGTAAAAAAGGAGCGACTGATCCTATCTGGAGCATCACCACACACAAAATATCTAGTATAACCAGATCCACGGGCAGACCAGCAATCTACAAACTGGATTCAACTGCTCCTCAGCGTGGGTTTACACGTGAACAACTGCAAGTAATTCCCGAAGACACACAATTACTGCCCAGATCACTTAACTAGCGCCAAGGGTGCCAGCCCCCCTACGCTGATTACATTCAAGACAGGTCAGCATCACATTCTCGCATGTATGACCACGGCTGTTATCCTTTCTATCTACGGTGAACTGTCTTGGATTATTACTCAAATACTGCCACAACATTATACAATTACAGCGTGCACAATGATTATTCTGCTGTTGCTTCAGTGTCATGATAAATTCAGTGTCTAGATCAAATTCTTGATTATTTTTTTTGTCACTCTGTTTGTAACCAGCTAATTTTTTTCTTATTGTATCATTGCTGTTTTCATTATTAATTTCATCAGCCATTGACTCATCCAAAACAATCCTTCGCAGTTGAGATATTCTTCTGACTCTGGACACAGCCAAGTAAACTAAGTTTGACCACTTGATACGATCATCAACGATCTAAACAACTGTATCAGGGATAGTTAGTCCTTGTGATGAGTGAATTGTCATCAACGTATCCTAGCGTCCACAGGGATTTATCAGCTTGAAGAGCATCTTCAACAGCATTGATATCAACTGTGACAATATCATTCAACACAAGATTCTCCTTCCTTGACTCCCCTGGTATATCAACGTCAATATTTTGCCATTGTATATCAGCTGGTCTATAACACAACGGCACTGGCAGCGTCAGGAACTTTTCTCATTGTAACTGAAACAACCGCTGTTGAAGTATATCACGAACTATCTTTCTACTTGCAACTATCAAGTCGCTTGGTCTCCACGCTTGCAGAAAGTTGCTCATTGAATTATTTTATGCATTATTTCACATTGAATTTTATTCGGTTGTAGTCTGATTAATTTCTTAAACTCATTTAATTCTGCATCAAGCGCTCTATAATCATCATTTATCTCCTCGTAATAATCAACAAAATCTTTTAACCACAAATGTGGAGATGGACCAACAAAGGGCAGTGGCTGGCCATGATTGCCACACATTATCACAGTTGTATTTTTTGTTAATAACCAATCGAGAAATATTTTTAATGTTTCTAATGGTACTGTACATATTTCATCCCAAATAATGATCTTTGGAATATATTTCTCTCATATTCGATCCGGAGTCCATGCGTCGCCCTTGTATCTGAAAAAACTGTGATAAGTGCATGAGTTAACCCCTCATTGTTTTATCTTTAGCGCGAGTCTGTGTGTAGGTGTTAACACGATCATCTCTGAATTCCGAAATAATTCAATCACTCGAGTCGTCTTACCAGACCCTCCAGGCCCATTGAGATAAACAGTCTTGTGTCTGGATACTGGATCGTACACAGATGGCGCACTCGACGTTTCTGATAATTCTGATTTATAATGACTGTCTTTGATCTCAACATCTGCAGACTCACAATAATCATATACCATTTCTTCTTTTATTCTCCATGAACCCCATGATGCATCATCAGTTGTAAAACGAGTTACCAAATTCAGGTATTTCTTGTTGATGTAAAACAAATCTGTTGCAACTCTAACTGCAGTGTCAGGGAATCTATTTATCATTGATAGCAAATTGATGGAAACATAAGCTAGCTTCGAAGATCTTAAATGAGTATACTGAGGTGACTCGCCATCAGTATAACTTTCAATTGTACCCAGCTGAGTTCTGTCAGATAAGTAAGCGTTTTCTCGACTTACAAATATATTTCTCGCAGTTGTATCAGCGATTATAAAATCGTATTCAGCATCGTCCATAATTAGTCGTGCATAATCTCATTTATGATCATATGTACCGCCTTGAGTAAACTTGCCAATTATTCTTCTACCAAGATCCTTCACGGTTCTTTTCTCTTCAAGGTTGGCAAATTCAAATGACACTAAATGAGCGAATCCTGTCAGGTCAAAATCGGGTAATGGTCCATTTATGGCCACTCGCATCATTGAGTTTGTGGGGTGTCCAAATCTTTTAAAGTATCCTGAGCATTCTCCCATCCCGAGAAAACTTCCTGGATAACACGCAACCATATCAACTGATATCATTTCCTTGTAATTATACTTGGTATTCCACAATCTGCCATGTCCGTATTCACAACAACTTAATTGTACATCTTCGAGTAACTCACTTTGGGTTGGCTTCCAGGAATTTTTTTCTCTGGAAGCGTGGGCTGCAACTGATGGAACAGTGAAACAGTTAGTAATCGGTCAGTATCTTTTGAGTATCTCTGTGCAAGTTTTCTCATTGTTTCATGAAGAGATTCTTTACGGTATATTTTACCGTTAATGCATACAAACTAATCATATTTTTCTTTATCTGACACAGGATCATTTTTACCTTTCTTATTAATAAAATCAAACATGTTTCTCCCAGAGTTCTCCCCGAAAAACTCTGGGGGGTAAAATTTTACAGCTCAATCTTGTGGGAATATTGTGACTGCACTGGTCCAAGTGTGAGCGTTATGATCAATGATATTTATTGGAGCTCCTTGCGATTTATATTTCGATTTGTATAATACTTCCCCTGTTATCGTTGCTACGGTTATTGGGAATCTTAGTGTTTTTTCTAACTCAGCAACATCGTTTATTGTAGCTCCGATATCCTTGACCCATTCAGCCCATTTGTTTATTTTATCACATCGTAACGCCGTTAGACCGTTTCCAAGCATTGCATTTGTAAAATGTTCTGTTACTCATTCAGCTACACAATTTAGTGATGAAAATCTCATTGGGGCAAGATCATTAATGTTGGTTTTTTTTATCGGATAGATTCCATAAATAACTGCTGTTACAGGATACGCTCGCTCATAATATGGTTTATCAATCCCAGTCAGCACTCCTGGTTTGAAATTTTTACTCATTATGACAGTTTTTCCATTAGCAAGGACAGGATCATATTTGTCATGGATAATCCAATTATCTGTTTCTGCTCGCGCGATAAATTTTACTCTGACAAAATATTTTTGATCACCTTGATGAATATCAAAGAGGTAATCGATAATTGTTTTTGCTCGTGTATCACTCATTGTAGTGTCCTTGACAGAGTCAATGCTGACTTCGTCAGTGTTGCGTATAATTTTGAATGTAGACCACACGTGAGATGCTCCATCATCACAAAATTCTTTTTTGGCATCTCTGATAATATCAGATCAGTCAGAGCTAGCCTTTGCGAGTCAGGGGTTAGTCTGTCAAGATCGAATCTAGAAGCTTTCCAGGGCTTGATTGCAGATAATCTCTCAAACTCCTCCATATTATATTTAAGACAAACATTTAAATAAAAATATTATATATATATATATATAATGTCTCAAACCAATCAGTGCAAGTGGTTTAAAGTGGGATCTGTAACTGCTTGTAACAAATTCTGCAGAAAAGAATTCTGCAGGGAACATTCACAAAGTATTCAAAGGGGGAGTTTAGGACCAATGCCATGCCTGCAATGTGGTATTGGAGTCAGGGATAAAACACAGCTGTGCGCAAGTTATGGTGGAAAAAGATATCGTGAACTTAAGCGATATTATGATTAAAAAAATAACAATGATGCGCTGAAATGTGAGCGCGATTATATAACTAAGTTTTCAGACAAATTATAAATTAGACAAATGACATTATTGTATAAATGAATCAAGAATTTGTCCCAAGAATTATGAAGTGTCTCGCAATGGTGAAATTAGAAATTGCAGGTTGAAAAAACCAACTGGTTTTGTTACTAATGCTGTTTATCTCCAATTTACTGCTGGGAGGAAACATTATTATAATCATCGATTCGTGTTCGAGTGTTTCTTTGGAAAGATCAAAGATGGTCATGTGATCGATCATATAGATAAAAATAAACTTAATAATAAATTATCTAACCTACAAGCTATCATGCCGAGTGAGAATTCTGCACGAGGAGGGACTGGTAAATTTGTAAAAATTCCTAGAGTTGTCAGATCTCTCAACATAAATACCGGTGAAGAGAAAATCTTTCGGTCAATGGCCGCGGCTGGCAAGTATTTCGATATTCACTCGATGTCAGTCAAACATGTTGCAGAAAATATAATCAAATCATCGCTTTCATACAAGTTTAATAGCTGGATTTTATTTCGTTATGTAGTTGCAGAAAACGGAGATAACTCTGCAACGATTGTGTAAAAGTCAATGATGCACTTCCCTCCCCCTTGATTTCATCAAGAAGATTGCATAACACATGTCATTACCTATTTTATGTATTATCCAGCGCAGAACTGTATACAGTTATTATTTTTTTTACAGCCAGTACAGTTCATGGCGTAAACGTCTTATTGTATACACACTGCATCACAGTCTATTACAGCGCATTAACACTTCCGCATTTGATAAAATAAAAAATTGTCAGTATAGATAGGTTTTCACGGGTAATGTTTAGAATTAAAATCCAGTTCAGAACTTAAATTCATCTGCAAATTGTTAAATGCCTGTCAACAGTTACCTATATGATAATTTCTGAAACATATACTAGTAGATCAGGACCATGGCACCAGCAGTAGCAGGGTTGATTCTCATTCCGGCAGAGTCAACAGGCATATTGTCGATGGTACCGATTAATAGGATTTAATAATTGGGAGCGGCAGCCGAAGCCATTCATGTACATCTCTCTCACATGTCAAATCATAGGGGTGTGTTTTTCACCCATGGGATTTGATTTGGGGGCATGTACATGAATGCAATACAGGTATGTTTGTGACGCGCCCCCAAAATAAACAGTAGCTGTGGATGCATAAACTGTAAGTCACATGGGCACCCCACAAAAACAAAACATTCAGAAAGAATGCGGCCAAAAAGAAATGATGCCAAGAAGACCATAAGAAAGGTCTGAAAGGACCTCGTGGAGACACATAGGCCAGTGCAGGGGCCCATGAAAATGATAACCGCTCATCATAGCTACTGTTTATGTTTGGTCTAAAATATTTTTCTTTCAAATATATATAATATCGGTATATATAATAATATGAATTACGAAAATATCAATGATATGATTGTTGCTATTAAAAAATTAGAACATGACGGTATAAAATTATCTGATGAATTAAATCCTGAAAAAAATCTTTTCTGATTTTGAAACACTGCATGAGGCTAAATGCGAAGGGCGGTATATTTTGCCGGCTGAGTACAGATTTATTTAAAAAAAGTCAAACAGCTATGTTTCAATCGCTAGCTACGGTACAAGAAGCACAAATAAATGAATTTGTTTCATTGTCTCATGCAGTTGAAAAAATTAGATCACAATTATTTCAATAATATGAATCAAAAAAAATAATACTCGTGTAAGGCAACTAGAAATACTTTTGTCAGATTGTGAAATGATTGAAAGTTAGACCCCTTGATGAAATCAAGGTGATTTCATGAAGATGATTTCATCAAGGATACTTGGAAATGAAGTCAAGTACATGGAAATGAAATCGAAAGTAAAAAAAAGTATTTTTTACCTGCATCAAAAAGATGAGTTAGATAATAATTTTTTTCACTTATATCAATCTGACCTTCATCAATCTGATGAGTTAGATAATGTTTCCTTTAGTCGATCACATTTAATGCAAGAGTGTGCGTAATTTAGAATCTGATTTTTATCACACGTGATCATAGAAATACGTTCTCGCTGTAGTTTATCCAGCTGCGATTGTGTCAATAAAAAAATCTTCATTACTGTATACATCAATAACCAAATCAATTGGGCTGACTAGAAACTGTGTAAACACTTTTTTGATGTACTTTTCAAGTACTTGCTTGTCGTGTATGAAAACCTTCACATGTTGGTACATTATATAATACTCGCTTGATTAATTAGAAATCAGGGTCTGTCAGTAAAAAATAAATTTCTTGCAGATTTCAATATTTTTTTTTGCTTTTTACTGAAAAACTTTGAATTCGCATGATTTTGACTAGTAATTACTCCTTCAAAATTAACAAATCAGTCAATGTGCATGATTTTGACTAGTAATTACCCCTTCAGAATTAACAAATCAGTCGATGCACAGTAAAAAATTTCTTATAATATTTATGCACTTGCAGATTTCAATAAAATATTATATTTTTTTTGCTTTTTACTGAAAAACGTTGAATTCGCATGATTTTGACTAGTAAACACCCAATCAGAATTAACAAATCAAACGATTTTCATGATTTTGACTAGTAATTACCCCTTCAGAATTAACAAATCGGATGATTTTCATGATTTTGATGACCTTATTGATTTCCGAATCGTGCAAAATGTAACATCCGCCTGAGTAAATCTAATCATAGATTTTTAGGATGGAAAATCTTTACAATGAGATCCTTAGGATCTTACAAGTAAATTAATATTAACTATTTCATTCCTCAAATCCAGAAGGTGGCCTGATTGGTCTGTTAGTTTGAAATTTATTCTTGATAACAGTGGATTATGACATTGCAAATAAACTGGATTGATCGGCTCTTGCACAATCAGAAATCCAGGTGGCTCTTTTGGTGTGAATGAATAAAGAACAAATCCTTGCTGGACTTGATTTGATACTGTTGTATCCATGCTGTAGCTGCCATCAATGACATCACACACAAGATTGACAGCGACCACAAGAGTTATATTTACGATTTCTGGAGATACATGTCGGCCTTGCCCATGTGGGTCATTGTTGTGCCAGAGAATAGTTGCCGGTGGTAGTGTTTTTCTCCATTCTGCAAGTATATCAGGGAAGAACTCATCAATGATTTTGGTGGTGGATTTTCTTAATTCGTCTGCATTATACCTGGGAAATTTAAAATTTGGCAGATCTGCTTCTGTTATCTTGTATGTAGTTAAAAACTGTTGTTTATAACGATGTATGTTTCTCTCGGGAGCATTAATTATTATCCCAATTACTTGCTGGTGAAAATATTCCATGTCAGGTACAAGCTGATTTAATATTTCTACGCTTTTATTAATTTTGCTGTGTGAGCTAAATATATCAAAAAGATGTTCGTGGAAGCTTTCCTGTAGTCGTTGTAGTTGTGTTTTGTGTTCTTGATTAATGATTTTAAAATATTCAATGATTTGACTTAAATCAATCATATAATCTACATTTCCTGTGAAAACTTCATTAAAAATAAAAAGCCATTCTATCTTATCCTTGTCAAAGAATCTAAACCCATCAGCAAACGTTGATCTTTTTATATCAAGCAAATGTTGTTTGTATGTCGGTGTCATATCGTGGTATGACTGTTTGTCCGTGACATAATCAGACTTTTTTGGTTCTGGTGGTATCGGTGGTGCCTCGGGTGGTATTTCAGGCCATCCTAACACTGTTCTGATCAAACTCTGATATATATCCATGGTGTAGTCAGGAGAGTATCTCGATTGCAGAAGACAGCGTTGGTTCATGAATGGTTATTGCTATTTTAGATTCTTTTTCGGTGATATTTTTTATTCGATGCCATATTTAACGTCAACTTATTTATTCGTTGCGGCATCTTCGTCAGTTGTTGGATCTCTTAAAACCACTATTTTGTTTCCGTTCATGTTGAGTTCACCTGTCATTGTGTCACCGGTATTTTTTAAGTGATTAGTAACACTTTTTGCAATTTCATCTCTGTTGGTTGTAAACGATATACTTGTGTCTCTGATTTTTCCGCTGTCAGTAAACACCGGGATGTTGTCCGCGGTAGCTCCAAGAACCCTGCAAACTATGTCATTTCATTTGATATTGCTGGTTTTTAGCATAACAACCTCATCTGGGTCTATCCAGGATACTGTTAAAAGATTGTCGATTTCATCTTTGGTCACATATTTTGATAAATCTACATCGCCGTGTTTTTTATCTTTGCTTCGATGAGAGATCTTCCATAAATATCAACCATTATTCTTTAGGGATTGTTTAAAATGTTAAATCAGTCTGTGGTATACTCATACACAACTTTGTGGGGTGGTTTGGTTGATTTTGAAAACGCGTCAAGTACATTAATTACTTCACAGGCACATATTGGTGGATAGGTTAATGTTTGTGTTGGTAGCATTGAGTACCAGACTGAAATGTGAGTGCTTTGTACGTATTTTAGAAATTCAACTGGTGGTGCTAACCCATACGGATTGAAATAGATAATTCCACGTGGATCGATTGCGTAAGCAACCCAGTGAGTTCCTGGACCATTGCTATTTTTGAGATTAATAATTCCAGTTTCTGGATTATTCGGTTGTTGTGGTAACTGATCTCGCATAAAAACACCTGAAATTTTATATTTTAAGTTGTTTAGCGGCATCGAGCAAATCAAAATTTGACATCGGTGTGAGACCGCTGTTTTTAAAACCGTTTTGGATACCATGAAGCGGAGTTCCTGGAAGTCTTAGACCCACTCCGTACTGTTCCACTGGTAATTTTAGACGACCCGGCTGAGGCATATTGGATTTTTTTGGATGCCTTGTTGGTTTTTGTGTCCATGATGATTTTTTTTTTTAAGTTCTCCTTGTATAAAATTCCCTTTCCAGTTGCTTTCTATAATGCCATTCCAGCAGCGGTTCCAACATCACCTAATTCGGCTGCTTTTGCGACATCTGGGGCAGCAGCAGCTATCAGCGCTGGTATTGCTGTGAGGAGTGGAAATATACCACCGGTTTTAATCATGTCGCTGATGGCTTATGGAGCAAAACTAAGTTAAACTCCAGTTTTCGCTTGCTTCGCTTTATTGAAATGTTTTAGTTGCATTTTAGTCAGCGATAACTTGTTTGGGCCACCATTAGCAATTTGATCTTGTTTTAGTGTTATCGTTGCCCCACATGCTTTTCGATTGCAATTTCTTCGCCTGACCAGGAGTCAGGGTGACATTAACGTGATTGTATGACATTTTTATAATAAACGCGATTGATCTAATTGTCTACATGTTTTTGAAAACACTACATGTTTTCTACTGGGGCATCAATAACTCTCATTTGCCCACCAACACCTTCAAGTATCATTGATTTGTCGCTGAGTATAACAGAAATCGCTCTGTAATTATCAGCTGAATTTATGATATCTCTGAAGTGTATGTCAACGACAGATTGCTTGACTAAATCAAGATGTTCCAGCGAAAAATAATAAATCGGGTACAGCATTGTAAAATCCAGTTGTGATATTTGTAAACCAGTATCTATGTTTTGATCGCTTCCCATATATGTCATCAAGCGATGATATGCACATGCTACTTGATTATCCTCAAAATTCAACATTATATCCTCGGACGGTTCTTGATGCCTGTTTATTCTTAAAGATACTTCAGAGATGTTAAGATTGTCAAATACCATTGGATTTGCTTCTTGATTGTTTAATCGTCCAGCCAGTTGAAAAGCAACAAAGACATGTCTTGGTGCAGAAACACCTTGCTGTGATGATATATGCCAAGTGAATAAACCGTTGACAGGATTTTGATTACTGTCAGTAGCTACCATTAACCACGACAATATTGATTTACTGCCTTGATCCATAAAAGAAAGTAGATGCTGTTCTTCAGCGATTGATGGTGACATTACTGGCATCCATAACGCGAGTTTAAATAATATTACTTTACCCTCAGGAGAGCTGGCTTCTCGCCAGATAGCATCATTATCCTCATTTTGATGAAGAACAACTGTGTGTTTGGCTCCAAAAATGACCTTTCTGACATTTCTGCAAAATCCAAAGATGTGGAATAGTGGAATTACACATGAAAATCTTCTATGATCAGGTGTCAGCATTAACTGATGTGTTCTAAATCCTCAATTGTAATTTGGATTAATATTAATAATCATGTCTTCCACGGCAATATCAACAGGAGGAGCAGCACGATTTTTTGGTTGTCTTACAATATACGGTACTCCATCGGGATGGTTAGAATTATCCTTAGCAAACATCATTGTTGGACCAGCTGATCTAGTATAATCATCTGAATATCTTGCTAGGCCTATAATCATTGTGGCAACGTCAACATTGTCCTGGATTGTCTCAATTTCTTTTCCATCAATCATACAGGTGGCACTTTTAAATAGTGCCATGATGCCATTATTAATAAATCCAACTTTGACAGCAACTCCGTATGATGTATTAAGGGTGACGTTTGTTACAAGTTCACCTGTGACTTCAATAAATGCTTCAGCGGGCAAGAAATACCTACTTGTATCCTGAACTCATAATTCAATTCGTCCACATTGATTTGGCGATATTGCTTCATAAGAATAATACTGATAATCACGCACAGACTCATCCTTGAGTACTGGTGCATCCATATCAAACGCTGGTTCAGATACACGTTTATACATTTTATTATAATTTGTTATCTTCTAAAACGAAGACCACTTCCTGATAATAGACTCGTATTTATTTGTTCAACCCCTTGATTTATCAGCACTGCTAGTTTTTGATTTGTGGCTTGATTTATTACCATACTGACATCTGCCGGCATCACTTCGTTGCTTGGTAATTTGACTGGTTGTGGTTTCGGTCTGCGTATTAATCGTGCTAGTCTGTCCTTGATTGCCAAGAATGCTTTACTGGCAACGTTACCAATAGTGCCAGGAGCTTTATCATGAACAACATCAATAGCTTTCATTGATAATTGTTTTGCGATCGGTACTGCTTTGGGAGCTATCCTTCCGAATAAACCCTGAACAACATCACCGAGTCTTGTCTCCGTAAGTTGCTTTATAGGTTGGTAATCACGAGTTTACCATGTAGACTGGTACGGGCCCACAATGAGAAGAGTGTATGATCATTTTTATTTAATTATTCATTTATCTAACAGCTAGTCACTATGATAGTCATCAACGAGCTCATTAATAAACTCTCGGTAAATATCGATATCCGTGATACCACCTTGAAATAATCACCGGCAAATATCATCTGCTTCATTAATTATTTCCAGTGAGTTATTCCCAGCTCGCTTTTATCCTATGAGAACTTATAGCCGTTGCGCATCATTGAAGATACTATTAGGACAGGGAATAAAACAATTTCGCAAATCACCGCCAGTAGCTCCAAAGATACCAAGATCTTCTAAAATATCTTTTGAAAGACCAGGTTCATCTTCTGTTTGTGTTTCCTGTCCCTGCGTTTGTTGTCATTCTGTTTGCTGCAGAGGTAGTGGCTTTGAGGTTGTGATCTGCATTGTCTATCAAGTTTTTGCATTTTATCTATAAAACTCACAAATCCTGGAGCAGTATCTCTAGCTTGTTTTTTGTTGTAGTACTCACGATATATCCACTTGATGCAATTGGTATCATTTATGGTAGCATATTTTGGTTTTAAAATTTTGTTTTTTCGATCCAGACCAAATAGTGCTGCAGCAGGTAAAGTTTTTTCTTTTATTTCTTTGAGTTGCTTAATAATTTTCTTTCACCGGTTTGGGTTCAGGCGCGAGTTTTTCTTTTACGCCAGCAACTTTAGTATGAATTTCGCAGATGCCTTTAAGTATTTCTTCACCGATGGGTGGAGGTTGAGCTGCAGCTACGCCAGCTGGAAGCTCTCGTAAATTTTTTTTTGTTTCTTTAGTTCTCACTATTTTTTCAGCTTGCTCAGCGGTCTGTTTTAATATTAGAAGAACACCTTTTTTCTTTCCTCCTCATCCTTAATATCTCCCAATAAAGCTTTTTCAGTGACCGCCACAGCTTTTTCAGTAGCTGTTGTAACGGGTTTAAATAATTGTTCTTTGCCTGTAGAATATTCAATTTGTGCTTCCTGTCGCGCTTGTAATTTTTGTCTTACAGAATCTCTCACAGGAAGAAATTTTTTGATTGCATCTAGTCGCTCTCGAGCTAATCTAGTGGTATATGCTTCTCCAATGTTGGCCATTATTGATAACATAAATTTTTAATTCATAGCAGCAAGGAGGGCGACGACAACGAATTGGTTCATTTTTTGTAATTGAAGCGCCATTAATGGGTTTTCAACCAGAAACCACATTTGGACTAATTCAGGAGGACCTCCCAAAGAGACTTATCTCTCCGAGAGTTTCTCTTGAAACGTAGTTGACGTTATTTCCGGTTGAAACCCGTCCTTGTGGAGATCTTATTTCGGCATTTGGAACCTTTCTACAGTTTGTATGGTTCGCCCTCCCTGCTGCTTGTTAATATGTGTCATTTCCATTTTTAACATCTTGTATTTCAGGTATGTCGTCTTTATCAATGTGTGTTTCTCCACTAAGGAATCTTTCCATCATGTCAGAATTAACAAAACTAGCATTTATTTCTTGTACCTCATTTTGTTTGTCATTATGGTATCAGTCACTGTCTCTCCAGTAACGAATATTTATGTCATGTCAGAATTAACAGAAATAACACTTTCTGATCGTCGACTTAAGAGTTGCTTTCACATTTATAATGACCATATTATCCTTTTCTTTATTTAACAAAGTGATTGGGTGGGAAAATATTCTTGTGGGGTTGTCATGGTGTTAAAGCATCACACCAACATATGCAACAAGATTATTTATGCTTAGGTCAAGGTTATCAGTCATCAGAGCTTCAATAATTGTGGTAAAGAACTAGTGGTGGATGAAGACATCTTTGATGATACAGTTGCTTCCCTGAAGTCCTTTAGATCCTTAACTTAGCTGATCATCTGCAGATAGTGCAGTCACATACAGCAAATCCCACATTAACCAAATCGTGATTAGATTCAGGAACAGTTGGGTTTTCACCAGTTGGATTGGAATTGTTCTTAAAATGTAGCTTTAACAATTTGAGTCATATTGCTGTGTCTACAGTATGGCAGTGTATTGATGTCTAGCAATGAGGCATCAGACCGCAGACATACGGCATCCGGTCCCACCCAGTTATATTATCCTGACACCAGGCCTATCAGTCCTAACACTAACGTCTGAATGCTGAGCACCAAGAGAGGCAGCAGTTAAATTTATAAGACTTTGGTATGACTTGGCAAGCGTTTGAACCCATGACCTCCCACATCCAAGGCAGTCACTCTAACTAATTAGGCCACCTGTGTGGTTTGGGTTTTCACAGATCCAGCTAGGACAATAATCAATGTATGAACTGTCACAGTTGGGAACACTTGACTATGCATGGATGGTATTGGCTTGCCTGTGCAATCAATGATGGTGAGTCCAGCTTTTCTTTTAGGTGATGCCATGTTAAATTTGACTTGTATAACTCAGTGATATCTTCATGTTGTATACGATGCCAATTCATAACTCATACTGCAAATCTAACTCAAATTGTAACACTAAGTGTTTGAGGTATAATTGCAGGAATTTGTACCCAATGTGGGGCAAAGAAATTTATGTTCATGAAAATCAGTGCCAGGTTTTAAAAAGTTGATTTTGATATCACCCAAGTTGATTGTGATATGCCTTGTTACCTGGGAAACCATGGAGTAATTACATTGTATCGATATGACTGAAAAATTGTTAAAGCTATGTTAAAAATCAAAATCACACACACACAAACACACAATCATGGGAAAACTTTTTTAACCCCATATTCTGGAATTTTATTTTTTAAATGAACATTTTGGCTGCCATTTTTTATTCAGTTCATGACAGGAATTGAGGAAAAATTGGTCTCCTCTAACTATGGCCAATTTGCAACTGCAGGAGCTTGTCATGTCATATATAACATATCATAAAATGAAAAGTGTGTGTGTGTGTGTGTGTGATCAGGATCTTTAATGTAGCTTTAACAATTTTTCAGTCATATTGCTACAATGTCTGCAGTGTGGTAGTTTATAGTGAGGTCTAGCACTGGGGCATCATGCCGCCAACACATAGCATGATGTCCCACCCATTCACATTATCCTGACACCAGGCTGACCAGTCCTAACACTAACCTCTTAATGCTGAGCACCAAGCGAGGTAGCTGTTAGTACCATTTTTGTAAGTCTTTGGTATGACTCGGCTGGGGATTGAACCATGAAAAATGGCCTAAACTCTAAGACAAGAAGAAGAACAACAAGTAAAACTAAGGGTATTGCTCAGTTCATAGCAAGTTTGCAAGTTGGTGATGGGTGGAGGGCAGTAAGCCTGAAGCATGGAAGCAAGCTGTATAGAACCATGGTTTAAATATTAACTTACAGAAGTAAATAAACTCACCTCTGTTCACAGAAGAATGTGGACATAAACTGGTCTACAAATGGGCATAGGTTTATCCACTGCATATATAATTTACATGGTAAATATGTGATGCATTTCTGACTCGAAATAAAATTGTTTACATATTCTGTAGTCTGTTGTTCCAAGTCAAATACTGCAAATACATGGTCACAAATATGTTACAGTACATATGGGAACTTCTGCATCCAGGAAACCTTCTTTCAAATGAATACAGTGTAATGTTTAGTTGTGAAAGTGACATATTAGGTTACAAAACATGGACCATCTTCTGCATTCTAACTGGTACTGCATCAAACAATGTGACATCACCAGCATTGGACATTCTGTGTGAAATGTGCTGTTCATTCTGAAGGATGCTTGTTCTTTGACTTAGAGATAGTAAGAAAATTATTATTTGCTTTTAAACATTAATACTAGTTTAACTTTTTTGGGGACTATTTTTTAGGCATAACAAATGAAAGGTGCAACATCTTTCAGAATGAACAAAATTATTTGTTCTTCTTTCTAGCTAAATAATTTCTACTGAAATGAAAACTATATGATACAAAGAATCTCAAATAGGTAGTGTATTGATATTAAATTTATGAAAGGAGTTGAACAGTATTCCCCATTTGAGATCCTCTATTAAATGTCTTGGAGTGCATTATATCTCGGTTTTAGTTTTTGCTCTATTAGACTTGCAAATGGCTTCAGAAAATTTCTCCTGTTGTTTGCGCTTCTCCACTTCTGCAGTGTTATAGAGCAATTCTGATACCTTACAGAAGTCAATGGGTATGGATTCCATTGGTATATTATTGTGAAAATTATTTAATTGATTTGCTATCACTATCACTGTCATTTCAGTATCTTTCCTGTATGTGCTGCATTCACTATATTTGGTTTACAGTTAGCTTGGCTTATTCACGTCTGTTTACATTATGAAAGTTTCATTAGGCCAGTACACATTTGTGTCCAATCAGAAAGCTTTTTACAGCAATCAGCTGTTAATATCTGGAAAGAATACTAAGTGTTGTTATGGGATGGGACCAAAAAGACCATTATTTAAAACCTGCATATATCACCCCTGTGAAAATTTCATGAACAATTCTTGAATTATCCATGAATTGTTCTAGAACACTTTTCATGAACCATTCATAAAATGGACATGACCATTTCGTGAACAGTTCTTGAACATTAAATGGCTGAATTTTCAAGAATGTCAGAACCTGAATGTTCTAGAACATAAATTCTTGAACAGTTCATGAACATTTTAACATGGATTGTTCATGAACTGTTCAAGAACTAATATTCTAGAACAATTCTTGAAATTAAGTTCTTGAAAATTCGGCCATTTAATGTTCATGAACTGCTCATGAAATGTTCAGGTGCATTTTATTAATATTTCATGAACATGTGTTTTTTAAAGAGTTCCTGAATAATTCCAGAATTGTTCATTTCTGTCACAGTGAATCACAGTCCAGATAAAAATACTTTTGAACCTTTCATAAATAGACCTAAAGTAGATATTTAAACACAGTTATGCCGTTAATGATTGAACTAACATAAAACAAACATAGAAACAAATTTTCACTTCTTTAATAATGATAACATACAAGTCTCAAAAGATTTATCAATAACTGCTTTTTACTGTAGTTTAAAAATATCTAATGCACAAAAGAACCCATTGAAACTTTCAGGAAAGGGCGGGGATTATACCAAAATTGTCCGATCTTTTCCAAGAAAAGGGTGATAATCTGGCCTCAAAAATTCGTACTTTTTACCTTTTTTTAAAAGATATTTTCTGAAGGTGGGGGGCGGGGATTGGTATAAGGGTTCCACTCCAGTTGGAACCCTTAGTGCTCAAGAGACATTTCAGGATTTGTGCGGAAATAGGACTGAATAATACCTTTTCGTGCAAAATACTTTGAAAAAATCGATTATTACTTATTTAAGATTATGATGTTTTCATTTTGACAGTAAATCTTGTTATGTTACTAACCAAAACCACAGGCACTAAGTAATCGGGAAAGAGTCTATGGTCAGGCCTATTTTATGAGAAATGTTTTAAAATAGTTTACCTTCAGTTCCTATAACGGCCGCATGGTAAGGTTTCCCTTGAAATTTAGCCATTACTAAATCTACTTTTCTGTACTCATCATGGCATGGCTTCAGTTTTGTAGTGACGCTTTGTATTGACCAATTCCTTTCATTGTAATACCAAAACAACAAACAGTATTTTTGACCTTCTGTCAATTAATCCATTTCATTTAATATTCAGCAAATGAGCATGATGTCCTTTGGCAGAATATTTCGATTTCGAATTGACCAACCGCATCAGCAACTGTTCTTCAGATTTATCTCCATTATTTCTGTGATGCAACATATGACCAGTACAATTGACCTCGATTTTGCAAATGACTTTAAATAGTAATTATAATACAGTATCATGTCCTGGGGGTTACTTTGCATGTATGTGAGAATAATAATAATAATAATGCTTTATTTATAGAGGGTGACTCATTAGTCAAGGACTGTTCTCCCTTGAGGCCCTCTTAATGAGAGTATAACAATGCACATTATATGAAGATAGCAATAATTAGTGTTTATTTTAACATGTTTAATATTAAAATATTAAATTCCATTATCTATAAGAAACACATACATGCTCATGATATCTTTTCTTAAATACTCTAATATTTTCAGCAGATTTTACATGTAGTGGAAGCTTATTCCACAGAACTGTACCAGAGTATTGAAAACTCTTTTTAAATTGCTCTGTTCTTGGTTTTGGTATTAGAAGGTTTCCATGTGATATTGATCTCAACTGGTATTATGTTGAAAAAGGCCTGAATAAGTCCTGAAGATACTCTGGTGCAGTTCCATGTAGACATTTATATAAAAGAACTGCCTTGTGAAAATCTATCCTGTCATATATTGTGAACCATTTGAGTTCTGTAAAAAATGCTTTTAAGGGATGATCAACAGATGCATCTAAAATTACACGTGCTGCTTGTTTCTGAAGTTTATAAATCCTGTCAAGCTCTGATTTAGCACAGTTTCCCCATAGATTAGAACAATAATCCATTGTTGGAAGAATATATGACTTGTAGTATAGATTGCGAGTTTCCATAGGTAAATATTTCTTGATTCTGCTGAGCAGGGCAATTTTGGATGAGAGTGTTTTACAAAGCTTATCAATATGGTCATTCCATAATAAATTATTATCTACAGACACACCTACAAGCCTTTCATGTTTGACTTTTTCTAATAGATGATTATTTATTGCAAGAGATAGTTTTAGGTTCCCTGACTTGTGTAGCTTTTGTGACGTCCCCAAAATCAAACATTTTGTTTTACCTCATTAATTACCATCCTATTTTGTTGTGCCCAGTTTTGGACTCTAATAAGGTCTGAGTTTAATCTCATTTGGATAACTTTAGTATCAGAACTAGATGTATACAAGGTTGCATCATCTGCAAACAAATCTATGTTTGTGGATTCATTATTTAATATTAGATCATTAATATAAGATAAGGAAGAGGAGAGGGCCCAAAACTGAGCCTTGAGGGACACCTGAATGAATAGTGCAAGTTTGAGAGCTAATATTGCCAATGCTTACTTGTTGAGATCTTTGGTTTAGGTATGATCTAAACCAGTTTAAAGAAGGATTGTCAAACCTGTAACAGTTTAACTTTTGCAGCAGAATTTCATGATCAACAAGATCAAAGGCTTTCTTGAAATCAAGGAAAACAATCCCACTCATATGTCCATTATCCATTTCCTTCAGCCAAAGATCACTTAATTTGGTTAGTTCTGTTTGGCACGAGTGGTACTTTCTAAATCCTGATTGCGCTTTATGAAATAGAGAGTATGTTTCGAAAAATTTATAGACCTGAATGGTTACATGCTTTTCAAATAGTTTTGACAATACAGGTAGAATTGATATTGGCCTGTAATTTCCTGGATCCTCCTTTTCTCCTTTCTTAAAGATAGGTGTAACCTTTGCACATTTCAGTGTTTCTGGAAAATTACCACTCAATATACTTAAATTTATGATATGCGTTAGTGACTTTGTTATTACTGGTACAGCAATTTTAAGAATTCGTGGACCAATACCATCCAATCCAGAGGATTTATTAATATTAACCTTAATTAGCATATCAAAAACATCAGCTTCACTAACATTAGCTATTGAAAAATAAATATCATCAGGAATTTTAGCTCTTATAAGTAATAGAAGAGCATCAAGTTCAATTGGGATGTTAGTCTGGTTCTGAATACTCTTACTGGAGATGCTTATGAAGAAATTGTTGAACATTTCCACAATGTCTTGTACAGATGTTGCTATATCATCATTTTGCCTAAATCTAGGGGGAAGACAACTTACTGTTCTTGGGTGGGTTCAGCTCTTTTAGATGCTCCCACAATGTTTTGGAAAGCATGAGCTGCATGGATATAATATTACTTTCTAATTTCAGTATTTTGCTAACTCTAAGGCCATACAGAATTACATATTAGATTCTTGTTCCTGATGTCATCTTTTCAGACATCCCCTGGTTTTGTAATTGCCTAGAACATTTCATTTTAAGTAATATTGAAAACAGAGAGTGAGCTTGCAGTTTAAAAGGTTAAGTTTATGAAAAAAATAGTCTCTTTCATTGAATGGTGCTGTATTAAAAATCAATTGAACATAAATTTTTATGAAGTTTTCAGTTATTTCAGCTGCAACTTTTGTGTCCTTAAGATATTCCTGATTTGTTTCCAGATATTATCATAAACTTTTCAGCTATTTAATTTAATTTAATTGCCATTCTTTTTGTTCTTTAAATGTTCTTGACATGTTCAGAATTCTGTCAAGAACTATTCATGAGCATTTTATGAACTATTTAAATTCATTTTAGTACATTAACTGTTCTTAACATGTTCATGAACTCATTCAAGAACAGTTCATGAACTCATGTGATGTATTATTGTTCTTGAATTGTACTTCATTTGTTCTTAAAAGTTATTCATGAACTGTTTAAGAAGTGTAGTTCATGAACAGCCAAAAAACAATTTGAAGAATGTTTCCTGTTCAGTTCAAGAATAGTTCATAAAGTTCATGAACTGTTCATAATTCAAGAACTCCATTTCACAGGGGCAGAGATGATAGAAAAAATAGTCCATATTGAGGATAATCAGATTCAGGTCAGGAGAAAAGCAAAATTCTGGTTTAAAAGGGAAACAGTCTTATCGTCTGAGGACAGTGGAATTTAGTTCAAGTTAAAACTTTAACAAAAAGGGAACAATAGCAAGAAAAAATGTGGAAGGAAGTTATTGTCCCCAAATTGAACAATAAAATCAGATATATTAGAAATGAGATATATTAGTTTTTGTTGAAACCCATTCAGAAAGGTACAAAAAAAAAAAATTATATTAAAATGGAATAAACATTCATTATTTTGTGAAGGACTCTCTGTCATTGTTCTGTTTTTCAGTGATATTTCAGTGATGTTTCAATGATAAAATCTCGCTGATATTTTCAGATATTTTGGCAAAATCTCAGTGAAATGTCACAGAAATTTCTCTGAAATTTGGTGAATACCATAATTTTGGTTAAATAAGGACATTCAATAGATTTCACTGCAATTTCAGTCACGTTTTCACTTGGGATGTGCTCTTTTCTCACTATAGACTCAACTTTGTCGTGACACAGGGAGGGATGCAGGAGAGGTTATTTTATATATACATGATTGAATTATTCACATTCCTCTACTTTATGTAACTGATAATTCTTTCTAGTTTCTTCATCATTAAGTAACTTTAATTAACCAATCAAGAAGTATTCTGCTGATTGAGTAATAAACAGTAGATGTACTGTATTTGGGGGATATGAAATAAGTTGTAATGATTTATATGTAAGCCAAAAATATTAATTTTTGCTATCATGGGATCTATTTCATGTGTGCTTTTCTTTCTTTGTACTTACACTGCGAGAGAATTATTTATTCACATTAAGCACATCATACCATTGCACAGGATAGATAAGTAGATACAAATTTGTACATTTACTTTATTATAACTTTCTTTTTTGTATTTACAGCTCCAAACCCTCCCACAGGAGTTGTGTGTTCTGATATTGGAGACACTAATGTTGTACTGAACTGGATAAAACCATCTGTTCCTAATGGTGACATTAAAGGATATATAGTCAAGACTTACAAATATCCCAATAACGATACACCAGTAATGGCTAATAATAGCAGTTTATCTTCTACACAATTTCAAGTGGTCGGGCTTGATCCAGGTATATTTTCATTTGATGAAGGAAGATTGTTTAAAAATAGTTTGTCAGAAACTAATTTCCTGTAATAAAAGTAATTACTTCTGCATTCTTAATTGCATTACAGATAATTGTTTCCAGATTAATGCTTTTAATTTGTTTGGAATATAGCTAAAAGGAAGGTACAGTAGATCAAGTGCCTTTCCACTGTTGTTATCTGTATTAAAATGAAAGGGCTGTGGCTTATAAATTCTTTTGTTCATGGTGGCCAGACAAATATCAAATTTTACTTTGTCCATTAACTTCAGACAGAATGATTGCATTAAAATCATATTTGGCTGCCATTCATTAGTATCTCATTAAAACCAAGGGTGGCTTTCTGATGTCTGGTCTTCATGTATTCTTTTCATTGTATTTAATATAGTTCTGGGGTGTTTTTTAGTTCCTACATTTTGTACTGCTGCAATGTTTCCACTCATTACCTTGATGGATTGAAATTGAATAATTACCAGGCTTAGCCTGTATAAACTACTAACTGCCAGTTACATTCTGTTTGTGACGTAATTTCATGCACAACATGCATTTCTGGCCAGTGTCATTCCATATTGTGTGCAGTGAGCAACATTGGCATAGTGGTTACCATTCTATATGTATAAATTAAAGGGTGTAGGTTTGAATCCTCCCCTGACAAATTTGAGTTAGTGGCCATAGTGTGTTTGTGGGAAGTCATTTTAGTACATATTTATTGATCAGCTGCAAAACAGTTGCATTGTACATTAACATAACTGGTTTCCATGCAATAAAATGTTATTGCTTCACTTATTTTTGGTAAATTCATTACACATTGCATGTTTGTTGCTCTTATAAGGAAATTAGAATGTATTTTGTTTATTTGAGGATCAATATGTCTATGGCCAAAGTCACTAATTAAAGCAGAATTGTTTTATATACAATATTATGAGTTCTACAGTGCATACAATTACCAAGCTTTGCAAATGAATATATAGGAGAAAGGGAGTCCTGTGTATTTGTGGGTTGAAAGATGGTCACTGTCTGGCCATAGCAAAATAGTGTTCATGCAGTAATTTGAGTTGTGCTGGAAGTATTCAGTTTGTGAGGTCCAATGATCAAAAGTCAAGGTCATATTACTCATGGAAGTGAAATAGTTTCTGTGCATTTCTAGTAAGTATACATTAACCCAAACTTAGTAATATGTTTCTTTAGATGGTAACATCCACTATTGATGAATTTGTAAAAAGTCACAATCACTGTGATTACCTTGAAACAAGTAGTTATGTACCATTTACAGCACTAGTGTTTAAGTGAAAGTTTAATGTTTGTTTATCTTTACAGCCCTTAAGCATGATTCATTGATAATATTTCTTAAACTTAATGTAAATTCAGTTTTTTATTGTTACATTGATATGATCTAATATACTTTTCATATAAATTTTGCCTCCCTTCAGCTTTTTTAGAAGATCTTATGGAATGTATTGTTGTATATTGTCCATCGTACATACATTCATTAGCATGATCTTGTTGTCACTATTCCTAAACCAAGGATTGCCACAAACATTTACACAAGCATTCATCCCAAGGTTTAATTGGTCCAGACAAAATGCTGCTGCTAGAACATCCTATATGGAGGCCATAGTACCCATCTTGAAAATGTTTGTATAACTACTTCTTTTAAGTGGATGGTCATCTCAACACCTGGCTTTGACTGATAAGAGTTCTTGTTATGTCTGGTTCATCCTAAAGAAAAAATTGTAGAACTACCATCCAATATGTCCACCACATCAACCATCTAGAAAATTAATTTTTGTATTACATATTCTGAGAAAATCATATCAGCATGGCGTTTTCATTGTAAGACTTGTTGGGATGTCTTGTTGAAAATTGCACCATTCTGAGATCCATCTTGAATATCTTGTTATTATTGCTTGCCTAGATGGAAAGTCAGAAGGATATTATGTGTTCATCTGGGAGACTTATTATGATGTCTAGTTGATCATAAATGATTATGGTACTCTTTAACATCCAGTATTTCCACCACAGTGACCATCTTGTAAATTTTGTCATTGCTGCTCCTCTACAATTGATCATCATATCAACATAGGGTTTTCTCTTAAGACATGACATCTTGTTGGTCCAAAACAAATACAATGTCATTCATTATGTGCACTGTTTCTGATACTCCTCAACATGAACAGTTTTATCAACCTAAGGTTTGCTCAGAAATATTTCTTTTGATATCTAGATAAATCCTAAATGAAAACTGTGCTATTGTGGGATCCATCTGGAAAATTTTGTTACTGCTTTTCCTAGATGGAAAGGCATATCAGCATTGAGTTTTAACTGGAAGACCTCTATTGGATGGAAAATTATACTGACATTGTGTTTTCAGCAGTCTTCCAATCTGACCTTCACTATGGCCACTATTGCAGCCAGGTGCAAAAGGTTTTTCAGTGCTATTCCTCCTAGATGAAAAATCTTATCCCTGTTGTTTTTTTCTCAGGAAAAATTCTTTAAATGAACATAAATAAGTATTGTGTGAATGTGACATCCAAACTGGCCACCTTGGCAGCCAGTTTAAATGTCTGTCCTTTTTTTCATCACTACTCGTAATGGAAAGTTATACTGACATTGGGTTTTCACTAATGGACTAATTATGACATATAGTCTTTGACTTTATAAAATATTTATTTCTTCGTCATGATGACCTTCTTTGCTTTGAATATTATTAACTGAGCCAAAAGCTTCACATATATGTGCTGTTTTTCTGCAGGGTCATACTACAGATTTCAAGTTCACACTGTCAATGATCTCTCTCAGGAAGAAATTGGTGCATGGTCACCACCACCCTACTGCCAAACAAGAGCTTTAAGTAAGTAAAATTGAGAAATGCAATATGTTTTGAAACTAGGTTCATTACATTAGTGGTTTTGTTTCAGTTTTCTCATATTCCTCATGGTTAAATACCATGGTCTCAGACATAAAACATCCATGTATGTTTGAATCCCACAACACATGCAGTGTTACATTAACTGACATAAGAAATCATTTTAAAACATCATTGCTTTTATCAGTTTTAAACACAACAAAGACTTTATTGTTGTTGCATGATTTTCCAAGTCCCTTGATTTTAAAGTTCAGGAGGTAAATTTGTCATTATTGGGAATATTTAGAAGTTATATACTGTTCTAATCCAATTTATAGGAAATTTCACAATTTAATTGGCATACCACCTAGGCAGATAAATTCACAGAACCTATCTGATGAGTTTGTATGGGATTTGCCAGTATTGTGAAATGTTATGTATATTTGATTTAATTATATCTGATTTAATATATATTTATTTCAGTTTAATTGTTTGTCAGTTTTAAATTGTTTTTTTTATGTTTTTCATTACATGATCTTGTAATGTAAATTTATTCACTAGAGATGATACTTTTTTCAGAAAATAGTTTGACCTTGACTGTTAGTTTATAAACACCAGGTGTTGATCCAGATCCTGACATTGTTTCAGAATTTGTAGCAACCTTCATAACATGCCTGAAGTGCACTTTTCAGCGACACAAAATTAATGTGTTCTAAACCATACCAGATGCTAAGACAGATGCTCGTTAACCCAAATGATAAGACTGATATGAAAGATGTTTGTGGACCAATCTATCTCATTAAGTGTGAAGTACAGGGTGAAAATTGGTGTCAAAACATCTATATTGGTGAAACAGAAAGGACATTAGAAATGAGATTTAATGAACATGGAAGACCGAGTTCAAGCTCATTTGAGATATCATGACACATCCACAGTGCTTGCCCTGGCTATACTGTATCTTGGGACTGAGTAAAAATCATAGATTGAAAACAAACCTGGTTTGAGCAGGGAGGAGTGGTTTAAGTAATCTACCTGCATGCTTGTGCACAAACCAGTATTGGACAGGGACAGGGACCATTACAACCTGCTGCATATCTGGGACAATATGTTAACATGGCTCACTCCCTCGGATGATGTTAACAGTTAATAAAGAATAAATCAGTCTGCTGATGAAGTCCTTAGTACGAGGATGAAAGCCTCAGGCTAGCTTTCTGTATTTATTGTATATGTGATTTAAAAGTTAAAACTTTATCAAATATCCATACCTCTTCAGTGTAGTATTGATGGTCAGCAGGATTGCATTTTTAAAAGAAGTAGATTTAAACACTGGCATGTTTATCTTCAGTTAGAAATTTTAAGAAAGGTTATATAATGGAAGAAAAAGATTTTCACAAACCACATACAGCTGGAAGAAAATGTTGTTGCTATGACATAATTAACTGCAAGAATGTGAATAAGTTGATCTCCCTGGAGACAGGTGTTCTTTATTGATGCAGAAGAAATGTTTGAATTAGAAATTTCTTCTGGTACTAGATAAAAGAGCTTCAATACAGCCTCATTGCCAGTGTGTGAAACTTGCCAAAAAATACTGCAAGCCCACAGGACCAGTGAACTGAAAACACTACTGGTCATATTCATAACCAACTGTTCGTCCATCTCATCATACAAGAAGACAAAATGTAGTCAGTGACTCAATAAAATTCAGGTAAACATGAATATCAGCTCTTAGTAAGATTCTATATGTAATGAAACATAAAAAACCCCACAAAAATAAAATATGTTATATATTAATATTAATTTATGAAATTTGATTAAATTTACCATAATATGGGCACTATTTACTGCCCAGGACAATGATGCTTACTGTCCGGCAGATCCAGATTAATAACTCATATAGAAGCAAGGCATCGTGATTTAACCATTGATGACCAGTGTGAGTTATTACCATTGATGACTCTATCAGGACCATACTTAGCATCCAAAGCTGAGGCTGTGGTATCCAACGTACAGCTGCTCATGAAATTAGGTCTGTGGAAAGATGAGTTTCAGCAGTGGATTGCTGGAATTATAACTGGATCAGATGCATCTAAACAGTTATAGGTCATTCAGCTCAGCATCATGAATGATACCTGTGTCTCTAAATTAGTGAACTTTCAAATCAGTGTCTAGAATAGATACAAATGCATGATTTATTCTCTCATACAGGCTAACATGCAAAGTTTCAGGAAAGTTGCACTATGGATCTGAATAATGTGGTTTGCTATTTATTGTTGAATTTAATTGAAATATATAGACTTGTGAGATTTTGCAATTACAGATTGAAATATTTATTACAGTATATTGAGTTGGGTTAACTTAATTACATATTTTTTGTCTTGGTACTATTGCACTTGCACTTGTCAGCTAGTTTCATCATTGTTTTTGAAACTTTATACTGTCAGTGATCTTTTCTCCATTGTGACCCCTTTAAATGCATAATCTGTAAAATAGTATTTTGGTTGTAATTTGTCCTTACTGAACTGCATTGCAAACTAAATCTTTTAAAATTTAAATAATTTGTTTCAAATATTCTATGGTAATGCTATGAAAAACAGAATATATATGTTATTACTCCAAAATTTTGTGTTCTTTCAGTGCCCTTGGCTCCAAACAATTTAGTCCTCATCAACACAACATCAAGAAGTTTCACAATATCATGGGAAACACCCACTAAAGTGTATGGTGAACTTGTTGGATATGTCCTTAAAATAACCAACATGGACAACAACTCATGTGTTGTTGAGGAATTCACAAATTGTGTGGGATGTACTGGTGTGTTCCCAAATGTAAGTACTGTTTTAATAGATTCAATGTATACTGGTGTTATTACATTGCAAACATTTATGTCCTTTTGTTATACTGTCTTATAAAATTGCGAACAATGAATCCCAATTGCCGTGCTGTCCATGGGAGCCATATTGTGTACCACCTCACCTTAGTGAGACTGCCATCATGAAGTTCAAGACACAGAAACCATTATGCTGTCCCTAGAGTTCATATAATAAACTGCCTTATAGTGAGATTGCTTTATGATGAAGTGCATGATACACTACTTATTAGAATACAGTCCATCAGAGCCATAGAGTATATCACCTTATAGTGAGACTGTCTTATAATGAAGTACATGAGCATATTTTCAAGAATTATGTGTATCATGTACTTCATCATACAGCAGTCTCACTATAAGGCAGTTTATTCTATAGTAGGCATGACATGAAATCTGAGTATATTAGTGTAAAAACTAAACATATTATACCAGAGTTTCAGTTGAATCATGCAACAAATGTAGAAGATATGTAACTTTCAAGTAATTTAATAAAATATGATCAAATGCTTAGCTTAAACAGGTGAGATTGGCAAGACATGAATTCCAAGTATCTAAGCATTTTAATCATTAGACCCATAGTGCTATTGCCCAAAAGTTTCATTTGAAATGTAGAAGTTATTTAACCTTCAAAATTTTTGTTTGAACTCAAACTTTAACATAGTTCACTATGATGCTTAAGTAGGTGCTACGTAAAAGATAGGAGCTCCTAATATACATTGTCACAGTATAAATTGTATGTCTAAAGTGCTATTATCAAATAGTTTTACTGCAATGCAGCAACTGATGCAGAGGATATACAACTTTCCAGTACTTGAACACAAAACTTAAACATTGTTGACAATGCTTTATTGTAAATGTGACTGTGACATCTTTATCTCATATGATTGTGCAGATGGCAAAGAATCCAACTTGAAAATCACAACATCAGACAGCTTTTAGCTTCCTACTAGAGAGCCATACTTGGTACAATTGAAGACTGTTAAAAACTAAGGCCATGGGTTCAGTACATGTCCTTGCTAACTTGGATCAGCTTCTTCATTGTGGCTCTTTGGAAAGGCCACTTAGCTGCCATTTCCTTGATATGATGTACCTAGTAATGTGTTGAAAGTGTCATTAAAAATTGACTGACCAACAATAAATCTTCCTCTCAGGTTTGTTTATCTGACTGCAGAACATTCAAGTCACATGAGGAACTCAAGAATTACATTTGGATTAAATTGTTGTAAATACAGGAGTTCATGTTGACTGAATAAGATATAAATGGCCTCCTTAAATCCATAACTGGGGCACTAAATGTTTCTGGGATGGATAATGTATATGTGTCAGGAGAGATGCGAAGAAGTCTTATTAGAAATGGGGACCCAGCTTTTGTGATCTCATTATTTGTAAGTGTAATATTATTACTGTGGTACTCCTTTCAGTCCGTTACATCTGATGTAGTAGATAGGACCAGTTTTATCAGCTTCATCAGATCCTTCAATGAACCAAGTAATTGCCTTATGGTTCAGTTGACTTGAACAGATGTATGAGGTGTTCTGAGGTATCTTTTGATCTGCTACAAAATGGCATGCTTTTAATAGCTGCCCTAATCCTTAGATTTATTTAAATCTAGGGCATTTCTTATTTTCTTTCTTGTCTAAAGCAGATCAGTGTTGTTGGTGTGGTTGAACTCTTGTTTTGTGATCCGACGTAGCTGTTTTTAATATTGTATAACTCCATACTTATTGATAAGTCCAGCCCCATTTTTCACGAATTTTAGCAAATATTTACTAAGCATACCTTTGATAATAGGTCAACCTTCATCTTTTTCATAGATTTATTAGGCAGGCCCCTTAGCTTTATGACAGGAGGAAAACTGTACCTCTCAGCTCATGCTCAGTTGAGTGGGATATGCCTTAAAATCAGGATACTGATCAGCATGCATGATTTTCTTTATATGCTTGTCTGAATAGAACCATCAGCAATTGTCAACGAATGCTAATTGTTCATATCTTCCATTTAAGCGGTGAATTTGATATCTGTTTATAAACTTCTTGTGGATTCATTATTGTTTATAGAGTAGTTTTTGTAGTTTTGGTGGACAAACTACCACAAATATAAAAGCACAGCAAAATATGAACAAGCTGATATGCAAAGAGTGCCTTCCCCTCTCACTTCCAATTTGTTGAGTTTTGCTTTCACAGCAGCTTTAATACCATTGAAATACCTAACTGTACTATTAATCACAAAAGTAAGCTCATATGTGCAAATAATGTCTGCATCTCTGATTAAAATTTCCCCACTTACGTTAAATGTTAGCAATGAATAGCTTACCTGATGAATGGATTGGTTGCAGTAGAATTAATCCTATTTACTCAGTAATGTGTCGACAGTACAGTATTTTATAGACACATATACATCATCTCTCAATATTTTATGTTTTTTTTAAAATGAGAAATGTAGAAAATAAAATAACCATGAATATTTATTTTTAATAAAGCCAAACAAATTGGATGCCCACAGTAAACATTATTCACAGTATTCAAATAATATGTGAATACCTGTATAATTCCTTAGTGTAAATGTCATTGAAATAATGATACCACTTACCAATGGCATTTGCAGTGGTACTAATTGCATGTGTCACCACATACAGATTGTACACAATTAGTGAACTGGAGATTCCATGGCAACACCATGTATATACAACTAAAAATACCAATCTAAGAATAGAAAAAGACATTGGGATTGAAGAGGCCTATTGCACAGAATCTCTTTGAAAACAAAACATAGGGAAGATTCCTATTACCATATATCTAGAACATTTTAATTCCAGTTGAATGTATATGTCAAAGGTGGTTGGAGCGTCGAGCAGAAAACTCACTGATGAAGTTCTTAATGAAACACAAAAGCTGTTAAAGTGTTGTGGCTGGTTTCCTGTAAATGAAATCGAATAGTTTAACTCAATGTAAATATGTAACTTTTCCTACATGTTTAGTCTTCGTACTATGTTAGGTGAATGTAAAGAAAGTAAAGAATATATTTTTTTTAATGATTTTTATATTTTCTATTATGCTGTGGCAATGTCTCTCTATGTCTACATCTCTCTGTTTCCTTTTCCACATGATAACTACAGTTCTATTGCATGCACCTTCATTAATCTTTCTAGATGGATTATACTTGGGATAAGTAATAATCATTTCAACATTTTGGTCAAAAGGTGAAAATTGCAGTCAAGATGTCTAAAAGTAGAAATATGATTTGCACACAATAACATTAGTTTTTCTTCCCAGACCTGAACCAAACATATGAAGTCTATATATTTTGGATCATGTCTTCAAAAGTCAGGATAATTGACTGATGGAAGAAAAATGGTTTCCTAACACTGACATTAGTTCTACATCACATATTTTGACCAAACTTTGTGGACAACTTACACATGGGTAAGTTAGGAAATTATTTGGATTAAAATGTAATAGGTCAGTGACACTGTACAAAAATGGTTTTACCACTGTGTACCTTCACCAAAGTTTGTGGATGACTGTACTGTGGTAAGAAAGAAGTCAAAAGATCAAGGTTGCTGATTTCTGCACATTAACTTGAGCTCTTCTTTGTCTCAAAGGGACTGAACTTATGGATGGATAGCACTTGGAATAAGGATAAGCCTATTAATTTTGGGAGTAAAAGATCAAAGTCATTGTGTGACTGAAAGAAAAAAAACAGTTTAGCAGAATGATTTTTATTTTAGAGTACCAGTAAGTATTTGCACCAAACTATGTGGATGATTTGTGCATAGGATAATAAAGCAAACGTTTGATTCTGGGGTCTGGAGGTCAGTAATCATGGTTAAAGTAAGTCTGATAAGAAAATAATGGTTTCTGCTTACTAACTTTAGTTCAAGTTGGCATACTGTGACCAAATTTTCAAGTCACTGAAATCCACTGGTCAATAATTTACAGTATCAACCATGCCCTACTAATTTCTACATGGGCTACTACACATTTGGTGGGTATATAATGTGTCATTGATGATACTATTGTTAACATGATAATCTGCCTGTTTCATTATCACCACAATTTATAGTTCATCCATCCATCTGATTTCCATTTGCTTGTCACAAAACCTTCTCCAAAACATAGGTGTAAACTCACTAACCAAAGCACATAAGTTGCCCATTTGGTGACCATTTGCAAAATAGTCACAGGAATGGGTCAGAGGACAAATATACAAACGCTGCAGTTGCATTAAATAGTATTTCTGTATATTTCTACCAGACTTCCAAACAAGTTTTACATGCATTCATAGACAAGTACTTGGATTCATTGAGAAAGGACCCACAGATTAAGAGAGGGAACATACAACAAAGAGCCTTGAAGTAGTTCTTCTTGCAGAAACTCATTTATACTCATTTATGACAAATGCATTTGGACAATTGAAACGTGTTTGATAAGAGTTTAGCTTGCTTGGGAAAAAAACAAGAGAACTTAATATTTCTGATATAAATGATCTCTCTTCTGCACCAAATTTATAACAAATGCATTACATAGTATTTAACCTATATTCATATTAACAACAGCAAAATTCTCCTATTTTGTAGCAAACTATTATTCATCCAAGCTGTGGTTCTGTTACTACATACAAGAATTCAAGCAGAACTGAACTTAACACTACTAGAACCTACATTGGTTCCTTCGATCCAGACATTTGGTACAAGGTGACTGTTGCTGGAGTTAATACAGACCAGTTGGGGAAAATAACAGAGCTGAATGTTACCACTTTAGAAGAAGGTAGAACAGCTAGTAATGTTTTTGTCTCCAAACAATTGTATTACGACATTCATTTTTGATCAGATATTATAGATGGACTGCTCTCAAGGAGGAAGAACCCTGTTAGTTTGGGGACCAAAGGGTAAAAGTGATTGTCTTTGTAATGTTCATTAATATATTTCCTATTTGCTAGGATCTTTTCTAGCATCTCTTTCTCTTTAATTGTCCTACCTTCATGATAAATAAGTTGGATTTTTTTCTTCATTTCATTAATGATTTGATCTCTATGTTATTTTCAGCAATTTGTGTCTGTTACAGTTGATAATTATTAAATCAAATTCCTCATTAAAAACATAATTATTGCTTATTGCATTACTTGCTATGTCACCAATATATTTTAATTCCATTATACTGCTGGTTATCATCATGAGTTAAAACTTCATGGTATACCATCATTTCCTTGAAAGCTTTTGCAATAAACCCTTCTAAATCATTTTGACCAGTTTTGAGTAATATTATGTAGTTCATGAAATACTGTTGAATTGTAAAATGAGAGAGAGAGAGAAGTAGCTCACCTGGCACTTAGTTCTCCAGAAATATTTAAAATTGTTTGTTTTGTTGTTTTAGATAGAGAAATGCTACAGATCGATTTTCTGCTCTTTATAATATCACAATATTGAATCAGATTAAGATTCACAAGAAATGATATGCTTTGGTTTACTTTTCTTCAAAATAGTGTAACATTTTACCTCTTTTTTCTCTATACCAAACATGTCAATTTTAATTTAAATACCAATGTCTCTAGATAAGAAACGTGCCTAGAGCAGATGATCTGAGTTATAATATCAAAGTGATCACAGCCACATTAAAACTATTACTAGTATCAGTAACAATTGTCAAGTCAGTCTAACCTCAAGAATACATTACATGCCAAAAGTTGTACCAGAACTTTTTAATACAAGCCATTTAGTTTAATGAATGACAACACATTTATTAAATCTGATTCCTTGGTATAAATGTCTGCTTTTTCATAAAAATTAAGTTTTTGTGCGTTTTTAACCTCAATTTATGTCATAATGTTGCCATTGATTAAATTTTTACATATTCAAGGGCCGGAAAGTGTTTACTGTTCTTAATGGCATGGGAGACCTTTTTTAAAATCCTTAATTGGGGTCTTTGACACAGAAATTCTTGTGCAATGTTGCAGTTTTTTCCTAAAATGATATCCAGAGTATTTAAAAAGTAGTTGTCGGTCATTGTATATATTCATTTATTTTGTTTTACTGCCTTTTGAAAAATGGTGTACTCATTTATTTCCACCGAATATGTTGTACAAAAGGCCCAATGCCATATAGACCGAATATGTTGTACAAAAGACCCAATGCCATATATGCAAAATATTGACTATTTAACCATGAATACATTTGGATGTAATAATGTCCACTTTTTACATTTGAAAGTGGAGAAAGTACCAGGGGTAATGAGGTTGCCACTTTGAGAAAAGTTTAGTATTGATCACCAGTGCCCTCTAGTGACATACCCTTTTGCTAATCAGAGATGGTTTCAACACTCAGCAGTGAAAAAGGAATAATGATCTCTTTTTGAATTCCAGGAAATTCTTTTCATCCACTAGAGTGTCAGTCCCATTAAAGGATTATAGTTTAGTTTTCCTACATTACTTTTTTATGGCAGAAACTCGTGTATGATCTGTTATATCTGGCTTACTATTACTTTTGAACTAGTAGATCAATCACTTTACTCACTAGAGCTAAAATGCTTCTCTTCTAGAACTTGTTTGATTTTCTCACACTTGTCTCTGTTAATCTTTATCCATAATACATTATTAGCCTCATTTATTTACAAGACTATTCTGTTATGCATCATTCCTTGTGCAATAAGTGTTGTGATTTGATGTGATTTGGATTTTTAACGTAGCTTTAATAATTTTTCAGTCATATCGCTACGATGTCTGCAATGTGGCAGTTTATAGTGATGTCTTGCACTGGGGCATCATGCCGCAGATATGTAGCATGACGTCCCACCCAGTCACATTATCCTGACACCAGGCTGACCAGTCCTAACACTAACCTCTTAATGCTGAGCACCAAGCGAGGCAGCTGTTAGTACCATTTTTGTTAGTCTTTGGTATGACTCAGCCGGGAATTGAACCCACGACCTTCCGCATCCGAGGCAGACGCTTTAACCACTAGGCCACCGGAGCGGTCCCCTTGTGCAATAAGATAATCAATAGTAAAATGACTTAAAGAAGTTGGAATAATCAAGTTAAAATGTTATTTAAAACAAGTGTCTGACGTTGAGCATGTTCTCACTTTAAATACCTTCTTGCTGTTGCGTGATTAATAGTGTTATATTGTTTGTCATTTATTTTGTCAAAATAAAAAGATGTAGTGAATGTTGTTTTGAGACTTTTCAATGGAAATTATAACGTAACTATAAGATAAGGAAAATCAAATACAACCATTGTTAAAGAAAATGGGATAGGTAGTTAACATTAAGATATGTGAAATATTACTCTTTAAATGCCTACAATAATGATGATAAAAGAGATAAATATATAATAATATTGTGTGCACTATATACATTATTTGTTGTTAAAAAATAAGAACTTGTAGCATATTTGGGAGTGGGTTTTCCTTATTCTCTTCAACTTGTCCTTGTTTGCTCTAACTTATTTGTTGTTATAGTTTAATGTCATTTTTAGACACATGATAGGATATATATATATAGAGACCAGTATATTTGGTAGAGGAGGAACCCTGGGAAAACAATGAAAAGAACACTGACCCACTTGAAGCTTAAGGCAAGCTTTCTCACATACAGACCTTGGCCAAGCCCTGATACTAAACCCATGCAGACACAGGTGAGATGTCAGTGGTCTGTCAACACAAGTGCCTTAGACCACTCAGCCACCCAGGGCACCTTTTCTCTTTCTGGAACCTGCTACATTGTGACCCCGCTATAAAATGGTAGTTGGGGTCCATAGAATTTGATGGTATTATAGACTGAACTGTATTATTACCAACCAAGTCAGTTAGCTGATGAAAATGATGCATTTACTTAAAATATGGTGGGAGTGGGTAGGTAATAAAAGTGGGCACAAAAATATGCATTTTTGGTTAAATGGAGACAAAAACTAGTCTGAAAAACATATAGACAACTTACATTTGTGTAGTACAATCCATAATCCATTAAGTACTGGAGTACTAATATATATATAAAACACATTATCTTATATACTGATTTAACTTAGATATTCCTTCATCTGTGTTTTCATTGCTATCATGAAGAAAACATTGATCATATGAACTCTTCTTGTGCTATTTGAGAGTTATAATATTCGATACTGTATCATATCCACCATTATCTATACCACCATTTGTCTGCTTTTTTATCTTTCTGTCCACTTCTATCATCTTCAGATATTTCTCTTTATTTTATAATAGGTTTTGGCTACTGTGAGATATCTAAAGTCATGAATAAGGAGGAATAATACAGTTATGCAGATTATGTTAAACTATTTGAGATCAATAATATTGTTTTGTTTGATTAAAATTAAAATATTGATCATTAGGCAATGACATCTATACTGAAGCAAGGGTGATTTTCTTATTTATTAATTATGCATGGACTATACTAGCTTGGAATGTTTGGATCATATAAATGCCAGTAAGATATTCCACATCATGATTTTGACATCCATACTGCCCAATTGAATTGATTTTGTTGAGCAGACTGTGCTCAGTATCAGTTCACTGGATCATCATTGTCAACTTTTCTGTTTAATAGCTACTTTTTAATGACTTATTTTCAAGATCAAAATTTTACTACTGTTTTTTCTTGTTATACCTATTACTACCTGCATAAGATAATGGAGGAGTATGGTTTCAAGAGATATAATTCAATTCAAGAATAAATGGCAACAATGAATATTTTCATTACCCTAAGAGGAGTAAATTAAATACAGTTACTGTAGTTTCTTACTGTTTATTAATGAATTTTGTGGGGTTTTTTTCTTAAGAAATAAATTATGAAAATTCAGTTTAGTATAAGGAGTCATGAATGATATATTGTTTTGCTCCCTTTGAACCCATTTAAAATCATTTATAAAGATGTACCACCTATAAAAATCCTGGATTGTTTAAAGGAATGTGCTTATAAAGAATATTTTACCCTATTTTAAGGATTTTTTTATTTGTTACCTTTTACTTTATTTTATATACCTTTTCCAGAGTTTTAAATCTTCTTTTTTTTGTTTTATCTTGTACTGTTTGTTTAGTTTTATTTAGAAGGTTTTATATTCCTAAACCTTATAAGCACATAAGGCACAGAATTATGGAAAGGGTATCCATCTAACCAACCATTTATCTGTTGCCCATTTTGTTTCTGCCTTTTGGCATAAGTTTTTCACCATCTACAGTTACCAAAATAACTTGAATAACACTGTTATCTTTGTGATATAAAGTTCAAGGACCAAGGTCACTTGGATGAAGAAAATGTGTTATGTATAACAACATTCATTCAACATCACACGCTTGGACCAAGTCTGTTTTGGGTCAAACGGTCAAAGGTCAGTGTATTTTTAACTGAATGAATAAGAACTTTTGCAAACAGTAACAATCACTCTACATCATATACCTGGACCAAACTTTGTATGACCCGACTATAGCATGCTCCATTATAACATGAATTAGGATATAGCATGATTTTTGCATGTCTTCTGAAATTTCATATAATGTATTATCTCATACACAAAACTTTTGTTTTCTTAAAAGTATAAAAAGTTAGTTATCTTTGGGAAGAGATCGTGTATAAATTCTAATATTAGACAATTGTGGCATGGCTTCTGCAATTTTATATACATGTACTTAACTCATACACAAAAAAAAGTTGTTTCTTCTTAAAAGTACAAAAAAATTACATGTAAAAAGTTTATTCAGGGATCATGTTGGGTTTTGCCAATGTCACTAACTGCAATTTATTTTCCTTACTAGCAACAAATATACCATCTGCTGACATTTTTTCCCCTGGCATTGTTGGCTCTTTTAACATGTATATACAGCTTGGGCTTGAAGTGAAGAAATTCAGCGGCGCCGTGAAAGGAAGACAGACATGATATAAAATGCACTGGAATTTATATATTTTTAGATAACAAATTCATTGTTAATATTGACTAACCACTTTAGCAGTGCATTGTTATAATGTAATCTGCTTATCCTGACATTGGCCTGAGTACTACATACTGTGAGATGTCGACATCTCATATTGGATCTTTGGGACAAAATGTCAGATTATTGGCAGCTTGCTAGTAATTAATGTATTTATTTTGATTGACCTCCGTATGTGGATGGTAAGTAAATTTCCTTTTCTTTTCAATCACAGAATTAAACCCTTCGGAACACTCGTATTTTCTGTAGTAATCTCTATCATAATAGAACAGGACACCTGTATAATCATCATCTGTTGGCTTTATTTTAAATGAATTTTGGACACATACTTGGAAGGCAGCATCACAACAACATAAAAATGGAGATCTACTTGTTGGTCTACTTATTCTACCAGGACTAGCTACAGTCGACCAACTTTTGAAGGCAAGAAAAGTGGCTGCTACAGTCAACCTCACTCTGTATAAATACTAAGGAAATAAACAAATAAAAATTCAGTCTAATGTTCTACAGTTATTTGATGTTGCCGCCGCAGTAAGAAACAGACATCTGCTTGGTCTCCAAAGCTCTTCTTCAATAACACATGCACCCTTCTACAAAGAAAGCTGACTACAATCTTCAATAAAAGCAAATAACCTTTCATCAAAGTAAGTCAATACCAAACTTAAATAAAAGCAATGGAATCTGATAGATTGTTGCATTTTCCAAAGTGACTGGAACACGTTTATTGTGCCATGAAAGTTTGGTTTTTGAAGGAACAAAATATGCTTTCGGTTGCTACCAAAGGTAGCATAAAACACAAATTAAATTTCCAATTTTATGTAACTATTGATATATGGCCATCAGGTCAATTGAATATGGGGTATCTTGTACAGATGTTTGTTAAACCTTTTAATTTATTAAAGTTTTAATTTCTCTGTCAATAGCCAATTTAAGTACATGTACGTGTAGCATGTAAATACCTATAGCCATGTGCTATTTGCAACAACTGTAGTGAATTGTTAAATGACAGTCAGATATAAATCAAAATGAGGACGTCCATCATATATATGTATGTGTGTGTGTGTGTGTGTGTGTGTGTGTGTGTTATTTGTGTTTTATAACAGGATATGATTTATCCATGAAGTTTATAACATGATCTGTACTCAAATTCATGGATTTATTATATACTAGTACAGTACTTAATGGATTATGGATTGTACTACACAAAAGTACCTATTTGTAAAACCACTTTTATTACCACCCCCACCCCCTGCCATATTTTCGGTAAATGCATAATTTTCTTCAGCTAACTTGCTTGGTTGGTTATAACATGGTTTGGTCTATAACATGGTCAGGTTCTATGGACCCCAACTTCATGTTATAGTGGGGTCACACTGTATATGCCTTGGACTTGGGTTTAAGGAATAAGCCTATCAAATTTGGGATCAAAAGTCAAACGTCAAAGGTCATTGTATTTAACGGAATAAAGAGAAATGATTTCCACTTAATGCCCATGACCAAACATGTTGTTCACAGTACTGTATTTTCAATTTGTTATCTTTTTCATTTCTTGAATTTACCTTTAAATTAGCATATAGCCATGTATTGTGCTGATGTACTGACAAATGCTATTCAAATATAATTTAATTAAAATGATAGATTTACTTGTGATTTCACAGCTCCTCAAAAGCCACACAATGTGAGTGTTAGGAACATAACAGCAAAAACTGCAACTGTAGAGTGGAGCATTAATGGACCACGTCCAGGAAAAACAAATTACACCATCATAGCAACAGGAATCCGACCTGCTGAGGAAAAAATGTATACAATTTCTGGTAAGACTTGTTGGTTTATATTGTTTTTTGATAAGGCTTTTTAATTCCAATGTGTAATTTTTTTTCTCTTCATATTTTGCATGAATATGAAAGTAGTTAAGTATAGTACAGTTATGAGCATAATGGTATGGTTCACCTCTCACAAGTTTTTCACTGTAGGACCCATGCAGATCTTATCTTGGAGCTATTGTTGTGACTTTAGAACTCATGATCACAGGTCAAAGGATTCAAATTATTTGTGCATATTTATGCTAAACAATCACTATTTTGTGTTGTCTATAAAGCAGATTACATGCTTTTGTTGAAATTTGAATCTGATGGATCTGAAGATGGTTTTTGGAAAGATTGTAAATGCAAAGTCAAGCAGATGTCAGCAGAATTTTGTCAACTGATGTCATGTCAACCACCAGTGGTTGCTCAGAATTGGCTACAGTTTATGGTATCTGCCCATATACTACCGTGATTGACATAGGTAAAAGAAAGCTAGGTGTAAAGTCATTTGCAGTAATGTTACCATATCTGTGTAAGATATTATTTGAGCTAGTCATTCAAAAATATGCAGAAATTACCATCATCAGCCAATAAAGTTATTGCCAGAGATATTTATATTTAGGTCATAGAGACAGCCCAGATAACTACGCGTTTGACAACCATAAATTTCTTCTTTTATATTACGTTTTCCAGAGATGACAAATTACAAACATGTTATCTTCTGCAAATATTATTAGGTTTGGAAAGTTTTGTGGTTGCCTCATATATTTTGTTCAACAGTTTTCTGAAAGTGCCCAATAACTCAGTTAGGACTAAGACAGAAACTTTCAAAATAAAGTCTTCAGCAGATGCATAAAATTCTGTTGCATTTGTCATTGTACAACATGTTTTGATAATTATAATGTTTTATTGATTTGGATGAACCTACCGACCTAAAGAATGATTGGTACAAAGAATATGATTGTATGGTCACTGAAATTCCAGACCAACCACAGATAGTTCGGGCACCAATTTGCGGCATTGCTAGTAAATGTCCTAATAATAAACTAGTAGCCAGTAAAATATAAAGATCACTTATGATTATGTTGTTCATGAACCAGGCTATGACAAGACAGTCCGAGAGGCCATCAGCAAAATAAAGCAACTTTTATCAACATTTAGAGACCACAATAATGTAAATATGTTTCAGTTTGATGCAGATTGAATACTTGTTGCCTACAAAAATGCAAAGGATGCCATAGTAAAGTTTCCACTGGGTTGGTACATGGAAGTCATCTTGGAAAGAGAGTTGAAATTACAACACAACAGAGCTTTTGAATTTATCAAAAATGTCCTCAAGATGTTCTACAAGATGTTCAGTCGAAAGCAAAAGCATTTAAATTGCCATCAAACTAGAAAGATCTTGATAACTACTTGTTGAAGAATACAGCAAATTGGGCCACAAGAAATTTCTCTTTGATTATATCAAAGCTAAATTAGACGGCAGTTGATAGTATGAAATGCTGTTGCAATATTTAGATGCCAATTTTGTCAAATGTTTGCAGATAAAATTGTTGAGGCTTCTATAAGAGCTCTCTTTGTTTACTTTTGACCATGAATTAAGCTTAGGGGCTTGCATAAGATCTTTTTCATCTTAAATGGAAATGAATGTTTTTATTGTCAGATAGCAGTTGAGCTGTAGCTAGCTTTTAATGTTTAGAAGAATATGAGAAATGTGGCGGTGAATCACTTTTTTAAGAGAATAAAACTGATAGTTTAAATAAAGTTAGAATTGAGCATGAACACCATGGTAGCTATTTTTTTAGCTTCTGAAATTATGTTTGCATTAAAAAAAAATTGTTTTGGAAAAAATTTAATTGGATTAAGATCTACCATAGCAACCATACACAGTTCTTTGACAATGTAATCAATGCAGTAAGCTTTGCAAATAAGCAAGACGTGCACATAATAAGCTTTGATATGATTGAGAACCTTCATATATGTAATATAAGCATATCTCCACATAATTTAGGTTTAAATGTTTCATTTAAGCTTTTCAAGGTTCAGAGTACACTAGAATGAGGAAGTGACGTGAATCAAAGATTCCTTTTTTATTCATTTAACTGATATTGACATTTAAAAGGAATTACTTGATACTAATTCTTTTTTCCTTTAAATAAATATTTGTCTGAAATGATACCAGATTTTAAAATATTTTGTTTTAATACTTGAAATCACATTTTACAGTTAGGTTTCTGCTGGGATCCAAGTCACCCTACAGGTATAAACAAAATCTCAGAACTATTAAGATTGCTTTGCTGGGATATGGTTGGAATGCTTTCTCTTGTCTGTAATTCTTTATTATACTGGGATCTGAGTTAATCCTGCTGGGATCAGATGAAATTTGTCTATTTTATTGATTTAAATGTTGATTCTTTTTGCAGGATATTTTAACAGGACATATGAATTTACTGACCTTGAGGAATATTGGAACTATAGTGTGATTGTGCAGGCCAGTACCAGCAAAGGAAAAATTGAGTCTGATAAGTCTACATTCTACACATTACTTGGACGTATGTATCAGATATGAATTAGACTGATTTTCTGTTTATTAATATTTATGTTTGAATATCTGATAGCTGTTGTTGAAGCTAAGACCTAGTTGGCACACAAAGTTTAAATGACAAAGACAAGTTTAGTAATAAGGACATGATGGTTATTTGAGGAATGATTAGAAGCAAAGTTGAAATGTCCAAACCATAGTAGTTCTTTCATTGTGCAGGTCCTTTTAGATATAAATTCAGATAGTATTTACTAATATCTAATGTCATTGATGCTCCAGAGAGGTAACTATGATGTCCAATTACTCATCCTCAGTAACTTCAGTTTTTAATAGTGGAATATTTAATTCTTGCATTAGCATTGGGTGGATCTTTGGTTAAGTAGTCATCCAGAAAACTCCAATGTGTTTCTTTGGCAATTTACCTTTGATGGATGGAGCAAGGTCAGTAAAAACACTTAGACTGGATTTGCAGCCAAATACCAGCCTTGTTAAAAAAGTGATATTGATTCTAGTCATCATACTTGTAAATTGTGTTGGTTTAGCAGTACACAAGAATTAAGGCATTAGAAAACTCAGTCCCACCTAACCAAGAACCTTTGCTTTAATCTTGCATGGTTCTAATGGTATCATCCACTTTCCATTCAATTGTAAAATATATTCTAGAGAGATACCATTAAATCTGTCATCAGTGGTATATCATTAGATCTAGATACCTGTGAGGGGCAAACATATCAACAGTTTAGTCTTTGCTTAATACCGTATTTGCCAGCCTATAAGTCGATGTGGAGTATACATCAAATCAGCATGTTTGGCAATCTTTCCATCCTTCATCCTTATATAATTCAATGCTGGGCATAAGACTAGGCTAGATCAAACATCTGATTGTTTTTCACTTTGTTCCACACAGCATCACCATTTTTGTACTACCTGTAACTTAGCAACCTTTCCATTTATGATCATTAAATAATAATAATAATGAGGACTTTGTATAGCGCCTAATCTTTAGAAGCTCTAAGCACTTTACAACATTAGACAACACCTATAAGATAAAAAACGTATAATGCTATAATTACAAAAACAGACACCATGAAATTAGAAAAACATTTAAAAACATGCTGAGAATATTTAAGGTAGGAAACATTATTCAGTCTTTAAGTTTATTCATGCAGTCGAAATAAGTGAGTTTTAAGAGCACTCTGGAATGTGATCACTGTGTCTTTGTATCTAAGTTCAGTGGGTAATTTATTCCACGTTGCTGGGCCCTGGTATGCAAAAGAACGCTGTCCATATGACTTTCTTTTCTTAGTGGGAATAATGAGTATACGATTGTCAGAAGAGGAGCGTAAGTATCTTGCTGGTGTGTACACATGGGTGAGGTCGGATAGGTATGCTGTACTAGAGTCCGACAGTGAAACGTAGCACAGAGAACAAATTTTGTGTTTGATTCTGGATCGAATGGATAGCCAGTGTAGGGTACAGAGCAGTGGGAAGGTGTGCTCTGATCGTGGTATTCTAAGTATGATCCGAGCAGTTGTGTTTTGAACTTTTTAAAGTTTCTGGAGCAGATATTGAAATGAACCAGACAGAATTAAGTTACAATAGTCCAGTCTTAAAAGTACTAATGAACACACAGGTGTTTTAGTGGCATTAACTGAAAGATATTTGCGAATTGAGCTGATGCGTCTCAGCTCAAGATATGCAGCCTTACATATGTTCGTGCAGTGTGAGAGTACTGTCCAGAGTAACACCTAGGTTTCATACTGATTGTGTGAATATAATGTTAGTGTTGCAGATATTTATTGTTTGAGGTAAAGGATGTAAATGAGAAAGTCTTTGTGTTGTGATCAGAATGGCCTCAGTTTTATCAGCATTCATCTGCAGCTTGTTACATGTCATCCATGATTTCACATCAGAAATGCACCTCTCTACACCTTGGATGGTAGCATCAACTTCAGTTGGGTGGCTAGATTTGTATATTTGGGTGTCATCAGCATTCAATTGGTGAGACACTGGAAGATGATCTATAACACTTGAGAGTGACATAGTGTACAGAATGAAGAGAACAGTCCAAGAACAGACCCCTGTGGAACACCACAACATAGATCAACTGGGCTGGAGTGTATTCCATTTGCAGATCCAATTTGTGTCCTGTTGACCAAGTAGGACTTGAACCACAGTAAGGCTGTATCATGAATGCCAACAGGCTGGAGATGGTGAAGTAATATATCATGGTCTATTGTGTCAAATGCTGCAGGCAAATCAAGGAGGGTGAGGACTGTAATCTTTCCGCTATACAATGTAGAATGTCATTAACTACTTTTAGAAGAGTAGTTTCAGTACTGTGGCAAGGGCGATATGCAGATTGTACATCGCTAAAAAGACTGTTTGAATTTAGATGAGATACAAGCTGGGATAGAACAACCTTTTCTAAGATTTTTGAAATGAATGGGAGATTAGAAACTGGGCGGTAGTTCTTTAAATCATTATGGTCTAGTGTTGGTTTCTTCAGCAGAGGCTTTACAATGGCAGATTTGAAAAATGATGGGAATTCCCCAGATGAGAGAGAGGTATTAATAACATCAGTTAGTGAAGCCAATACTGGATCTAAGCACTCAGGCAGCAGTGATGTTGGAATTGGATCAAGTTCACATGACTTTGGTGCACTCTTCATCAGGATTGTACTTACGAAATCCATAGAGACAGGTTCAAATGCTGCTAATGGTTGCCACTCAAATTCTGTATCCCAATTGTATGGTGATGATGAGTCAATTGAAATTTTGGTGTCAAGCTTATCTCTAATGAATTGTACTTTGTCACAGAAGAAATTTGCAAACATGTCCGGAAGGTCGACTGGAGAGAAGGTAGTTGGAAGTGGTGTAGATTTGTTCCTTGACATTAGCTTGTTAGTAATCTCGAAGAGCTCTTTGCAGCTGGAACTTTCCATGATTTTAGTAGTGTATTGGGCTGATTTCGCTGCATGGACTATATTTGTGACATTCTTCATAGCGGCTTCATAGATTTGCTTATGAATAGTGAGTCTGGTGGATCTCAGTTTTACGGCGGTCTCTTTTAGCAGTGAGAAGCTGGTCCCTAACACTGCTATACCATGGAGAACAAGTTTGAATTAATAATCTGCACTTGGTAGCTGGGGCACGTTTGTCAAGCAGTAAATGCAGGCAGTTATCGAGTTATTCTGCGGTAGGAGGTAAGCATGTTGTTAGGTTAGCTTGCATGTCATGCATTAGTTTGGTTCTATTTATCATACGGAGGTTTCTCTTAGTAGCAGATAAAGGTGGAGGGTTAGGAACTGATATGTCAAGATGGCATATAATGCAGAGGTGATCTGATGCAAGGTCATGGGATACCAGGGAGGACCGTAGAATGTTATCATCAGGTCTGTGAAGAATCCAGTCTAAAATGTGACCATGTTTATGGGTGGGTTGGTTAACTGACTGTGGGAGGTTGAAAACATTAATGTTTTCTATGGGTTTCGATGTATTTGGGTTTCCGGGACAGGCAAAGTGAAAATTGAATTCTCCAAGAATAATCAGGTTGCCACCTATCAAATTTCGATAGTCCATGAGATTCAGAAACTCCTCCTAAAAGAGATAGTCAGCAAGCTTTGTTTTTTCTACTAGGAGGAGAGCGGTATAGGCAGAAAAAATGGACAGATCTTTGCTCCAGTGTGAGTGTGGTTTAGACTAGTTCAAATGATGTGTGGTCGAAATTGAATGTTGTGGTGTGGTTAAGACGTTTTATCATGGAGTTCTTTGTGATGACAGCAATTCCACCTCTGCAAGAATTATGGGGGAATGACTTGATGGAGTAACCAGTGGGTGTTAGATCCATACACTTCGGCTCATCACCTGATGTTTTTAGCTGTGTTTCTGTCAGAAAAATGACGTCAATATTCCAGTTGTTGATAAAATTAACTATTTCTGTGCGCTTTTCCAGTGGTCCTACTGACTGGTCATTGAATAATGCAATAAGCAGAGGTATCTCTTGGATAGTCGACACAAAGGCTGACGAATTAATAGGGATTTAAATTAGGTTATCTAAATTAATGGTCAGATTTTTTTTTTAAATGTTGAGCTGAAGTAAAGGAGATAACTGGAATTCTTCATCCTGTTATACGCCGGCCAGCTTTGAACCAACATTTCTTTTTTTGCTTCTGTTTACATTTAGGTGATGATGAATGTAATCCCAGTTCGTTTAGTCTAGAGCACAATGTAGTGTGGAGAGAAAAGGAGTGATCATTTAAAGCAATTAATGAGGGTCCATCTTAGCATAAACGGGTTGACTGGCGAGTATCACGTGATGGCAGTTTGTTCAAAAACAGTGGAGCAAGACAGCTGAGAAAAAGTCTAATTGTTCTCATTTCCAAACCAAGGAGATGAAGAAACACACACGAATTTAACAGCCAATACATAATGAACACAATAACATACATAGATGAAAACAGGCAACAAGCACAAATATCACGAAAACAGCACTAAAAAACGGAACAGCTGCTTCAAGCCCATTACGCGATAGTGGCCATCTTGTTTCCAAAACATGACTCATATTTTCCTCCCCATTATTGGGAGGGAGCAGCACTCTCTACTGACCTACTACTCAGTAAAGGATGATTGCCTCGAGAGAAGTAGAGTGCTTAGATCTTAGTCTGTTGGATCTGGGGATGGATTTTCCTACAGATCTGAGTAGCCTGTAGCCCTTACATGGTGAATGGGTAGTAATCAATAGATGCTGAGCACCAGGCACTGGGGATGGGTCTTTGAAGCCAGTATGGTATGAAAATTGGGATCTGGCAGAGTCTCCCCTCAGTCCATCATTTTATCTGACAGGGGAATCAAATTACAGATGCTAGATTTGGGATATTAGCGTATCTTTCCCAATTATTCCTCTAAATCCCTATGGGTTTGGAGCCTTTCTCTGCAAGGAATTGATTGGACTTTCCCTGTACACAATCATGGAATTTTGTAGTGAGGTTGTGCCTGCAGGCAATATACTTACTTTGCTCTTGAGGTTTCATCTAAATGGAAGGAGGATTGTGGAAAAGAACATTTTTATCAAAATGCTTTTAGTATGCAGGAAATGACTATGAGCCACTAGTGGAGGCCAAAGCATCTTGTATCCTCCTAAGCAGAAGACAGTAGGTCATGTAGCCCTGCCTCCAAGGAGAGAGTGCAGGACAAAGATGTCATTCTGTTTTTGCTAAAGCCTGTGAGTTTCCACAGTTATTTAAAGTGGTGCACAAATTGGTACCAATTTTTGACTGGAATCATCCATCAGAAACTCACTGTGTTTGCTGATATGTCTGATTCAGGGTGAGTCTCTTATCTAGAGATAGAGGATTTGATCCTTCAGGGTTCATCGTCTTGGGAAGAATCTGTCCTCCACATCAACATATTGTAAGTGAGGACAGTGTTTTAAGCCTTCAGGTGTGCATTGAGCAAATCAGAAGTGATGATCCCTTCCAACATGTCAGTTGTAGTGTACCTCAGGAGACAAGGAGGCACTAATGCACTTTCTCTCTGTACAGAGGCTTGGAACCATCTTTGCTGGACAGATCAAGAAGGAATATTTCTTCAAGTATGCCACATTCCCAGTAGAAAAAACATATGGTGGACAGTTCTTCAAGGAAAGGGAAGATAGTTCTAACAGAATGGTCTCTACCACCAACCTGTAGCAAACCCTTTCCCATTTTGGGGAACTGTCTTGGTGGGCTTGAACAACTAGCCCCCTTTTTACATTTCCCCAGTCACCAACCAGAGAGCTGGGGCAGTGGATGGATTCAGCCTCATTGTTCACCAATCTTCTTGATCTGCCAGTGGACCATCTCAGGACCTTACCTCAAAGGGGGGCCCCGAGTGGCCGAGTGGTCTAAAGCGCTCTTCGTTACGGATCACTGCCATCTCACCTCTGTCTGCGGCGGTTCGAGTCTAAGATTCAGCCAATGTGGGCATGTGAGAAAGCTTGCCAGTAGCTTCTCGTGGGTCGGTGGTTCTTTCCGGGGTTTTCCGGGTTCTTCCTCCACCATTAATACTGGCCGCCATGTATAGCCTATCGTGCTGAAAAATGGCGTTAAACCCCACAACAACAACAACAACCTCAAAGGAGGGAGTTCTGTAACAGCCCAAAGATTCTCCACCCTCACACTTGGCTTATCTAAAATGATCTCTCCACAAGAGAATATTTTTGGCCAAGTTGCCAAGTGGATCATTCAGTCCAGGAAAATATTAAAATGTAGGGGATTTATTTGGGGACAGAACTAACTTTAATAATGCCATACTTACCATTCATTTTGTCAGATGCCCTCCTCCCTCCCCAGATTGATGTACCACTTTAAGCTGCTGCATCAGCATATGAAGAGGGCCTATCATGCATGCCTGGGATGCATGGGAATATCATGCAGAGCTAGTCCATTGTTCTGGAAGATTCTGGTTCACCCTAATAGGAAGATGGAATTTCCATTATTATTTTAGATACTTTTCTTCGGGGAAAGTACTAGCTATACAATAGCAGCAGGAAAGTATTGCACCATTGAAGTTAGTCTTGTCCCCCCGAAAACTTCATTTGCATAACATATGCAATCAATAGCAGTGGAAAATTTCAACAGAAAGTACCATATTGACCTATGTTTCTTGGCCAGCTGCTTGTACATTTAGGTATTAGGAAAAAGTCAGTCAGAGGTTACCGTATTGGATATTTCAGTATTGGATAATGATGATATCGACATTAGATTTACATTAAGTGTTAAAAGATAGAGAAAACTTGAAACAGTTTTCATGACATATGCAGTTGACAGCATTAAAAGAAATTACTGCAGAATGCATCGTACTGAAACCTGCTTAGTGAAATAGTCAACTCTTTAGTTATGTAAGCCTGATACAGTTTGTGCTGTCAGTCTCATTTAGGTCACTGGTTTAAATTGACTGTTCTTTGTCAGATCTTGCATTTGATGATTGCACTGAAAAGAGGTCAGGTAACCAGGAAATTAGCTATTTTCTGGTTGGCTGTATACAAATTACAGATATTGTTTCCCATCTTGAATGCATTCATGTACAAGGAAAAACAACAAAAGTCAGTATGAATATATTTAATCTATTTTCTGAAATGTGTCATTCTGACAATTATAGGTATGCAGTTAAATTGTAAGGATTTGTTGGTATATTTTGTAAGTGCAATGAGTATGAAATAAAAAAATGCTGTACAAAATAAAATATTATCTACTTTGTACAGTGTTTCTTCCAGTTCATGCTTCACTAGGCTTGAAAAATAATGGGTGTCTTTATATACAGTCTATAAATATCATCATGAAAAGACTTTTTTCCAATCTCTTTCATTCCTAGCAACAATGTCACTATCAATATAAAACTTTGCATAAGTTCAGTACTTGGTTTCTCTATTACAGCTGCAGGCCCAGTAGACAATTTTAGTGTTGACAAAGGACTGGGTGATGATATGTATGTCACAGCCAGAGTTTCATGGAAACTGCCAGAGGATTTAAAAAGAAATGGTCCCATTAACAGATTTTATGTAGAGCAAAGGGAAAATTATGGCAATGGTACTTTAGCTGAGGTACCCAATATAACTCTCTCTCTCTCTCACGCACACACACACATACAAATGTACACTTACACTTTCACCATAAAATAATATGTTTTTATATACACAACTTCCTATAGGAATCACATATAACAAGGTAGAAAATAATGTTTTAAAAAATTCTTCAGTATTGATGTTATGGAAATAAGACCATTATGTTGAAAGAATCGTTCATAAAGTCCCACTTTGATTTCATCTTGCCTGTTAAAAGATATTACTTTGCAAAGCCATCAACATTAAAGCAGCATTCCCTAAAAAAATTAAAATTGAAATAATAGCATGGCATGATCTTTTGGGGCTTTTCCAATGAATAGTGGTGAAAATATTTTTTGAACAAATATACACACAAAAAGCAGGACCTAAAATAATCAGGCAGATGACTTAGCATTTCATTAATTACATTATTCATCTCACACACACATAAAGTGTCAGTAAACTGGCCATGAGGTTACCATATGATATCAGATGCAGCTGTACCTAACCAACTTGTTACTTAACTGAATGGGTGGCAAACAGGGTAATGAGGATGGGTGCACTCAGTGCATATGTTGATCTGTGTGTAACGTATATGTAATTATTTGTGCACAAAAACTACATTTGTTTTTCCATATATGAAAAGTAAATATGTAAGAGAATTATCCAGCATTGGTGCAGATCTTCAGAAAAAAAATTAATTGACTCAACTTTGAGGAGGTATTCCAAAACATTCTGCATGATCATTATTATTAAATTCATATGTATCTTACATTTTCTTTTGTCCTAAAAGTATCTTTCACTTGTATGTTGACTGGATTGGCTTAAAATGTTTTATTACATAAATAGCACTTGTAAGTTAGGATATGTGTGCTTTGTAATTTGGTGACTTTTGTAGTACATGGCATTTGGAAAGGAATAATTGTGACACAGAAGTTGGTATGTTCAAGAGTTTAATGTTCTTTTTTCCGAGTTTTATAATGGTATAAACTGTCAGTTGCTGAAGCACACAGCAAATAACACTGGTGTTTATGTTAGTTACTTTGCACTTGATTCTATAGAAGCTAGTATAAAGTAGTTCTCCGTACAGTTCATACAGAAATAAACACAACTTGGTCTGATCACATGATTATGTTTGGACCAGTGAAAATCTTCCCTTCATTTACCAACTGATGCAACTGCAATTATTATTATGTAACCTATATTCTAAGACTTCATGAATCCGATAAATTATATCCCATTACGACACTTTTCCAGATAAGTGAATGTTGTTGGAGCTTTTGTTTTTTTGCTGAATACATCTTATTTTAAAATGTCTCTAAATAGCTAAAGATTTTAAATAAGGGCTGTTCCAGTAAAACATATACCCCCCGGGGGGAAGGCACTTTCAGATTCAACCAACCCACAACAGAAGCAATTTTAAAAAATTATGATCCACCGTCAGATGTGTTTTAATTGAGAAACACTGCCCCCTACAGAAGTATATTTTTTAACATAATTTCTGGCTATGGGTTAGTGGGCGGTAGAAGCGATTTTAATATTGTGTTGGGGACAGAAGCGATTTAAATGACAGCTGGCTGGAGGTAATCTACTGAATTCATATACATCATATAATCTACTGCATATTTTTATTTATATTCATTCATTATAATCAGTCTTTTGTCCTTTTGTTTTTATGTCAGCCTAGTATGTCTCTGATACTGTGAAATCACATATTTTCATGGTGGCTTATTATTTGTAGATATCAATGATCAGTCCTTTAATACCTACTAATTTAACATCCATGAATACAGATTTTATAATAGATATTTCCATTCTAATACAGAAATCATGAATTTGTATCCTTACTAAACTCTGTGTTTCCTAAAGTGACCAATATGTCTTGCTATTTTTCTTTGTTCTCAGGCATGCTGCTTTTGATTACAATAATAGTTAAATCTTGTATTGCTTTAAATGTGTGGTCAGATTCTATGATTCATTGTTATTATTTTTTCCAATAAATGTTTTGGTAAACTTTTATGATCTGTCAGAGAAAAAAAACAATGATGCCTGTTGAAGTGATGTTGCATCATTTGTCTACTTTTACACTATATCATTTCTTGTAAGAACATCTTTTTCAGTTAACGATGTCTTATTTTTACGCCTTGTTGCAAGACTAATATAAAGTTATAACAAAATATAGCAAGTCAAACATTTTTATATCATAGATTTAAAAAAATGGATGAAAGTCAAGGAATCATTTTTCCCAGAGCACTCATAAAATTAATGTCATTGCAGTTAACTGCATTGTCAACAGCATCATCATCACTGATGGCCTAGCAGTAACATTATGCACTTTCAATCCAGTTGTCACAGGTTCTATCTCCCACTTCCAGTCTTTCATATGAGACTTATACCTATGGCCTGAGGGACTTTAATGGCAGAGTGGTATAAGGTGCTTGTCTTGTGATACAGATCTGAGGGGTTCCATGGCAGTGGTACAAGATGCTTGTCATGTGATTACTTGCCTCCAGTGTGCAAATGAGAATGTTGCCAGTTACTTGTGGAAGGTCAGTGGTTCTACACAAGTGGTGTTTCAAAAGGACTTGGATTTTCTTTAGCAGTAAAACTGGCTGCCATATATAGATTCTCTTCATCTGAAAATGGTGTAAGGCCATACTGATCTACTGAAACTCCGAGAGCTCATGTCTAAATGACTTCAGCTGTTGGAGATAAACATCAAATCAACAGAGGCTCCATGTGCCCAAGTGTACTAAGGTGCTTGCTTTTACATCACTTAAACATCTCACAGAGTGAGTTTGTGTCAAAGATCAACCAATTTAGGTTGGTGGTCTTTCGGGGTCCTTCTGCCACCTAATATATTGTTTAAAAAATTACCAAAAAGCCCAAAATCAAACCACACTGAATCAACCAACTAATCAACTGTAGCAACAGCAGAAAAGGTACTAGTCAATCATTTTTGCCACAGCTGTACGAGTTTACAACTTTTGACTCAAGTAATTTTTGTAGACTATAGAATATCATCAATTATGCCTTTCTGACAGTTACCTAAAAGTCATCATCAGTTGGTGCAAATGGATTTTTCATGGTGAGCATATGAGATGGAAAAGTCTTGAGCAATCCTGCATCACACACTGCCAAAAAGTTTACATTTTAGCTCACTTAAATTTTCTCTTAACAATGTTCATTGTTCCAGCTAGAACTGTTATAACTTATTCAAGCTATATTCACCAATATCTGATGATATGCATCTGTAATAAATATTTGTAACAAAGTATGAGAATGCATCAATGTTTTTCAATGATGCATTTGAATTGAGCAACAACCACAATCAACAAACCAAGAAATAAAATTATTCACATCTCTCAGGCAGAAGTAGGGTATAATCATAATCTGCCAAAAGATTTATAATTTTTTTAATTTGCCAGATATTTTTTTCAACCATACTGATTCAGTGGACATATCACCAGAATGGACAGAAACAGACCAGAAGGTTAAAATCAGTTTGATACAGCTTTTAAGTAGCTAAATTCATACTGATTTAGTTAACTGTACACCCTTTATTGTCTTCCTTTTGATGAAATTTCTTACTGAAGCTAAGAAAATAATGTTGCGCATATAAAAAAGGAGGCACACTTCTACTCATTATTGTTTGCATTATACTTCTCCGTTCCAGCCTGTTCTAATGATCTTCTCCCCCCACATAGTGTTTGTCTTGATTATGATATGTATCTAAATTTCTCACTTACTTTTCCTACTACTATACAGATGTTCTGTGAATATGCATATCAGTGTGAAACACAATGGGGAGACTAAATCCATGATTAAAAACCTCTACATTACTGGATATATTCTGCTTGGATTCCATATTTCTGCACAAGACTCAAGAGTTCAGGACTCTGCACTAATTCAATTCCCACTGTAAATTTGTGCAAACACCACAATTTTTAAAATTTAGTGACTTAAAATTTTGAGTGCTCATGATCAAATTTATATCAGTATAGACACATCTATGATGACAGCTTTTGTGACGAAAAAAAACCATAACAGCCACACCATTTTCTGGATCTATACAAATTTAAAATGTGTGCTTTCAGTACTGCACCAAAGAGTCAGCTGCTGATTTCAGTAATGAGTCGTCCAAACACGGGTCTGTAAAGGGATGGAAATTATGTTAATAAAACAATGTCTCTCACTTTTTTCAGTTACAAGTAGGACAAGCTCTCAAAAGATTGTTTTTACTAAAATCTTACTTTCATTATCAACCAATCAGGGACAGTCAAACACATATATACTCTATTTTATCTTCACTGATTTATAGTATGGTTCTCGTTCTTTCACATCTGTAGTAATGGGAGTCCTTGAACAACTCAATGGTTGTAAGCCTTTTTCGACCATGCTGAATGGACACACTGTAAGATAATGTTCAAGTAGGAGAAATACCATGGGATAACCAGAGACCAATAAAATTGAATAGTCAAGTTGTCTCCTCTGCAGAGATGCTGCCAGGATTTCAGGATGTACTCTCTCCAAGTTTTGTGTGTGTGTGATCTCCAATGAGGAAGTGGTGGTAGTGGGAATAGCCATTGTTAAATATCTCCCTAACACTTAAATATCTGTCACTCTTTCTTACTGTTCCACTCTGCTACAGCTCTACTGAAATCAAAATTCTCAAAGAGATGTCATCTCTAGTTGTATAGCGATTATTACTGTGAGGTCATTGGGCATGGTCACGTGATTGTGGTGGGGTCTTGGTTGGGATGGCATAAAGACTATAGGCTTACTCCATATTTGACAGCTAATTATGATGTTGTCAAAAGAATTAAAAAATTTCTAGCAATTCAATTGGACTCAGATACTTGATTCATAGTCAATGAACAGGTTCTAATATTGATGTGTTTATTTTGGAGCTATGTTCCTCCATCACATTCAAGATTTGGATATACCAAAGGTGAAATTGGTACAGTTGCATCCTAAACTACTATCGTGGCTACTTAGATGTTATTTAATGTGAGACTTTAATGCAAGAACTCGTAGCTTCAGTGATTTTTGGGTTAAAAAAATTAATTTCTTCTCAAACAACTCAATTTGGTGCAGATTACATTGTTTTTTAATGATACGATGAGAATTCTTGATGTGTAAAAATTGCACAAGAAATGAACATGAGATCAGAAAATTACAACCACTGGGAAAATGCTGATAGGAATATACAGAAATAATGATATAATTATTTAAGTAGAATATGTGGTGACAATACAAGTGCTAGTTCTACAACTCTGTGCAAAATACATCTTGTACAACTATTCTGTTGTTTCTAACAGCACTGTAATATGGCAATAATTTCTGTCCACTTTTTATTTTAGTCCCTTGCTAATTAATAGTTTTAGATTTTACAACACTAAGCACATTTTACCTTTTGACAATAACACATCATTATAAATATTTAGATTGCAAGAAAATAGAAGTTACAATTTTATTAAAAGCACTGGTACCAGTAAGACTAAAGGAGATCGTAAAAAAAAAAGAAAAGAATCAGGATGAACAGATTAGTAGTGTAGTAAAGAATCCATATATCAGAATGACATCAAGTATTTTTTCATCAATTTCATCATCAGTTAATGATACTGCTTAAAAATGTATTGTACTAGATAATATACTTTTTTAGTTATCCATTTTGCAATACAAATACCAAATGATGGCTTGGAACTAAGTGGCAAAAGGTCTGCAGAAAATACCACCATGATATATATATATGGAAGAACCAAACATAAACAGGTCAAATTTGATCCATCTTGCTTTGAGTTTACACAGGTGAGTCAGTTTCTTATGTTTAATGTCATTTAATTTTTGCACATAGAGAGCATGTATATCGTTTGGTCATACATCTGCATATGATACAAAAGTTTGTCTTTTTATTCTTTTGTTGCTCAGTGGTTCTGCCAACTTGAGATCTACACACACTTAATTATGTTGTATGGGGATTCTCTGATGTTCCTTATGAGCATTAATCTGTTAATTGTTTCTGAATTTAATATGATCCTCCTCCTTGATGTACAAATATTATTCTGTGCTGTGAACTCCTTTCATTGCCTGCTGTCTGAAACGCATATGCATAACTAGTTTGAACAAGTTACTGTTCTTTATTGTTGTGCAGTTTTCAACATCTCACATGTATGGCCCCATGGGTATTCTCTTTTGGATATCTCTGTCCCAGAAAGAAAAGTTTTGAACCAGAGGTCTCATTAGGATTTTAAAACTAAGAGTCCATGGCTCCCATTTTGGTAAAAATACGAGTCCCATCAGGAAAAGTTGCAGTCCCCTCTCAGAAAACTATGCCAGTTATAGTAACTGTTGGTTGCCATAGAGTTCAATTTCTTCATTCTTTATAACACTGACATATTTATCAACACTGACATAGCTCTTGCTTGTCCATCAGAGTGAGTCTGAATTTTTTCGATCCAAGGAAGGTCTTATTCAAAGCACTAAGCTAGGCATCACACACTTCCATACACTTGGCTAATGTCCCTTTCAAATTATCAGTTCTAGCAACTTTAGCCCTCTCCTGAATCTCTCAGTCTTCGTCAGTTTGCCGTTGAGCCCCAAAATACTCATTCAAGTCTATGTCTCAACATGTCATGATTCCGAGGTCACGTGCACTGCTTATTCCGTTACACTCGGTAATGAACACAAGAATGAAAGCTCAAGTTGTTTATTTGATGTACTGTTATAAATGACCACATGTACATCTCTGGGTATTTCTGCCTCTAAATTCAAGCACTGTAAATATCAGTAGATTTTCCCACCCAACTGCCAGTCAAAGCCTTTGATCTCGCCGCTTAGCTATTGCAGCATGTTCTTTTGATGTACTCTTATAATGGTGATGACGGGAGTGGGGTTGAGGCTTTCAACCACTAAATAATGTCATTGCAAATATCATCACAGCTAACTGATCAACACATTTTCCCACTATGCAGGTGACTGAAGCAGGACTGGCAAGTATTTGAATTTTACCGCCCGCCTAAATAAAAAAAATTGGCGTCCAAATACGCGTGATTATAAGCGTTTCCGAGACCTCTGTCAGTTTTCACTAACATGAACCCTGCCAAAGATTCACTTTTTTGAATCAGTGTTTTGCTGCCTCTTATGCCAGATTTTTTTCTTCCATAATGATGTATTAGGGTTTTAAGTCCAACATTCCCTTAGTCTGCTTGTTTAGACATGGGTATATTTAATAAATATAACCAGCATATTGTCCATCCAACACGTACATTGGACTTGCACTCAACATCAATTTTGGGCTCAAAATCACACACTGGTATTTTCAGTGACATTTTTCCAATGTCCAACAGACCGATATACATGAAATTCATTGTCATCATAGCTATCACCAGCCAGTATTTGCGGACTGAAAAACATCGTCTGAAGACAAACCGTGTTGTGATTCAACCATTTTGGTTTCCTGTGTGGGCCTGATTGGAAACACGCATTTGTAAAACCTCCACGATGAAAGTAAGGCAAAAACTCCATAAAATGCTTGTTCCAGGGCCAATGAACGAATCAAATTTCATTTAACAGCCATTCATGTCGAACTGAAGTATCCAGATATCTGGATGTCGCATCAAGTGTTGTGAGACGGCTGTGGCAGCGCGAATTACGTCGCGAAATGCACTTTTAAAGTTAAAAGTTTAATAAAATTTGCATACTGCGCAAAGAAATTTTTCTTATATCCGCAGCGTTGACGTAATTTTCCGAACGCGTAGCACTGCTTTAAAAGTACGCGAATTCGTACAAAGTACGTGTACTGGCATCATTTTCTGACCCAATGTTTTATTCACATTAGACCGCTAAGAGGTGGGTAGATGCAATTTTAAATATATATTCGGGGTTTTTTTTCTTCTTTCTGACAGACCCACCAGCGATTTCTCATTTTGTTAGCACAACCCACAACAAAAGTGATTTTCCTAACCAACCTTCCACTGTCAGAATTAAAATAGTTTGAAACACAACCTCCTACAGAAGTTTTTTTGAAGTGCCGTCCCCGGGGGGATATATGTTTTACTGGAACAGCCCTAAACCTGTAATTGAAAATTTTAATAAATGCATATCATAATCCTTTATTTTCAAAGATCTTTCTTTCACCCATAAAATATCCAGTTTTTATTTCCATATGTAATCTATTCAGTTTGACAGAAGATCATATAGTATGCAAAATTAGTCACCATTACATTGACATGTTGTATTTTGTTTTTCTACAAATGAAAAGACTTCAACATTCCAACCTGATAAAGATGACCTATACTCTGTGACAGTATGTCATTCATTTACACCTCATGTAGCACTTTTTAGGTAGCATTTGGTTTCCATTCATGCCAAGCTTTAATTGTTATTTCAAGGATTTGACAAATTCTGTCATATTAAACACAAAGTTGTCATTGGTCCTAATGTCTGTTATCAGACTTGCTAGAGTAAGTGTAATAGCAGATACACATGCTTACCTACTATTTACACCACTAACTTGTTCCAGGATAACTCACAAACCCATTTACAATTCAGGGTTAGGGGTGGATCCCTGTTTTATTGTATTAGAAAATACTCAGAAACTTGGCCCCTATATTTTTGGAATTTGAAGTACATCATGATTGTTGTTGTTGTTGTTGTTGTGGGGTTTAACACCATTTTTCATCACACGTTTGGTTATGCATGGCGGCCAGTATTAATGATGGAGAAAGAAGCCAGAAAACCCCGGGAAGAACCACTGACCCATGAGAAGCTACTGGCAAGCTTTCTTACATACCCACATTGGCCGAATCCCAGACTCGAACACACGCAGACAGGTGAGATGGCAGTGATCCATAACGGAAAGCGCTTTAGACCACTCGGCCACTCAGGGGCCCTACATCATGTTTGAGATTGGTTAATGGAACCTTGATATATGGCTCTTTTTATCATAAAAATGGTGTTTAGAACCTGAACATTTGAATCATATTCATGAAATTCTTGGCTTTTAATTAGAACTCATATATTTTGTTAAATATTTCTTTCCAAATAACATTCTCTGTAAACTGTAAATAACAATATTGAAAGAAAGTTTGATAAGTGAAAATGTCTCAAATGCCCACTGCTTGCAACATTTTAATAAATAAATACCAATTAAAAAAGTTTTGCCAAGTAAAATTAATGTTTTAGATCTGTATTTAATTCAGTTTTACAGACCTGCCAACTCTTAAGATTTTGCAATGAGTCTCACGAAAATTACCCTTAAAATACAGACTTAAAGCATGCTAGCAAAAGTTATGGAAAAATTCTCATTGCTGAAAAGTCTGGATAACTGGTTCATCCTTGTTTTATTTGTGTCCGAGTTTCATCTTAGAATTAGTAAAATTAGAGAACCAGACTAACTTTACGAAAGCACCCCAGACGCTTCAAACTGCACCTGTGTATGCATGTGAAGCATCTGCATGATCAAACTGTTGATCATAGAATTTTTCAAAATGGCATCCAGAAAGTGGTGCGTGTTTAAGGTAAAAATAAGCTTCTAGAAAAGTGTTACTATTCAACTCAGAAGAATGAAGAGTACTCAGATTTTTGTGAATAAAAGCTGGAAAGGAAACAAATATGAAAATTGGACATCACGTGTCAATCTGAGTATGTCTCGTGGCAGGAGACATGATTGCCGTCATCATGTGAAACCAGCCATTGAGCTGCATAGGGTTTGGAACTAGAGTTTGTGCAGCTGTTCTAGTGGTAAATAAAGTTCAGGCGTACTTTACACACTTTTCAGTTGAACATAATGTTTATCGTCGATGCATCGAGCTTTTAATTATGTTTTCCAGCTTTACAATAGTAATTATTGAGGGTTGGCAGCTCTGAGATTTAGTGTAATCATCAACATTATGCTTTCCTGTCTTCAGTATGAAAAATGTCATTCTACCATAGAGCTATGTCCCTGATCATTTCTGTGTGAAGCTAATTAAGTAGTGGTTGTTTTGATCACTGACATGTAGAAGTATTTGTTGTGTTGTTATACTCAGTTGTAAGGAGACCTGCTTTGTATTATGACATTAACTGCATCTGTTGTATCAAATCAAATATTAAAAGTAAAGTTAAAAGGCATTCAAATTCTACTTGTGTATGAACTATGGTTATGTGTTAGGTGGGCTCATTTCAGTTGATCATCTTCATGGACAAAACATTCAATGAACATCATGGTAAGTTTTTACACACAAAAAAATTCTTTTATCTCATATTTCAAAATACAGTTGTGAGCATGTACATTAGTAAATGATAAAAAAACATTTATCACAGTGTCGCAAATTTTATTACCATTTCAGAGATATATAGTTTTATATACTTTATAAAAGAAATAACATTCTTACAACATTTTTAGTAAACATGGTGAAGGTAGTCACAATTTCTGCTGCTGCTGCTGTATGATGCTCCATTTTACCACAATGTACACCGCTCCCTCAATAACTCGCGCCCGGATAACTTGTGATCCCGCTTATAATGCGGTGTCCGTCTTGGCTCCCAATTTTTTCCAGAGAAAATGTATTTAAAATATCTATAAAATATGCTGAACATGAAAAAATTACGATAAGAATTGATAAATTAAACCTTGATACATTAATGGTTTTATCATCGAAAATGGTGATTAATGCCCGTAAAAATATAATCCATATTTTGAAATTTGCAAGTTCTAAAGAAGAATTAATTTCAGAGGTCTTGAAAATGCTTAATTACGCATATTTGGACGCCAATTTTTGATCTGGAACGCAGAAAATCACTGAGGCGGGAGTCCTCCGTACGCATGTAATAGGTGCGCGGGAAAATTCAAAGATTTGCTGGTCCTGTTTCAGCCACCAGCTTTGTGGGAAAATGTGTTGATCAGTTAACTGTGCTGATATTTACAATGACAGAATTCAGTGACTGAAAGACTCTTTGATGTACTGTTGCCATTTTATAAGAGTACATTAAAAAAAAAAAAGAACATGATGCAACAGCTAGGCGGCTAGTTCAAAGGCTTTGACTAGCGGCCGAGTGAGAAAATGTACTAATATTTAGTGATTGACTTCAGAGGCAGAAAGACCCAGTTTTAAAATCCTAGCGAGACCTCTGTTTAAAGATATCATATATTATGTAAGTTTTTATGATAAATAGTTGTCAGTATACTGTAAATAAACAGTCTGGTGAAATAGCGATCAATGAAAACTTCTGGTAAATGCTAACAGGTGGCAACAGAGAATGAAATAAACACCAATTAAACGTCTTCCTGTGTGAAAGTCACGTTCTAATCCTTTAATTCCGTTTCAGTGTAAACATTATAATCACAACATGTTCTGTTCATTGAAAACATGAAAAGAGTCAATCGACCGTCACATCAAAACCCGTGAGTACTTCTGTGAGAACCTAATTACATGTACATGCCGGCTTTGTTTTAATCAACAACTTGGGAAAGTGTTTGTTGCATTAAAAAAAAAAAATCGATTACAAGAGACCTCGGGTGCTGGATTAAGGGTCTTTGAGCTGCCTTTGACGTAAAGCAAAACAGTTACAGAGACAACGACGATGATAGTGACTTCGAATGTTTCAGTGAAACTGATGTCATTAATGCCGAGGCTGTTTGGGAGAAATTCATACAGACTCATGGTCCTGAGATGGGCGTTTCTCTTGATGATATGGAGGAGTGGATTTGTGCTGACAATGATTACAGCCGAATACATGTCAGATGAAACTATAATTATTTCTATAGCGAACAAATTTACAGCAGAAGAGGATTCTAACTGGAGTAACACAAGTGTTGAAAGTGATGCAGGCGCAGATGTTGCACCCCCCCCACCCCTCTGCACAGGAAGCAATCCAATATTTTGATATTGCCATAAGGTGGCTGGAGACCCAAAATGTTGACTACGTAAAGCTCATGCAGTTGAGAAATCTGAGGGATTTTGCTCGGCAGCAGAGAAACCAAGGAGTAACACATACACACAAAAAATAACTGATTTTTTCAAAAAGTGAATTGATATTTGTCAAGCGTGGCACAAACGGCAAGTATTAAATTGTTCTAATTTACGTTGTTTTAAATTTGTAGACCAATTAAATACGTCTGTACTGATTAACCCTTGTTTTTTTTGTTTTCCATTTTACTTCTATCACATTCAAAAATATTTATCTATCGTTCGATCGACACTGTTTCTCGAAAAGAGTCGATCTTTTGTATATAAAAAAAACGTCTAATTTGGATCAAACAATAAAACTAGAATGTATCCAATTCAACATAAAAATTAGTGACGTAGTACACAATATGTGAAGTGGTACACATGTTAAGCGAACGGAAACCACGTGGAATAATGTTTTCGATGATCGCCTCAATATACTGTAATTTATCCTGAAATTAATGTTGTCCTATGAGGAAATAATAAAGTACACCGTTATGAAGAGATATTTATTAACATTTAATCTCAGAACGATTATAAAGTGAGTATTCAACAGTATAATCTGCCTACCCCCCCCCTTATTTCTTCGTTATGTCGTCAATCACTTTATTGGTTTTGGCTTATTCTATAGGTCCCTCGATAACTCGCGCCTCACTTATAGTGCGGTCGATGTTTCTGGACCCCGATGTGCGAGTTATCGAGGGAGTGGTGTATTTAGAATTGCTTCTCAGGAATCAGGCACTGCAGTTGAAATTGGTAAACAGGATAAAATGGGTTAATACCCATCTGTACCAGTTATTCATTGAAATACATCTTGATTGGTCTTCACTGGAATAAATTTATTCTGCAAATTTGATTCTGATTGGATTTTGAATATATCCTTAAAATTGACAATAGTTCAATATGGTTAAGTCCATGCTTGTAAACAGTTATCCTTATAGGACTGACTAAAACTCTAGTTGAAGTTGATGACCTCATCCCCAGATTGCCTAGCTGTATGAATTGACTAGGGTGGGTCATTGATGTCCTCCTTTTAGGTACCCATTATCTAATATTATCCAGGACAGACTACATACAACATATTAGGCTATACATGGCAGCCAGTATAACTGGTGGAGGAAGAATTCACTTAAAGACTGTTAAGAGCAACTGACCCACAGGAAGCTACAGGCAAGCTTTTTCACAACACCCACATTAGCTGAACTCACAGCTCGAACTCATGTGGAATGGCAGTGATTAGTAAATGTGACTGCTTTAAACTGCTCTAACACCTAGGGCCTTTGATATGTATATTTAATCTGTATTGTTTGCTGACTTTTCTCAATGATTATATGCTATGTATATCCATACACATACATTATTTTCAAATATTTGTGTGGAGTTTGGTAAGAACATCATTTTCTATTTATAAGTGCAGCAAAGGACACACTTCATACAACACTCTACTTAAAAATTGGTTTTGGAATGGAAAACAGTTTTATGGTTTTGCATTCATCACATCTTCTCTGACATTGTTGAATGCACAGCCATGAAACTTGATGAGTGAATTCTTCATAAGGAATGTAACTCACCATGAGCAGAAGTAGGTACAATGATCTACTTTTCACATTGCTATTTACATGCATTTGAAGAGCATGCAAGACAGCATTCTGCAGATCATATGTTAATAGAAAAATACGGCCTTCATACTTATTACTGCTATAATATTAATCATTAAATTCAAAGCTATTGTAGCAGTTTTCAAAGCTGTGGCTATTCTGATAGAGATTTAATGATCACATGGTCACACATTGTTAGCTTTATTCAGCTATCTCAATACAAACTGAATAATTTCAGCTTTCTTTCCTTGATGTTAACATCAACACATCATGCTGGTAATTAGAATGCACACATATTTGAGTCTGTATTCCTCAGATTCCTTCACTATTTTTGTATGTCTAAACTGTTGCTGTATTTATTAAAATTGATTGTGATTAAGTCAGTGATGTAAAAGATATCAAGTGGGTAATGATTTAATATTGAATTAAATGAGTTGAATAATGTTGAGCTCTTGTGAGCCTTGACTCTATATATATATATATATATATATATATATATATATATATATATATATATATATATATATATATATTGTCACAAGATGAAGCCGGGTTGGGACTGGATTAGTGAAGACACCCAAAGCAACTGCATTTATAAGATGTTTTTTTATAAACACAAATTAAATATTAACAAATCTGACACCGTTATAAACAAAAAGATAAGGAAAATTATAAAGTTCCTAACATGGAACTATCAGCAACGAGTAACTCTACGAAAAAACACAAACGTGAATTTAACAAATGGAATTTCAAACAAACATGAATTAAGTCCTATCACCAATCAACAAAATAAAAGTATATGATCTACTCCCCAATATAAACAAAGTCTTGGATGTATCGTTCATATAACGATATTGAAATGCATGTAAATTTGAATGTATCATTCACATAATGATATTGAAATGCATGTAAATTTGAATGTATCGTTCATATAACAATATTGAAATGCATGTAAATTTGCTCAGATAGCAATAGTGAAAATAACAGCGTGGAAAACATAATATATATAACTATTGTGGCATCTATTTGACGTCCAAGATGTAACTCCCATTCCACTCGCTCTCGTCAATGGTCAGAGAAGCGCCCACGCACAGTCCGCTTCTCTCAGTCTGAAGGATCCCTCGAGAGCCCTCACATTTAACACAGACCCAATGGTCGTGAAGCCCTGGTCCCTCACATCGAGAAAACCAGTACACCCTTGTGAACCAACATCACCAGACACAGTGTATATGTCACAAGAAACCACACAGAATTCTGTGACTCTACATCAAACCATGTATAAGGCAGCTAAAATGATAACAACTAAACCGTGTAGTACATATGACACAGTTAAGTACTTCTGCATTGATATATGTTGCGCATGCATGCACATGAATTAGTTACCCATTACATTAATCGTTCAATGCATGCAACGTATAATTAAATTCAATTTGTTCAGTTACAACAAATAGCTAACTCAAACCAGACTGTAGTATTTCTAATATGGCATTGTATAAACTAGGTATTGACTCTCTAGAATTTAGAATAAACTCTAAAACATCTAAAGTATGAAACAATTCTCTCATATAAAATGAATAGTAATAAAGAATACTTAAATTTCATTACCGCTACAGCTGGAAATTTGCTCCTGTAAAGGGGTTAGCTTCCTGATAAGACTTGTTGTAATGTAGTTTGATTATAGAGAATTTGCTCTATATGTATACTAGCTGCAACAGATATGCATAGCTAGGTACTTAGGTTTTTATGCTGCAGGCAGTTCGCACATGCAGCATGGTTTGAGTTTCGCTCAGTATTTTGAAATAACTAGAGCCAAAAAAATATACCACCCTCGGATAACGCTGTACATGGCAATGAAACCCGAGTACATTTTTGACAACATATACATATTGATATAACTCACACACAATTCTGTGACAGACATTGCACCTTTCATTTATTGTGTGTGAAAAACAGTCCCAGCAAAGTTGAACTAGTATTAACATTTAAATACAAACTATAAGTCAAAAAATAAGTGTCCTGCTTAATAAATAGAACATTTTATACAGACTAAATCATTTTTCAACCCAGAATGTCAAATGTGCATGCTGTCGAATTGTTTGATGAAGTACCACATTAGAATGCAGTAGACGATCCGTGTTTACGTAACCTAACATGTCACTTTCACAACATTGTTGTAATATTTATGTGAAAGAAGGTTTACAGGATTCAAACATTCCCATATTTATTTTAATATATTTGTGAATGGATATTTGCATTACTTGACTTGGAACAGCAGACTACAGAATATTTAAACAAATTTCATTTTGAGTCAGAATTGCAATTGCATGATATATTTACTACTGTGTAAATATGCAGTGGTTGGTTAAACTTCTGTGAGTTTGGAGACTGGTTTATGTCCACATTCTTCTGTGAACAGAGGTGAATTTATTTACTTCTGTAAGCTAACATTTAAACCATGCTTGTACGTAAGGTGGATTCCATGCTACAGGTTTACCTCCCCTTCCAACAGCACCCTAACTGGCATAGTAGTTAAAGCATCTGCCTTTGATGCGGGGGGTTGTGGGTTAGATCCCCAGCTGAGTCATACCAAAGACTTACAAAAATGGTACTAATAGCTGCCTCACTTGACGCTCAGCATTAAGAGGTAAGTGTTAGGACTTGTCAGCCTGGTGTCAGGATAATGTGACTGGGTGGGACATCATGCTACATGTCTGCAGCATGATGCCCGAGTGCTAGACATCACTATAAACTGCCACACTGCAGACATCATAGCAATATGACCGAAATTTTTTTAAAGCTATAAGGAGCTATCTTTTAGTAAAAGTACTGACATTCTCTAATCCTATTATACCTCAGTGCTGGCATGGCTATAACCAAAAATACTGGTTACAAGTCACAAATGCAACATACTTTATGAAAAATGGCAAACCTTTGGTAGATCTGTATTAGAAGATCTTGTTGTTTGCAAAACCTTTGGGCTGAATATTTGATCTGTTCCCAGCCTAGCCAGGGAATAACTATATAATCTATCAAGTTTAAATATCTCAAACTGTCATCACTTATTTAAATTCCATTATTAAAAACAATTCACTCTGGCCCAGTATAATAAAACAGTTCATCATATATATTGATGTAGGATAAGAAACATTCAGTGGTCAGAATTTTGCATCAAACACAGGGCACATCCTCATGTCTGTCTGACACAACATTCAGATCTTGAGGATGGAAGATTCCTGCCATATACTGAAGCATAATTCATTTTCTCATATATCTTGATTTTAAAAAATAAGGGCTTAAGTAAATATTGTGTATTGTTAATAGTGTTTTAGCTTTCAAAAAACAACTTGTTAAAAACTTCCTTACCCTAATATGGAGTGTAAAAAGATAGGTTTTCAAAGAAATACTCATTGTAAACTTTTAATGTTTGAACACATTTTAGCTTTCAGAGAACTTTGGTTGAAATTTGCTTTGGTAGTGGTAATACAAGCAACCCAGTTGTTTACTACCGGGGTATAAGTAGTTTGTTCAAATATATAAATATGAACAGGCTTTTATCCATAAAATTGAAATTGACAAAAAACAATGAAAAAAATAATGAAATACTGGTTGTATTCAATTCAACATTGATAGAGATTTGATTTATCCTTCAAAAATAATAATAAGAATAGTAAGTTTCATAACAACAGTATTTTCAACTTGAAATGGACTGTAGAAGCCATATATGTAGCTTGGTCAGCTAGTGCAAAATGTACATCTTGTACAGCACTTAAATTAACCACTTGTTTTAGTATGCAAATGTGTTACAGTTAATGTTTATGTTGATTACTGTGAAAGAATGTTCAAGAGATGATTTAAATTGGGAAGATTTTGCTACTTTGTGTGTACTGTGCTTGCAGTAGATGGTCATAATAGTGCACAAGTTAAAGTTCATGTTTGAGGAAGGATAGAGTTATTCTGCACAGGTGTTCCACAATGAGTTATATGAGAAATCATTGTTTTTCTACTGCTAAAAAGTCAAACATATTGCATAAACCTGAACCAAAACTTTGGTTCTAGATCACTTCAGGTTTGTTTTTGGTTTCTAAGATATAAACAATTGCACCAAACTTTTTTTCAGATCAACAAAACAAATGTAAATAGGACAGATGATGATACATACAACTACACTGTTATTTTTGCTGTGCAGCCTGAGGCGAATTACACATTTATGGTAAGTCTTTGGATTAATCATCAGTTATATGCCTATATAGCTTAATAAACTTTTCCTTATTCTTAGCAATTTAGAAACCATAACCCTCCCACCCCATCCTCCAAGAAAATATTATCTTCAGGTTATAGCTTTTTATGAAAGCAGGGAGCTATTGTATCTAGGATATTGCCTTTTGAACAAATGCTACCTCAGTATAATGCATAAAAATTACTATTGTTATAATGACATTTTAATCATGTATGACTTAATGCAATATATTTTTGCTAATGCTCAGGAGAACAGTGTAGACATAATAGTAATGAGTTATGTAAAATTGATGCTGCCATAATTTTTGTCTGTTTTCATACTCTTATATCCATGAACATCATAATTAAACATGTCATACTTTTTCTCCATCCTGATCACGTTTTCAACATAACATTCCACTACAGCTACTAAGAAATATGCCCAGAATGCACATGATCTTAAAACAAACACAATGTAAGGGTTTCATCCATCACTCTATCACAAACACTCACTTACAACAGCAAAGTCATTTTGTCATCATTTTTTTTTTTTGTATTCTAATTAGATTCATGAGATATGGATACAATGAGGCAACATGTGTACCATTTTATCTTCTAGGTTAGTTAAGTTAGAGTAGCAAGTATCATACATCATGTTGATTCTTTTTTGTAGTCCATTCCTCGAGTTTTTTGTAAACAGTCAGTATTTAAAAAAGATACAGATTTCTTTTTCTCTGTGTATAATTAATCTTACTATTTTTATTTTTCATGTTTAAAAGTGCATGATATACAGTAAATCAAGGAAATGAATTAGAACCCAATTCAAAGAAATCAGTTGTAATCTGCTTGTTATACAATCCTTTTGTCATCAATGATTTGGTATTAACTTCACTGAGAATTGTTGCATTTTAACCAGATTTGGTATGTAGCTTTATACGGATGGGATTTTATATCCAAGTAACCAAAAACATACACAGGAGAGTTATTATCATTGTGCAGCATTACTCAACCTAAGGTTATTACACATCACAGGTCATACACTAGGATCAAACTGGTATTCCAAAAAGCATTTGCCATACTTTTTTCATTAAAAAAGACTACCGTATTTCATGTTACATGTATTTTTTGTACATGAAAAAATAATTTTTAATTTCAATGTATGAAAAATTATATGTAAAATAAATAATTATCATTTTGTGGTAATTACCGTGTACAAAAAATAAAGGGATTGTACCTGACAGGGCCTTTGGAACACACGACACTTGACAACCTAACGTACAAAACTAATGTACAAAATCGGTCTCATTCTGCTCAACTCAAGAAAAGTTTGCTGTTATTATGAGAGAGAGAGAGAGATAGAGAGAGAGAGAGAGAAATAAGAAAATAATCGTTATTGTTCAGTTACCTGTCAGTTGTGTAATTCTTTATGTAAACACTGCAAGGGCACTATTATATTCCATTGGCATTTAAAACTTGAATAAATAAATCGTTTTGGTTGTAATTATGAGATCCATTGTCACTGTGCCACATGGCTATGCAGAGGTAATGTACATGCTAATTAAATACGCTTGACCTTTAGCTTGGTCTTTTCCAGTAAATACTGGATCAAAGACCAGATTCACCTCTACAGATCAAATTAAGGAGGCTCTACATAGGGAAATGAGGCTACCCATGGGGTATTGAAAATGTATATGACAAGTCCATTAGCTCAAGAAAAATATTAATTTACTGATACTTGTTCTGAAGCCATTTGAAAAAATGGCAAATGATTTTAAGAGAGAGAGTGAGAGAACAACAAAGCAACGTGTATATAAAAATATTTTTGTATTATAAACATAGCATGTTATTTTCAACGACATAATTTGTGATCCAACATTGGACGAATGCACAAAACAAATACAAAACATGATGCAATGAAACATTCGTAATTGTCAAGAGTTTTACAAGTCTTCCAGCTCAAAACCCTCAAACCATTCACATTCTTCGTCACTGGAAAGACTTTCCAATGGAGCTGCATTGTTATGTAGTGGTCCTCTCTACCATTTATTACATTTGAAAGACCAGTAACTTTGAAGCTACTGATTATCATGTCCTTTTTTTCTTTAATTCTTCACTGGCTTCAAAAGTCCAGTCAGTCATCTGCTACTTTGAAGGGGCTGGAATTTTTTTGGTTGCCTCCTCACCAGCTTCCCTGGTTGCAATATTTTTAGAAAATGGCCACGGAATGAATCATACACTAGGAGAGAGGGTGTGCGCTTTGTACTTTCCAAACTTCTTCAGTATAATTCAACATTAGGTTTCATCCATCCATGTTTTTTGTTGAACTTGGACGACAACTCCCTTTGGGATTATTAGATTTTTTAAGTTTCTTTTTCCCCGAAAGATTATCATGGGTGGCAACATGTCACCAGATGCCAGGCATGTCAATACACAAGTTCTGTGGCACTTGTCACTGCCGGTACCTCTAATACGCACCTCTCTCGTTCTGACTCTATCAATTATCTTCCCTGGAACCAAGTCGAAATACACTGGCATTTCGTTCATATTGCCAATTAAATGTTCATCAAATTCCTCATCCTCCGCATCTTTCTTATATTTCGGGTAAAGCAGTCTATTTTATCCTCTAGGTCTCGAGGTAGTTTTTGAGATATTGAAGTTCTACATCTCAGTGCAAGTCCATTTCGCTTGAAAAATCCATCAACCCATCCTTTTGAGCTCTGAAACTTTAGATTTTCCTCCTGAATAACTGCAGTAGCATAATCTTGTAACATCTCAGTTGTTACAGGCACGTGATGGTCCCGCATACAGAGTAACCAGGATAAAATTTCCTGCTCCTTCTCATGTGAATACGTCAAGGGTCGGCCGGCACCTGGGATAGATCCTTTCTTTGTCCTTTTAATATTTTTCGAAAAATCCATTTTCATCCAGCTTGATAATGTATTTGGTGCAGGGTGGTATTTTGCAACTATGGGCCTAATTCCATATAGTTTTGCCTCCTGAACAATTCTTATTTTATCGTTAATGTCCCATTTCATATACTTTCCTCTTACTGGTGATTTTGTTGTACCAGGAAACTGGCTTATATCCCTCATATCTTTGCTGTAGTCCAGCTTGTCTACTGCAGGCTCAGGAAATTTGTCAGCAACAATGGGTGCCTTTGCAACAGTATCTTTGGGTATGATGGCATTATCTGCTGCATCAATGTTTGATTTCTGCAGTTCAGCATCATCTTTTACATTGGTGATCTCGGTAACTGAAGTAACAGACAAGTGATGGGTTTCACCTTTGTCTTTTCTGAGCCGTCCAGGTCCAGTTTTCCACCTTTTGTTTGGTGGTTCAGTGCATTTAGGTGGTGGTGGGATAAAAGTCTCTCCCTTTGGCAGTGGTTTGAAGAAACTTTATAATGAAGCCATGTCCAAGCATGAATAGACCAAGATCTTTGAAGATATTAACTACCGGTATGTATAACTCGAACTTGCAGAGTCAGTGACTTTTGCATTTATGATTAAAAGTAACTGGGTTTTTATAGTTTTTTTACTGCATTACTATACTGAGCCAATAAGATTAATTGCCAAATGGTCTGTGGTCTTCACGTCTTCCTGTATTGAGATATTATTATTTTTACTGGATAAATAAACTCAAATGGCTTCTGAACTCGTTTTCAAATGCGCGCTTTGCTTTGTTACACCGACTGATGTAATCAAGAGTGCTCATTAACGACGCTGTCCAGCTGTTGATGAATAGCAGTATATGTTGTAATGACAACAACAGAACAAATACGTCAATCATTATATTTTCTTGCCGATACAAAAGACAAAGAAGGTCAATAAAATGAATGTGAATAGATTCTCAGTTAACAAAACAGTTGCCTTTCTGAGTAAGGTGAGCAACGGGCTTTCTACACACTTATAATTGGTGAATTCTTTGGAAATCTTTCTGTACATTTGAAACTTCAACACAGAAGGGACATTTTTCGGATTTCTTGGAATTATTGGAATTAAAGGACTTTTAGGAAACAAGAATTCATTCACCATGCTGTAAGTTAATTTAATTCTTTCACTTCTGTAATTTGAGAAATAAATTATTTTCAATTATGCAAAACTTGTTTATTTTGCTATTTCTTGCTGCATAGATTAAGACAATGGAGTCGTAACATGGTTTTGATGGCAAAAGTAAAACATCAGTGAGCAAAATTAACATAACGGTACATGTATTACTTACCCCGCCAGGATTCGTGTTTGGTGACACACTCCTTCTTCAAAATATCTCAACCAGTTGAAAATGAATTGACGACTTGTGCCTCAGTTAAGAACATGGCGAAAGTTAGTCATTACTCATAACTTGCTTAGCAAAACAATACTCTGGCCATTTGATGTACCTAAATCGAACTTTGGTATATTTTTGAATCCGTTTGAAATGGGAACCTGTCTTCAGTTTTAACAAATTGAAATAAAAATAATGGATAAATAAAAAATAAAAATACAACTAAAACAATGATTTTATCTCTTATTCTTAGCTGTAAAATTTAAAGGGCCATAATTTTTTTATCCCATTGGCAAAAGCAAATCTTCACAGAAGATCGTTGTATGTACAAAAAATAATAGGATGACCGAAAAAATATTAAATTTTGTGTACGAAAAAATATGATAGAATTAATTAATTAATTTTTTTATGGCTTGATGGTGTATGAAAAAATACATGAAATACGGTACCAAAAATGTCATACAAATTAGTGAAATTTTATCTTAAAAAAAATAGATGAAATAACTGGTTCATGTAAAGGTTGATAAAGAAAGGTACGTGCAAGTCTGATTTATCTCTTCAGATTAAAGTTGTGCTAAGAAAATAGTTTCAGTGTTATTTGTGTATATTGCTAAAAACCATGTATATTGATAAATATGTAATATTGTGTTTAAATTTATCTCTTAGCAATATTAACACATTATTATTCAAGATCACATTAGATAACTTGCAGTTTGTGTGAACAGCTTGTTTTGCATTTTAAAGTAATTATGTAAGGTCTATTAATTTCTGTAATAATATTTGAAGCAGGTCTACTGTGATGTTATTTCCTAAACCTAATTATCCACATAAGGGAAAGGGCTGCACATAGTGGTCTCTTTGTGCAGTTGCCAGATTTGCTTTTTTCCACTAGTTGCCGCCAGTGACAGGTTTGACTGTATTTAAGTTTTTAGAACTTTATTTTTAATCAGCATTATGTAGCCAGTATTGTGCTTATTTGTTCTTAAATACTACTACTGCTACTGCAGAATTCCAGATTATCATTTACGGAAGCTAAAACACCTGATTGCCTGTCCTAATTTGGTTCCACAGCATAACTTTATACTCCTGAGACATTGAATGAGCATCTTTTCTAGCATTCCATCATCTACAGGAGCTATTTCCCATGAGTGACCATTCTTCCATCTTTTGGTTTCCAGTTACATGTTCCTCTGTTCATGGTGCTGCTAGGCTTAAGCTAGAATCAGAATGAAACTACACTAAATTTTGAGCTGCTATTGTGAGTCATATTATGTAAAACTCCTTAAATTCACTGGCAGTAGAATATTTTATGATTGCACAGATTCTAAAACAGACTGTGCATTCATCTTGGGTGCATTTCTTTGCAAAAAAATATATCCTAATAATTCCAGTTATTATGAATTTACTGAAGTTTCTGCAATCTAATTGTATATAAATGGTTTTGTGATAATGATCAAGAATTTGTTTATATATTGGTAAATTCTGCTGACTACTTTTGATTCCCAGTTACTAGGTAATTTTATGTGAAATTTTTATCTGTACCAACATCTTGCAACATAATAATAAAAAGCCCCACTTACTCATTTCTGATTTCTGACCACAATGTACAATCCCATGATTGAAATCGCCTACTAAAACAGTGTAATTGCAGTCATTCCTGCATTTCATCACTCTCCCCTTTTGAAATGAAATCATATGGCATGCTTTACAAGCCAGTCTTGATGCCTTAGTGCTAGACATCACTATAAACTGCCACACTGTAGACATCGTAGTGATACGATAGAAAAATTATTAAAGCTACGTTAAAAATCCAAATCACACATACACACACTTTGTGAGTGATTAAGTAAAATTGGATAAATTAAACTAGACTTGCCAAGTCAAAGTTTGATTGAAATTTCAAGTGCCTTAGTGATCACATGAGTGATCAGTCTTGAGAGCAAAACAAATGGAAGCCTCAATGTCTTATTGGGTGGGAAGTGTTAAGGGTGGGCATGGGATCACAAAGGCACTTATTGGAGTTTGTGAATTTACATTCAAACTTTGGTTTGATAAGTCTAGTTTAATTTATCAATTTCATTTTCCCTCATAAGTGCCTCATGATCCCATAAGACTTCAGAGAGAGGCTTCCATTTATGGAATAGATTAACAACAACTGAAGAAAAAGAAGAAAACTTGTATGTTGGTATTAAACCAGATAACCCAAAGTTATATTGTACATTACATGAGCATTATAAAATTCTGGATGCTAACAAGACCTTTGTACTGAATTCAGTTGTATCTCTAACAGGCTTGTCAGAATTTCCTGAAAATACAGGCACTAGTCCAAGAAGCTGCCTTCAAGATTGTACCCAATTTTACCCTTTTAGCACAGGCCACAGAAACAGATGCATCCCTTGTGCTATAAGCCTGGACACCTGATGTTTCATTGACAGACTTTCTCATAACAGTCTTTATCCAGTTTGATATTGTGCCTTTAGCAACTTTTTTTGCAGAGATGGTGTGCCAATAAATAACTGTGTTTCATAATTTCTCAAAAGTTTGGTCTGTTGCAAATAACACTTTAAACAAGATATAACACACAAATTTTCATCATAAGGATATAATTCAGAAACAAAGGGCTGCACATGTTTAAGTGGTTTAGATTATTTCAGCAATGAAGGAATGTATATTTGTACACTGTTAACACCAAATTTAATGCTATTTGTCTGCATAAGGTCAAGCATCTGACACTTCTCTCCTGTTAACAAGGCAAGCAGCATGACTAACTTCATAGTAAGTTCCTGCAGCAACAATTGGCCATTGCCTTGTGAAGAGATAAAATAGTTTAAATGCAAGTTGTACATCCCACACAAATGAGTACATTAGACATAAAGACTTTGCAATGAACACCTCTCTCATAAATCTCTTTAAGTACAACATTCTTGCTTAGAGTGGATTTAGAAGTAAGACTGACTAATGATGAAATTTTATATCTAGCTGTATGTACAGAACTATAACCTAAACCTCTATCTACTAATTCAGTTAAAAAACTATAACAATAGTCACAGATAGGTCATGTGGATTAATCTTTGATTTGAAATAACATCCAATTTGGAGATGACCCCCAATACTGTTTTTTAGTTGATATTCTCCACGAATTGATGAGGAGTAAGGCCACCCTTTCTGATAATCCTTGATTTTTTATTGCTGTCCTGATAAGTGAAAAGTAACTCATCTTCAGTTTGTGGAGGGTGTCGTTGTTGTAGATTATGTATGAAGTATAGAATCTCTTGTGGACATGGCGGTAGAAAACAAGGACTGACTATAGCATGCAGGAGGCTCAGAAATCAGGGCTACATTGTCCATAGTGGTGCTACCAAAATAAGATCTGCTTCATCATGGGCCATTTTTTGCAGCACTGCTTCCAACAGGCTGAAAGTTGGAATCAACGATGATCACTGTAATTCCATTTTAAAGAAAAAAAATCAGCCGCTATATCTTTTGGGTCAGGTCTGTATGAAACATAACATAGAAGTTGGTGATCCAGCCTGGAAGCAAATAAATCCACATCTTTGTGCCCATACAAATTTAATGATGGTATTAAATTCTGTGGCACTTAACTTCATTCAGAATCCTCATTTATGTTTCTAGATAATCCATCTGCTTCACAATTTAGTGTTCCTGGCAAATGAGAACCATTTAACCAGATATTCCTAATTGCACAACACAGCCAGATATCACACAATAATTAATACAAATTAGAAATGCTGTCCCCCATTTTCTTTACATATGAAACTACTTCTGAGTTATCCATGTAGATGCGCACGTGCATATTCTTCACCTCCGAACAAACAGATTGTCATGTCAAAAAACACATTTTCAGTTCCAAGAAGTTAATATGATACAGTTTTTCCTCTTGATCCCAATGACCACCTGTTTCAGTTTTAGTTGTATGATTTACTCACCACCACCACCACCCAACCAGCAAACATTCAGTGATCAAGACAATCTGTGTTTGACCATGTGAGATCACTTTAAAACTGGAGTGCACATTAGATAACCACCAAGATGTACACTGTCTGCTTTCTGCCAAAAGTGACAAATAAGCATCAAAATCACCTTTATAGGTCTTTAATTAATCTTTCTCATGTTCTAGAACTTTATAATATAAAGGTGCATACTCTACACTTGGTTTCATAGCAATAAGCTTTCCCACAAGTTGAGCCAATTCATGAATAGTAATGTTCTGTTTCCACAGTATGTCATAACACAGAGCAATGAATGCTTTATCTGAAGTTAGTCTAACAGTCATTGTGACCGAGCCAAGCAAGAATCCCACAAAATTTATTTTCTGGGTAGGCTCAAACACAGATTTTTCAGGGTGAATTATTAATCCCAATCTATCTAGTGTACAAACTTTTTCCTTAATATTTGCCTACACTGATCATAAGATTCCCCCAACAAACAACTATCATCAATGTATGCCACATCTGAGAACCCTTTTCGTCTCAATGATGCAAAAGCTGGCTTCATTATCTTGGTGGAAACGCATGGTGCGGATGCAAAACAATTTGGCAAATAAGTAAATTCATATATATCCCCAAACCACAGAAAACACAATACTTCCTATGTTTCTGGGCAACAGGAACAAAGTAGTAGGCATCCTTTAAGTCAACCGATGCAAAGAAACAATTTTTTCTCCATGGCATTAACAGCTGCTTAAAAGCGTTCATTTTAAAATGTATCTTCACAACATTCGTCTTGTTTTAAATTCAAAATAAGTCTTACAGACCCATCATTTTTAGGTCAAATGAAAATATGTGAAACATACTGTCTAGGTGTGGAATTAACTTTTCGAATAATACCTTTTGCAAGAAAACTTTGAATTTCAGCATTTATTTGTTGCTCCTCAGTTACTGAAAATTTTATTTGGTTTGATATATATATTTGCAGAGGTCACTGTTCTAACTCTATTTCATAACCTTGCATAGTATTCACAATTTCCTGGTTGGAGATACTTCTCCTGCAATGGTTTAACATTGTGGTTTAACATTGAATGAAGGCCTTTATTGAGAACTTATTAATTTTTCGTCCACATTGGGGCCTGCTTTTTGGTGTTCTAGTAAAAAAGCTTCCAACTCTGCAAACAAATCATCATCATAGCTTGCATTGACCTTGGCGGAATCTATTTCTGGCTTAATATGCCCTGCAACATTCACATCCGAGGCAATGTCCTCTTCTTTGTGCATAGAGTCCAAATCCTTTTCAAAATGACCGATGTGTGCTGATCTTGAAGAAACCACAGCTGATGTGCTTGACATTTGGGTTTTACTAACACCACTCGCCATGATCTCTTCCATTTTTCTTCATGTGCACATGCATTTTGGACACAACATCTGCATTTTGTGCCCACAACTGACATTGCATGGCCAATTCTTTATCCAGGGTAGTGATATTGGTGGTTTGGGTGGCAATCATGTGACTTGCGCCAATAGCAGACAATGACGTCACATATTCTTGTTGTAATGGATGACCTGGTTTAGCTTTTTCCAGCTACCCAGCATGTTTTTCGCTAGGCCTCACATCAATGGATCATTTCCTCATCAAACCCATTCCTGAAAATGTACTTACATCATCTGTATCGCTTTCCTTGCATTTCTGACAATTTCTGAGTATTTCACTCATTAAGCCAGTCCCCTCTGGGTTCTGTCTTGGGTGGTTTGCACCCTCCATTGTCTTAAAAGTTGAAGTGCAGTGAAAACTCCTGAAAGTAGGGAAAATACCTGCAACACTTTGCTTCTGCAAAGTTGCAACCCAATTTATGGAAATTACTGCTCCTGAATGCACAGAACCAATGACTGCAACACTTCTTCTGAAATCGTAAATTACGCTCTTATTTTTTATGTTTTCTTCTTTAAGACTGCACCCAAACTGATACTTCTATGCAACCATTATTCTGATCAGCCACGTGACCAGTGTCATCTCATGGGATTGGGATCACGAGGCACTTGTGGGAGAAGTGAAATAACAGATCAATAAATACGCAACCATGATAATTTAACACTATAATAATACTGTCCAAAGTAATAACAGCAATAAAATCTTATTGCTTGTGTTCTGTATATTCATTCATTTATGTGTATTTCATTCTAACTAACATCCTCAGTAAAAACCTACATTTGATGGCAGATGAAGGCTAATGTTATTTCTTTTGCCATGTTTCCAGCTTTCAGAGTTACCCTTATCAAAATTAGGATACTAAGGAAGTTTTATTTAGAACTTATTTTATATCATATTTATAATAATAATAATAAATTCTATAGCAATAACATCAATAATCAGAAAATTATCACACATACACAATCTTGTTTTGTTCAGAGTGCTGTATGAATGATTCAAGAAAATGTTCACCATTTCCTCTTTGAATGTAAGAAGTCAATCATGCAGAAATTGACCAATTCCCAACTTCATATACATACAACCAGCTGTTTGACTTAAGCATTATTTATTCAACTTTACAATAAACAGTTTCCCACTCTCAAACTAAGCTCTTATTTATTTATTACATACATACCAATGTATTAACATCTTGGATGCTAAGCTTGTCTGTATGCTGTTATGTTAATTGAAAGCATGTCACCTGAGCTTGTCTTACTATATAACATGTGCAAATTCAAACTGTTAAACTTTAACCAGTTTTCACAAAACTTTCACTTAAAACCCAAACTATTTTCCAATAACTTGGTAAAGTTTTCAAAAGAAATTGATTAGAAAACAAAATGCAGTGCAGATTAGCAGGCACTGATTTGGTGATTTGTCAGTTAGCACTAAAATGATCTCACAGCTATGTTATTGTTCTTGCAGGGAATTAGAGAGCAATTTTGTTCAGTCAGAAATTAAATGAAGCCATAGCAAGCACATATTACATTGATAAGTGAACACTGCTATTCAAGACTTCTAATTACTTTTTTTTATTATGTCCAGGCAGCATCGAAAGTATGGGCATATCATTTTGCAGCTATATATCCATTCATCTATAAGTCTGGACATCTGTACATATGTTCTTTAGTACTGAATCCATTGTAGCATTATAGCATAAAAATTAGTCAGCTTAAAGACATTTGCATACTTTATTATACTTTAATTATATTAGATATTTAGGTTATTACAGAATCTATTTATATTGAACAAAATCTTTATAGCACTTTATGCATAAAAATTGTTTTTCATTATGTAAGGTCACAGAGATTAAATGCCAGAATGTATGAAGCCAGTGACAGCAATGGAACACAACGAATTTGAAAACACATTAGACATTGTTCTTTTATATTTGAAGGCATTAAATTTGAAACAATTAGTAATTGATATCATGGAGCAATTTTTTTTATTTTCCTCTTTTGGACCGCTCCCTTGGCCTTAGTGGTTAGAGCATCTGCCTTCCAACCCCAGCCAAGTCATGCCAAAGAGGTATTAAAACGATACTAACAGCTGCCTTGCTGTTTTATGAGCCAGGACATCACACCAGTAAATTTACATAGTTTGATCAGTAGATTGGCTTCAGAACCAGTAGTCAGTTTTATCAGCATGAAAATTACAATCTTTTTAAGTGGTCAGAAAATAAGACAGAGATATTTTAAAAAGATAATATGTATATAAAGCGTTAACAGTGTTTCAGTCATATCACTATGATGTCTGCAGTGTGACAGTTTATAGTGATGTATAGCACTGGGGCATCATGCCACAGATATGTAGCATGATGTCCCACCCAGTCACGCTATCAGCATTAAGAAGTTAGTGTTAGGACTGGTCACCCTGGTGTCAGGATAATGTGACTGGGTGGGACATGATGCTACATGTCTGCAGCATGATGCCCCAGTGCTAGACATCACTTTATACTGCCACACTGCAGACATCATAGTGATATGTCTGGAAAATTGTGAAAGCTTTATTAAAAATCTAAATCACACACACACTTTTAACACCTCATAATACATCCCACATTTGGCCTTAAACTCTCCAGATTACAGCATTAAGATAATCAAATAACAACTTCATGTATACACATGTTATCCTTCTTAATAATGCTGATTACCATATTTACCATATATATTGGGACACAATAAAATAATTACTTTTTTTTCCTGTCCCTGAACTTATGGTGAAACTTTTTTCACCTTGGTTATATGTCCCAAGACTTAAAGAAACAAAATAAATTTGTATTTAATTTGCGCCCCCCCCCAACACACACACGCACTCACTGCACGTTGCAATAAAATAGATAAACAAAATGCTTATTTGATAATAAAATAAAATAAACTAACTTTATATTGTTATCGTTTATTCCTTTTTTTCATCATGAGCATTAAAGAATAAAACATATCCATGAACTCTGTATGTGTAGCGTAGGCTTCCATACTGTAGCATGTATTGCTTATGTCCAATAACACATGACACATAGTTCATTGACATGAACATTGAGAAACAAATCATGTATGGTTATACTCAAAGGTTTGAATATGTTATTGTACTGAAAACTGGATCCAACAAAATCGCATACAAGTGGGAAATAATCAGCTGATCGCTTGAAGTCAACTGCCATTCACTCATGACATGGTATTAGGTGCAAAATAGCCAAGACTGAATTATATCCTTTATATGTGGGCTTCTGTCGAGCTCCCGGCTATTTTAGCTGGTACACTTTTGAGAAGTCCTCCCCATTATATCCAAGTTAACTATATGACAGTATCTTGCAAATAAAAATCACTATTTGAAAATGCATACAGTTGAGTGCAAGTGACAAAGTGTTCACTAGCATGGGTTACAAAAAGAATCATTAAAGCAAGTTATTGCTGTCTATACTATTTACCCACAAACATCAATTCCTGTTTGTATTAATTATGACTAGAGATGCCAAGCAAATAGAAGCCCTGGTGGTGAATAAACACAACTTGCAGTGAGCAGTAAACTCATTGTTTAAACTTAACAACAGGACATCAAAGACAAAGGTTACTTTTACTACAAAGGAAGCTGACCTCAGAACCTCACTTTGAATACTTTGAATTGTTTTTATTTTTTTTAAAGGATATTAATACAAAGGTTATTTTATTACAAAGCAAGCCGACTTTGGACTCTTTAAGTGTGCCAATGTTTTTTCTTTTAATATACAAAGTCGGCGGAGATAACTTTGGTTCCTTTTCACCAGTATTCATGGGAATTTTGAAAATAAATTGAAACTATGGAACAATTTTAAAGTGACACAATATAGTGTTTCATGCATGGACATCGACGACCAGCATCACCCAGAAGATTTGAAAAAAAATTGATTTGTGAAGACCAGAAGAGAAGATGATTTTGCAGACAATATGATCATTAACATGGATGAAATTCTAGCATACTTTGATCTCTTTCCTGGATGGACTGACAATAAGATCGGGTTTAAAAGAGAATTAGCTTGACTGGTGCAGTTTTTAAAAAATCTGACTTTAGTCCTTGCAGTTTCTGTTTCAGGTGATGTGTTGCCTAATAATTTTTCATGCCATCAGAAAGCAAAAAAATATTCATGCACCGAAAGAATGGATCATACATATGCAGGAGAAGGGTTGTGTTGATGAAATGATGATGCTGTTGATTAAAAAGTTTTATCTCAAGTACACAGTTTTATATTTTTTAGAGTTCATTTTCTGAGATGTAATTTTCAAATGATTAAATAGGTGTCTGCCAACTTACGACTTGAAAAGACAATGTGTCCCAGATGAAAAAATTACTTAAAAATTTAATTTACAGTGTCCTAACAAATACGGTGTACCAACCTATATGGTAAGTGTCATTGCACTAGTATAGCATTTCTTTTGTCCAGTAGACTGCAGGTTCCCACTGGTTTCTGCATTGTGGATATGGAATGTGGAAAAATTCCAGTGGAAGGTTGTCAAATACTCCAAGTCCATTATTTTTTAAAAGTGGCAGTTATTAATTATGAAATTGTATGTGTTGTAGATGGCCTTTAAAAGTGTATTTTGTCTTATCACTTGTAGAATCATGTGTACTGTATATTTATAGTTACCTTATCACATGACAAAAATCAAATTTACTGGGTTAAATAGTGGGTTTGTCTGCAAAAAATGTATATTTATAACAAGTGCCACAACCCACACAAAACCTACCAATGCAAGCGATTTTATCTTATGAAATTTATTTATTATCCCCACAAATACAAAATGCAGGGATGTTGTGATAAGTAAATGTGTGTTTAATGTGTTTTAACTCATTCTACACCATTAGTGCAAGACGCATGAAACTTGGGTCAACAATAGCCCTGTGGGGTAGATTGTGCCAACACTTAGACATTTTTTTCAATATCCCAAAGGTTGGGCTAGTGTTACAGGGATAATTTTAGGCAAATTTCCAGTAACTCCAGAGTTTTGTCCACATATTCTTGAATAAATGTGATCTATGACCCAAGGGTCAACATTCTTTTAAGTGATATTTCACCACCCCTTGTGACATAGCCCCTGAGTTGTAAAGCAAAACATATTAAGATCCCACCTATGAAAAGATATATTCCTACATGCAGCAAACATTGACCATAGGGTCAGTCCCTACCACCATAGACTTAACCCATGGATCATAACCTGATAACCATTGAGATCCATACATTATAACTATATTTACCTTTTATTGAAATAAAAATAAAATGTCTTGTAATACTATTAATGATTCTAGACTTTAGGTTGTAACTTGGAGGCTGTTATTAAAATCTAACCTATAATCTTATGTACAATTACTGAGCATGAAAAACAAAAGCACATAAACCAACAGCCTTTTCCCCCTTGCATACTTACCCACTGGGTTCTACCCTAGAAGTTCAAACTTCATTATGGTCAAAACAGCGAAGCACAGGGATAAAGTATTTGTCTTGAAAACACATCATTCTAGCTTTTTTTTAAATATTTTTTGTGTACTATTTATTTCTAAGTGAGATTTTTTTTTACATCAGAGATATAAAGTTTTGCATCATTTTATATTTTACTTCATTTATTATCCTGCATGTTAATTAGCATGACAGTCAAAGGGGAATGCACATTCATACCCTAGGTAGCACACACTATTGCAACTGACATCAAAGATGATGACAGCTCTTTATTTCTCATATTGACATAATGACCTTTTATTTTACAAAATTTTATTTCCAGATCCTTCCTTGATCTTTGCTAGATTATACATCCCCCTCAGAAGAATGCATGTAGTTATATTCTCAGTATAATTTCAGTTTCATGTAGCAAATACTGTTGATTTTTCCTTTAAACATATTCATTTGTCCTTACCACTAAATAGTCAATCTGCTGGTAAAAGTTACATTTAGGAAATACTTTACACTGATGTCAGACAAATATTTTGATAGTAGGCAATGTATTTTCATAAATCCACTAGCATTGCATGTTGGTTTCATAGATTCATGTCACACTCCCTGAATTGCTGCAGTTTGCCTTTAGATGGAATCAAGATCATATTACCTAGCTACTTGAATGTACATATCCCATAACCTCTTCTGATTCTGTTATTGATGTATTCAGTTTATAATAGCTATCTCAATATAGAAGAATCTATGTTCCATGACAGATCTAATAAAGCATTTCAGCTTTGATAATCCACCAGTTTTGAGTATATCAACATAATCTGACTAAACCATTCCTAACTAGTATTCTTGAGCTTGTCTATTAAGTAAATAACATTTCAGATAAATACAATTCGTTGTTGATAACCTGTTTGATGATTGAGCCAGCCATTAGAGCAGTTGTTTCATTTCTTAAACAATTTTTAACTTTTTGAACAGAGTTTTATGACCATGATTTTGTTATCAAGATCAAGAAAAAACACTTGAGGAAGGCATAATTAGATTTATACCTACAAGACCAGATTGAAAACTGTTTCAGGACTAGGACTTTTTAGATTAAAACCTTGAGTGCTAAGCTAAAAGGAAATTGAGTTAGATACATTAAATTATACAAGCATCTTTGTATGCATGAGCAGATAACCTGGGATTTTTATGCCACTAGAGCAAGTTTTCAAATTCTTCTAAATTTTTTTAATTATTAGGTATAGACTTTCATGGGCACATATGTGTACTGTCTGTCTTATAAACACAAATTTGTGTGAATTTAAAATTTTGGTGACTCATATATACCTCACTTTGCAGTTACGTTTTTGGTAAAATTACTTAAGCAGACTCTTTTGTTGCCTCCAGGTGAGAGCTGAAACTGGAAATCTGATGGGAAATGACAGTTTCAGAGAATATTTAGCACCACCAGGACGTAAGTATTCTGATACTTTTTTGAAGTCCTTTGTAAAAAAAAATTAAGCATGGAACAAGGATGAAGAAATTATTTAATTTAGAGGTTGTGTCAGATTTTTAACAAAAATACAAGTATATTATTAGCAGAATATTTATGAACTTAAAGTAAAGTTTTCAAAAATGAAGTGCTGCAGGCCTAAAATTTTCTTGTTCAATTTTAAATTGCTCTAATTTACAGTGTCTTGTGCAACAGAAAGCTTAACACCAGTGAGGCTTTACTGTATGGAGACCTAAGGGATAAAATCATTCTCTCCATTATAAGAATCATAAGAACAGTACAGTTGTCTGTTAAATAAAGTGTTGTTAAGGTAGATTTTACTTTATTTTATATCAAGAAAATAAAAATGAATTTTATTGAGTTTTTTATTTCATCAAACAGGGCTACTAGAATTCAAGTTTTATGTCAGCATGCTAAAAATGCTAAAATATTGAAATGTTTTGAAATATAAGAAAATTCTTCTTAAAGAAGTATGTAAATATCAAAGTATGAGATGTCTTACATATGGCCCATGACAATTTTTTTGCATATCTCATTTCACCCAAGAGTCAAAGATGTAAAGAAGCATAATAAATCACAAAAGTGGCAGGGTCAGCATCTTATTGTACAGCGATGCTATCAATAAATACTTGCCTCAGTTTTGTAAAATGTAGATGGCCTTATCAACAAATATGGGTTTATCACTGGATAAATATTTTCTTGATGCAATTTATGTTGAGCCTTATTAGTGGGAGAGCAAGAGATAACTGCAGGTTCTTCTCTGGCACCAGCTGCATCAACATTTTATCAAGTATTGGCTTAAATTTTTCATTTGTATGTATCCCTTGATGGATTTTTATCATAGTTGGTATGAATCTATATAAGGCTAAGGCAGCTTCTGTGCTGTACTTTCTTGACCTTATGACTTTTTGGTAAAGGTGACAATCATGGAAGATTTGCATCAGAGCTTTGGTTAAAGTTGTTCAATGTTTATATCTCCTAAATCCCTGGATTCTGTTAATAATTGGGGTGAGTCAATATAAAGTAAAGGCAATTAATTTTGTGACACTTTCTTGCCACTTTCACCTTGGATCGAAGGTCACATAGAAAATTTGTGTTCAGATTTTCATCAACGTTTTCATTTGTTTCTAGTTTATAAACTCTTTGATAGATTCTGTTAATACTTGGATGAATATTATTAGGCAAGATTATTCATTCTGCAACATGCTTGCCAAACCTTTTGGCCTTGGGGTCAAATCCCATATTCTACAACTACGGTTCAGTCCTGCAAACTCTGATTTTCTGTGTTCAATGCTACAATCAAAATTCACACTCTTTGTTTGGAAAAGAAAAGTCTCATGTATTGTTATATGTACATTAGAAGATATACTAGTCTGAATATCACATTTCATGATTTTCCAAACCATGGCAGCACTTGGTAATATGATTTGTATTATTCAAGAACATTTTAGTCTTTAACTATTTGGATTCAAAGATGGAAGTATCTGCTGAATTTCTGGCTTTAATGGTTACACTCATTTGTTCTAGAAATCATATGTGCAACAGATGCAATACATATACAGAAAGTAATGTAAGATTCTTTAGTGATATTAGACCACTCTGATATGAAATAATTTTCATCTACACAGAATGCAACAGCTTTATCAACTGATTTTGTTTTCTGCCACTAGAAAAGTATGTACCCTGAGATAGCTTTGCTGCAGTAGCAAAGTTTGTTGCAACAAAATGCCTTTTTACAGTACCTGATTTTTACGGTTCTTTACAATAGATCAGAATCATCCCAACCAGGAGAGGTTGTAACACAAAACTTGTATAAACTCATGCATTAATCAACAATTTTTAGTTCTTGAAAGCTGATTCATTATGTATTTTTCTTTCCAGCACCTGTCAATATAGAAAAGGAAGGAGTTGCTGTGGTTCCAGCCGACAAGGTTTCAGCTAATTCAAAAACATCTTTTCGTGTAGAAATCAATGGGAATTTCTTTCTAAATACCAAAAATGGAGCAGTTAAAGATAAAGGTCTGATTTGCTGCAAGGACCCAATCTGCAAGTATGGTAAGCCGAAGTAACTGTAATTTGATTTTTTTTTTAAATGTAAGACAGAACATGTCAGGTATTTTTCCTACACCAATAGCATGCTCACTGAAATGACTTAGTTATCGTTGCTTTCCAAGTTGCCTTAATGATAGTTTTGTTTCAAAAGCAAATTGTGTAAGTACTTACATACAGTACATGAATACATACTTGTGTTTTTTGGAAAATCCATGTTCACACGATGGTCATTAATCCTTTTCATGATCTGTCTGTCTTGGACATGACATCATGGTCATCATGGATTGCCCACGTCATGGCTTGTAGTGAATGGATAAGACATTACTGCTCCAGTTAACAGTCACAGCAATATAATTATGCAATCATGGGCATCCACTACCATGCATGGAATTTACCTGTTGGATCAGCTTCAGTACATGGTGTAAGTTACTGTTTTTAAGTTGTAAGCAATGCCATTTAATATTCAAAGACTCGCCCACTAAAACACAATAACATACATGCATTATGAGAAGTGAAAGATTTTTGAGCAAAGAATGCTGAAACATTTTAGGTATTTCACAAAATATACAAATTTTAATTATAGTGTTTTAATATGAGAGAGAGATTCTGCTTCTAAACACACAAGGAAAAAGAAACCACGTGCAAGTATTAGTGGGCTTAATTCTGCCAGTCAGTTTTTAACTATTTGCTTAACATGCTCCCACAAAATGAAATATACTAATCATTTTACAATATGCAATCACTGTTAGGCCAATCAGTGACCCAGTTATACCTGTCCATATGTCACATTTTCTCCAGAACTAGACATGTTTACTTTTACCATTTACCTATTGTTTGTATGCAGGTTCTGCCAGTGACTTGATGCTGCATTCTATAACCAACAGTTTAATAAATATACCTCAAACTGCTGGTTGTGCCATCTGATTAATTAACATATAATTACAAAATGAACACGTGAAAGTTATGTATAAGTGAAATCACTGAAATATTTTCAATAGGAGATAAACTTATATCTGTTTTTTTCAGTTAATGCAGATGAAAATTTTGTACATCACATTCACAATCTACATGAAAATTACTGCAGTAGCAGTTAGTTTCTCCAGTGCATACATGTACATCATATCATCTTTCTTTTGCAATTGAACAGAAAGGCCTACTATAATTCAGCTTAGTTGTGAAATGAATATCTATGGTTTGTATTTACAGTACATAAATATCCTCCAGTTTTGTATTTTGTTTAAAGCTTTATCTAATTGGAATTTCTTCTTGTTCATACCTCTTTTTGCCCCTTGTTTAACTTGTAAGCTGATCACATGTCTATCAGTAATGTCTTGCTAATTGCTGCAATGGATAAAACATATGTTTGCCATGACTATTAAATCTACCTCTAATTGCGATGATTGTTATTAATGTGGCTTATTTTTCATGGCTTTAAACAAGTATCCCTTGTAAAACTTCATTCACTCCTTACTGGAGGTGGAAGAGGTTTGGGTTTAAAAAGTTGTAAATCCCTATTATTTCCTGTTTATCTTGAACCATTCCTATTAATTCTAAGATCATCATGAATGTTATTGCAGTAATGCTCACACATTCAACTTTTCTTCTATAAAATTTCTGAAGGATTAAGTTTGTACATGTTAATTATGACCAGATTCAACAATAGATTATATGAAAATAAGAAAAGTACACTACTTGCAGGTTAATAAGGCAATTTATTATACAAACCTTTGCTAAATACAACATGAACTACTTACTGCACAACATTTTGCCTATTTACTTATTTTAAAAAAAGGCCCAAATTATTTTTATTTCAAAATTTTGTTAGTAGATAAATTCCAAGTTGAAGATAAATATAGCCCATTTAAAAATACATACTTTCTAATTATCATTACCTCTTACTAGATTGAAATTAGTTAAGAATGGCATTACTAGGTTGACAACATGAGCTGAGGGTGAAGAGGATGGGAAGATTTTTGTACAAAGCAACACCTAAACTATCCAGGCATAATGATTGAACTATGTCTCCCAATTCAGTTCTTACATTATTCATTGGCCCTGCTGGTCAGGTAAAACACAACTGTTGCTGAATATGGTTGTACAAAGGTTAACCTGGGATTGGTTTTATGTGATTGCACCATCAGCTAATGATCTACCATGTTATAATTTTTTAAAAGATTTTCAAAAAGAGTTGAGTAACAAAAGACCATTGAGAAGTGGTAACAAATTCTTTTCCACCATTATCAAAGCCCCTACCATTAATGATTTGGATGCAAACAAAAACAGTCATGTTGTGTAAAACAATGTGATGCTTGTGAGTCAATCCCACACAAATATTTTCATAAGGCCAACACAGTAACCCTGAATTGACTTATTTGACTGAACAATACGGCTTTGTGCCAAAAGTGATCTGTGACAACTGTAACATGTTGATGATATTTTGTGGTATTGACACATATGGCCATGGAAATATTCATTGGTGACCACACGTGGGATGGGTTTTGTGATATGTTTGCATTGATTACCTCAAACCCATAGTTTTCTTACCATTGATTTCACTGGAACTTGCAGTCAAGTGGATAAATATCAAACTGGTTTGGATGTATCAACTTAACAATAAAAAACCAATCGTATAAAAAATATCCAGCAGTGATACCATTGAAGAGTATGAAATGCCATGAAGCTCCTCAGCAATACCTAAAATTGCTTCAAAATGTGATTAAAGGCCACAAAAAAAGTCAAAGATATGTTACAGTTGCGACAGACTACATGAGAAGATCTCATTGGGGTTTGAAGAAACATTTGTGCCATTCATTAAACCCTCAAAAGAAATTGCCAAATGTGCTGAGGTTTGTAAAAATGACACTTGTGTTGTTATGGGAACAAGAACTGGGTCTAGTTAGTAAGATAGCCAAACATACCAAATATATTTTTAAAAAGCCACATATACAACTGCAGAGACCATCATGCATTTGCCACAGGCAGTCGAGGAAACCAAAGAAGATGCTGTTGGTGGGCTTCATTAGGATATAAGAGAGGCACTTGCCAGAATACCAGAATTGCCACACGAGGAAAAGTTACAGTTAAAAACACTGCCTTGATTTTTAAGGAAGAGAGACAATCTTTACAAGTTCTATAGTTGTTGCTTTTAACAGTCCTCCCAACTGGAGAAACTGCATGTTAAAATTGCTATCAAAGATACATGATAAATTCATGGAGAGCTTTTATGAAAAGACTTGGCCCACCAATGATGCAACTACAGCTTGAATTACCAAGTCAGCAAGTGGCAGAACAAAGTCTTAGGTCATAATTACCTTGGCCAATCACTGAAACGCAAGAAGAAAAGGAACGTACATTTCATGAGTTCACGAGGTGCTTAGCACAACTGCCAAATTAATCCAAATTCAGCACCAAAGAAGAAGACTCAGTGGGGTATAGACAACAAGTAAAAAGGTTCCACCAGGAAGAAGAACAACAATGTGCTGCACCTGTGCTTCCACCAAAAAAGAGACTGGTCAAACTAAACCAGATCAAGAAACAAGGCAACAATGAAGTCGACGACGACATGTAGCACCTAATCAGCTGACCCATATTCATTTTTCCAATGTAGATCAAGAAGGGCACATTGTTGAACTGTGTGGTTAAACATTGATGATACAGCTGTACACTAGACATTGTCTAGACCTTCAATAATAATAACAGTGACAGTTGTGTGTGAACATGTGAAAACCATTTGTGTTATTAATGGGAGAAAACCTGTGTACATAACATATTATGGAACTAAGCTTGGTGATGTTTATCGTAGGTTATTTACAAGTGCACCAAAAGCATTCACAGCCTTATCATTATGCACTGCACCCATTGCTAAGCAAGTTGTATTGCAAGTTGTAGACAGTATTAAAAGTGCCACTGTGGATTGATTAAAACAACTGGGCTTGCAGATGGCTCTTGTGCTTTGAGATCAAATATAGCAGTTAGTAACATGAGAACCATCAAAGGGAGTTCTAGGTTTACATTATGATTGACAGAATCAATGCTGCCTGTAGTTTGTAAAATTATTAATTAAGCCACTCAACAGTGATTTTCAGATTCAGCGATAAAAATTCTTGTGGTGGTGAGTGGATTTGGATGGTAAGTGGTTACAAAGAAAAATCAATAATGTATAATTTTGCCATGACTCAGTTCAAAGAGGTATTTGATCAAGCATTTGACATGGGAGCACCTGTGTAAGCGGACTGAAGCTGGAAAGATTTTCAGTATTATTTATACCCAACCAGAGATCCCAATCAAATGAAAAATAGAATAGCAAGCATGCATGAAGCACTTTTGGAAGTTTTGGGAAAACTGATACAAAGTGATATTACCGATTATCCCACCAGAAGCACAGCTGGATTAATAAACAATGGCATCATGGCATTGTTCAACAGTGCACATTAATTCATCGATGGAAAGGAAATTTAATCAATTTTAGCCAAAACAATTACTGGACTTGCCAGATATGGTGAGGATTACACAGAAACAGTTGGTCCAAAAATGATTTTTATCAGGATGCATCAGATATGCAGATTCTCAACAGTATACAATAGGCAACTTAAAACACACACTGATCTGCTTATCAGCTAATGATGCAGATGTACAAGCTGTAGTTTTTGGCATTAATGTGGATTTGATTAGTGTTTTGAACAGCTTTGTGGTGCCTCATTACCATTTTTGTGCATAATCTCTCTCAGTAACATATTTAATTCTTGCAGAGATGTTCGCAAGGGTAATTTTGGAGCCAAACATAGAGTTACATTAACTGACAAAGATTAAAAGATTACTTCAATAATGTAGTTTGTCATGGCAGCCACCGCTGGCATTAGAGTTGAATTCGAAACATTCCACATATCACAGATGCACAGCCACCAACTGCTATTGCGGGACAGTTTTCTTGGCAGATAAGTGTAACCCAGCATGATCTTACTGCACCAAAACGTGCTTGTGGCATTTCAACTTTCAAATCAAGACAATGTCTAACTCAGCGAAATGGTATTTGATGACTTAGAGAGTACCTGAGGTTTCTTTGCAGTTAAATGGTCATCAAGAACCTTCTGAAGATTTCAGCTTAATATTGTAACCAAGCATACTGCAGGTGCATGCCGCAATCTCTGGTTATATATGGATCAGCATCAAAACATTGACACTAGCATACAGATTTCCCAACAAGACTTCATGACATTGTACCCAATATACTGTATTACTTTTCACTGGAAAACCTAGAGTTGTTTAGGCAATCCATTGTCAATGTGTATTTTCATGCATGAGTAGATGCTGCTGGTGCTAATTACAGATGTTGTAATACTTTCTTTTGCTGGAAGGTACTGGTGGTCGAATGAGGGTCATCGATACTCCTGCAGAAAATTCATAGAATTTTCTCAAATTAATAATTGAGCTTGTTACATATTTTATTAATAATGTCCTATCACTAAGTAAAGGTTGGTCTTAGTGAAAATCAAATTGCAAAAATTAAAATAAAAGCACTCAAAACAATTGTGGGCTCACACTGAAACTTTCTCTGGCAAAATTAACTGGAAATGTCTCCATATGGTTAACCCAAACACAATAACACCTCCCTGATATTCATATTGTCCAGGACAAATGTGGCTCAAATGCAAAAGACCAGACCATGGACTATTTCCATTCCTTCCAGCAGTTCCAGCATTGCTGGCACTAGCAACACCACTGGTTGCAAAAGCTGCAGCATAACGGGCTCTCAGAACTGCATCAGCAATGACTTTGAAAAAGGCAGTCAGTGACTGTATTAAAAAGAAAAAGGCCCACAGGCAGAGGTCTTTGATTACCCAATGTCAGAAGATATTGCTGTTGATTCCATTTACCAGTCTTGAATTACTTGTGATGAAAAAGTTGATAAAGCATGGAGTTTCTGTGTGAGATGAACTTGCATTGATGATACTCACTGGGTCACATACATGGCAACACATCAGCATAGTTTATATTTTGACTCTTATGGACTTGCACCACTAGTTGAAGTTGTTAATTATTTACTTGGGGCACTGGTGAACAAAAACCATTTTATTCAACTTTACCTGTACAAACACAACTGGATGGACCCATATGCAGTCATCTTGTAATTGAAGCATGTATGCACTGGAGCATTCACTAACACCAAAAAGCATTTATTGATTTCCCAATAAAGTATGCATAATATTTTACAAAAATGACTATTAACATTTACAGCTGTTACTCTGCTCAATGACACATTGCTGATGTAGTTGTGAGCCAGTTTGCCACTGAAGAGGATTAGTCTGAGTTTTGTCATGTTGTTGTTGGTATTGATTTATATGAGCTTGTGATTTTTGAAGATCAAAATTGGAAACTGAAAATGTCTAATGTGGACCTTCAAGATATTATTGTCAAGCTGAAAGGCTTCTTTGTGTTTAAAAATCTGGCTGAGTTCACTAACAAGGTGGAATCATAGTCAGTGGCGTGTTGTTGGTTGCATTTATCAAAAACTATGTTGATACAGCTAATATTGCAACAAGACAATTCATGCAAGAAGAAATTGCTCACTTGCCCACAGCAACATGCATGTTAAGTTCATATAGTCATAAATTTGCAAAAATATTAGTCAGTGAAGGAGAGGAAGCAGTTAAAGAAGTAATATTAACAAATGGTCAACTTGTTTTCAGTCCAGGTGACTAAATGTTATTGATAGACCTAAGCCTCTCTTATTACAGTGTGCAAGGCTGGCTCATACTTGTTTATCATAACTATAGGTAAAAGTGAGTGGTATCAATTAAAAATGTTTATAAATTATAAGTGGTATTTTTATTCCAGTTTAGTATTAGTAAATAACTCAAGTCAAAATGATAGTGAATTTTAGATATCTGAAGCATCAACATCATATGCTGTCAGAGATGAAATTCAGTTTGAAGCACTCAACATTTATCCTAACAGGCTTGTAACCATCTTTGGTGTTTGTGTTTAAGATTAGATTTTTGTCATTGCATATACATAATGGAATCATTGTTGATGTGGTTTACTGGGTGTTCGCTGACCTAACAAAGGATGTAAACATCGATGCTGATTTCATTCCACTTGTAAATGAGTACATATCCCAAACCAAAATTGCAAGCTTGTTTTAAAGCTTGCAGCAAGCTTGCCACAAGCTTATTTATAAAGCTTGCGGCAAGCTTGTATTTGGAACATTGCAGCAAGCTTGCGCAAGCTTATTTATAAAGCTTGCGGCAAGCTTGTATATGGAACATTGCAGCAAGCTTGCGGCAAGCTTGTATTTGGAACATTGCAGCAAGCTTGCACAAGCTTATTTATAAAGCTTGCGGCAAGCTTGTATTTGGAACATTGTAGCAAGCTTGCGGCAAGCTTGTATTTGGAACATTGCAGCAAGCTTGCGCAAGCTTATTTAACAAAAGTGTCATAAGCATGCACAAGCTTGCGAAAGCTTAAGCTTGCACAAGCTTGCACAAGCTTAAGCTTGCGCAAGCTTGTTATTTATTTACCTAGTACAATAAGTATACACAAGCTTGTGCAAGCTTGTTGCTAGCTTGCGCAAGCTTGTTACTAGCTTGTTGCAAGCTTGCAGAGATTTCTTGCTACAAGCATCTGGGCTTTCAAAAATCAGACATGATTGTGTTTTCCCCCCTTCCAAAAAACCCCCTGAAAATGTGAAAGGGGGGGGGGGTCTGGGAGTCCGAAGGCCCCTGTCCAAAAATGCATTTTAGACTCAACTGCTCCTGGTGGACCAAATTATCATAATATATTGCAAAGTTTTACTTCATTCCAATGAAGTAATCTGCATATTTAATGATTAAATAATGCAATCTTATAGTTGCAATGCAGTGGAAAACAAATCTGTTCTGCCAAAACATTAAGTTTAATTCCATTGTTCAAGTTTATTCATTCACTGCAAGCTTACCCAAGGCTGCAGAAGCTTTATGTGTTCCCCTAGCTGCAAGTGTCACGCCCCTATGAAATGATCATGAATAATGAATGAACTGTTCATGAACTTGGTTCAAGAACCATTCATGAAAGTTCATCAAAAGGTTCATGAATTATTCTAGAATGTGCATGAATTGAAAACAGTCCACAAATTGGATCATCATCATTCATGAACAAGTGCATGAACATATTCATGAACTATGATGAACAAAGTTTCTCAATGATTCATGACTTCACGAACAGTGCCTATAAAACAAAATATGATAACCTGACAAGTCACAAATACCTATTCATCCTGAATCATACAATAACCTTAGATGGGGGATGGGGTTAATACAGTATAAAATGCAACATATTATCTTAAAAACTGTATTTGATTTCAGATAAATTTAAACTGACAAGTGATATTCTTTTTTTTTTACCCTTAGCAACACTTTTTGTATGTTCTGTAATTTTTCTTTGAAAAATGTTCAAGAGATATTGGGGCAGTTGCCTGCAATCAACTGTTGAAGCATATTTCATCGTCATGGGGCTGTCTTTCAGCTGGGGTTTCTCCTGACCAATCTTCTTCCAGAGACTGACCTGTCTGATAACTCTTTTGTGAAGATGTTCAGGGTCTATAATTTAATCAAATCCTGTACATTGTCACTACTGAATGTCTCCTTCTGCAACTTAAGCTGTTCCATCTGATTACTGTTTGGATCTTTAACATTGTTGCAGCAGTCACAATTTAATGTCTCTTCCATCTTGAATCCTCCAGTTTTCAAATTTTCATCCTTAACCTACAAACTTCATCCTCTAACAATTTTACTTTTCTGCTGTCTGGTCTGAAAAAAAAGGTAAAGTTAGTTAATTACAGATAATCTCTGATCAACATTGTTTTTAGCTTTTAGCACATTATCATTGTACCCCACTTTACTTACTGGAATAATGATCCAACTCAAAAATGATTTAATCCCTTACACATAATACTGAGCATTTATATTATTGCAGAATTTTGTCACTGTTTTATATTAACTGAATCTGTCTAGCCATAGGTATAGTCACAGGAGACGAATGTTTTATTCAGTAAAATATGACATTTTTTTTGACAACACCGTTACACTAAATAACCGTATGTATTACAGATAACGGTTATTTCATGCTTTCAAATATTTTCGCCATTTTTTATTGATAAAATGCCAGACTTGTGTGGTATAGGCCCTTAGTATGTCACTAATGCAACCACTCCGACTCCGCATGTTGTGTATAGCTGCTTCCGGTTTCATCACGTTGTTATTTGCACTTTTATTGTGAACAGTTTCACACATTAACTATTTTCTTAAGGTTTTTTTTTTAAATTACGAAATTACATCAATTATAGAAATAGTGATGTCATGTAAAAGAAAACGATCTCGAACATCTCAACTCCTATCGATATCAAACCACGTCTGGTATCGAGAACTGGGGGTGGGGTGGGGGTGATAATGTTTAGTGATTTTCAAAACTTCGATGAGCAAGTTTAAATTAGGTCTGAACAAAATCGTGTCATTAGCTTGGTTATAAATAATATGATGACATATATAAACCAATAAAATATCCACATAACTTCTACTGAAATAATCACGAATGACCAAGAAAAAGATACTCACCGTAATTCTGGTCATCCGGGCTTGGTACGCTTTTCCGCCTAATTTTGCTCTCACCAAATCATTTCCTTCACATTCTTCAAAGTCGCTTCTCTGCACTTCTACTTACTTTAAAAAAATGATATTGAAAATATTCTCATCTGTCCATCTGCATGATCTTTGGTTTCTGAGGAAGCTTAACTGTTGAAATCGCGCACGTATATTAACCAATCATATCACGTCTTTTTTCAAAGTCATCCAATCAGAATAATCGTTGTTAATATATTTCGGTTTTTACTGCAAATTGGCAACCAGTTACTAAGTCAATAGAATATGCAGTTTATAACAGTAATGGAGAGAAGAAAAAAAACGTTAGGACAAAGTCATTGAAAGCTTTTTAAAGCAAATACATTTTGTTGATGCTGGCCAGAAAATATTTTCCCATATTAATCCAGAAATACTCAGGTTAAGTAAACAAGCATTGAATTAAAGATCTGTATGAACATTTATACAGTATATCATTTTAAAAAAAGAAGAAAAAATTCACCTTTATTTAAATTTCACTAATATTGTGAGAAGTTTGTATGATAAATTTTCATGAACATTTTATGAATATAATGATATAGATATTTAATATACATTTTTTTAAGAAATACCATGGTATTGCATCAAAGTACTTGAATTGTTCATGAACCATTAGTTCATGACATTTCAGGAACTTCAAAGATATTATAATAGTTCATAAAAATTCATCAGTGTGTTCATGAACTTCAAGTACATGATTCATCAAAATTCTTGAAGTTCATGAACTTACTTGAGGAACTTTCATGAACACTTCATGATTGTTCATCAAGTCATGACTTTGTTTTTGTAGGGGCGTGACAGTGATGGTGCCTGCTACTTGGATACATGGTCTCAAACTTTCACAAGCAATGGATATATATATATATATATATATATATATATATATATATATATATATATATATATATGAAGAAACTTGTTGCAAGCTAGTTTAAATTTACTTTCTGAAACATACAAGAAAGCTTGCGCAAGCTAGTTTTACTTTCTGAAGAAAACAAGCTTGCGCAAGCTAATTTTACTTTCTGAAGAAAACAAGTAAGCTTGCGCAAGCTAGTTTTACTTTATGAAACAAACAAGAAAGCTTGTGCAAGCTAGTTTTAATTTCTGAAGCAAACAAGAAAGCTTGTACAAGCTTGTGCAAGCTTGCGGTTATATCCAGCTATCTTGCCTAAGCCTGCACTTGCTTGTACAAGCTTGCGCAAGCATCCATGTTAGCTTATAAACATCAAACTAGCTTATCGCAAGCTTGCCACAAGCTTTCAGCAAGGATGCATTTTGGTTTGCATCAAGATGTTGTTAGCAAACCCTCATATACTCTGAAATATAATCTTGTTCAGAGATAGGTAGAAATTAATAGTTGGAACCATCCTGATATACCACAGACAACTTAGTCCAGCATGGAAACATAACACATGCATGTGAAAATGCTCAGTCTCTAACTGCAACAACATATGCAAAACCATTTCTACAATGGTGAAGTTTCATTCACTGATGTATCCACCCTGGTTATGTTCACCATCAATTATTTTAAACCAGCATTAACTCAGGTGAGAAAAGAAACATCTTGACTCTGTTCAAGAATGATGCACTTGTTCAGGTAACAGTTATCAGGTAAAGACGATCATTAGATTTAAAAGATTTTAGAGTAATCAGTATGTTTTTGAATGAGAGGTGAGCCAGACCACCAGAAGGCACAATTTCCAAAGATTTAAATAGTTAATCGCATAGGAATGGCTAAATTTGTAATTGATGAGTTATGTCAATGCACATGTGATTAAATATGCAAGGAATATTCAAATTTGGTGAGCCATCAAAATGCACCCATTAGCACATTAACCCCTGGAGGTTTTTGTCATTTTTGCCTGAAATTTGAGTAGGAAAGACATTTTGAAAGCTGTTTCTGAATAAACCCTAATAAATCAACTTCTAGGTGATTTTCCAATAACATAATGCCTAGCTGTGTTAGAAACATCATTTTTCACTGACTATCTGGCTCGCTCATGAGCAGAAGGGTATAAGTTTGGAGTTTTGGGGGTTGTTTTTTTTTTTGCTTAACAGACTCATTATTTTCGTATCGAGACCACTCTTTATTCCAAATGCCCATCTTATCCTACTTTTTGCAAAGGTTTATCAGTCTGTTTGCAGTTCATACCAGTCTGCCTTAGATCTGAGACCAAAAAGTCTAAAATCCAGACACAAAATCAGATTTCAACCACTGGCAAATTTTGGGTGGAAAACATTCTTGCCCAAAAAGTGAGGTTTTTACCTCTATTTTGTAGTGCAATTAGAAACATCAGATTATTTCATATCATTGTAGAGCTACATATGTCTGCCTTTCTATAATACCACCAACTTTAGTGTATCATACATTACCTTGATGCTAAAGAGCTCGGCAGTGCCTCTTGCCACGTAAACTCGTCACCAGGGGTTAATGTGTTAACGACTTCACCACATTCCACCCATTGCTGCAAGTAATTGCACATCCTAATGATGAACTGGGTGAATGTCTTGCCTCTCTTGGTATTGCTATAGCTCATATATATTCAGAAGTGTGTCTTTCAGCATGAGGTAATTCAGTGAATCAGCCGCGGGTAAATGAGAATACACGTCTAATAATTTCCTCTTTAACAGTGTGCTAAAATGAAGTGACCAATTGTCTTTTTTCCATTATTGTACAGTGATGTACCTTTTGAATCTGTTTAGATAACTATCCATGTTATCATTGTCATCTTCAAATGGGGGCAGTTCTCGATCTCTCAATTTAGAATCATGTTACCTCTCCCTTTTGGTTTTCAATGGCTGTGAATTTCTTTGATACTCCCTCTACCTCTCCCTATTTCTATCTTCTATCTTCAAAGCTTCTAACCTCACTTGTTTTTCCCTTTCTAACTTCCTATCCTCTACTTCTTTAAGCAGTTCTATCTTCTCCCTTGCTACTTCCCTGTTTTCATCCTATCCTTTCCTTTTTGGCCTGTTTTTCTAACTCTATCTTCTACTTCTCTAATTATATCTTCTCCTTTTTAAAAGCCATTTTTCTTTCTTCAGCTTCCCTTTCTATCTCTAGTTCTCCCTTTCAGTGTTTTTTGTAATTCTATCAACTCCCTCTTGGCTTCTCTTTCTATTTCTCTCTGATCCCTTTCCCTAGCCTGTTCTTCATGAACATAATTTATAAGGGTCTGCCCCTCATAGCCCAACAGTTTCCCAAGTTCCACAATTTCTTTCATTGATGACATTTAAAAAATCTGATATGACCAACCAAGAGTGCACTACTATGCAGAAAATGCATAATTACTATAATTTCAACAAACAAACCGTTGTAACAAGATAACCGGGTGGGATTTTTCGGATTCACAACAGAACACTTTTGATAGTGATATAAATAAAATGTTTAATAATGGATGACTTGCATGAGCAATTAATTATGAATATGTGCGTGTATATATAATCCAGATATTGGATTTAATTAGCATAAGAACGCACAGACTTAATGATGAAAAATACAAATAAATTAATTTAGCAAATACAAAGACAAGGGGTGAATGGTTCACAATGATTTGACAATGAAACAATGGATATAGTTTACTCCAGTAGTAAACGATGTAAAATTTTACTTGTGTAGTAAAATGCATTCACTCAGGTAGCAAAATTATGGTGATAAAAAAGAGGGACAGATATACAACTCATCTTTACAGTCTCGAAAGATACACTGGGTTTTACGAATCCCAAAATAAGCCCATGGCTAACAAATTGCATGTACGGAGATACACTCCGTCATCAGTACACTGTTTCAGCTCCACAGCTGCTACAGTTCAGCTTCACAGCTGCTACATACTCCAAACACTCGGAATACTTTGAACACTTGGATCACTCCAAACATTAGACCCTCCAGACACCTGGGACATTAGACACTCTGGACACCCCGGACATTAGACCCTCTGGACACTCCGGACATTTGACACTACACAGCTGAAAATATATCCAATACTATGTACTATACATGACACGGGCATAATAATGTAATGACGTTATACACGGTAAGTTATATAGATTACATTATCAGCACAATAATTACAGAATGACAGGTTCAAAAATAAACCTAACTCTGCTCAATAAGAATCCTACTATATTAAACAGTCTTTAAAAAAATGTAGCTTTAGATTACTAATATAAACCCCATGCTAAGTCGAAAACAAGAATAGAACTATGTGCATTATACTGCATACACCAAAGATACATAGCAACCAATCAAAAATAAACATGGTAATACAGTAGTTATAATTTATAGACTAGAAATTAATAAACTTACATACCTGTACAGCTGAAGATGTGCAAGTCCTTGAAACAGACTGTCGGCTGACAAGACTTATCAGTGTATTGTTAGGCATTTGGTTCGTCCCATTTAGCACTTCGCACGTGCGGCACGGGATGAACCAAACTCACTATTTCGAAATACAACACAATATACATAAATCACCCTCGGGTATCGTTGTACACAAAAAAAACGAAACCCAAATACATGTATTCAATAAATAAAAGAGTTTCATTCTGTGACAACCATAATTTCCTTCTCAGAAGACAACAAAAACATGGAATGTGTACAAAAGAAATAAAGTAATGTTATATTTCTACTTAACCTCACTGTCTTGTCAAGAATGCCTGAAACACACAAAAGATCATACAAGAATACTGTAAAAAAAATTGTAGTGCTCTGTTAAATCTGAGATGATCCCACTTCTGACACAATTTGTAACAAGATAACCAGGTTGGATTTTTGATTTATAACCAAACACTTTTGATGGTGATACAAATACAATGTTTAATGATGAATAATTTGAATGAGAAAAGAATTAATGATTAACATGTGTGTGTGTGTGTGTATGATCCAAATATTGGACAAAATAACTTAATCCATATGAACCTAATAATGTAACAAATGAAAATACAAGTATATGACCTTACACAGTACAAGGACGAAGGTAAATGATCCATAATAATTTCACATGATGAAAAGAATGATGTGTTTTACTCAAATAGTAAAAATTAATTCACTCAAATAGTGACAGATGAGGTATTTTACTCAAGTAGTAAAATGATGAAAATGAAGGGAAAGATATCATACGAAATATCTTTATTATCCCAATACACTGGGTATTACAAACCCCAAAATTAGCCCGTGGCACATTACACACTCCATCACCAGTCAACTTGGCTACCAGTCACACTAGTCATTCAAGCAGTCAGTATTCCAGGTAACACTGGACAACAAATTTTTACAAAAGTCATGTTACTGAAATAAAATTAGTCAATTCTTATCAATTTTTATGTGCTGAACACGAATATGACAGTCAAATTGCAAAATTGGCTCTAGTTTTTTTGTAATCTGCAAGAAATTAATGTTTACATAACGAAATGCATTCCAATAGTAAAAGGTCAACTGTAATAGCCTACCTATAAAAAATCAAGTCATTGACTACATCTTAGATTTCTTCGCCTGTCTCTTGTACAGCTGTTCGGGAGCATCTCTGAGGAGTGTCCAGCAGTAGTCAGCCAGCATTGTAGTGGACCATTTTCCCTGGTATCTTTGTTCCATTGTTGCGATATCTTGATGAAAACGTTCGCCGTGTTCATCACTAACAATACCACAGTTGCTAGGAAAGAAATCCAAATGGGAATGAAGGAAGTGAATCTTTAGAGACATATTGCAGCCAAGTTTCTTATACTTCATCAACATGTCTTCTACTAGTTCCTTATAGTTTTCTGCCCTAACATTTCCGAGGAAGTTTGTAGAAACTAGGCGAAAAGCATTCCATGCTTGTTTCGCGTCACCTGCCAGCAAGTTGTTGAACCGGTCATCTTTGAAAAGCTCTCGAATCTGAGGACCCACAAAAACTCCCTCTTTAATCTTTGCTTCGCTGAGTCGAGGGAATTTTTCATGCAGGTATCGGAATGCTGGCAAAGTCCGGTCAATGGCTTTCACGAAGTTCTTCATCAAACCTAGTTTGATGTGAAGGGGTGGTAGCAAGATTTTCTGAGCCTCAACCAGAGCTGGGTGTTGGATATTCTTCTCTCCAATGGCTACATTCTGCCTGTGAGTCCATTCCTTCCTCATGTAGTGCATTTCCCTTGCTCGGCTATCCCACTCGCATAAGAAACACATGTATTTTGTATATCCTTGCTGCAGTCCCATTAAAAGGGCAACTACCTTCAAATCACCACAGAGGTGCCAGCTGTACTTGTTATACTCAATGGAATTCAGTAGCTGCCTTAAGTTATCGTATGTCTCTTTCATGTGGACAGCATACGCTACTGGAATAGATGGAAGAATGTTTCCATTGTGCAAAAGCACAGCCTTGAGACTCAGTTTCGAAGAGTCCACAAATAGTCTCCATTCTTGTGGGTCATGAGTGATTTTTAAAGCATTCATGAGGCCCTCAATATCGGAACAGAATATCAGATTACTTTCCTTTCTGAAGAAAGGCTCCAATTGCTGGTGGCGCTTTCGATATGCAGTAATTGTGACATCTTCTTCTAGAAGATTCCATTGTTGGAGTCTTGATCCTAGCAATTCTGCCTTGTTCTTTGATAAGTCCAAATCACGAATCAGGTCATTTAGTTCTTCCTGTGTTATTCTGTGTGGGGTTGATGATGCACCACAGTGAAAATCTGGATCACTGCATGCTGATGGACCAGGAGAAGAACAGGTCGACTCACCTTTGTCTTCGTCAGATGAATCAAGAGAATATTCTGCTGGAGGTTCTGGAATAGGAAGTCCCTCACCATGTGGAACTGGTCTCAATGCAGACGGAATGTTTGGGTAGACTATTCTCGACTTCTTTCGCTTCGTTATTCCGCCGGAAAGAGGAGGAACCAAGCAGAAGTAACAGTCATTTAGGTGGTTGCTTGGCTCTCTCCACACCATTGGGACTGCAAACGGCATTGATGACCTTTTGCAATTCAACCACTGTGAAAGCTGTGTTGTACATGTAGCACAGCATATATGCGGAGCCCAAGGCTTGTCTTGGTCACCAACCTTGCATCCGAAGTAAAGATGATATGCCTTCTTCACTTGAGAATTGATACTTTTCTTCTGGTTGGCAAATGTCACTTCCCCACAAATATAGCAAAAATTGTCCGCGGTATTAACACACTTTCGAGGCATTACTGTTCTTTATTGTACGTAAATGGATAAAATAATAAGTTTTATGTAACAGTAGCTTGAACTGTCTCGCACAACGTCTAAAATATTTTGAATGCTGAACCTATCTGATTGGGCTTTATATAGTACACTGCTTACGTCAGCTTCAGCAGCCGCCTGGCATTAGTGTAATAGGCCTACACATGTATAGTACACTGCTGACGTCAACTTACTTCAGCAGCCGCATGGCATTAGTATTGCATTGCATCAGAAAATGATGCAATCAACTGTGGATGATGTGAGCATGATGGTATTATGCAATGTTACATCATTATTCCGGATGTTGCTGCAGTCCTACTGGAGAAATTTACACAGTGAAACATAGAAAATGAGGTATATGAATATCTTCAAAACGAGAGCCAATACAAATTTTTCACGGTTATATTCGTGTTCGGCACACCAAAATACTACAGATTAGGGCCTTTTCAAGTCAGTAATGATTTCACTGTTGACCAGTGTAATCACCGACGACCATTCAATTCCTTGGTCAATCAATCAATCAGCACCCACCAGTCAGTAAGCAATGCCCGATCACCTACTACTCGACCAGCAACACTGTTCACTCAGCTCTACGGCTGCTATGGTTCAGCTTTACAGTTGCTACGTTCAGCTTCTATGGTATATACTCATCCACAAAATTGAACTGTCTTTTTCAGTTTCTGCCATTTTTCATTCGCTTTTTCTTTACAATGGCAGAGGAATGTAATAATTTAGAGTATTAATAAATTTAGCTTCATACAGCTTTGTGAGTGTAAGCAAGAACTGTGATGGGGAAAATGAAGAGAAGGATAAATTTGCAATTAATTTCACTCCTGGTTGTTGGTTGCTTATTTTAAATGACCATCACATCAATGTTGTTTTTTCGGCTATATCATGGGTCACATCTTGATGATATCATTGACCTCTACCCATTAATCACATGCTTACAATCTGATTTGACTTTTGTGCTGTTCAATATGACAGTGTGACTATCTGAAACAAACAGAAACATAACATCCCTGTGATCTGCATTTTACTGCAAAATATCCCCAAATCACTTTATACATAATATTATTTGTTGAAATCACTATTTGTCTAAATTATTATTTTACAAATCTAGCTAAATAATCTTCATCGTTTCTTATAACTTTATTATTGTTGTCTTTGTTATTTTTTATCATAATATCGCTTCAGTTATCTGTATTTTTTACCACCACATTGTACACACAGCTGTGTTTTTCCTCTAACACCACAGTGTAAGCTTGGTTTTGGTCCTAGGCTCCCCCTCCATATGCTTTGTAAATGATATCCGCAAAATTCATTTACACAGTCTCTTTTACAAGGAGTTATAGAGCCTATCATTAGCCACCTGTTTGTTCTTTGTTTGGATCATTGTATATATAATATTTTAATTTAAATACTTATCTTAATTATAATATGGAAGAGTTTGAGAGATTATCTAAAATCAAACATTCTAAATACAGATTTGACCCTGAAAGAGATATAATGTACAGATTTGACCTTGATCATGAACTTATATTTGTACCTGAAAGAAATGTTTCATACAGATTCGACCTTGATTGATTATACCCTGATCCATTAAGAAGAAATCTGCATAAATACCATAATTTAATTAATGAGATCAATGAAGCCAAATGTGAGTTTAAAAACCTCGGCATGATCTGTGTTTGGTCAACATTGAGGATAACTGACAATAAGATCATTGACGCGACAATGAATGATATTCGAGCGAAAGAAATTGTTGATTATCTTGATGACAGAAACTATCTTGTTCGGATAAAACTTATCAGATGTGACAATTATAACTCGATTACTGTTCGTAAATGCAAACCTGTTCTTGCTAATAACAAATTGCTATATTGAGTAAAAATTCCAAACCAGGAATATTGACTGGTATTGACCAACCATATTATACACAAGCATATCCTGTAACCGCGATTATTTATGGGATATATCTGATGAATGATAAACTCAACTTTGATGATTTAGCGCCAATAAAATTTTTGAAAATGAATTGTGTAGCCAAATGAAAAACGGAACATTTCACAAATGCGATACATGGAAATGGGTTAACGGATCTTTAACATAAAAAAATAGGTGAGTGGGCTGCATTAGTCAAGGATAAGGGAGCTACAATTAATTATGTTGCTAAGTTAGAAAAAACACTAAAATTCCCAATAATAGTAAAAACAATAAAGGAGAGATTTTACACAATTCGAGACAAAAAAAGGAGGAGCTCCGATTGAAATTATTGATCATTATGACATACGTGGACTAGCACAATAACAATATTTCCACGAAATCGAATCGTTAGATTTTACTTCGGAGATATGTTTGATTTTATTAACGAAATAAGTAAGAATGATCCTGTATCAGTGTGGTTATTTTGAAGTTCCTCCGATGATGGCCAAGGGAGACATTTATCATTTAGAATCTCTCCACAAAGAAATGAAGAATCTTGTGCAGCGATATAGCCCTGACAGTGTCAGAACTGAATAATTACTCAGCAATTGGTTTACCATTCCGTCAGTTGCTGCTCATTTTGCTCAAGAGAAAAATTCATTTAAACCATGGTTGGAATTTCTTGATATGTACAATGCAGCTTTGTCAAATATGGACACAGTGGATTGTGGAATACTAAATACGATTATAGAGATGTTATTTCAATTTATGTGGCAGCGTGTTATCCAGGAAGTTTTCTTGGTATGGGAGAGTGTTCTAAGTAGTTTAAACGATTTGGACATCCCACACACGAGATGACCAGAGTATTGATAAATGAACCTTCACCCGATTTTGATTTGACCAGATTTGCTTATATTGAGACATTTGAGTTTGCTAAAGATCTTCATCCAATTTGTTATGCCTGATTTGGTAAACATTTTTTCAGAGAAAATGTGGGCATCAGTAGTATTGTTATGATATATGCTCGATTAAAAAATACTGATATCATTGTCGGTTAGTGAAGCAGTGATATCATATCGGAAGCAAACTGAAGTTTGGTTACACAACCAGATAAGTTTAACAGAGAAAATATCAGAAACATTTCCTCATCTTAGCGAGGATGAAATTACTGACATTTTTTATATAATATATCTAAGGTCAGAGATGAAAGCAATGTTAAAGTCATGAAAGATTTTGGCATAAAAATAATCAGTAAATTTCTTCAAGGAGGAACACATGATCATAAACGACAATGTGCAAGATTAATTATTGATGATGCTGAGCTCAATTTTATAATTGCTGATACAATGAATAGAAATATGCTTATAAGTCGAGAAATAGATTTTTTGTAAGATGGAACTAAATTAGGTACAGTTGTAAGTTATACTGATGGTGAATCACCGCAATTTACTCATTTAAGATCTTCAGTGCTCGCGTATGTTTAAATAAATTTATTATCGATGATAAACAGATTTGATAAATTTGCTGTTATAGTCGCCACAGATTCTTTTTATATTGAAACAAAATAATCAGAATTACTGACTCAGTTTACAAGTACTGCTTGTGTATCATGGGGTGAATGGAGAATAAAATAAGAAGAATTACACAGTTACACTGAACCTGCTGATGTTCCGATTAAAGATATTTATCGCAAAAATAATCAGATTTCAAAATTATTATCAGCACCAGCTGTATATGATCCTGTGACTAGACATAAGACTGTTTATATAAACGGACCAGGAGTTGTGGTAAAACAACTCATTTTATTGAATAATTACAGCGGAGTTCAGTTGATATGGTTGTTTTAACACCTACACAGACTCACAAGAGAAACGAGAGAACAAGGAGTAAAATCATGTACTTATCGTAGCTTCTTTCGATGGAACAGGGACATATGGACTCCTGAACTAATGGGTGAAAAATACATTCCAAGGATTATTGTTTGGGATGAGTTATGTAGTGTCGTTAGAAACACTAAAAATATTTCTTGATTGGCTATTAACAAAAAGTACAGCTGTAATAATGTGCGGCGATCATGGTCAACCACCACCCATAGTTGGATTTTCTCTGCACAAATGGTTAAAGATTTTTGTAGATTATTATGAAGAAATAACTGATGGTCATAGAGCAAAATTAAGAGAATTTAATAAATTAATCAGACTACAACCGAATAAAATTCAATGTAAAATACTGCATGAAATAATTTCAGAAACTTCTGTGAACGATTTTCTGCAAGTGTGGAGACCAAATAATTTAATAGTGGCAAGTAGAAAGATAGTTTGTGATAAACTTCAACAACAATTATTTATATTACATAAAGAAAAGTTTTCAAATCTATCTGTACTATTTTGTTATCGACCAGCAGATACACAATGGCAAAATATCAATGTTGATATACCAGGATTGTCAGAGAAACAGAATCTCGTATTAAATGATATTGTCTTAGTTTATGTCAGTGTTGCTGAGAGCGCCATGGAAGAAACTTCGTGGACGCTAGGATATGCATTGATGATCCATTCATCACAAGGATTAACCATCGCTGATACAGTTGTTTGGATCGTTGATGATTGTATTGAATGGTCAAACTTAGTTTCTCTCGCAGTGTCTCGAGTCAGAAGAATATCTCATTTGTGGAGAGTTCTTATAAATTTTACAGAAACTGCTGGCACCAATAACGATGTTATCGACAATGCTATAGTAAGAGAAAAATCGACTTTGATCTTGATGCTGAATTTGTAATGATGCTGAAACAACAACAGAATAATTGTTGTGCGAGCTGTAACACAGTATTGTTGTGGAGCAATATTCTTAATAATCCAAGACAATTTATCGTAGATAGAAAAGATAGTAGTCTTGGTCACACATGTAAAAATGTGATGCTGACCTGTCATTGAATGTAATCGACATAGAGGTGCTGGCACCTTACAAAAGGGATCATGGTGGTAATTGTGTATCCTTGGGAATAACTTGTAATTGTTCACGTGTAAATCCACATTGAGGAGCAATTGAATTTAATGTGTAGATTGCAGGTCTAACCATAGATCATACCATGCTAGAAATGTTATGCATTGTAATACTCCAGATAGGATCAGTTGCTCTTTTTTTACCACCTTCAAGTTCACCGGTTCATATAAATATCTTACAGTAACATTACCCAATACTGGTTGTTTTGAAAAATCACGTCATTGTATTGGTATATGTTTATTTGTGATTGTGCTAATAGGTTTCATGGCAGTTGTTCGAGTGATTTCATTTAATGCAGCTATCACACTTGGTAATCTTGCAACCCATTCACAAGATCTTTTGTCTTTCTGAATCAATTCCTTTGTATATTGATATCCAAGTAACCACTCAGCAAGTAATTGATTAAATCATTCAACAATTGCCTGATCACGATGAATTGTGGTATGTCCTTGTCTGATTGTGATGTTATGTTGCTTCATCAACAACGATACTGCACCCTGAAATTCTTTGCCAGGATCAACCTGTAGCAGCTGTAGCCATCGCAAACCACCTTGTGGTCCAGATCCTTGCCGATAAATTCGTTCAAATGCAGAAACAACTTTTGTTAATAACGGCTCGGCTTTATATCTTTTTCCAATGTCAGCGACAGTTAATGTGTATTTGTATGTTGATTGACGTCTTCCAGTTTTGATAGTATCATGTGGTAAAAATAACATATTCGCCTGACGAACTTCATTTGGAACCCTGACATCAAAATATGACTACTCGATTCATTTAGAAAATGAGAGATAAATTTGCCATATTGCCTGTCGTGCTAATCATACTGCGGCAGCAACACATGTAACATTTGCTTTAGTGGCGAGTTTGCTAATCACTGCTCTACCCTTCCAATATCCTCTTGGGCTATAATAAATAAATTCCGTTATAATAATAATCAGTTGATTAATTACCAGCTCGGGAAACTCAGTTTCCTAACACAAGTTTACCTTTCATCACAGATCTTACCAACCAATTAGCTGATGATTCTCTGATAGATTTATTTTCTTCATAGAATTTAACACATGAATTAATTTCACATCTGCAATATGTCGTTGTTGCAGATCCTTTACTCGATAAGCTACATCATGAGTATGACGTGCTTGATCAATAGCATTTATTGGATACTCTCCTGGTTTTGGCTGATCAATGCTATCAAGTCTGATATCAAGTCTGTTACCCAGGGACCGCAATAATTATATCCTGGAAGATGTTTTTCTCCTAGTTATTTAGCCCATGGAGTTCCTGGTAATTTTCCAAGCCCCATCTGTAGACGACCTCAATGGATTTATTAATAATTTAGTAGTATACAATGACATAATGCTGGACAAGCAATCAAATCCAGCTAGAATATTTTTTCGAGGAAGACGCAAAAACACAGATGTGATTTACATTACTCAGCGATATACACAAATACCAAAAGTGACCAGAGACAACTGTAATATTTTAGTTGTATTTAATGGTGTTAATATTTCACATACTCTGCAAATATTCATTAGTCTTGGTGTAACAGGGACATGGATACATAAATTTAAAAATTTCTTTTTGCGAGCACAGTCAACCCCACACAGATTTATAACAATAAATTTGTACAACCCCTGATCATGTTATCATATAGGCCTTGATAACATTTTTGGATGAGACTGAAAATTATAGCAGCAGAGGGGTGCAAACTCTCCTCCTGCAGGTAAGTTTGCCCTCGGAGAAAGCTTTTATTTTCCAAAATGGAGCCTTCCTTCTTGAAAGCTTTATTTTTCAAAATGGGACACACACACCCCCCCCCTTGAGGTGGGCTCGCCCTTTCTGCTGCTTCATTATAAAATGGCATTTGTAAAGATTTATAAAATTTGTTTGAAACAAGCCATGCACCATGTACATGACAGAAAATGCACACGTCTTTCAGATCATACAGTTCGTCTTAATTTCTTGGTTGCTGATAAAACTTCACCATAACTGTTCATAGACAACACACTGAAGAATTAAAGTCAGTATATGAATGAACTAAACCTTTTTTCAACAAAATCGACACAGCCAACATGCAGGTGCATCTATTTTTAGAAAGAGGGGTTTTCTAACTGTAACCACTCACATTATAGCTTTGTTACAAGAATCAATTGATAGGATTGCAAATGTTTTTTTTTTATTTGTCTACTTGATGAAACATTAGGCATTGGTTAAAAAGTATTTTCTTTGCTGTTTTGTTGTTTGTTTTTTTTTTCTTCGTATTTTCACAAAAATTAGTAAACTCAAAATACAACCTTGACCTTACAGCATCTTGTCGAATTCCACAACTTACATAGCCTTGTCCCATATATTTATGACCTATGTAATTGCATTTTAATGCTAAATCTTTAATAGCTTAATATTTAGTCACAGCTTTCTTACAAATTGTATATTTTCCTGAATATATTGGCCCAATGGTTTACAAAAAGAGACAATCTAATAGGCCTATGGCTACTTCCCAGAACAGCGATGTCCATCATTACAATTCCAAACAGATTTTTATTAAGAAAATAATGTACACACGGCAGTTAAAATGTTCATGTTACTGATTCTATTTTAAAAAATCAAATTGCTATTTACGTAAATTTATGTTTCGAAACACAAGTTTGTATGTTTTTATCTACAAAGGATAACTTACGGAAATCTGGCAGTAATAGTTGCTAACTTACTCAGGAAATGGTTAATGGTCAATCAGCTATCAAAGCACATGCCTGTGAATGTGCAAGAGATTGTTTGTTGGCATAATTGATATCAACACCAACTATTTGATGGCTTGAAGTGTACATTTTGCCTTGGCTATACATAACATAACACTGGAACTATAACCTGGCCAAGGCGAGGGAGCATCTCAAAAGGGATGATCATTCAATATTATTCCAAAACAAATCACAGAGTGAAGTCGTTTTCACTTTCCTAACAGAAGAAGGCGAAGTTTACACTTTTTAAGTCACCCATTTCACCTGGTAGCATGACCTTTGTTCCACTTAAAGATCCTTTTGTGAAATGTAACATATGTAAATTATGCATAATAACTTATATCTGTGTAAGTGCCCTTAGCCACTTTTAAGTTTCATACAACTGGCTGCTTAATGATCCAAAAGCTGTTCAATTGTCGAAGATAAGATAATGAAACTTTTTACCCTGTAAAAATACAGCTTGTGGGCATATATTGTACCGTAAGTATCATATGTCAGCAAGATATGGGTCACAGATGAAGGTTACTCACTTTTTGAATTGAGAACTTTACTGAAGAAACTTAACATTTTACATCAGAGCTTCTGAATCATTTCATTATGGTCTTTTCATTCAATTTTAAGAAATAGATCAACATTACTTTTTATCAGGGTCCCAGAAAAGAAATTCTCAAAGATAGTGACTTGGTCTATTCATTCATCATAAACTTGAGGCTGTATTACATACCACACTTTTATAGAATTTTTTTCAATGCCAAGCTTAAAAGATGCATGCTGAGTTTAATGCTTAACACATTAAACCATTAAGCAAAAAATGACTTTTTACCTACTTTTACCAACTGGTTTCTATTATATCTGACTTTTACTCGTTTCTAAATTATATTTCATCTCAAACTAATACATGTAATTCATTGTTTTATTGCTCAGTTATATATTTCTCAAGTTTCTTCTTTCAGAAGTTGAGTCCATTTGGGCTCAATTCAACCTCCAAAATATGTTACACTATAGGTTTGTGTGTGTGTGTGTGTGTGTGTGTGTGTGTGTGTGTGTGTCTGTGTGTGTAATACCTGGCAGATTCATTTTTTGGATAGTTAAGTAGTTAATCTGTTTAAGACTCCCATATATTGCCAAGTGATATCTTCCACTATTCTTATGTTATGTTTGCTCTTAAAATCCCTTTTAACTTGTATTTTTACTTATATATGGGTTACATGAAGATTTATTAGTACTTTCAAATTTAGAATATTTTGTAAAAGAATAACCTGGCTTTAAAGATAGGTCCATGCAAGTGCAATGTGACAAATTGAAGACATGATGTATAACTATGCCAAGTTTTGTTTATTTATATTAAGACTTTTCAAGTTAAACCCCTCCCCCCCCCAATTAGTAGTGTTCACCTTTGAAGTTGTTGTTGTTCTTGTTGTGGGGTTTAATGCCATTTTTCAGCACACAATAGGCTATACATGGTGGCCAGTATTATGGTGGAGGAAGAAGCCGTGAAAACCCCGGAAAGAACCTTTGAAGTTAAAATTGTGAAAGTGACATATTAGACACCATTGGATCATACAGTACATATAGATAACAATTTATCAATTTTCATACCACTATCTTTATCAGTTTCAAAAGGGATCATGTATAGAAAACTTAACCTTTAAAACGAGAGTGAAAAGTGATGTTTAAAATACCCTCCATTTATTATGTGTAAATGTACAAAGTATCAAATAATAAATATGAAATATTAGATTCATTACACTGACAACCAATTTCTCACTCAGTAACAAGAAGTCAGATTGCTTTTGTTGAGGCAGAAAGAAAAACAACAACCATTGATGTGATGACTTCAGCATCAGTGGTTGTATCTTCACAGTGCTTATTAGAATAAAAAGAAAAAAGAAATCAAAATTGCTAACAAATACACAAGTTATTTTTAGCACTACTGGTCATAGACCAGAATAACTTGTGAGATGGCCTGTTGCCTATTGACTAATGTCTACTAAATTACCTTGAGGGTTGCCATGAACCTTAACACAACAATCATTGCAAGGTCTAGTTGGTCCAACATGAAAAAGGTGTTTCTCAGATATCTAATGTGGCTGCCATTGTGAAAATTTTGTTGCTTCTCATCCAGAATGATCATGTCAGCATGGGATTTTCACTACAAGACTTTTTATGATGTCTAGTTGGTCTTGAATGAAAATGGGGCCAGTCCAACATCCATCGTAGCTGCCACAGCAGCCAATTTTGAAAATCTTCTTGTCACTACTCTTCTGGAAAGGAAAGTCATATCAACATTAAGTTCCACCAAATGACCTCTAATGATGTCTAACTGATCGCATAAAAAAATGGTTATGTTTTAAGATCCATTTAGACCACCATATCAGCCATCTTGAAAATCTCATTTCAGTAGTCCTCAAGATGGAAGGTCATATCAACATATCATTATGATATCTAGTTGGTCCTAAATGAAAATGATGCTAATCTGATGTACAAAATAGCCAACATGGCAGCCATCTTGAAAATCTTTATAAATACTGCACCTCCTGAACAGACAGTCTTATAAGCATGATGTTTCACTGGCTAAGTTTTTAAGGTGTCTAGTTGGTTTTAAATGAAAATTGTCAATCAGGTGTTCAGTATGGTTGCTGCATTGGTCATCATGAAAATTGTATTACAGTGTCCATCTTGAAAATCTTATCACAACTCCTACATGGAAAGTAAATATCAGTATTGGGTTTTCACCAGAAGACTTCTTGTGATGTTTTATCAATGCTAAATGAAAATGGTGCCAACCTGACAAGCAAGTAAAAAGAATAAATGGCCTCATCTTGAATTCCTTTAAATTCCTTTCAGGCTTGAAAGAGTCTGTTTAAGGGACTCTTATTGCAGTGACTGTTATATTTCAGTTAATCATAAATTCAATGCTATCTCTATGTATTGTACAGTTTATTTCATTTAAACACACTTCTAGCAAGACAAGATATTTACACTGAAGTTTGACCTTCCATTCACCACTTGAAAAGGAAAACCCAATTTTGATAAATGCATCTCCTCAAATTCTGAAATGATCAATAATGAAAAAAAAATGTATTCCTGAAACCATAAATGAAATCGACAAGAAGATGATTTAAATGTGAATGGAATGCAAGTAGAGTCCAGACAAAATGCAAACAATTGCAGATTAGATAAACTGACCCATGGGTGGGTGTGATCATGTGGGGCTTATATTCTTTAAATTCAGGATTGCAGATCAGTAGTTTAAATATTATTTGTCTGCTCTCTGCAACTCAGAAGCTTTTGAAGATGAAGGTTGAAACTTGGTATAGATGTATCTTGCATAGAATGTAAGATTTATACCTTTTGTCAAGGTCATAACTTTGTATGGGCAAGGTCACAGATGTTACTTTTTCCAACCCTTTATGCTTTCTTACACAAATGGACTTAGAGCATTTAAATTTAATACACATATGCATGTTACAAGACAGTATGTTATGTATTACATTCTGGAGGTTATGATCAATGTTTAACATGTTTAATTTTTTTTTTCTTTCTCCCAAATAATTCACTGAATTCAGCATTTGAAATCTTGTATTAAGCCAGTGGACTAGTTGTGATATAACTTCGTAACAATCGCTTCATGCAGGGTCATACCAGATTTAGACAATAGCTTTTTAATTTTTTGGATTTTTGGAACTTAACATTTAGTAGGTTTCACTGTCATGAATCAAGTTTTATTGGTAATGCTTTAATGGAGTCAATAGAGATATTTGTAACGGTAAAGTCACCATGGACATCCTTAAATCCTCAAGCTGTTATCTAACACACTTTTGAGGTTTTTTTTTGCAATGGCAAAATATGCAATTCTCCAAATGATGACTTCACAGAGTCATGACATGGCAGTTACTTGTAAATTGGCTATAGCTCATAGTGAATTGTACTGCCACAAATTGTTATTGGTTGATAGAATTGTGTTTTGGGGGTTACCTCATTGGCAGCACTATAGATTCTTTGCAATTGGTTGATATATTTTTAGTATCTGCTTTTTGTTTTTGAGAAATAATGAGCAATTGTTAGCTCTACTGGTTATAGACCAGAAGAGCTTATGGAATAGTCTGGCATCCATCATCTGTCCATCAGCACAATATTATCTGGAGGATTGCCAAGAAACTTGATATACACACATTGATCCTAAGATCTAGTTGATCATAAAAGAAAATGGTGCCGCTTGGATATTAAATATGGCTACCATCATGATCCTATTGAAAATCTTATTACCACTAGTCCTCATACATGAATGGTTATATCAAGATTTTGTTTTCACTGAAATACTTATGATGTCTGATTTTAGTAAATGAAAAAGATGCCAGTCTGACATTCACTATGGCCACCATGGCAGCCATCTTGAAAATCTTGTTATTGTAACTCCTTCTGAACAGAAGGTCATATTGACATGGGGTTTTCACCAAACAATTTTGTATGATGTCAGGTTGATTTTGAATGAACATGGGGTGACACTCCTGAATGGTGGTTGTATAAACATTAGTATTTCACCAAAAGATTTCTTATGATGTCTTCTTGGTCCTATATGAAAACTATGCTCATCTAATATGGTTGCTACAGTGACCAGTTTGAAATTCTTGCCTTTACTTCTTCTGAAGGAATGGTTATATCATCTTGGAGCTTTAATTCACTTATTTCTTATAATGCTTTGTTGTTCCTAAGCTGAGCTGACATCCAATACGTGGCCATTTTGAAAAGCTTGTTTTCACAACTCCTTTTAAATTTAAAGTCATTTTGACATGGAGTTTTCACTAAAAAGTTTCTTATGGTGTCTAACTAACCGTCAATATGGCCACTGTGGTAGCTAACTTGAAAATATTATCTCGGCTTCTTCCTAATGGATGGATTTATCAATATGAAGTCTGCTTTTTCCAAAATGAAAATGGTGCCAATCTGATGTCCATTATGTTGTTACGTTTATCTGATTTAATTCATATTTATTTTAATTTATTTGTTTGTCAGTTTTAAATTTTCTATTCTGTTATATGATATTATTATGTAAATGTATTCATGGGGATGATATTTTCCAGAAAATTATTCGACCTGAATCATTCTTTCGTAAACACCAGGTGTTGACCTAGATCCTGACCTTGATCCAAAATTAGTAGCAACCATGTAAATAAGTTCTATTTTTATTTTAAAATGATTGGTTGTTGTCAAGGTCATGATTTAAGATATAAACAATATATTATTTTTTATTCTCGGAGTAAAATCATTGGTCTAATCAAGGCCATATTCTGTGGATGTGACCTTATTTTATATGTAAACACTGTCATGTGGCCCTGTGTTTCACAATTCCGGTTTTTCCATTACTGTGCATTTGTTAGTTTTAATAGAGATGCATAGAGAGAGATGTCTCAGTTTTGTGCTTTTTACACTGATGTCAAGTTATTTTGTTGTAGCCAGATTTTGAGTTATAATTTTCTCCAGCTTAGTTGGATTTCGAAAGGATTAATTCTTTTTTCTCTGGAAATATTTTGAGGAGTGCTCACACAGAAATTTTGGAAAGACATTGCTTACAAATTTAATTTGGATTTTCAACACCGGAGTGTCATTATTTGTATTTCTACATGGAACTGTAAAACAAATTTCAGACTACAGTATATATCATCATCATCCATCTTGGATTTTCCATCAGGATTCGAACTTGAAATTATTAGAACATTTATTACTTGGACTTGCAGTTTAATTTGTGGATTATTCTTGGATAATTTTTGGATTTGATTCTTGAAACCATAAGTTCTTCTCTTTTTTTCTCTTCATTTTTACAGAACTTTTCCAGGGAAATAAATTATTGTATTTTTCAAAAGCTTGTTGTTTTCATTCTTTCTGTGTCACTGTTTATTAGAGCCCAAACACATAACAGTGTCCAATGCAGAAGCTTATTTGAAAATCTTATTATCGCTGAAGCAGCTCAGATATAATTTCAACACTCAGCAGTTAGAAAGAAGAAACAGTCTTACATTGGATTCCTGGAAATTCATTTTTGACCATTAGAGTGTCAGTCCATTTGAGGGACTCTTGTTAACACATTAACCTCAGGTGACGAGTTATCGTTGTAGGAGGTAGTAGCCTACTGCCGAGGTCTGTAGCATCAAGGTCATGTATGATGCACTAAAGTGGGTGGTATTATAGAAAGGTAAACAGATGTAGCTCTACAATGGTACCATATAATCTGGAAATTTTATTTGCACTACAAAAAACAGACAGAGAAACCTCATTTTTTGGACCTGATTTTTTTTCCACCCAAAATTCACCCATGGTCAGAATCCGATTTTGTGTCCGGATTTGAGAATTTTTAGTCTAAGATCTAAGGCAGACTGGTATAAACTGCAGACAGACAGTTGAACCTTTGCAAAAAGTAGAATAAGATGGGCATTTGGAATAAAGAGTGGTCAAGATATGAAAATAATGGGTCCTTTAAGCAAAAAATAAAAAAAAGAACTCCAACTTTTACCTTCTGCTCATGCGCGAGTCAAATAGCCAATGAAAAATGACGTTTCTAATGCAACTAGGCATTAGGTTATTGGAAAATCACCTGGAAGTTGATGTATTGGGATGTATTCAGAAATAGCTTTCAAAATGTGTTTCCTACTCAAATTTCAGGCGAAACCGACAAAACCTCTGGGGGTTAATGTGTTAAGTAATGTTAACAGGAATAGTTATTTTAACATATTGTATTAGATTTAACTTGTTAGTAGGCTCATCTGCAGTTGTTTGGTTTCATAAACAAACATCTTACAATCTGTTTTCACTTTCTACAAAAACTACAGGGGAATCTGCAGCTAAATCAGATCAAAGTAAATGTTCATTAAGCTTACATACTAAAATATCTTCCACATTATTAATTGTGAACTGAGGTCAGATCAATGAGATAAAGCAAACTTTCCACTTTTTCACAGTTTTGTACTAGTTATGTGTTCTTCAGTAGAGTTTCAATTGATAGGTAATAGATAAGTGCACATATTAGAGTCCTACCCTCTCTTGCAGATAATTCTACAATTACAACCTTTGATAAAATGAAAAATATGGAGACATATGCTCAGGCAAAAGAGAAAGGTTCCAATAAATACAGACTTCCCGAGACCAATACTACTGCAACAGAACAAGGTAATGAACACAGTTACTACATTCAATTAAAAGCTTACTTACAAGATTTGATGTTAGTAAAAATGTGTTAAGTTGAAACCTCAAATGTAAATTCAGTTTTAAGAATAATTTTTCACTACACCTAAAGCTCTGGAAATTTGCAAGATGTATTTTACATTAGTATGGCTATAGTACTTGTGTTATTATGCAATGATCTTTATATAGCTTTTGAATTTCTGTATAGAGTAAATCCTTTAAGATTATAAGATACCCTCATAATGACATAAAAACCTCTTTATGATGAACAGTTATTGTAGCTCCATTTCGTTTGAATGACATTATAGTTTGTAGGGGTTGGCTTCTTCCAAAATATATGTATACAGTGAACATTAGGTTGGAGATTTCTTAATTCTCACACTTCTTTTATAGCTAAATTTTCAAGTCTGACTTGGAGAGGGTTTCTACAAATAATTAAATATTATAATATATGAAAGTCAGTTAACCAATGTTGAGGAAAGTCCACAAAAGTTTACTAGCTATGGATAGTTGGGAACTTGAAATGCATACTTGTGCCAGCTTATCTGATCAAAATTTAAATCGCAGAGCAAATATGTTAGTCTCTATTATCCACACCACTAATAGCTGTGATTGAACAAAGTATCAGCAAACACATTTTTATGGAATGTCTTTTTTATCCAGTGTCTGGTAGAAGAAAGCGTGCCACTGACAATACATTAGTGTATGATGTGGGGATACAGTCATGTGATGGCCTACGTAGTGATCAGTATTGTAATGGACCTCTAGATCCAGGTAGTACATACAGGTGAGTAACGTAATCTACCTCGTTGAAGTACAGGAGTGCTATTGTAAAGTTTCGAGTTGGTGTCATGGCACCTTTGCTTGGTGACAGGGCTAATTTTATACAAAAGTGTATGTGCTCAGGGGTATAAAAATCCATTGTCCAGGAGCCTGGGCTAAAAAATGAATGCCAGGTAACCATTTTTTCCAATGTAAAAACCTAGTTGAGCAACAGAAAATTATTATTAAAAAATGATCATGTTAAAAATTGTAATGGAATTTTATGTATTATGTATTTTCCAGCAACAGACATTTGATCATTAAACTTTCAATATGGGAACCTACAGCAGGGTACCAGAATTTCTCAACATACAGTTGGATGATTGTTTTTGGCAAGAAGCAATACTAATCCACATGTGTCAGTTGCTCATTATCAGATTAAATCAGTCCATACTACCAGTCCTTACAGGTGAACCTTTTAAGAAACAAGACTTTCAAATATTAGTCTTTTCTCAGCACACAACATATAGTAAAAGTATCTTTCATCTTTGGCCTGACACATTTAAGGTTGATGATCTTGATTATACTTTCTAATTGGTGTTTTAAAGAAATCAGCATGTGACGGTTGTTTTTGTTGGCTAACTTGAGGTAAAGGAATATGACAAGTTTTAAGAATCAAGCCAGTCTAAATTGTTGTTGCATGCTATAGTGGTTTGTTGGGCAGGGGTCATGCTACCAGGCGAAGTGGACATCTAAGTTGCCTAAAAAATGTAAACTTTGCCTTCTTCTGTTAGGTAAGCAAAAATGTCTTTGCCCTGTGATTGTTTTAGAGGTACATTGACCATACTTTTTTAGACGCCTTAGTTCTAGTGTTGTGTTTTAGCAAAATGTATTCATCAAGCTATCAGTAGCATGGTCTAGTTTTGATATCAATTACAGCGACAGATAAACTCTTGCACATTCATAGGCATGTGTTTTGATATCTGATTGATCACTAACCTTTTTTCAGAATAGGTAGTAGCAACTATCACTTTATGATTTATGCATCTTATCCTTTGATGATAAAAACATACAAGCTTGTGTTTTGAAACTTCAGCAATAGTATGTAAATAGCAATTTGTGTTTCAGGAACAGAATCAGTGATCTTGATATTTTGTCTGCCTCTTGTACATTATTTTTCATGTTAAAATTAGTTTCAAACTGTAAGTAAACCAGTAACGGTGTGTGTGGGAAGTACCACCCATACAAAATTCTCTAGGCAAATTTCAGACTGGTTTTTTAAGCGCTTTCTGCCTAAACCATAACTGCTAATATTAGGGGAGCTTAGGCTAATTTCAAGTAGGATTCAAGTGGATTCAGGGTGGAATTTTAGGCAAAATATGCAAATTAGTTGTCCAAATATTCTGCTTAAATAGAAAGAATCCATCTTAGATTTCTGCCTGAAATAAATTACCACCTGAAATCCCATACAAAATTTTCCAGGCAGACTTAAGGTGGATTTCAGACATGTTTCTTAAGCATTTTCTGTCTGATCATAAACTTAAAGAAGCTTGGGCGAATTTCACATGGACTTTAAGTGGATTTCTGGCAGAATTTTAGGCAAAATATGCATATTAGTTGTCCAAAGATTCCGCTTAGACAAAAAGTTCATCTAAGATTTCCGCCTGAAATAACATTCCTCCTGAAAAAAATCTCACCTGAAATTATCACCTGAAAAAAATTCTTCTTAAGGTTTCCATCTAAAAAAGGCTGCCTAAAATGTCTACATAAATATTGTCCAATAAAAAGAATCTGCTTCAGATTTCTATTAAAGTGCCTCATGATGCTCAGACATTATTGGGAATCAATGATAAATATTCAAAATAATTTTAAGAAGGATCATAAATTTTATTTTGAAGATTTAGGTTTTTCTTGTCCACATTTTCTTATATTTAAGTCTTTTTCATTTCACTGAAAGTTTGGTGAGATTTCACAAAATTTGGTAAAATTTCACTAACATTTTGACCATTATATAATATTTTACTGAAGTTTCAGTCATTTTTCAGACATTTCAAAAGGTTTCAAATAAATAATGGATATGAATTAAACAGGACTTTATTAACCATGGCAACTGCTCATATGGCCTAGTGGTTAGAGCATCCGCCTCAGATGCAGGAGGTCGCGGGTTCAAACCCCAGCTGAGTCACACCAAGGACTTTAAAAAATGGTACTAACAGCTGCCTTGCTAGGCGCTCAGCATTAAGAGGTTAGTGTTAGGACTGGTCAGCCTTGTGTCAGGATAATGTGACTGGATGGGACATCATGCTACATGTCTGCAGCATGATGCCACAGTGGTAGACATCACTATAAACTGTCATACTGCAGACACTGTATCGATATGACTGAACATTTTTAAAGCTATGTTAAAAACCTAAATCACACACACACACACACATTAACCATGGTAATATTTCAGTGTACATGAAAAAAATTATACAGATGTTATAATTATATGACATCCAAGAGATATTTGAGGTGTAAGCAGCTGTGACAAATGTTTATCATGATATAATTACTCTTATTTTACACTGAATTCTAACACAACTAGAATATTTTGATAATATAACAATAATACCACTCACGATATTGAAGGATAATTCTACTTGTGGGCCAAGAAAACTCTGCAAAGACATGACTGTCTTTGATAGACATGGGTCTATGGCAACAATATAAACAATTCCCACCAGTGATATATACTTTGTCTCTCCTTAAATTCTGGAAGTTAATCATTTTGGCATTACCTAACTTAAAATCATCCTGGTTCAATTGCTTGTCATATTTAGCACGTTAGCCACAAATGTAAAGCTCTTCATGGCACCAATAGCAAAATGCTAGTCCTGGAGTTCAGTTTTCATACAGATTGACCAATTACATTCCCATCACCTTTGTGTTCAAGCTGTTCTTATTGCCGCTCACTTTTCAAATTGTTATTCAGTCTTGTATCCCACTAAAATATTTGAATAGCCATGATTGACAAGCATGCTTATTCGCATCAGTTTCCATTAGGCAAAGATTCATTGGGCAAGTACAAACTTTTGACCAATCAGAATGCTCTTTACAGTGATCACCTGTTAAATAATATACAGAACAAATATTTATTGGAAAGCTTATTGCAGATTGGGACTTGATGGAGCATTTTTTTTAAAAACAACAAAAGGGTCCGATTCGAGAAAATCAGATTCAGGTCAGGAGAAAAGCAAAATTTTGCTTTAAAATGAAAAACAAGAAAACAGTCTTGTTTGAGGGAAGTTAAATCCAATTGAAGTTAAACAAAAATACAACAACAACAGTTTGAAAAAGAAACAGGACAAGGAAAGATCAGGAAAAAAATTATTGTTCACGAAATGAACAATGAAATTACAGAAATAGGAAATATAAATGTTGCTGAAAATCAATCAGATTGTGCAAGAAACAACAAATAAATTGTATTATATTTACTTATTGATATTTTTATTGAAATGTCAGTGATATTACAATCACAAAATATCTGTATATTTTTCAGAATTTTTGGCAAATCTCGGGGAAATTTCAATCACAAATTCTCACTGATATTTTCAGATTTAAGTGTGTATTTTTCCTTACGTTTACACATATCAATATGTTTTATCAACAGTTTTTTTTAATTCTTATCCAGTCACGTTCTCTCTCTCTCTCTCTCTCTCATAATTTCATTCTAGATGTTCTCATCATTTTCATTTTATTGGTGCTATATATCTTCTCTATCATGGTCATTTTTTTTCTATGTTTCTATTTATATTTTCAACAAGATAATCAAGTTCACTTTTTCTGTAATTACTACTCGTACATCAATTTATAATCGCTGATATAAATGCGCTAGCATGGAGGTACACAGAAATTTTGATGACACCGTTTTGTAGAATGGGACTTTGGGTAACATTTTTAGAAACCTACCATTATAAAACACACATATATACACTCATTTGCTTCATCAACAGAACCTATTTTGCATTTGGATTTCTCTTTATAACATCATTTGGTTGCAAGAAAATACAGACACACCAACAATCATTCAGTTCTTACCTTAAAATTCTGCCCCATATCACAACATATTGCAATGGTCCATTTTTTACGAAGCTCCATCTTCTTCATTGATGGAATATGGTGGAAGCTTAAATCTATGTGAATTCTAGCATTACCATTGCACAGCAGAACACAACAATATTTGTCACGATTTTTTCCCTTGGCAGTATCAATTATAGCAGCCATAGTTGCGAGGTAAAATGAACCGGTGCCTAGCTTAGCCTCGTTATGGATTCGTTGACCCATGGTTACATGAATACATTCTGAGAATGGTCTATACTGGCTATAAAGATGCCATGTTTGTAATTTTATGCATTATAGTATGTTATATATAAATAGTTTATTGGCAACAAAGAAATTAGGACGAACAGTATGATCTGAAGACGTTTTTGCATTTGCCCTCATTTACATGGTACAGGAGTTGTTACAAACAAATTTAGAAATCTTTCAAAGTACCATTATTGTGAACTTTAGAAAGTATTAAAAAATTGATAAAGGGTAGCTGATTCAGTGTAATTTGGTTACTCAGTTAAAATTTGTTACATTGTAGTTTCCTTTATTCTCTTTTAAAGTCATATTGCCAAAATAACTCTGAAAATTGTCTTCTTGAAAACAAGTATTGGTTAAATCCAGTGTTAAATGCAAATATGAATAATGGGAAATAGAGGGCATACCCACTCAAGCCAGCCTAGGTTGGTTAAATGTTTCTCAGAAAAGGCACCTAGCTCCTATTGCCTCAGAATGATATAGGTAATAATGTGTAAAATGTGCAGTTAAAACCAACCAAAGAAAACAAGCACAGGCTCTGTTTTGGTAGAATAATTAAACTGTTTGTATACATCTCTATTATCACTGTACCCATGCAACAAAAGGTCACTGTGGCCTAAATTTTATCTTTTACTGGCTTAGGTCAGGTGTATGCATTTAGCTCACTTAAGTTTCACACATACTTTTATACCTGGACTTGTAAAACTTGTTGAGGAGATATATATAGTTTGATCAGTACTAATCTACATAACAAAAATATATCATTGTCATTCTACTTTATGCATCACTGACTTTTGTGTTTTAACTCATCATGCTTGAATTACTAAGCTAGATGATTGAATGCACCACTCATTTACCTTGTGTCCATGCTTCATATTTTACTTGCTTTGGTTATTTCTTAGTAAAGCTCATGACCACATGATTTTTCCATGTTAGTAGTACTGCATACAATCTGATCCAGCAGGATGAAACTTGGTGAGGATATGTAGCTGGAAAAGCACAGCTCCCTCATTGTAGAATTATGTCATGTGGTCCATATTTAATGCTTCACTTATGGTCAAAGTTGGTATTTGATGTTCATTTCTCATTAACTCTTTTTGCTAGAAGCAAAGAAGATCATCATGACCTATATTTTATCTTTGATTAACGTTTTGCATTTAACTCATGGCCACATGTTTTTTGCATGTTATATGCATATTATCCTACTTATGGTCATGAAACTTAGTGAGGGGATGCATCTTGATAATTAATACACCCTTATTGCAAAAATAGGTATATGGTTCAGTGCCATGCTTAAAATATGTGTGTTTAAAGTTTATTTATTGGCTGCCTTTTATGTTATAATTATGATTTTTAATTGAATGCATCTCTGTTCTACATCTTTACAACCAAAGTTCACTGGGACCTATATTTTATGATTTACTAACAGGTCAAATGCATTTATTTGTGTTTAGCTCATGTCACATAGTCTTGTCCATGCTATATACATCCTAGTCTACAAAGAAAGCCCTTTCTGACCATTTCAGTCAGAAGTAAGAAATGTATTTATTCAGTGGTAAACTTTCCATATTTATGACAATACACTGCATGTTGTGATTTACCACTATCAACAGGTTAACTGTGCATTGGTTGACAGTGGTCTAAGGCACTTGGCTTTATCAATCACTGACATCTTAACTCTGCCTATGGGGTTTGAGTCTCAGGCTTGGCCAGCATGTGTATGTGAGAAAGCTTAGCTTCCTCAGGATCAGTTGTTCCTCCAGGGATTTTTCCAGGTTCTTCCTCTGCCAGATATACTGGTTGCCATGTAGAGCCTATCATGTGCTGGCATTAAACCCAAAACAGTAAGAACAAATATTTCTTGTACATGTACATATAAAATAAGCATAGGAATAAGGTGAGTGGACAACAAACTGCATGCTTTTAATGTGAGGCTTCCTCTGTAGTGGCCAATCAAGGTATTTACTGATGCATGAACTATGCCCTTAATACTGGTTGTCCTCCACTATATTAAATTTTTAAGCTTTTACAAAACAAAATCTAAGTATGACAATGTTAATAGCTTTAGAAGAACAGTTTAAAGTGTGTGTCTGTCTGTATATGTGTGAGTGTGGTTTATTGGCATGTTAGAATACAGCTGGCAATATAGTGTCAATTTAAATTGAAGTTCTACAAATGTACCGTATTTGTGGGCCTATAAGATGATACTTTTTTACCAGAAAATCTTAGCTTTGTTTTATACTCCAAATCAACTTCTGTATGGATTTTGTCTTCCAAATCACTTTATCATAGAACATAGGACTCCACATTGAGGATTTGAAATAATTACATGATCATCAGTATTAAAATTAACTTACATCAGATGTAATTGCTCTAAAGCGGCATGCATTAGTAATATACTATATGTTGTTTGTAATATACATTTTTAAATTTGATATTGGTGCATTAAAATTAAAAATTAGTAAATGAATGACCATGATAGAGACAGATTTGCATCACAGTTTTCTTGCTGCACCTCATGATCAAATAAAAATTATGCCCCATTATGAGAGAGAGAGAGACGTATTTATGATTGTATGGTAATCTTTTATTTTTCACTTACTTGATGACTGTGATCATACTTATGTACAAAAGCACAGTACCATATTCCATTATCAATTAATACCACTAGGTAAGCAATTCCTTCTAGTTATCACTTCCATTGTTCATTAATCATGTGGCTTTGTAGTGGTATGTACATGCTATTTAAATATGCTACAGCTGTAGTCCAGTTTTCTAGAGTTAACACCTGTTTGACATCAAGATTCAGGGCTGACCAGATCAGATTAGTGAGGCTGCCAATAGAGAAATGAGGCTAACCATGGGTATTATGAACATGGTACTTTATAATGAAAGGAATTATCAGGTGTTAATCATATAAATTTCTCAACCAGTGACATCTTTCGAACTTGCAGATAGGACTGACAGCAATTTAAAGTAATATATAGCATGAGCAAAGATCAAAAACAATTGCCACCTAAGAACAGAAAGAGTACATGCACTTGAAAAAGTAATCATTTTTGTTAGGAATGGAGAGGTCATTATTCTTGCAAAGAAAATTGGACATCATGCAAAATGGTCATTCTTGGGATTTAACCTAATAAATGGAGTCTGTATGGATTGTTAATATTCAAACCCTGAAAGAGTATGTTATGTATTTTCATAGTTTACATTTACTATTTAATTTATTAATTTTTTTCTCTCATTGACAAAAGCTTCAGCTATACAGATTCAATAAAATGAAGAAAAAACTACAAAGACATGGAACCTCTATCTCTCTTCTCTCTCTCATATATATTGGGCCATATTTTATTTTGATCATGAGTGCAAGAAGAAAAATGCAAGGGAATAAATATGCATTTCTCTCTGTATCTCTTTTCCCACCCACCCACCAAAATAAATGTTCAGGTCACCATCATTAAATGAAACTAAAATTACATAATACATTTAAAATACTTTGTGTGAAACAAATTAGATACTTTTAGGTATATTTATTGATCAAGACCAGAAAGATTACTGAGTTACAGATAGGATAAAATTCATGATGCTGTGAGGAGCAGTTGTTCCATTCATTTTACAGGTTTATAAATCTTTTGGACATTGTCAAACCTATAAATCTTGTCAGTATCATTACAGAAAAAAATCACTTGACCTTGTAAATTGAGGTCACTAGACATTCTCTTCATATGTAGGTGACTGGCTTGATTTTTGTTCCATTTTAATGATTTTTAAAATTCTTTTTTAATTGTTTTCAGATGTAGAGTTTGGAGGGATAATAATTTTTTCAACCCAGTACTTATCACCTGTAATTAGGTGATCTCTCTAGTGTAATTCTTCCATTAAGGTTCATGCTTAATGAGGCACCCATTCCCTTTCACAAAACTATGCCAAAGCCTTTGACAGTTACAAGCCCACACCTGTTTTATAAAAAATATTTTCATGTATGGCTCCAGGAGCTTATTATAATATAAATACTTTACTTACAAAGTTAAATATTTATATCAAGAGGCTTACATCAAAACAGATATCATCAAACTTGGTATGTTAGCCTACATCACCAAGATTTGAAGAAATTAAATTATGAAAGTATCTTTAAATATAAATGTCTACAAAGTGGTCTAGTAGTTGATTTACTTATTTTTAGCTTTACTTGTCATAGGCCAGAAGAGCTGATGGATAGTCTGTTGTCTGTCATTCATATTATTTGTCATTGCTAACCGTTCTTAATTACTTGGAGAACTACCATGAACTTAAACATAAATTCATCCTTATGTCTGGTTGTTCCAAAACAATGTTCTGCTCAGAATCTAGTATGGCCAAAACAGCAGCCATCTTGAAAATTGTATTGCTGCTCCAGACCTGCTGGATAGATGGTTATATTATCATGGAGTTTTAGCCAAGATGATGACCATGGTAGTCCATTGGAAATCTTGTTATTGCTATTCCACCAGAATGGATAGTCATATCAACAAAAGACTACTTGTGGTGTTCTAGTGGTCATACATAAAAATGGTGCCCATTTGACATCCAGTATGGGCACTATAGTGGCAATCTTGAAAACCTGGTTATTGCTACTCTTGAGTGGCTGGTCATATCATAATTGTATATTTTTTAAAAGACCTCCTATCATATCTAGTTTTGTTCTAATTATAAATTGTGTTGATCTGTGGTGATCATCATTAAAATCTTTGTATCTCTACTCCATTTGAAGGGTTGGTCTTATTAAGATTAGGTTTTCATTACTATTTAATTTATTAATTATATACTAGTTTTCATTTAAACACTTTTCACTATATATGGTTGGTTCTATTTGAAAATAATGCTGGTGTGATTTCCCAAAATCTAAAATATTGCAAAAGATAATGCTACTAAATATGTGGCCATTCCACCATGTAAAAGATGAGGAAAAGCTTCTTTTATGCAACATATAAAAATGGTGCTGATCAGACTTCCAAAATTGCTGCCTTGATGGCCATTCTGAACCAAGTGTTATATTAACATGTGGTTTTCACTGAAACACTGTTATGTCAATATATAGCTGATTCTGAATGAAAATGGTGTTCATCTGACCTCCAACACAGCACCACAGTGACCATCATGAAAATCTCGTCACTACTCTGCTTGCATGAATGATGGCATTGAGATGCAGTTTGCTCTAAAACACTTCTTAAATTATTCAGTTGATTTTGAATGAAAATGGTTCAGATCTGACACCACCTTATGTGCACTTTTGTGAAGTAGTATAAAAACCACTCCTTATGGTCAAGTCAAAGGTCATTGCTTCCATTATTGTACTTCATTGAGCTTATTAACTCAATGACTTGTATGTATATACACACACATGAATTTTGACCAGACTTTGTATTTGGTTGCATTCCAATGATGCCACTTAAATAATTTTATTAGTTCAGAAACAGTTTTATTGATAGATTTAACCAGACTATGTTTGTGGGGTATCTCTACATTGTGTGAGCAAGGTGACTAATTTTCTGTCAACATCAGATTCAAGGTCATTGGCCATAGCAAAGAATGCTGCACAGCACTTAAGGTTTCTATTGAACTCAGTTTCTCAAGAAATATGAAGGCATTTTCAGTGATGCCTGTTTTGTTAAGTCTTTCAAGGGTCAGGCATATATATGATCACGATGTTAATAGCAGATTTATATGGTGGTACATAGTGAACAAGGGATGTAATTATGGAAGAACTTTCACCCGGAAAAGTCAGTTATGAATGATCTTGTAAACCAGATTTGACCTTGGGGTTAAATTAAATAACACTTCTTACATTTTTGTACTTGTTTGGGCTTGTAATCATGGTGACTTACTTCCACATATACAAAAAAAGATGTTAACTAAACTTAGTATTTAAAGTAAAACTATTGGTAAAAACATGTACAATGAATTTGCATTTAGTATGAAGCGAATTTGCATTCCTGTTAAAACATAATAAAATGGATATAACAGATTATGCAATTTGTATGGGGTCTCCAAAGGTTATTTCTAAATAAGTTTTACTCTTGCTGTTTTTCATTTAACTTTGATATCAGAGTAAAATGTTTTGACTCCAGTGTTTTAGCTGTGCTGCCAGGTACTCAGCATTTAAAATTAATCAAAGGAGGAAAACAGAATGACATCTCTTGGATGATTATAAATTCATTATGGCCAGTAGAGCTTCATTCCCTTACAGGAACTCTTTTTTCATAGTTTTAATAATGAATCAATGCTGTCCAGTGTCATCTGTGCTCTGCCTACATACAGTATTTTAAAAAAGGGGGCAACCACATAATATCCATGATACACTTGTTGCAATTCTGATGTTCTAAATTGCTTTTGTCATTAAAATTTGTAGTGTTTGTCTGCAACATATTATCCTGATGTAATTGTCTTAAACAAATGAAACTGATAAAGGAATTGCCACAGCATAACTTGTCCATTTAAATTTATTCAGGGTCCCACTTCGGAAAACAGAAGTTTTGAGCAAATTATTCTATCTGTATTACAATCTCTTCAGAATTTATTTTTCTTCCAGAATCATAGCTTTCGTCTGCACAAGAACGTACTGCATATTATCAAAGAGTTATGGCCCTTTTATAACTCTTTCAGGTATTTCTACTCTCACATGCATACACAAATACACATGCACATATGGTGTCACTTAAGCCAATTAAATATTCTATTAAAATTAAAATACTGCTTTTAGATAAGGATAATTACTTCTTGATGTTTATTCTGTGGAGTTATGTATGAAAAAAGTAACTGTAGTAATGAATATATAAATCATCATCTGTATAATTGAGTCTTGTGATTGAGGATAATTTTATGAGTAAAAATGTTACAACATTTACAATACTTTGCAGAATTATGATGGATTTGTTATGTTGTTTGTAATTAGCTACTGACATGTTTAATATTGTGGGTACAGTGAACCCTCTCTGGAGAATTCTAACCATTGTTCAAAAATGATATAACAGGAATAGCTTCAGAGCATATAATCACCAGTAATGCCTTTCTTTTATCTAGTTCCTTCTGAACCAGAATTTCCTGTAGGAGCAGTGGTTGGAGGCATTGTAGGTGGTCTGGCAATATTGGCATTCATCATATTTTTTATTTTCTTACTACGATACAGAAGTAACAAGGGGTAAGTTGAATATACATTTACACCTTGTATGAATATTCTTGATCCAGAGTTTGAAATGTACAAATTGTTAATTGATTACTGTAAATGCAGTGCAATTCATGAAGGACATAAAAGGACAACAGAATATAGTTCTTTATGGACAATTACCATTTTATGTATAGATTTAAGAAACTGTGTTCATGAATTAGGCTTTTTATTTTGAGGTTTCCAGTAAGGAATTTCACTTCATATTTAAAAGTTATTTTCACTTTGTTTACCATTTGTACACTCAAATGCAAAATAATGACTCGATGGCAATACCAACCATGAAAATTACCACATGATTCATATCCTTGAAGCTGTCAGGAATATTTTTTGGGACCAGTTTTTATGTGCATGACATAAGGTGGAGTGGATTATGTTATGATCTCCATCCACCCATCAATCTCACTAATTTCATTTTTGTAGAATAATTCCATTATCTACAGGTATCCAGCTTTGTGAATGGCTTGCACTTCTCTGCGATTATAGATTAAATATTCAGATCATTATTAATGTAGGTAAGGAAGAAGCCAATTTATTTGGGGGTCAAAAGGTCAAGGTCATTGTGACATAAAGAAGAAAAAAAGTTTCTGCACAATAACATTAGTTTTGCATCACAGACCAAACTTGGAGTAAGGAAGAAATATATTGATGTTTGGGTCTAAAGGTTAAAGGTCAAGGGTGCTGAGTGAAGGAAGAAAAATGGTTTTTGTTTAATGATTTTTGTTCTTGTCTACATACCTTGAGCAAATGTTGTGGAGGTTGTACACTTTATGTATGGAGGAGGAATATTGATTTGTGATGAAAAGGTCATTTTCACTATGAAACTTTGTAGATGGTGTACGTTTAAGTTAATAAATTTCAGAGATTACAGTCATATTAAGCCTTTTTTGCATTTAATGTATTACATTCTACAGCGAGTACTGTTAAACACAAATTAAGAATATAATATACCATTCATGGTGCATTTGTTTACTTTTATCTCTCTCTGTCCATAAAGCCAAGTGATCATATCATATGCTTTGCATTGGTTGTGCATCAACAGTTGCTAATTTAAACTCCTTTTCGTGAACCCCAGACTATATTCAAACAAATGTTGCAGAGAGCACTCATCATCTCACTAAAAACGTATAATGACCTCTTCTAAAACAGTTGAACTTGAATTTTTGATCAGATTTGACTGAAGGCATCCAAGTTGGAAAACCTTTTATATATATAATGAAGCTGAGCTGCTTTCAAATGTCATCACTGAAAATCAGAACAACCTTTAAATCGCTTCTTCTCAAAAAGTGCTAAATAGAATTTCAGCAAATGAGGAATGTATGGTGAGCATCTTCATTTGTACAACTAATGCTAATCTACCAACAAATATGACCACAATTCTGAAAGATTTAGAAAACTTTAGTGGCTTCTCAAAAACTGCTAAACGGGATTTGACAAAAAACATCCTGCCATAAAGGGCATTTAAGTTTCTTCTAGTGAAGCTGACCTAATATTAAATATGACAGACATTACTAAAATAGAAAAATCCTTTAACTCATTCGGCCCTGGAGGTTTTTGTCATTCTCATCTGAAATGTGAGTAAGAAAGACATTTTGGGGGCTATTTCTGAATACATCATAATACATTGACTTTCATCAGTTTCTCCTTTAGACTAATACCTAGTTGTATTGGAAACTATTCTTCTTCACCAGAATGGTTCAGGCAGTTTTGATTAAACTTGTTAGGACTGTTCCTTAGGATGCTGTGCCAAAATTATGTTCAGATGGCTTCCCCATATCAGTGCAACTTCCAGAGCAGCTAAGTGTATAGCATACAGATGATACTCATTTCCCATCAATTTTGACTTTATTTATGACTTTCTCATTACAACTGCCCACATCAGACCATTTGATTCCTGGGGGTGATTCATAACATAAGCAGTTTTACATTCATACAAAAGATGCCAATACACATAGTCCAGCTGTGGTTACTCATAGTAGAAAAATACTTAACATTATATCCAGTAAATAAATACCAGCCAGATAGTAAAAACTTGTCATAATATGGGTATCTTTAGAGAGGCACCTGTCCTATTATCGCCACTAAATTTACCTTTAGACTAATGTATTGTCAGGTGAGCAATATCAGGGTACTTTGACCACTTATTATTATTGTTAATTTGGTGTTTTTGTTTTGTATATTCTTTCTTAAATATGCCTACTTCAGATGGCTTAAATCTCAAGCTTAGTTTTCACATTAATATTCATTTTTGGACTTCTATCAAATATTTTAGAATTTTTTTTAGATTCAGTCATAATTAAGTGAGAAACTCAATAATTCCAAGATCGCTTTCCATTCTTCATTGGGTTCAGTTCAACAAAATGATATTCTGGTGCTAACAAATGCCTTTAATATGGAAAATGAAAAACAAGTTATATCATTCTAGTTTTCATAGCAACGACATGCAGTATGTAATTATTTTTAAGGAAAAGGGCCAGGAAGGCACTAGATGACAGTAATGATCCTTCTCACATGGAGAATTTGGTTAAAATAAAGAAGCAGAGGTAAGAAATTGCTTTTGTTGGACACTTAAGATGGGGAGGGACTATAAAAGGTGAATTAACTGAAGTACAGTTTTCAGAATCACCACCACCACCGAATAATGCTTGTGATATTGCCAATTCTCATATGATTAGCTTTTTGTTCAATAGATTGCTAAAACTCCTAGCACATTCATTATGTAAACTTATCTTTTGCAGACTTGTGATAGAAATATGACAGCAAAACTGACCTAGTTTCTAATTGAAACTTACTTTTTGCGTATGTACACATGGATGGATATTAATTATAGTTTGCATAAATGCATCAGATGCTGCTGCAGGTGTTGAATTGGTTTAGGTTATTTTATTGATAATGTTAGAAGTTCCATACTATACATATTATTATGTGTCATTAATATCCATTAGTGTTAAGATAAATTGCATCATCTCAAGTTACATAGAACAGTGCAAACGGAGATAAGGGCAAAGCCTAGCCAGAACATTTTTATCTTGAAGCAATAACCAAAACATTTTGAAAATCTTTGTACATTTACTAGGTCTGTTTGCTTTTGATGTTATTTTTCTATTCTCAGGCCCATCAAACTATCTAACTTTGCTGAATATGTCGCAGATTACCACAAAGACAGCAACCTAAAGTTTTCTGAAGAGTACGAAGTAAGTAATACAAATTGTATTGTCTGTAATATTTGTACACGTTATTATTTATTAATGTGTGCACATATAAATAAGTAGATAAATTAATTATCATTTTCCCAAGTACCTAAAATTTGCACTATTTTATAGGAAAAATGTACTTATGACAAGTTCGGTACATTCATCTAGGCTATTACATCATCAGCCTGTGTTGCACTTTGGTTAGATTTTCAGGGCAGCGTCTATAATTGTACCTCTGTTCCCCACTGATCATGATATTGGTATGTGTTAAATTCTGCAGAATGCTGTAATTTTGGGGTGGGAGGATGTCTCCGGGCTCACTACAGATGCAACACTGGTCTCTCTTATATAGAATCTTCAGTTGTTGGACTTAACTTTTGAAATCATAGCTGTTATTGGCAGATGACACTGTCAGCAATCCTATGAACATTGGAAGAGGTTGATTAATATTTATTTTGCATATCTGCAGCATCACATTAAGTATTTACCATGAAAACACTAAACAAAGAAGATATACAATTCACTCAGATTTTGTAAAACAGCCCATATAGAAAAAAGCAAAATTATTGGTAAAATATTGTCTGGTGGTCATGTATGAAAGACATATCATGGTATATTTCATCTATTCTTTGAGTTAATGATGACTGATTTCATATATTCACACAAACAGTTTGATGTATTTAAAGTAAAAAATGTATGTAAGGTAGAGAATTTTATGTCCATCCATTCATCGATCTGTAATATGCCAATATTAATTCTGCACATAGCTCAAGTTGTCCACCATCTTCAGATAACAAAGCCTTTAGATGACCTACATTTGGGTAAGGAAGAACTCTGTTAATTTTGGGGTCAAGAATCAAAGTTCAAAGTCACTTGTACCAATAGAAGAAATATGTTTTCCTCATAATAACATTAGTACTAAATCACAGACCTGATCCAAACCTTATGGATCACTTGCACTTGGGGTAAAGAAGAAGCCTACTGACTTTGATGTCAGATGTCAAAGTGAAGAAAAGAAAAAATGGCTTCTGTACATAAATTTCAGGTATCAGCTGGGTACTTTCAACAAGGTAATGTGAATGACTTACATTTTGGGTAAGATAGAAGACTGTTGATTTGGAAGTCAAAAAGTCAAAGATCAAGGTCACTGGGACAAAAAGTGGGGTTTTTTTGCATTATAACTTTACTTACAGACCATATACCTTGACCATTGTTTTTGGATGGCTTGGGTTTAAGGTAAAGAAGATGCCCATTAATTTAGTGCTATGTATATTTAATTTGTATTGTTTGTTGGCATTTCTCCATGATTATGTTATGTATGTCTAAATTGTATGATTGAAGCTTGGTTAGTAATAAAGTTAAGAGTCTACCTGACTAGTGTCAATTATTTTGTAAACAACATAATTCATAGCTAATATTTTTCTGCAATTATAGATTAAATATTCAGATCATTATTATTGTAGGCAAAAATGTTTACTTGTATCTTGGTTTAGGAGATCAGTTTTTAACTTGGAAATTCTTGATCTTGTTGACAACTTAGCATGTTCTAGAAGTTTACCCTGGTTCTGATATGGTGTCTTAGCTTTTATATTAATGTTGTTTACTTCAAAATTACTCATTCCTACTTTAATATCCAAAGTAGAATTGGTCTTATTATTGTATTCAGTTTTTAATTTAGAGGATTTATTTAAATTGTTCATGGAATTACAACATGCTCACTAATACTTCTTGGACTAAAGCACTATTTTTGGATTATTGTGAATTAATTCAAGGACATTTTGGATTATATCATTTGATACATCAAGGTTTATGGCACGTCAGCACTTTCAGTATTGGAATTCATTCACATCACCACTAGAATTAATTTTGGAACTCATGCATTATGACTTGTGATTGAACATTCATGCTGTTTTGGGATTTAATTCACAATAAGTTCTGTTTAATTTTCACTTTTGTATTCTATGGAAATAAATTATTTGTTGAATTTGACAAAAACCTGTTGGTTTTCACTCTTTTCTGTTACTTAGTTTAAGAGCATAGACTTATAACAATAGGGTTCCAAAAGTCAAGGTCATTGTGCTCAAAGACAATGTGATTTCCCAGAAAAGCCTTTGTTATAAAGCAAGCTCCTTAACCAAACTTTGATGCCTTGCAGTTAAGGTAATAATGATATCTACAGACTCTGAGGTCTTGAAGTCACATGTCTTGCTCATAGGAAGTCTGATAAAAAAATAATGGTTTTTGCAAGTTTTGTTCTATTCTTAACCAAAGATAGAAATCATGGTGTTTTAACTGTTCTTTGTATTTTTCTGCACCCTGAGAATAACACAGCTTCTTACATTTTTTTGTTAAATATGAGCAAACTATCTCTTTTTTATTGAACAGACGCTAGTCACCTTCAGTGGTTGAAAAATTTTGAGTAACCTATCATTCACTTTTCTTCTCTGAAAATATGTAAAATTGTTCACACTAAAAACCTAATAAGAAAGGAGGACAACAATAAGGTTACTATTATTTTTAGTGTAGTAATGCTAGTCATGCTCATTCTAATTATGTTTTTTAATTACAATTTTGTTTGTTGTCTGTCAGTACAAAAATACTTCAATAATTGCACCTTGCTGAAAATCATCCCATTGTTTTGTGTTTCATAAATACTGTTGCATTTAAAAAGCCCTTTCTTCCCAACAAGGACTTTACCTTTTAAATGTTGTGCACCTGTCCTAAATGTTGAGAAAAAAAACTGAAGTAATAAATGCAACAAATAATGCAATGTGTTTTGGGGGAAGATCTAGACTTGTTTCATTACAATATTTCTAATTCTTTTATTAGAAATACAGAAATCTCATTTGACTGCAAATCTGTAGAGTAACCCCTTTTTCTACTATTATAAAAACATTATAACAGTAAAAAGAAAATATTTGTTATGTAGTGAAATTTTAAATGCAGATGCATACTTACTTAAAATAAGATTGACATCTTTGGAAATATGTAGAATATTTATCTTTCTTAAAAAGCTATTAAAATTAACTAAACTCTTTGAATATTCCTCTTAGCATTTTCCTTTAAATATCCTGTGTCATATATAATTTCATTATCATTCCTAAATTATAGTTTATAAGCACTATACTTAGTGTTTAATATGTTAGACCAATTATTGGTCAGCCTAGGTGGTCTGAACAGTTAAGGTTAGTAATATGTACATCTTCATGAGAAGATTCTTTGATCTGATATCCAGTATTAACAACAGAATAGTATTCCCTCCTTACAGTGGTACTCATAGGAGCCATAAAAGGACTTGGATTTTGAACGAGGTCATCTTATACTGAGGAAAGCTGTGCCATAATACTACACTAGTAAATAGGGCATTTAATAATGGAAAATCACATTATAATTGTTTTAAAAAGGCAAGATGTATAATTGAATTAAATGACTTTTTTTTTTTTACCTCTAATAAAATTCAAGATGCCTTATAAGATGTGTAGCAGTATTCTGTAGGAAGCTTCATAATCAGGAACTGTGTTTCATGATCCTGTTTTTCTTGTTCCTCAATTAAGGACCTGAAGACTCTGAGTCCTCAGCATGCCCACGAAGCAGCTGACATGGAGGAGAACCGTCTGAAAAACCGCTTTGTCAACATTCTACCTTGTAAGTTTTGCTGTTCTTTTATAGCCTGGAAAGCATTTTAAAGTGTGGGTGTATAGTCATGATTTTGGGCCAGTCTCATTTTCATATGGTTAATTTTGAAGTGTGGCTGGACCTTTATCTCACTGTCAGTAATCAGTCGTATCTGCCGGAACACAAGTCATGCAAAAAACAAGTTTTGTTTGTAAAAACGTGACTTTAGTAATCATATGAAGAAAAATAAATAGAGAGGCATTTCTTGACACAGTATATGCCCATAACCTGCAACCTGTATAAACGGTCAACAGATATGTTTAATGCTCATGGAAAACAATCACCCTGGGACAGTGTATGAAGTTGATTGCCATAGAGTTGATTGAAAAGGTAAAAGATCACAGATACACAACCAACATTGCACATATGACATAATTGACTGATCGTAGGAGATTTTGTGTATCATGCCCTTTGGGCAATGCTGTGGGAGAGTCCATTAGGCTTGTGAAATGCAGCAGCAAGGGAAGCATTTTATTCTTTGTACATACTGGAAACTATATCCACATAAGCCGTTCTGGAATGCATGATTTCTATGAACATAGTAACACCATCTAGCACTGGAACAGCACCATCCAGTCTCAGATGAGTGCAGAGATGAACACTAATTATACTTCATCAACCTCCAACGCCACACTGAACTACTGAGAGCAGTAGAGTATGTATCTACTAAAGACTAAATTCCACTCTCCAGTGTATTTTAATGGATATACCATTTAATCTTGGAGGGGGAGGGGCTGGGATTCTCTTTCCAACCAAGATATTACTTTATCTCAAGAGAATTTTTTCAAACCTAAATAATGGATGGAATTATGGGTCTTTACTAGTTGGAATGTTGCTTTCATTTCCATACAAGTCCAAACATTCTGTATTTCTATTATATTTTGTGTTTTGCTGCATAAACATTATTTGCATTGGATGAAGTAAAAGTTTTTGTTTTGCCATTTTTCATAAGTTTAATTTAATTCCCAAATTATATTTCCTAAATCGTCTGTCAGTATATGTGGGCAGATAACCCCTTAACTTGTAAATGCAGAACCAACATTGTTTTCCCATTTGAAAATCTTTTGATCAGGCCTTGAATTTCATACTTGTGTTTAGTGTCAAGCAGAGTCCTAAAACTCCTGACGCACATATACGACTTGGAAACACCGGTTTTGTTTTTCCAGTTCACAACCCTTTCATGTTGCCTCGAATTTGATACTTGTTCAGTTCCCTGTAGAGTCCTGTATTCAGTAACAGTGAGGGCTTATTTGAACACATATTCAGTTGTGGCATATCCTTTAATAAATTTCATGGACTGTATAATCTAAGTGTCATTTTCATACCCAAGCTCAGTCTTCTCATAAGCACCTCATATGACAGTAAAGACAAGGAATCAGGGTTGGTTGACGTTTGTGATGACCAGATGAATTCAGAACTTTATTTGGTGGTATATATGATGAGGATGAATTCAAAAGCATTGAACCAGATGACAGCAAACACTAACATTTATAGGATACCATGCATCACAAAAGTGGAAACTTTACTTTCATTGTTTATTTGTAAGACACATGAAATCAGCATCATGAAGTCCTCAGGTTTTAATAGAAAGTCCTGTATTTGTTAAATTTTCTTTACAAAAAAACTTCTCAAAACATAGTATATAACAATATTTGATAAAAGTTTGATTATTGATAATGACGCTAATGCATACTGATGAAGCTAATACCAATGAAATAAGTTTTATGAAGTAAAATTTGTGTTTTGTGTCTTTTGTATAAAATCAAATAAAGGGAGAGGAATTGTCTTTAAAAAAAGTTTAAAAGCATGCAAATCCATCTTGCATAAGAGCTAGTGTTTATGGTCATGTGTCAAGGTCAACTCATTTGAAATGACAACTCAAACACTTATAAAATATTAATGTGTAAGTAACAGAATTAAACTATCTTAAATTATCCTAGTCATTCACAAGTGTGATGAAAAATGGTAATGAAACTTAGTGAAAATAAGACTCATGAATGCAAAGCATTGTTTTAGAAATACAGTTCATTGTAGATAAGTGAGTTTAAAATTCCTGAATTGGTGCTAAAAGATTGCACAAGAATGAACACAAGTTTCACTATTATTTGCAATGAAATTACAGCATCAGTATTTTGCTATCACAAAAATATCTAAACATCAAGTCTCAATGTTGAGAAATAAATATATAAAAAAGACAAATCTTGTGGTGAATAGAGTCCTTTCAAGTGCAATGAATCAAGTGTCAGGAATTAATTACCAGATAATATAAATGCACAAACTGATAATGAAAAGAGCCCAGCTATTTTTTTAAATAGTCTAAGTGCTTTTTACACATTTGCTATAGTTGATATAGTTTGAACTTATTTGCCAGGCATGTCCAGCAGATGTGGCCATTTTAGGATCTCTAATGCACACATGCACAGCACACATTATTATTGTATTAATATGGCAAAGAAAAGGAGAAAAAAGGCCACCAAAATATCAACTTCAAATCATACAGTAACAAGAAAAATGATTGCTTTTTTAACTCACCTGCTCATAAGATGAGCTTACAGTATAATCAAGCATCTATCAAGTGTTGTATGTCATATGTTCATAATGTGTTAAAAGTTCCAATAAAAACTAGCCAGTAACCATGAGCAAAAGTCACATCTTTAAAGAACCACATAATCAGTCTCACCAAACTTTGCAAGAAGACCTTTCAAATGTGAACAAATGATGCCAATAAGATATGAAATAGTGCTGCCAATATTTTAAGAAAAAATCAATAAATGAAGATCCATTATAAAATATGGCTTCTGTTCATAAAAATAAAAAACCATGAATGCAGCTTCACAAGAAACACTGAATATAATTTGACCAAATTTGACAGACTGCATCCTGATATGGATGGCATTTTAAATTTGTATTTGTACAGATTATGTCAATTCACTAGCAAATATGGTCAATGTTACTAGAAGAATAAAAAATCTTTAGACAGCTTGTCAGAATCTTTTTAGCAAAATTTTACCAAATTTAAAGCAAAGCATCCTGCAAGGCTTCACAAGTTCATACAAATAACAGTGATATGCCATTAAATTAAATTTCTAACAAAAAAAAATTATGACTTTAAATGACTTCTAAAAGACTGCTCAGCAGATTGTAACCAAATGTTACAAATAGTAACCTGGCATAAAAACCTTCCGGTTGTGCACAAATGATCCATTATTCAATACGGTCATTGTTCCTAATATAAGAAGAGCCTTTAAATGACTTATTAAAAACTGTTCAGCAAAAGTTGATTACATTCTGCAGGAAGCATCCTTGCATAATGCCTTTTAAGTCTGTATAAATAATAATTGATATGCCATCCAATTGCTGCTACTATTATCTTTACAAACCGATAAATGACTGAAAGGATTATACTACCAGTCACCTATATTTCTTGGTGAACTACCTTTTTATTTGGCTGTTATGTAAATATCAGCCAGTTGGAGGATCTCAGACCAGCATGGGTCTCATGTTTTTAACTTTGAGACTTTACATTTCTTAAAGGTTTATCAATGAAACTGGTATGAAATGGACAAAGACCCAAGTATAATTCTTGTCAAAAGGTTCAAAACTCCACTTGAAGGGTTTTATTTCATAATGTAAATATTGTTATTACTGAAATGAAGACATAACTTATATAACACATCATCAATACATAAATTTTATTCAAAGTCTAAATTTTACAGATCAGAATAGCATAACCTTGCTCCCACTTGCATCCACTATTATGTGATGCTGCATTTGTTGCTCATATGACTTCACCAGAACCAAGCCATGAGCCAGAAAATCACCAAAAGACCTGCTCTGAATTCTCTTCCAAAGTATAGATAAAGGGATGTAAAGTATAAATGGCTTTATCTCCACAACCCAAATTTCAATCCACATGGGATTGTTTACACAAGAGTCTTTCCAATAATAAAGATAGGAAATACGACTGGATTATTCCTTTAAGGGATGGTGTCCTTGACCGAAAGTAAACTAGGCAGTAAAATTAAATTCATATTTCCATTCATGACTGTTATTGCACAAAAAATATCAGATGTTATGTGACAAATAATTATCACAGTAACTAGATAAAATTCAATGAGTACCATAGTCACTAGAATACACAGTATCTTTCAAATACATTGCTTAGAACTGATGCAAAGCATTCTCTTATGTGTAACCTTTATTAATCTTAAACAACCAAAACTTGGAAACAAGATGTCATGTTCAGTTGTAGATTTGAATCATCTGCAAAAATGCGATGATGACTTGGTTATGCATGCATTCCTTATTCTTGTGTTACAGTTGACCACAGCCGTGTCAGGTTGCTGCCAATTGATGATGTACCTGGATCTGACTATATCAATGCCAATTATCTCCCTGTAAGTGCCCCTTGAGATCTCTCTCTCTCTCTCTCTGCAAATACAGTTTTGAAAAATTAAAGTGATTGTTGAGACATTCATGTTCTTTGTTTTGCTGTTTGTTATTATCCTCTTAATCTAACCAATATCCGAACAGATTCCAATTGGTTCATATCAGTATTATCAGCTTCTTCACAAATATTGGTTCACTAACTTTGCCTTTTTTTGCCTCCACCACAGTAATGAAGATGTCATATTGTTACCTATGGCCATTTGTCATGTTATGTTATGTCAGATGACACTGCAAATTTTATTTCAGCTCAGTAACGTTTAAAGGTCTTAATGGATTCAAACAAATAGTATGAGGCTTTGCATTCAAGTCTTAGTCAAGTGACCATCTTCCAACAAAATGTATTATGAGTTATGGCCCCTGTGAAACTTTGCCATTCTTACATCAAATTGTAATTTTGTTTCGGCTCAATAACTTTTAAAAAATTTGCATGGATTCAATCCAAATTTGGTACAGTGCATTACTTTTAGAAGATCTGTCCAAGTAGACTGGGTTCAGTTTTCATCATTTTCCAACAAAATTAAATTGAGTTATGCCCCATATTGTACTCTTTACTCAGTACTTGAAACAAAGAGTTTCATGGATGCAAGCCAGATGTTTGGTACAAGGCTTTGCATAAAGAATACCTAGTTCAGGTTTAGATTTAAAAAATTTCCAACAAAATTTAGACATAATTGAACAGAATTTTGCCTTTCATTTTCATATCAAAAGTTTGTTTCTGCTCAGTCCAAAGATTTCATACACTGAAACCAAATTTGGTTTGAGGCAATTACAGCTTTCAGAATCCATTTCTTGCTCTATTACCTTGCTATGATTCAGTTATGTTATTTGCATTTTATTTGTAACAATACAATACATTTCATGCAAATTTTGACATTTATGGTTGTGTGATACATTACACTGCTGCTGAATAAAATTTATTTGTCTCAAATTAGAATTTAATTTTTAGTGTTAGAAAAAACACTGATTGATGACCTAGATGTATGCCTGTGAACATCCAGACCAGTGTAGATTTACTCCTGAGAAATGGGGTGTCTTCCATCACTCCTATCACTCACTCAAATCTCCTGTGTATGCAAAATTATTATTGAAAGATTATTTCCATTTTTTTCACACAATGCTTCCACTGTAGTATATTAACAGTGATATGCCTGTGATCATATTACTATGAACTGGATTAAATAAGACAAGACTGTTTAGTTGCTAATTCCAAGCAGCATAAGACATCTCTTTGATTCTCTCTGCAGGGTCAGCTGACTTAAGTATTTTAAATTTGTCAACATGATTATGCTATATGTGATCAGAAGTAATTCTAAACGGATTAAATAAATTAATGGTTGGATTACTGAAGAGCTCAAATGACACTAAACAGGGTTAGTTGGGCTTCAGTGTTCAAATTTGGTAGAGATTTCTAAGCATTTGTTACATCCAAAATCTTCAGTGTCAAAACCTTAGCAGCTGAAATATCACATGAAAGTCAGTGATGAATGGAAACAGGAATTTCAGTAGTTTGAATCAAATTCAAAGGACACAAATAACCTTCCTGTAATTCTGCTACATTGGCAGGAATGACATTATGCATCATGCAGAAACACCATCTCATGAAAGCATATTAAATACGACAATGAATACGCAGTCACTGAAATCTATAATCATTAAATCAGCATCAGATGTGGATGAATATATATTATTTCAAGACACTATTTGCCAGCTTTATAGCTGAACATAATCTCCCATTTATGATGGTAAACCATTTTTCAGATTTAGTCAAAACAGTGTTCACTGACTTGGAAATTGCTCAAAGTTCTCATACAAACATAAAAAACTACTCACATAGTAACCTAAGTTTAGTCCCTCATTGGGATGTGAAAGTCCAAAACAACTTATGCAATAAAAAATTTGCCTTTCTTATTAAAACTATCCCTCTTTTGAAATCCTAATTTGCAAATCACCAGATTTGTCCTAAGCTGACTTCTCTTTTCTGTCACGTGTATGTAAATGGGGATGGGGATTGATTTGTTGTTGTTGTTGTGGGGTTTAACACCATTTTTCAGCACACGATAGGCCATACATGGCAGCCAGTATTAATGGTGGAGGAAGAACCCGGGAAAACCCCGGAAAGAACCACCGACCCACGAGAAGCTACTGGCAAGTTTTCTCACATACCAACATTAGCCGAATCCAAGATTCGAACCCACACAGATAGAGGTGAGATGGCAGTGATCCGTAACGGAGAGCGCTTTAGACCACTCGGCCACCTGGGGCCCCGTTGGGGATTGAGATGTAATAATTCATTTTCTGATATTAACATTGTGATATTTTCTGCAGTTATATACTGTATTGAAATACATACTGCATCATGACTGTGACAATACATTGATGTACTATCACTTAAAAATACATTGATATACTGTCACTTAAAAATACATTGATATACTATCACTTAAAAAAAGATGCATCAAAATATATTTCACTTAAAGCTGAGGAAGAAAATTGAAAAAGGCTGAGTAAGCTGGTATTTAAAGGTCATTGAAAAAATGCATTATTTTGATTTGCTTTTAAGAATAAATCTCATTTTTAGTCAGATATGGTTTATGTTTTATAATAAATGGATCATTTTGAACATTTCTACTTTTTTAATACAAATTTGTTCATGATAACAAATTCAGGATTTAACGCCAATACAAACAGTAACTTCTGATCCCATAATGCTTTGCATAAAGACCAAAATGGCAGTCAAAATCCTAAATAAGAACAGTTGAACTGCATGTAGGGCACAGGTATGGAAATATTTAACATTTCAGAATCTGACAAAAACAGCCGTGATATAGTCAGATAATACTAATAAACACATCACTTTCTTACAATGCCAACACAACAACAATAAGGCATTGCATGGAAAGACAAATTGATATGGAAGGAGTCTAGATACATATTGTGTTCTTACTACAGTATTGCAGTATATATTGTATCACCTGCTAATTAAGTGATGTTTATTGTAGTATATATTGCATCAGAATACAAGTAATTATCATATTACAGCCAAGGACACAATGCAGTATGTAGTGTTGAGCAAATTGATAATTATTAGGTTAATTAAACAGAGACTAGTATGGAATTTATGGAAATAAATGCATCAATTTAACTCATTTTTAAGCAGTTGTTGTGTACTCGGTCCTATTTCAAACTTTGGCTTCACTCAAATTCTTTGTAAATCAGGGATTCTCAAAGACCCGAGAGTATATTGCCTGTCAAGGACCCATTCCTGCAACCATTGACGATCACTGGAGATTGATCTGGGAACAAAATGTACGAGTTATCGTAATGCTGACACAATACAAAGAAGAAAACAGGGTGAGTCTTTTAGTGGGTAATGCTATAGAAAATATTTGGTCGAGTTTACATTAGTCCAAATGCCTGGCATCATGCTAAATTTTCACACAACAATGACATCAAATAGTTTTGTTAAGATCATGGTTCGAGTTACTTCACATTATTTAAAAGTTAGATACAGCTGGAGATACATGATTGCAAAAATGAAGTTGATACACTAAATCCCACAGAACCTAGTTCATCTGTGTGTGCCATAACCTTCTTCAAATTTAGAATGTACATATGTGAGGCACTATTGTCCTTTTATCTTGACTTGTACCATAAATAAAAGATTCTATCTTTGCTGTTTCAGTTTTATCATTATTCACAACATGCTATGTTGACTTCAACCCAAATCTTTTATTCAGCAATGTGAATAAAATAATTCTTCATTATGAATCGGTGATGAGCACGAAAATTCCACTCTGTGGATCAGATGCTTGGCAAACCTCATATCTAATTAAAAATTCTGACCCTTGAATGGAATTTTCCAATCTTACATTGATGCATATGAAGGTTTTTATTACAGTACACTAAACAGACTATATGTGATTATGGTTAGACTTCATACAAAACATGTTATAATGGGTATTTTCAAGTCAAATAATGGGATCCTAGACCCTGTCCATGTTGTATCAGTGACTGCCTTGTAATGTTATATCAATCACAGCATTGTATTTGAGGTGATTTATTGAGAATGAACCATGCTTCTTTGAAGTATAATTGCTAATTATCAAGCTCCACCAGGTATAATTCAAATGTTCTGTATATTTGAATTCTTCAGGATCACTAATTAACTTCTTTTTGATATTGAAATATTACCAAACGTGGCAAATAAGTTGCCCACATAGTTAACACCTGAAAATGGAATATAAATTTTGGCAAGCCCCCTGGAATCCAGATGAAGGAAACACAGACCAAATACATGAAAATAGCAGTTACAATGACCTTTTTGACAATTTCTTTACCAAACTTAAAATACATATTAATTGATATTATTAATAAATTGTGGCTTGTGACAGTCCTAGGCTTGAGAGATGAAGGTTAATGTGATAGAAAATGAGTAGAATTTGCCATGGCAAGCCCCTCTTACATAATTGTAATGTATTTCTAACAAATGAATAGCATGTACACTACCAACTCTCCAGATTCCATTTTTGTGCTTATAATCATGCTAACACAGATGGACCATGTAATGCATTAGTCTTTTCTGGGCTATATTTTTACACCTGTAAAGAAGTTAAATGTACATAATTATCACCTTTACTCTTAAAGTGTTACCAGGTATATTATTTAAAACAAGTACAGCTTTTTAGTTTTCCATGGTTTGGAAGTGTAGCTATTGTTGCTATTAAATTTGTCCCATACGGTAATAGGAGTACTGTTGCCTTGGATCTATTCAAAGCACAGTTTACATCCTGTCGAGTCTGAGAATGGTTAGATAGTTTTTCTATTTGTTCTTCTTTGCTGTATATCTTCTTGTATTTTGTAGAGATTTCTATGTTATTGTGTAAGCATGGTTATCTCAGGTTGAACAGTTTGTAAATTCCATCCATTTTGTTTTAATTCATCTACAGGTGAAGTGTGAGCCATATATGCCGCTAGATCTTAAAGATCCAAAGCAGTATGGTGACCTTGTTGTCGAATGCTTGACATACTCCTCAATGAACTCTTTTGAGTATAGGACCTTGAAAATAAGACTGGTAAGTCATCTTTTAGAGATTCACATCCGATTGTTTTTCTCTCATTTATTACACAGAGAGCAAGGGCTACACATGTGAGAAAGCCGTGTAGTTTACATGTGTAAATTGAGTACTTTCTATCATCATCCTGATGTACTTAGAATATAGGCAATCTTGATTTCAGAATTACAAGTTTGTTTTCCCTTTTATTAGCAGCACACTCCAGTTTACAACAAATGAATTTTGTCATCTAATTTTGTTGCCTTTATATTAGCAGTAAATTCATATTGATAACAAATGCTTTGTACTAAACTAAACTAAAAAGTATGTTACCTTTATAATGTTTATTAAAAACAATAATTTGTTACCTTTATATATTAGTGTTGTAATAAACTGACAAATGTGTTACTTTTTATTGATTTTTTTAATAAACTTAAAAATGTATTACCTTTATATTGGTTTTTAATAACCTAAAAAATTTGTCACCATCATATCATTTTTGCCAGCCAAGGTGTCAGTATGTTAATCCTATCTACACCTTGGTGCTTCAAACAGATATTTCTGTCCTTCAGGTCTGTGAATTTCATTGGATGCAGAGCAAGTCACCACATCCAATAAAAATTAAGTTGTTCAGATTTGAGCAGTGTTACTACATGATCGAGACAAAGGGAGCACAAAACTTGAATGGACTCATAAATAAGCATTTTTGGCCACTGTACAATGCACCACTGTTACATGCTATTGGTTAGTTGGCATTAAATACAAAGGGATTCAACTTGTGAAATCCAATTAAATATCGGCTTAGTCTCCCAAAGTGTAGATACGGGTTCATATATCAGAACCTTGGCTACTGAAGATGCCATCATATTGGTTTTGTAATAAACTAAAAACTGAGTTACCTTTTTATTTATTTTGTAATGAACTAAAACAATTACCTTTATATTGGTTTTGTAATAAACTAAATGTGTTAACCTTTATATTGGTTTTGTAATAAACTAAATAAAACTAAAAAGTTTATATTGGCAGTAAATTCTGGTTTAGAACATACATTTTGTAATAAACAAAACTTCTTAATTTCTTTCTAATAAAGTAAAAACAATTTTTATGGAAAACATATGGGTGCATTCTGGAATCTGTTGCAGAAATGAAGCTTCTTTGCTGAGCTCCCACCAACAATTTTTTATATCTAGGATGGAATTTCTCTATCCCACACAAACATGATTTTTTTTCTTCTACATTTATTCTTCCCCCTGGTTGGAATTTCCATATCCAATAACACTTTGTGTGATAGATTGTATTAGTCTCACCCTGTAGGTGCTAGAGCAAACAAGTTTTGGGGATCAATTTGTTAGTGTTGGCATCATCAGCATACCAGATTAAGAGCTGTAATGACTGAATGCTCAGCAATATATTTTTGAAGGGATATATGGAGTAACATTGTTTGCTCCATACCTTGGTTTCTTGTTGTGGTCAGTTTGTCATGCACTTCTGGCTCTCACGTCATATAACTTTTTGTGTAAATGCCTCTTGGGGTTTGAAACACCACTCACTCAGAAGTAAGGCACTGTGACTTGTATGTCTTGCTTCATCATGTTTAGCTTGACTGTTTTGTTTAAATATGTTTTCCCTAAGCTTGTATATATGGCTGCTTGGTCGTGGGGCTTCGTGTGTTGATTAGTCTTGGTGAGTACAGCAATCTGTGTCAAAATATGTCTCTGATGTATATATTTTTCTTCATTGTGTTGAAATCTGCTTCTCTGAGCTTTTGTAGCTACTGGCTGGATATTATCAGCCAGACAATTAGTACTGGTGGCATCTGCTTTCCCAATCTGAAATTAGTTATTCAGCAACTACTTACTTTGACATACAACAATGCAGACTGTGAAAGATCTTTTTCTGTGATGAAAAAAATACATATTGTAGGAAATCCCTGAAAGGAGACACACTAACATCATTTTTACAGTGTAAAATGAACATTGACACCTGCTGCATAGACTTAAAAAACCCTGATTACATTTTGAAAAGTGCAAAGGGTGCATATTTTGCATATAGTAATGTGTAGGTGTGTGTTTGTGTTACACTGAAAATCAAAAGAATAAAATGAAATAAAGTTTCAGAGATGTAAATAATTATGTAAATGTGTGTAAAATTAGTTTATTTATGGCATTTCTTGTTTTAAAACTGTTGATCTTATATAATGTAGGAATACAATTTTTCGTGTAAGGTTTTGGGGTCTTTGTAAGGTTTTTATTGGTCTGCATACGGTTTTCTTCTCAAACGGTTGACAGGTATATATAATGTTATATACAGAACACATATGCACTAGGTGTTACACTGAAATATGCAGAACACATATGTACTAGGCGCTATACTGTTATACACAGAACACATGATAGGTGTTATACTGAAATATACAGAACATGATATGCATTTGGTGTTCAACTGAAATGTAAACAGAGTTCCCATGCTATTGGGAAAAAGTCGGGAGAAATTATGATCTTCTACCGACTGAAGAGTCCTTAAATTTTAAAATTATTGATGAAAGTTGGGAAAAACCTGGGAATTTTCTGCCTTTAGTTGACGCCCGAAACATTTGAGTAATTGAGTCATAACTGAACTGATCCTGAGTTAAATGTATTGAGTTCTGACCAGAATATTCAGAGTCTGCGGTGGGCAGGAGTACAGATCGTTTTTTTCTTAATCAAAACAATTAGTGCATTAGATTCGTCTAGTAGATTTTTTCCACAGACTGCATGATATATTTGTCATTACTTGGAAGGTATGAAAAGCAGTCTAGCATCACAAGAGGTCAACATGGTGGCAGCAAAGTTTAGCCGCATACCAGATGGCCTTTGTTAAATCACTTGCGAAATCGAGTTATACCTGCATGAAATCGATATGAAAATTATTTATTTTCTCAGAAATTGATAGTATTAAAATTCTTATATCTTTAATCTGCTAAAAGACAAAACAAAACTACGGCATTCATGAAATTTGACCTGTATTCGGATTTGCATTGCTAGTCACATGAGTACACAAATCTCAACCCACATTTTCAAATGCTATAGAAAAGAAAAAAACTTTAAATAAAAGTTGTATATTGGTTGTATTAAAAACACAAAAACAAAAGAATGCAAAATTCTCTACATTTATTCCATGAACAATATCAGAGTTTTGTTGTATCATGTGATTGATGAATCTGATTGGTGATTGGTAATTACGTGATGGTTAATGAAGCTGACTGGCCAGATTGCTGTGACAGCGACGGGTTTCTTGTCGTTGTTCTCTAAATAAATACATTGAGTATTATATGGTCTTTTTGATTTTTATTAAAGGTATATGACTTTCTTTTAATATAATTGAATTTATGTACAACATTAAAATCGAGTTTGTTGTTGATATCACATGACTGTTGGACGTTCATATTAAGTTGTTTGAGATTTGTGAAGTCATGTGACTAGTAATGCAAATGGCAAGTACAGGGTTAGGTTGTGTCTGGTCTGTCAGCAGACTAACGACATAAATAATATAATACTTGCCATTTCTGTGAGAAGAAATCATTTTTATATCGATTTCATGCAGGTAAAAGTCATTATAACTTCGTTGAAATTTGCTATGCCGCTACTGCACAGTGGTAGCAAGTTATAAATTTTCTTTATGCAATTGCTCTGACCCCACACCCCAACCTAAATGTCCAAATGTGAAAAATGGGGTGGAATATTTGGAGGAAACCCGGATTAGAAAACGGAGTGCTATTCATTTTAAGCCACATTTATTGTCCAAAAATGTTGAATCTCTGAGCTGAACTTTGGTACAAAACTATTACACAGTGATACATAACTTGAAACATTGGTTTCAGATCTTGAATAAAATGCAGCAGAAATGAGAAATTGTTGTCAGTTGTTTTATAGTTTAAAAAACGATAGGAGACCCAGTATCAATACAGGTTTGGGGACTGGTTTATCGAATCCTTCAGTCCTTGTTTGTACAACAGTGTATAAATTTGAAGGTCTTTTGTCAAAATTTAAACCAACCCTTTTGTAAATTTTGTTAATGATGAATTTTTAATAAAATTGTCTTCAGGAGAGTAGGTTGTTTGAAAAATCTTGTTTGTGTTTTTATTGGCATAGATAAATTCAGAGTTAAACTTTTTTCGTTACAAGATAAGATTCTACTACTTTGCTTTTTCTGTTTTCTTTTTTGCATAATTTGATAGGAACTGTTTAGTTTGTGCAACATGCATATATGTTGCTATAGAATTCTTTAGAACTAAAGGTTTGAAACGAAACAAAACTAATTTATGTTCATTATGTTGTTTCCACATAGCAACGTAATGCAGGTCAACAAGGTAAAGTCAGAAATTGTATTCTGTACATTGAAATGACTTTACATGCCAAATTACAGGAATATAATCAAACTTGTTTCATGTGATATGTTTTTTATTTTTTATATGATCATCTTTTCTGACTTAAATGTTTTGAAGAGTCTTGAAAGAGAAACATCTTTAGATTTAGAAAATGAATATTTTATGATCTAAAATGTATTTTAATTCCATTCAGTAATGAACCTTGAAAACATTAATTTCCTCCTGGAAAATCCCTGGAAATGACCCGGAAATTTATCTTTAGAAAAGCATGGGAACCATGTATAAAGAACACATGATGTTCTTTTGGTGTTAATCAGAAATAAAGAGAACACATGATATACATTAGGTGTTAAACTGAAACATACAGAACACATGATAGGCATCAGGAGCTAAACTGTAATATGCAAAACACATTATATGTATTTGGTGTTCAACTGAAATATACAGAATGCATGATATGCACTAGATGTTCTGAAATATGCAGAACACATTATATGCATCTGGTGTTCAGCTGAAATATACAAAACACATATGGTGCTCAACTGAAATATACAGAACACCAGCTATGCATTTGGTCTTCCAGTGAAATAAATATAACACATCATTATATTTGGTGTTCAGCTGAAATATACACAACACCAGATATGCATCAGATGCTAAACTGTAATATACGGAACACATGACATGCACTAGGTGTTATACTGAAATATATTGAACACATGATATGCATTTGGTGTTCAACTGAAATATACAAACACCAGATATGCATCAGATGCTATACTGTTATATACCGAAAACAGGATATGCACTAGATGTTATACTGAAATACAAAGAACACATGATATGCATTTGGTATTCAGCTGAAATATATTGAACACATTATATGCACTAGGTGTTCAACTGAAATAGAACATATATTCACTAAGTGTTCAACTGAAATATACAAAACACATATGCATTTGGTTTTCAACTTAAATAAATAAAATACATGATTTGCATTTGGTGTTCAACTGAAATAGAACACATGATATGCACCAGGTGTTCAACTGAAATAGAACACATGATATGCACTAAGTGTTCAAACTGAAATAGAACACATGAAATGCATTAGGTGTTCAACTGAAACAGAACACATGATATGCTGTTGGTGTTTTTCTGAAATGTATACAGAACACATGATATGCATTTGGTGTTAAACTGAAATATACAGAACACCAGATATGCCTATGGTGTTAAACTGAAATAGAACACAAGATTTGCATTTGGTGTTAAACTGAAATATACAGAACACCAGATATGCATTTAATATGTTTATTAAAATTACTATGGCTGTTTGAATCTGTTTTTTTAAGCATCATACTGAGAGGCCCCCTTATCACTACATTGGGCCAGCTATTTTCAGGTTCAGTGCAGCAAGTGCCCACATTTACCAGATACTAGATGCAACCCAGCATATATCAACTACCCTAGTGGATGATAAAAGGCCCATTTAATTCAGGTTTGAAAAAAAAATACTGATCCAAATGCTGCACATAGGGAAATAAAGTTGGCATGACTTAAATTTTTCTTTCCACAATTATGGAAATTTAATGCCTCAGTTTTTCATGACAGGGAGAAAAAGAACGAACGATCAAACATTTTCACTTCCTAAGCTGGCGTGACTACTCGGCCAATGTTCAGTTTGATACAATGATCGATTTCATCAAAAAGGTTCGCAGCTTCATCCAACCACCTGATGTGGAAGGACCAATGATTGTTCACTGCAGGTGAGTAACATAAAAGTCATTTATTGATATAAAAGCACATCTTAAGAATGAAATTTCGTTTCACTGACGACCTTTCAATCTTAATTTAATTATCAGTGCTATTCATTTTGTATGTGTACCTGGTGGGAGTCCAGTAGGTATGGTTTTAACCATAATATTATATTACCAGTCATGGCTTCCATTGCGGGGGAAGCCCTGCAGGAGAAAGCCATCAGTGTTTGGAAAACCGTATAGAATTGAGAATTTCTAGCTATGGCAGGGAGAAGGGAGACAGGGCAGGTAGGTGTTCTGCAGACTGCTGACAGTTTGTATCAGTTTTTGAATAACTACTAACAGGGTACCATCATGAATTTTGTGACATGGAGCAGTCTAGCATTGACTGTCAAAATGTCTAGATGAACAAAGTCAGCTGCATAATTTTTTTCCTGTTGTGCTATTCCTGGATCCTACAGGAAATGTCTGATAACGTATTGTGAAGGGGTTTTATATATATATATATATATATATATATATATATATATATATATATATATATATATATATATATATATATTATAAAGAAAAAATATTATCCTGCAGGTTAGGAAATGTTTAATGCATACTCTATGGAGATTTGAAGCCTGGGTCAGTGGGTTATTCCCCCCCCCCCCCATCACCTCGCCTACATGCACCAAATCCTATATCTCCATTAATTAACCAGTAAAATTTTCTATTGCAAACCCATGCTTGTTGGCAAGATGTCCATCATTTTTTAGACCTTGCAACAGATTTTCATTAGGAAGGTTATTAACAGGACCACACGCATAGCTTGGTCAGATGTTGGTATCACACTTTCAACATCATTGATTAAAGTTTCTTGTTAAATCTGAGTAAACTCTTAAATAGATGATGGTGTTCATGGCTGTTTTTTTTACATTAATGATGAAAAGGAAAAGTTATTTTTAAACTGGAAAGTAAATGCCATTAAACCAATATAGTACTTCAATATTTACCTTTGCTTAATATGATCTGAAGGTAATCAGTAATTTTATGACATACTGTAAATTTTTCTAAGATGTATTTCAGACTTAGATGATGTTTTGGTGCAAAATATGTCACAACACAATCAGATTGAAGTAATTTATAAATATATTTGCTTAGATAATTATTTAAAAATTGAAAGACATTGTAAGGTTATGTGTACTTATAAATATGGGGGCCCCGAGTGGTCTAAAGTGCTCACCATTCCGGATCACTGCCATCTCACCTCTGTCTGCGTATGTTCAAGTCCAAGGCTCGGCTAGCATGGGTACATGGGAAAGCCTGCCAATAGCTTCTCGTGGGTTGGTGGTTCTTTCCTGGGTTTTCCAGGGTTCTTCCTCCACCAATTATACTGGCTGCCATATATGGCCTATCTTGTGCTAAAAGATGGCGTTAAACCCTAGAACAACAACAGCAACAACTTATAAATATATTTGCTTAGATAATTATTTCAATATTGAAAGGCATTGTAAGGTTATGTGTACTTGGTCGCATTTTTTAAAATATTCCAGTCTGCCTTTGAATCACCCAATATACTGTAGTATCATTTATTTTTGTTGGGCTCAATATTCATGGTTTTATAATAAAACAAAGGCATTTTCATGGGTACTTAAATTTGTGGTTTTACCCGTCAAAGTTTGCATATTAGTAAGTGTTTAATTTCATGGTTTAACCTCTACAAATACCCAAAATAAAAAATAAAAATAATAAAACTATGCCAATATAAACAGCTGTTACTTTAATGTTTAAAATAATACTACCACCCGTATGAGCACAAATCAAAGACCTGGCAAGTTCAATACTTATACTGTGTTAACCTAGTGAATAACATCAGTCAAAGCCGATACAGCCAACAACACTAAAACAATACTTCCATCTCTATGAGCACAAATAAAACACCTGTCAAGATTAATCACTTTCGCCATGTTTTTGTTTGAGTGCTCAACATCAAAGGAAGCCGGCACAGCCAACAACACTAGGCCAATCAGTTATTAAAGTACATATGAATGATCTCTTACTTAAACCACTGTCCATCAAGTTGCACCATCAGTACTTTATGATGATCATGGCTTTAACACAGTGGTAAAATTCAATTTAGGACCCACCCACCCCAGGTTCCTGGACTTCCTAACCCATTAGAAGCTGCAAATACGGCTCAGACACTTGCTTACCAGGCAGCTAATGATGCAGTAGAACCCCTGTTTCAGTCACTGTCCTGGGAAAGAAAGCAAGGAGAGTATAACAGTTATAATGAGGAAATCCAGGCAAAGATAGCCAGCTACTCGATTGATAATTGGTGATGCCAAGGCAGCCCGCAAATTCAGTAGCGACCTGAGTTGTACGATCAGTGAGACCACTGTACGGAATATGCAGGATCAGTACATAAAGTTAAAAAAGCAACATAGGCAAGAACTTTATAACTTACCCAAATCACCTCGGGGCATCCTTTGATGCTAGGATGCATGCTTTATGCAGAGATACAAAATTGGATTAAGAAAGTTAGAATTGATGGAGGAGTGATCAGTATTATGATTGTAATGGCTGGTGCAGAGGCTATCCAAGCACGCTCACAGCCAGCTGGCATGTTACAGTGCTAACATATCATCAGCATCACCAAGCAAGGTCACTACTTTGCCAGATGGGATTTGTTAAGTGGAAAGGAATGAAAGCATAAAACAGCTGCCCTGTGATTTTGAAGACATCAAGAAAATGTTCTTGGAGAAAGTTACTACTGTAGTTAAACAGCACTATAGACTGTCTTATTATAAATTGTAATCAGACCTGGCGACAGGTGGTGACTGGACGATGGATCTAAGCAAGTGTCAGTGTCCACACTTGATGACAAGAGTCAGATTACAATTTTACTCGCAGTAGCAAAATCTGGAACTCTCCTGCCCCCACAAGTCATTTAGGCAGGGAAGACTGACAGATGCCTGCCTAAGAGTGTAGTTTTCACTGACCACTGTGATGTGACTCAAACAGACTTATACCGGAGTAACGAAGAATCTATGATACATTATGTGGATAATGTCATCATTCCATTTGTAAACAAAACACGTGACTGGCTGCCCTTTGTGCAATGCATTCAGCAAGCAGTGGTAATATTTGATGTGTTTAGAGCCCACCAAAGTGTGAAGATGCTAACTAAATTGAAAGACAGTGGAATGACTCCTTTGTTTGTGCCTGTCTCTGGTACAGACCGACTTCAACAACTAGACTTGACAGTAAATAAAGAGATCAAAGAAGAAATAAAGTCACACTTCCACAAGTTGTATGCTAAACAGGTCATGGATGCCATTACGGAAAAAGATGTTACTGGTGATGACCAGTGCACAGTATTAGTAAACCTTGCAACCTCATTAATCAAGCCAATTCACACTGAATGAATGATTGCAGCTCACGCAACAATTAATGAAAGATCGGACCTAATTATCAGTGGTTTTTAGAGAACTGGACTTGTTTAATTCAGCAATTTGGGGATTATTTACCAGAGAAGCATTTGTGAGTACAATGAGACGTGATTGACACTATGTTGATATAGTGGCTTTTGTCCAAAAATCAGCGAAGTGTGAGCTTTAATACTCTGCTGTAATTAGTGTATATACACAGTGTTTCATTAATAATAGTGTTTCAAGAAATAGTTATAGTATTTTACAGAATTGTTGTTCTTTTGGATTAAAAATGCATGGATAAAATGAAATGTGCTTTCAGAATGATTTAAATGTTTTAAAAACAGTTGTACTTGAACGAAGGATCAATTTGAATAAGTATTAAATTTAATTTTCATATACTGTTATTTTATATTATTTTTTCTTTCATGTTCAGTATTACTGTTGTTTGAATACCTTATGCTTTTTCTCTACTTTCTATCTATCTTTACTTACCTCACATATTGATTTAAGACAGTGAGTGTAAAATTACAACTATCAGATACCTTATTGAACGTGTGCATTGAAATAATATAAAATGATTTATAATTCTTATTTCAAAATGTTAAAATAAAAAATAAAACAAACACATGTAAAAGCTAATATTACTAGATTACAGTATTGACCTTGATTTATCAAATACTAGTAGCTGTGTTAATCGCTAGGAATGAAACACTATTCTTAACTGGGGTGGGGATCATCATCCTATGTGGCTCATTTTTCATTGGGGATTTAAATTCTTGGTTCGGCGCAACAAAGAAAACCACAAAAATTGGACCAACATGAAAATTGATGATACTACAGTATTCCATATGCTATTCACAGATATGCATACAATCATTACAGCTGTGGGTTTATTTCAAGTGACTTTTACATTTTCTTTGTTTCTCAAAAGCTGATGTTACTAAAAATATATCTGCAAAATGTTTCAGGATGCAAGAAAAAGATAAATGTTATAAATATGTCTAATCCAGGACAGAGTGACATTAAATCCTATGTAAAATTTAATTGAGATGGCCATACTGTCATACATTAGTAAGGCCCATAGTGACAAAGCTATTTTGTTGACTCCCCACTTTTTTTGACAAGTTTTCACATTCTAATTTTCTTTCATTTCTATATGAGAGATTCTTGATGTATATAATTTGAAGTGTTCTGCCTTAGTTTTTGCAAGTCAAATTTTGGTTTGGCAGGGTTGAGGTTTAGGTGGATACATTAACAAATAGACACCATATTCCATGACAAATGTTTTCTGCAAAATTAGTGATGTTTACCTGCTGTAGCATATAATGCAAGACAATTTTGTAAATGTTCCAGTGACACAGATGGTCGTATGAGAAAGCTTTCTACATGTACTTGGAAAAATCAAAGAAATTAAACTAAGGCCCATGGTTTTGATCTTTGAATGCTTATTTTTATTAGCTGGAAACCATCTCTAACATCAAGACATTGGATAATCGTTTACATGATACACTTTTGTATCTCAGGATACTCTTAAAATGCAAACAAGACCAGAATTCTGTGATTTAATCTGGCTGACCTCTTGACAGTTTGTGCTTGAGATAATTACCTACCAATTTACAAAAATATGCAAAATTTAGTCAGTCCCTGATCTGATCTGAATATCAAACAATTTGTTCTTCTTGTTTTAGATCAAATCTGTTATGATATTAGCATACAGATATTGACTACAAACCAGGGGAATAATAATGTGTTTTCCATAGTTTGTGTAACTTCAGAACTCATCTTACTGACTAGTGACTAACTTGATAGGGCAAAGTAATTGGATTTCAACAATACAATAAAATATTTTTTCAGTGGAGAATAATTATAAGGGTAAAATTGTATATTGCATCCAATACCAGTAATTTTACTCCTCAACAGCTTTTATTGAAAGTTAGATTACATTTAGATTTTTTAAAATTTCATTCATTCATTCAGTGCTGGAGTTGGGCGCACAGGAACCTTCGTCACTATAGACCATGTGATTCAGCACATTGATAAGTATGGGCCTGACTCCACTGTGGACATCTTCAATTTCGTCCTGAAGATGAGAGAGAACAGAACCACTATGGTGCAGACAGAGGTTAGTTTGATTTGCCACATTGCTACTAATTGTTCCATATCAGCCCTAAAATAGGCCCAGTGCACCCTCATAAAAGGTGACTTAATGGAGGCAATCAGTTTACTCTGCAGTGTGTCCCATAATGATGTTCAGTAGAGAGGTGCAGACTTTTTGAAAAAATGCAGTTTATATTAAGAATTTTAGCTTGTATGTTAAGATTTAATCTATTTACCCTGGTATGTGTCTCATGATATATTCTAGCACTGAAGGACTTGGACATTTTAAAAGGGATAGTTTATATTGAAAATTTAACCTTGTATATGAAGGGTATTCCCTTTTTGACATTTGTTTTGTATGTCTTTTTAGGGAAGACATAAACTTACACTATATAAGATGGTGTGTTTTTAAACCATATTCCTAGATATTTTGCCTGTCCAGTGCTTATTTTACGCTGGGTATCACCATCCACATTTTATCACAATATATAATTATTTTTACATGATATGTATCCCAATAGTGCCAAATATAAATTGAAAGTCACGCAGCTGAGTATATATTTTAAAAGTAAGCATAGCTTGTCTCATTGCACAACTCCATTACGTGATATGCTAAATTCCAGCAATGAAGGAAACAAAGGGCTTCTTAAATATATTTATTATCATATTCAGGATCCACAGTTTCTCTGTCTGTAGGACTCATCTAAGTGTCACAGGTTCAGTACCCACTCATTCCAGCTAATGTTGGCTGCCTCTCTTTGTCCTTGAGAAAGCCACATTGCTTCTTTACCAAATCTTGATATAGCTAATAATGTGTTACATGTGCCATCAAAACCAATTATAAACCAAAATTATATTCTGTATAAAACTAGATGCACCATGCTTGTGACCTTAATTGAGGGCACTGCTGTTGGATACTTCAACTTTGCAGTTATTAGTTGTTGATATGTGATTTTATTGCACTGTTACAAGGGGTGAAATAATACACCTGTGCTGCATATCAATATGATTCACGGTACACAGCCTGTGATACAATACGTATCAATACACATATGAACTTGATGGTCTTTCCATCTTTGGAAGGTAAGTGGCACCCTTTCATGCATGTTGACATTCTTGGTTGTATTTCCAGCATGCAGACTACAGATAGACATATAGTTACCATATTTATATACAGTTCTCATTGATGAGAAGATAACAACAATACTTTCATATATGTTGGTTGCAGTGGTTTTTATCCAATGTTTAAGGTCATTTAATGGTGGATCCATTTAACTTCCATTGTTTTGTACAACATGAATAATTTGGAAACATATTATTACGAGTTTCATGTCACAGTTACATTTGGATGACATTACGATGTTATCTTCAAAACAAGAAACAATGCAATTTCCTTGTGCAGAGAAAATCTCATCTAGAACAAATCCAGGCATTGGGAATAAGGTTGAATACCAACTAAAATCTCTATCACATTTTATTTCCTACATATGCAAAAGATTGCTGCAGCCACAGGTACATCTATTTGTTTGTGAAGAAGGAAACTATTGACTACACCTATTCTACAGTTTTCTTATAACTTATACAAGGTGATAAACTTGAACAGTTTGAAATCAGCCCCATTGGCTGAATCCGAGACTCGAACCCACGCAGACAGAGGTGAGATGGCAGTGGTCTGTAACTGATGGGACTTTAGACCACTCGGCCACTCGAGGCCAAGGCATGTTCTGTTGTAACACCTGTGAATATAGTCTTAAATATAAGACGTATCATAAATTATTTATGTTTTAGTGCTACAACCCTGACACCCAAAAATATGAGCATCATTGTCTTACATGTAGGACTACTGTGAATATTATCGTGATGAAATAATTACTTTACTAGAAAGAATTCACTTCTTCACTAACTTAGATGTGAAGTTTAAACATTATTCACGTAAATTTATGATTTATTTTTTTCCATCTTCAACAATACAAAAAGTCAGAAAATAAACCAGAACAAAAAAATAAACCACAACAATAAAATTGTCAGCAATTATTTTCAATCCCAAGAATGATCGCCATGAATGATGTAGCTCCATTCCCACCAAAGAAACTTACATGAGTGAGCACCTGGCATTTTATACCATATATACAAACATTAATTACCATTGTTAAATTAAAAGAAGAAATGAAAATACATACAACACAGCATATGTGTCCTCAAAAAGTTTATTCCAAATATATATGTTTTATAGTAGACAATACTAAATGCCTTACGAGTTGACAATAAGGGAATAAGGTCAGATGTACATCAAGGGAAAAATAGTTGCCACATGTACGGTACCATGAGGCTGCTTATTTAGATACCTTAGTTCAACAAAATTGGGCATCCTTTATTTGCCAATCAGTTGCTGGTGCTTACATAACAAACGGTAGTGTAGAACATGGTTCTTTTGAATCATGATGGAGGGCCAGTCATTTTCACAAAATAGTTGGATCGATAAGGATTAACTTTTAATTAGTTGCGCGGGCTTTCTTGATTGTTTATTTGAGACTAACCTGTAGCTGTTGTGCAGTGTGGCCACAGCTGACCAGAATATGAAAATAGGGAACGTCCTGGGTGAAAATAAGGTGCATAACAGGGAGAAACTGCATGTCCTTTGCGAATTTTGCCCATATTAGACTCTGAAGAGGGATCAATATTTAGTGAAAATGAGGCTTTAAAAATGCCACGAAAAACCTCCCGATTTTAGGCAATTACACATCAATGTACTGGTATATTTGCCAGTCAAAATTATCTCATAATACAAGCCAATTTTGGGGTTTTAATGATTAACTGGCCTGAATTGATGTCGGAAAACGAATGACAAATCCACCAACTATCAACAAAGGTGACACCGAAACATCAAGCTTTAAATTGTGTAGAAAGTTTAGCCAAAACACAAAACTAACGTAAATTGATGATGATCTTAGTTGATTATAATGAGAATTTTAGCCTTTATTATCACCACTCTTCATGAACATGTAAGTTATGCTGGTTATGTGCCTTGTACAACTAAACGTGTGTACCTTTTCATAAATATTACCTCAGTTGTAGGATCGCTTATATCATTGAAAATAAGTAACTCATGAGCACATGATTCAACTTAAATGAAACAGCTATCAAGGACTTGTGAAATGTTATCTGGAAGAATGCAATTTGGTTGAAACAATGATTAAAGCAAAATCTGCATCTAATATGTTTGGGATGGATTTAAGTGACGCTTTGCACGATTTGCATTGTGTAAGTACATGTACTGTACATTAGAGTTCAGCCTGATCTCCCAGGTAAACTGAACCGGCCCACAAATTTTGAAATCTGTATTTACCTTTGTTTAATTTCATGTTGAGAAATCAGAAAATATGCACATGCAAAATAATAACAAAATCAACCAAAGTACTTGATAACATTTTAATAAGTGTTGGGTCACCCAAAAATGATTTTTACATGCATATGTTTTAGGACACAGAAAAAATATAGGATTTTTCACTAGCATAAACTTGCTTTGTTAAATCAGTAGTTTACTGACTACTATGCCATATTTCTTATCTGTTCCATAATGCTGTATATGGGTATTTAGTCTATCAATGCTTGTGCAGACAGAGAGATTAAAATAAATATCTGTACTTCTTAACTGCATTTTTTAACCCTTATTTTATTCAATTTATCTTAACCCTGATATGGATACATTTATATGGTTTTGTAGAATGTGATCCGCAAAGCAAATTTGATTAATTAAAAAAAAAAAATTGATTATACTTTTAAATTGTCTGTATTTTATTTAGGCTTAGGTCTGTATTTTAATTAGGCTCAGATTGGTGTCTCCATTTATGCTTTCCCAGCTCCATTAATCTGATATACTTCATAACTTTTAAAATTATTGTCATCATCACTATCATCAGCAAGTATTTGTTGAGCGAAATCATATTGAACCACGCCGGGAATCAGACAGTTTGGGTTGTCTAGGTAGCTGTATTTTAAACACGCATTTGTAAAACTGCCTTCATGAATGGTTCATACTATGCCATAAGTTTTATTCCTAGGCATATTGTTCTAATCAAATTTAGTTTCACAACCATTCATATCATGCTTGAAGAACCAGATGTGGAACAGTTGCTACCTGAAAAACATATGTCACGACTAGAATGGTTAAATAAAAATTGTATACGTAGCCGAGCACATTTTCATATGTGGGACTTTCAATGAATTTGCAGGAGTTTTTGCCTTTCACTGTTCTCCAAGCCTGCAAATTCATACAAATTTTACACAGTTTGCACAGTGGCACACCCTGACAGCATCTCTGCTTAAGTACTTGACATATCTAATGACTTTCCTACAAAGTCTCTATCTTGCTCTGCCAATACTTCCTGTCATGCAGAGAATAACCTATATTGATTTCTGGTTGGTGCTTATTGTTTAACCTGGATTGGAACAAGCAGTAACAACAATGAGAATTCAGTGTAAGATATTTTAATATGCAACACACTGGTAGCATAGTTTTCAAATCAACCAAAGGAGTCAAGATACAGTTCAGTGCTGAAACTTCGCGTGAAAGGGGTTTTTAAATGATGAGTAAACTACACATTTGGAATGTATTCTATATGCAGAACATACTTCTGGGTTAAGATAATTAGCATGAAATGGGGGGGGGGAGATTATGAACCATGTCACTTTGTGTTAACTTAAAGATGGCGAGTGGGTATTAGCAAATAATCTTTTTCATTTTTATTAATAAACATGAATATCTGTGACTGCAAATGCTGTTTCATATGGATTATAATTTTATAGAATAACAAGGCATCTGATAATAATTATTCATGACTGCTGAAGACCAAAATAACATGCATACGGTAAGTGTCATTTTGTATTGATGCATCAATATATTGATGAATCATTTCACTCCTAATTGTTACATTTCATTTCTTGTGCACTTCTTTGGTTGTCTTGGCCATGTGAGTTTGCCTTGTTTGTTTCCTTTTTCTTCTATATTATTTACAGAGATGTTGGTCAAGTTAAGGGGTGCAGATGCTTTCAAGTCATGGAGAACAACCATGGGACATGCCTGGCGTCATGGAGAACAACCATGGGACATGCCTGGCCAGCACAAAATGCAGTTCTTCATGTCCATGTTGCATGTGGAATATGGGGTAGAAGGCATGAAATACTAAGCATTCATCCAAATTTGGAATCATTTACCTGTTTCATGAAGGACATTGAAATGCCACCTCCACCCATCATGATCATACCAAATTCAGTGCTCATGGACACAATGACTTCAGATCCAATCAAAAAAACACATCAAGTGATTCCTCTCAGGCTATATTGAAATTCTGTATGGTATAAATTTTGCAGCAAGTTCTATCATCTAGAATGTCAAAGAGTGAGTCGGGCTAAAGCTAGGACCATTTCTAACCAAAATTGGCAGCCCACTGACTGCAAGTCCATATGCCCAGGAACACAGGATTACCTGCCCTCCTTACCGACCCTCCAGTTATGTATCATTCTCCATATGTTATCCCAGTTGATGACCAGTCAGTCCAGCCATCCTGACTATCTATGTAAATGTTTGATGATCATGAATCTGTCATCTTGGTCTTTCAAACAGCATTTTGCTGTACATTTTCTAAAATAATGGTATCTTGTACCAATGGTCTGTGCTAACCAGCCAGTCAGTCAACCCAACTGACTAACAATATATATGATACCAGTACATGGTGAACTAGCATCATATTTAGAGTCATCCAGGCCAGACCAACCATCTTTGCTAGACTGGCATTACTCAGCTGGACTGCACTCTATGTTGAACATGACTCACTGGGCTCTACTAGAATCTATTTGCATGTGGTGATTTGAGTCATCATTGCAATATGGAGGGCTATACACCTGGATGCAGAGCATATAGGCTGAGGACAATCCCTGGTTGACAAAGATTGTAATATGTGCCCACAGCTGCACCACCAACATTATCAGCTGAGACCATCTATCACTGGGCATTTTACCCCTTATCCAGAACACCCTTCTGATGACAGGTCAGAAGTGTTGATTAGTCATTACCTGTTGGTGGTATTTAGAAAGCTCTTGCTGTCATGCTTTATCCATAGCCTGGTGGATGCTCATTCAGCAGTCTTGTCCAGTGCTTGAACTGGTGACAGTTTTTCTTTGTTACCCCTAGAGTACTGGGCATCTTCCAGACCGATTGACCAGAAAACACTGTACCAACGAGCTCTATAACCAACAAACCCTACTCTTGCATGTCTCCAACAGCTCTGTGTAGTTGATCAACTTTTTTCATGCACCTCATCGCACTTTTCCTCCCAGGGTTCAGTCAACTCAGTGGCTATCAGCTTCTTCCTAGACTGATCAATCACTGCATCTGGATATAGAGACATCTGGACCAGTTCCAGGAAAACCAATTCCTTCCCAAGATCCACATGCATGTCCCAATTCACTGCTTCACTGAGGCTTCCTGTACTCTGTGGTGAGGTGTTACTGGTTTTTTCCCCCCTTGACAGAGTTGATAAATCTTGACCTTGCAATTGATACAGGTCTTTTCTTCTTTCTCTTCCTCTCCAAGATGTCTGCTTGCTCTTGGAGGAATCTGTCATGCCTCCAGATGTAGGCCCTGTATTAGTGAAATCTGGCAAGCCAGCAGGGTGTACTCTAAGCTACCCATGGACTTGAAGAAACATCCTATCATGAAAAGGACAGAATTGAGTTTTAAGGCAACTATCAAAGATATATGCATATCCTTTTCTCCATCAGAATGCCCTCCTCCACTCAGTCAGTATTACTTACTATATGATGATGAACATACATCCTTCAGAATTAAACCACTGTTGTCAATGATTGCCAGTATTACTGGGCATTTCTTGGATAAAATTCATGATTCAGGGATTTGAGGGCCTTCTTTTTGGTGAGTCTGTTGCTTGCAGAATTCTCACCATACTGTAGTAGTCACTTAGGTTTGTCATTCAGACATGCCTAACCTGGAAAAGGATATTACTGCCCATGTATATGTCTGCCCCCACAATGTTATAAAATGGACAGAAAAGTGTTTAATGCCACATCTGTATGGTTAGGAACATCCTGTTGACTTCCTCTCTTTGACATGGGGAACTCTGGGGTGGGTGGGGCAGAGTGGTCTAAAACACATGCATTTGCCAATCACTGCCATCTCACCTGTCTGTGTTTGTTCAAGTCTTGGGCATGGCCAGTATGGTTATCTCAGAAAGTAGCTTTTCATGTGTTGGTGGTTCTTATCAGGGTTTTCCCTGGTGCTTCCTACACTATTTATAGTGGCTGCTATTATAGTCTATTGTGTGCTGAGAAAGGGTGTTAAAACCACAACAACAACAACTTCTTTGACCAGGCACCTCTGGTGATCTTTGGTCTAAGAAGGCCATAAGTGACATAGATCAGGAATCAATATGCTGTATTGCCAAGGTAGTTAAAAGGGCTGCTGGACACAATGATGTTGAATGCTTTAGAGGCTTCTTGTAACCTTGACTTGATGAGAAACACTCCTGCTATATTTTCCTCTCTATCCCCACCATACAAGGACCCTGCACTTCCTCCCCATCAACTATTGTTCTCAAGGGCAGTGTTAATTTGTATAAGCTTGACAGTGTATTTTCTATTCAAACTGATTTCTGATTTCAAGTCTAAAATTCTTTCAAAAGCTGTATCTTTAAATTTGTCATCCTCCTTATGGCCAGGAAAGTTATTTGCTCCAGCTGTAATGATTTTATTCGTGTTAAAAACTCTGATACCTGCCTGAAAAAAGAGTTACTATAAATGGATTCCCTCTACACTTGCATATGCAGAAGGATGAATTAAATTAACCCATAACAGAAGAGTTTATGTTCTTTGGAGAATTAGCATCCATCAGGGTTTTCTTTCTTTTCAGTCAAATGTAAGTAGGATCTAAATTATCCTCATTGGGCTGAATTGTTTTTTTAAGAAATGTTAGAGTGTATAATTTAGAATGTCATCATTTCTTGAACCACCAAGAGCTCTTCTTTCTTTGGGCATAGTTCATTTTGAGTGGACAATACATGAGTAATGTCTCAATTCCCATAATCTGAAGAGAAAATGAAGGACGGTACTACACAACATGTATGATATCATGAAAGCAGGTTTACAAAAAAGATATTATTTAATGTACAGTTGGATGTTCTTGATATATGATATACCATATATTTCCTAATTAATTCCTGGACAGTGGACACTACATTTTCCAAATTGGGGGCATATATTAGAGTACAATAATGACACATAAAATTGTTTTTTTTCATGTAATCTTATAGTCACCACATATACATCTGGGGGTCTTTCTGCCACTGAATTCAGTCATTGTAAATATCAGCACATTTAAAATGATCAGTCAATACATTTTCCCACTCAGCAGCTGGTTGAAGTTGGACTGGTAAGTCTTTGAACTTGCAGCACATGTGTGCCTGTGACTGCAGTAATTTATACATTGATATATATATGTGTGTGTGTGTATAAATATAAATATATATATATATATATATATATATATATATATATATATATATATATATATATATATATACATATAGTAACAGTATGATCACCTGAGAGTGCTTCAGCATTTTGTTTTAGTCATGGATATGAAGCAAACAGGTATTGAAAAGGACAGGTCTTACACTGCATCTTTTTAGTTTTCTGTTCTTAAAAAATGGGAGGGGACATTAATTGAGGAATATATGATATGTTAGAATGGACATTAGTGCTGTACTAAGCACTTTATAACAAATTAATGTCATGAAGTTAACTTATGTTACATAGTGCTTGCATTTCCATGTTTAAAAGTTGGAGGAATCTGTAGACACATAATACACAAACCTCAGATTCAGAATGGAATAGAAGAATTATGCTGCTCATGACCTATTGTCTGATTTTCAATATGCTGTATTTAAACCTAATTGAACTGGAAAAATTAAGTGTTTTATCCCTTCGGTTGATATTTGAGTCCAAGATGTTACTTAATAATTTAAATATTCAGTGAAAGAGTCTACTTTTAATGAGTGCCATGAAAAGCATTTCAGAACAATTGTACATATTTGCTAGATCATGTACATGTAATAATTTTTATTTTTCTGTAAATGTTTTCTTATGAAGCAATTTTTGACATAAAAATATTGATTTTCTTTTCTGTACCAACTACTGGGATTTCTTTCTTATTAAAATCTTTTATGCCTGACAAACTGTACTGTAAGATATGGTTTGTACTTATTTGCAAATCAATATATGATATGTTTCCTCTCCAACCCTTCCAGTTTTAAATATAGCAAATATATAAAAAGTGTTGATATGGACCCTAGAATACATTAGTACCACTCTTTCCTATGGACAATCTTGTGCTGAGGAATGGCGTTCAACTCCAAAACAACAACTTCCCCATGGAGTATTTTTGTTACTTACAAACACAAAATGCACCTTATATTGCATGTTGATTATTTATTCTGCCATTTCAAACTGTACTGCATAGACTCTTGAATAAGTGACAGGTGCACATTAAGACTAACTGTTTCTGTGTGACAGCTACTGCAGGCCGTCTATAGAATATTATCTACTTATATGTCTAAGTCAGTCGCTTTTTATTACTGGGATATTTTTTTCCATGTGAACTAACAACAGTTACTGTATTAATTAAATGCTAATGGGAGTAATGCATTTGTAAAGAAATACTTCTCCATAATACAAGTCTGATAAAAAAAAAGCTGATAAACCAAGCTGGGTTGTCTATACTGTTATAGAAAAAATTATCTGCAAATCAACACCTCCTTGATTATTTCACCTATTGACATATCCCTTCATTTCTAAAGAAAATACATCTGATAAGGCAAAACCATTTAGAGTTTTTTAAATTGCATAATGTATGTAATTGTTAAATCAAAAATTACCTCCCTTGTAAACTTTTGTTGCAATAAAGGCACCACTATTGCTATTTACAGTATAATGCTTTGAGAACATGTAGCTGATCTGATTTCATGAAGCAGGTTCAGTATTGTGTACATTTTCTTGCATGTTGGAAATAAATTTAGTTGTCCATAGGAACAGTCAATTATCTGTTGTAGACCATTTAATATACAGATTTTTCACTTCAGCTTAAACATTGCATCAATGCTCATCACCTGCAAGAGAATCCAACTATTTTATTTTTAAATTAATATAGCCAGCATATAGTAGACAACATAGATTTCAACTTATAAGTTTAGTAAAAGGTTTTGAAAGTTTTATGTCTGCGTGTGATTAGGATTTTTAACTGTCTTTAACAATTTTTCAGTCATATCACTTATGATATCTGCAGTATGGTAGTTTATAGAGATGTTTAGCACTGGGGCATCATGCCGCAGAAATGTAGTATGATGTCCCACCCAGTCACATTATCCTAAAAGCAGGCTGACCAGTCCTAACACTAACCTCTTAATGTTGAACGCCAAGCGAGGCAGCTGTTAGTCCCATTTTTATCAGTCTTGATACGACTCGGCCAGGGATCGAAACCACAACCTCCTGCATCCAAGGCAGACGCTCTAACCGCTAGGCCACCAGAGCAGTAGTTTCATGTATGATGACTTGGGGGAACCGTTTCCAAGCTGATGAATTTCCTCTATTTTTCACATTCAACAAGGCTGCCGATGACATAATCATATGCAATAAATGTAAACATATGGTGTATTTTTAAAGATATAAGGTACATCTTTACAAAATATATGAATTTTTTTTAAACAAAACATTTCTTTGGTAATTTTTTGAGGCCATTACAGAGATCTCAAGTCTGTCTTCCTTTTTATAACTCACTTGTTGGAGACAGCGATTTTGCTTGAAACCATGAAATTAATATCTAAAACATTGTTTGTAAAATATAATATTATTTGCTACCAGTAGGCAATTTTTGGAGTAAAAACATGGTAATTTTTCATTTAAATCTGTTTCATTATATTTATCTATTTACAGCAACAGTACATCTTCATTCATGACTGCATTAAGGAGTACCTGGATCGATTCAAAACATATGAAAACACAGCTTTCAGTAAGTTAGTTCTTCATTTTTGTCAAAAAGTGTTGATTTATTATTCTTTTGGGTGTTTTTTAAATATCTCACTTTGCTGTAATGAATTGCATGATATATATATATCAATACTTGCCATATTTGATGTTTTCTCTGGGCAAACAAAACATTGCACCGATTTAGATCAAAATTTTGCAAAACAAATTTCAGGATGGTGTACAAGTTGTTTTTATTTTTCAAAATCAAATCATTCAGTGAAAGTGTAAATGGGAATAGTAAATTCATTTTCCCTTTGTGGGGTGGGTGGGTGGGCAATAATGAGCTTTTTATAGTGCAGTTTAATAGGGATTTGATCAGGGGGAGGAGTCCACGTGGGTTCAGGATTTCCAATTTCATCAATTTCCTCTGATACCCATTCACAGCCACCCAAGAAAACTGCATGTTTAATAGAAAGTTTAATATCAGGATCTAATTCAAACAGGTTTAAAATCTTGTACCCCATGGTTTAGTTTACAGGTTCAACCCATTATATTTTTGGTATTATTTACTCCAGCTGTTAGAGAATTTGTACAAGCCAATGAATATTTAAATTACTGGATTTCAAATTGACATATTGACAACTGTCGGTCATTAATTATCAATAAATCTGCTAAACTACCAACCAATATTACAAGCTAAGTTTGGACCATCATATTATAACCATCAAGCAGTACTTAACCCCATAGCCATGAAACTCAGTACAATAAATGTTTAACCCATGCTCAAATTTAAAAACAAAACAAAAAATTCTAATCTTCAGTTATCACAAATTTAGGGATTAACTACTTGATTGTGAATACTGGACTCACTGTGATGTTGGCCTGTTTCAATGATACTGCAAGACTTGAAGCATGGTTATGATATTTAAGTTTTTCTTGTGAATTTGTTTATTAAAAAATTATTTGCTCATCTTCTTCACTTCAAGGTAGGTTCTTATTTTTGTGTAAGAAAAGGGACTGATAAGTCTAAAGACTTTTGGCTATGTAAAATACACAAATTCATTGTGGTAAATTTTCATAGATACCTAATAGTGCTATTAACAAAAATGTTATGTAAACAATAACCTTTTGATCTAAAAATATAATTTGAATAGCTAATGAGTAGTAACTTGGATAACATATCAGTTTGCATTAATGACTCACCTTCATTTGTAAAACATACATATATGTGTCATATGCATGTTTCTTTGTTTATAATTGGCCTTAATGAGGTTGTATTTCTTTCATTAGGTGCTGAGGAAGAAAATTTGTACCAGAACGCTGAGACAATTGAGTTGTACCGGAATGTTAATTTCAACTCCACCCAGAAGACCGAGCTCTGAAAGTCAATAAAATGAGAAAGAAGCAGTAAATCACAGGAAGTTAGTTGAATCAGTCTGCAGGAAATTGCATAATATAATTAAATATCAAATTATGTGACATTTAACTTATCGTCTAATCTATGCATCTGATCACACAGACACACACACATCATTCTGAGTAATGTGAATTGTCAAAGTTGAATCAATTTATAGTAAAACAGAATGTTATATAAACCATTAAGCTGCCAACATGGCTGCCAACATGTCTCACCTATGCAACTGATCTCACACGCAAAAACATGCACATAAACAGATAAGTTGAGTTTGAATAATGGACATTTTATATTTTTCCAATTAAATTATCACCGGTGTTCTTTTTGTGAAATATTAGAATGTTTTGCTGAAAAATTAAAAATGTCACGAGTCAATGCTATTATAATATTTTTTATGGATGTCAACCAATACATAAAATTGTTTTAAATGACTTTCTGACTTTAGTGTGTTAATGCATAAAAGGCCATGCAGTTCTTCAGGTTTGTACAGGTAGATTAACCAGATGTACAGGTAGATTAACCAGATGTACAAAACATAGAAGATGCTATTTGTTTTAACTACAAAAGTATATTTTTATACAGTTAGTGTTTTTTTGTAATTTAGACCTAAACATTTTATACAAATTTTAGATTAAAAAGTTGTATCCTAAAATCTGAAAATATTTTAAACTGTTTAAAATTAAATATGTGACTAATAGAGTGAGATTATTCAAAATTAGTGGGAAATGTTTCTGTTTTGATTTTGTATACATGTTGTCAATATACATGGCTTTCACATCAATAGCTTTATGGTAAATGTATATTCATGATGTGTCAAATTCTGTAGAATTATAAGAAATATAGATAGTTTGATTTAAGTTTGAATTATGGAAAATTATTCCATACACCAAATAGCTTCCAGTGGTTCCTAACTGAACATTGTTGTGGACTTTGACATATACATTGATATAAATAGTATGCAAAATTTGTTGATTTTATAATGTATAAATTAGGTTACTGGTGCATATTTGTTATCATATTATATTCAGTATCCAAGCTTTAAGTAGGTCAAACTGTACATTGTCCCAATCTGTCTGCTAATGTAATTTTCACATTTATGTTATATATCTTTGCATATATTTAGTTTTGTTTTGTTAATCAATCTTTTTTACATGTAAATTGTTTTTTTTTGAAAGTTAATATGCTTGTTCATTTACAAACATTGTCAGTCTTAATTTTCAATATTTGGTGACCACACATGCAAAACTTTGTTCAGAAGATAACTATTTTTAAGATAATTGTTCATGTTTTACGTAAATTATCTGATATTCATTAAGGAGAGCCTGCAGTAAATAAATCCAAAGACATTTCTGATATAAATTAATGGGGCAGTAAATGAACTACTCCATATTTTACATGTAATTTAGTCTAGATTTAGAATTCATGGGTGTAAGCAAGAGGTAGAGAAATTAGGTCCTTTACTGCAAGAATTGTTGAAGTGTTGACCTATATTGACATCATTGAAAATAAAGTGTCAGTTTTATAACTGATTGACAGATGAAAACAAATTGCATTAGTCCCGCTTTATAGTGAACCTCGGTATTCTGACACATTGAATATAAACAACACTATCTTCAGACCAACATAAACACCACATGCCAAGTGGTACAAATGTTTTGCAGTAGTGATTGCATCATCTTGAATCCGTATCAAGTGGTTGATTTATTTAAAGGATCTACTTACTCTATTGCAATTGATGAGAGCAATACTTTTGAATGGGAAATATGCAATACATACTGTATGTAAATAGTACATTTAATCAGAATGGCATAAGCCCATTAATGTGAAATTTTTGCTTTCCATGTAATTGTGTGCTTTTGTGACTGTGTTATTATTATCATATTGTTTTTACTGCATTTTCTAATTTAAATAGTGGTATATATTTTTTTTAAAAGAATATTGTCTATATTTTTTTTACTGTATTTGAAAAATAACATGTACTATTTTTTTATATCTTGATGCAGTTACATATTTTTATGCAATGTGAATGACTGTTAACTTCACATATCCTAGAATAGCAGCTAGAAATGAAATGTATTTTATACTCCAGACTCAAATAGTCATCTTGTTCATGAAAAAAAAAGACAAGAAAGCATATTTCATAATTACGAAGAATATATTTATTTCCATGTCAGCAAAGTGAATTTTTCAAGAAGTTATGAAAGCGCTTTAGATATTCACAGCTTGTACCAAATTTAAACAATTTACATTAGAATATTTCTCAATGTCTTTTTTCATCAGAACAAATTTCCTCACAACAGAATTCTAATCTGAATCCCAAATGTACAAATTTTCCCCTGATCCAAAACAAATCTGTGTCTCCAAATTCATCACCCTATAGTTCGTAACTTCTACATATTTAGATGTGATATGTGCAGCTGGAAATTCCCTAAGAGAGTTTAGATAATTTGACTTTTTCTGTACTTTCATTCTACTTCATTTTATCATGTAATGATTATTTTATTTTTGTAAATAAGACTTTTACATCTTACCATAGACATTCCATATCTTCATAATTTTTATTGTAAAAGCCCTTCTTTGTCACTTTCTGTGCAAAATAAAATACAGTCAAACCTGTGTTATAATGACCACTCAATGGACCACACAAATATGGTGGATTTCAAAGAAATAATCAAGCCCTGATAGATAGATGGACAGAAAAAATAGATAGCGAAATAGTGATATCTAAATTGAGAGATGGATTGATGAAAGAGAAGTGTGGTTTATAAAGTAAACAATCACCCCTAGTAATCATAGATTATTACTGGTAGTAATCAAAAGTCACAGAGTCTGAAAACTTTTGGTCACTGTGCTCATTGGCACCAATATGTAGGTAAAATATATGGGAATTGTCAAAGAGACTGAATAATGATGGCTTTCAAAGGCAGGTGGTCATTATATGAAGTAGTTGCTAGGTCAGATTTGACTTTATTCTATCCACAATATTTTGGAATGAAATATTGTGCTTGATTATCCTATGTCTTTTCTATACTTTTCATCTGCTACTAACTGAATACCATAATTTTATGGACATGCTAAAAGACATTCCTATTGTACTCAAGCGTGTGTGTGTGTGTGTGTGTGTGTATATATATATATATATATATATATATATATATATATATATATATATATATATATATATATTATGTATTATATGATTGTTAAATACATTTTGATGATTGCTTTCTTTCCTATTATAATTTGTTAGAGTGTAATCAGCTCACAGAAGGTTGTTATTGTATTTAAAATATATTTCTATATTGTGAATTATACTTGTTTACAACATATAACGGAACTTTAATAACTAAATCATAATAGTATTGTTCTATTTTGTAATGTTTAAAGAACTACATCTTAAATCATATTTTTGTGTTTTGTAAAGTTTCAAAATACTAGATACAAATTCAATTTTGGTATTAAATTTTAATAGTGTTTAAACATTATACAAAAAAATTATCAATACAAATAATTATCAATTTTTTAATTTAAATGATTATCTGTTTTTAAAAATATTCTTTTAACTGCTTTGGTTTGGTTTGTTCCATGTTTTACAGCACAAGAACGCAAATTTTTGTATGTCATACCAAAGCACTTTGAGTAAAATGCCTTTCCTGTGGATATACCACTTTAGCTGACCTGGGCTGATCCAACATTAGAATTTGAGCCTTCATTGTTTCAGTTGGAGCCGACCACAGCTCCTGAGGAAGCACCTGCACATTCAAATTTATTTCATCTTATTTAAATGATAAATATTTTGATTTGTATCAAACAGCAGATTGTTGGTTTTTGTGGGTTTTTTTTATAATATGTGGGGTAAATGCTTTATGAAAATAGTCCCAATTACTGCTTTAAATGTATTCCAATTTTGCAACGTATATTGTGTGAGTATTACATTCTGCAACATGCTGTACAGTCTGGATAAAAATAAATCATATTGAATGCACTTAACATTAGTGAAATGTACAACAAAACATCTCTTTAATAAGCTTTTGTCATGATGCATCTTATTTTTATATTTGCATTTGTCAACAAAATGGGAATCATTTTTCCACACAAAATGGTAATTTAAATTAAAAAAAGAATTGGAGGAAGTCATGTGATTAAATATTAGTGCTAATCTATTTACAATGATTTCTACAAGTGCAATATTTAGAATTTCTTTTTCTGGTACAAACATGTATACACTTATGTATGCTACAAAAATAATGGATTTGCTTATAGATTTTGTTTTAACATATTGTAACTGCTTATTTTCCAAATTTTACAGATGAGTAAAACCTAAGTTCCATTTAAGATGAGTCAAACCTAAGTTCCATTTAAGCAAAATGACTTGAAGTAGAAGTCAGCAATTTATCTATGGTCCAAGCACATGAATGTATTACAAAGCTGATATTTTTCATCCCTTTTTGTGGTGGTATTTTATTAGAATGGCAGATATGTCCATTATCTCTATTAGTATTAATGATGTGGTGCCAGGATATATGAAAAATTATTTTTCACTCCAGAGGGTGAGGGGCACAAAATAGCAATAACCAAAGAACAGTAGGTACATTGTATCTAAAGGCATTAAAGTATTATATAACATTAAAACTTTGGATTACCCAATTGAATTTGGATTTGATTTGTTCTTGGTATAAATGGAAAAGTTTCTCTATAAGAATGTCACAACATTAATTAAAATATACTTATAAGATTCACATTTTTGTAACTTAGCAACATATATTATGAACACGTATTTTACGCAAATAATCTGTAGGCTGCTGGTAGCCTACATCTATGCACTTTTTTGTACTCAGATCTCATCAAATGCTTTAATTTTAAATGTCATAATATTCCAGCAACAGTTGATCAAAAAGATATTTCATGAATACATATAATATCAAACAAATAATAAATGGAAAAATGAACCTTGAATTTCGTGCTGAGACTAAAGTTTCTTCTTTTGCATTTTATATCCTTATCCTTATCCTAAAGTTACCCATAACCATCCATCATATAGTTTCATTTGGCTCCACAACTTTTGAAGGATGTAATGAATCTTGTATGCTGCTTTTTATTACTGTATAAAAAACCTAATTCTGTTTTGATTGTAAAATTTTCTTACTGAATTTGACTCATACTGGGTTTTATGACCTTTGTTTAACTTGAAACATTTTAGCCTTTTACAGATGTTGCTTGTTGAGGGTTTTTTCTTCAGTCAGATCTGACTTAAATTCAGACTTGAACATTGTGGGTTTCAGCAACCTAAACATACTGAAATGAGGTTTGTTGTTTTAACAGTATGGTTTTATGATGTTCCTCTGAACTGTATTCCATCAAAATAATTATTCATATAGTTTCAACTACCTTAAGAGCTTTATATCTGCTCTCTGCCACAGACTGTATCAATATTTATCTTGTCTGATAAAGGAAATCTTTCAATTCTCTTATTTGTAAACTTTACAGAAATTACAATCATCATTTCAGCAGCACTATGAAATTAAGCAAAGTAAAATGTGCTTCTAAATTAAATGGAGGTACAATCTGCTGGCCAAATTTCAGACAATAAACCATTAATTCATTTCTTCCTACACAATTATGATCATTTATCCTGTCTTGAGCTATGGCACTAAAGACATGTAACCCATAATGAATACTGCAAATCAGACACTGTAGCATTTGTAAGAAAGTTGATATAAAGATGGTATATTTTGTAGTAGTACACTTAAATTATTAACCAATTCCAAACTTAATTTTACCAAAAGATTTCTTACTAGACCAGATTTGTATGCACCATATCAATATTATCATAAAAGGTAAAATTGGTTGGATATTTTATTTAACAGCACTTTCATCACTTTATGGACTTTATAATGACAAAGAAATGGGAGCTAAATGCATTTCCCTTTGAAAGACCAAGGCAAATATCAAACCCATGACCCTTTGATTATGAGACCAATGCTCTACCAACTGAGCTATTGCCTCTTTCAGTAAATTGGCACCATAACATGGGTCATATTGTAGTAGTGCAGATTGGGATACAAGAGGTATCAAACCTTGGTAGTGATCATTAATTGGATTGCTTTTAAAATGTGTTGAAATCTGTCCCCACAAAAATCAACATTATATAGAATCTAGGGACTTCATGTACTGAATTTGTAAAGGTGAAAGACATACCAAATGTGGGGTTTTGTTACTTTATTGTCCCTAAGAACTTTGCTAATTTTAGTATCTGACTCTTAAATTAATTGTTTCAAACTTTTAAATATTATGTAGCAATAATAACTTATATTCTATTCATTTCAAAATTTACTACAAAGTCGCATCTCTTTTGCTCCTATAATGACCCCCAATTAATGATTATAAATATAGATCAAGACATCAGACTGCCTTCAAGAAAAAGAAATAAAACATTTTTATTTAAACATTTTGAAACATTTGCATTGATCGCACTTCTGCTGTGTTGCTCATGTTAATCTACACATTAAGATTTGTATAGATGTAACCCATGTAATAGCATCCCATGACATCACCAATCACATCATGATATCATTCAAAAGTAAAGGTATAATAAATGAGGGATCTAAGCATATCTAAAAGTAATTTTGCTATACTAATCATCAGTTTGATAAAGTAGAATTTGGGGGGGGGGGGGGCATTTTATAAGAGCCCACCTTATTGTATAACTGGGCATGATTCATAAATTTTATGTCACAAATTTTACAGAATATTACTCTCCTTTGAATTAAGTCAAAAAGTTAATTTTATCCATGATGATAATTTATAATGCAATCCATACACTCAGATACATGCTGTATAACTATACTGTAATGTTGCAGAAAACAACTTATTCATAGCAGAGCTACATAATCACTAATATCTCTTCATGTATGATTTTTGTTATGATTGTTTGAGAGAAATATTTTCATATTAATAAATATACCTATCTTTAATTGGCATTACTTGTCTATACTATAAGTTGTACTATTAGATGCAGATGTTTTTGCTTCACCAATGTATACTGATACATTGGTGTCATTTTTCTGATGTCAGTGACATCAGTGTTCAAGTTGTGTGTTAAGGTTTTTGCAAGTTGGGGAATACAAAATGTGCACAGATGCAAATGATACAGCTGGCTCTGTGGAACACTTGTTAAATAGAAGTTTGTCGACCCATTTCACATAAATTTAACATCTTCACTGAAGACTAAACAATATCAGTTAAGTATTCTTTTTCATGTATCATTTGAGAGACTATTTTCCTTTTTATAAACTTCACATCAGTACAGAAAATTTACTTAGAAAATATTAATTTCATTTCAGTTAAATTCTTTTTTGCATGACAGAAATCAAGATAGAATATCACTGCAAGGAATGCTTTGTCATTGATTCAGTCACTTAAAAGTAATTAATGTCTACCCTATAGCTCGATGTAGAGTACAAGTCAAACTTTCAAATTTTGTAAAATTTTCATCGTTTATCAATATATAAGTCTATGCTGAATATAAAACAAGACAAGATCAGTACCTCAGCTTCGTCTACTTCACCATAGTTTGTTCCAGACAGTATCACACATTTTATCTTGTCTACAACTCGGTAAATTTTCAAGTCGGTGTCATTAAATATAGCTAAATTTCACACAAAGTATTTTAAACAAATTGGATACTTTAGCTGCTTTTAACAACATTGACCTGAAAATTTACTGAGTTTCTGATAGGATAAAAATTTTGATGCTGTGTGAAATAAAACTATAGTAACTTTCTGTTTCCTGATTATTAATGGTGTCACTGTATGGTATTTGTGAAATTATGTCACTGAGGCTAATATGTTTTATCAGTTTTGTTTTGAAGAGAGAGGAAGCGAGGCATATGTATTCTATCACATTTTTCTTTTTCACCTTGTGATCAAACTAAATCACCCTGATGAACAGTTTGTATCACAGATAGAAAACAGTAGTTAATTAAATAGTAAATGGAAACTATTTAAACACATACCATACACTTTAGGTTAAATCCCATGACTGACCATTTAGCATGGTGTGTAATTTTCTTTTTGCAAGTACAATGACCTCTCCATTCAACAAAATAGATTATTCTTTATTAATAAGTGCATGTACACATACTATGGTTAAGTAGCATTTGGTTTTGACCTTTGCTTATGCTGGTTCTTACTTTAAATTGCTGACAGTTCTGTTGGTGAGTACAAAAGGTGTCAGTGGTTGAGAAACTTGAGTAAGCACCTGGCATTTCCATTCATTACATGGACTGCCTAATATACTGAGCTGAGAAAACAAATTGTGAGTTGAACCAAACAAGGTCTTTCTACAAACCTTATAATAATGAATACTATATACAGCTGAGATCAGTGAATAAGTATTACTATAAAAATTAGAGAACAGAAAATAAGTACTACTAAAACAAATAGAGATCAGAAAATATAAAACGTAATAATGAATGCTTTAGAAAATATATACCATAATGATAAAAACCAAAAGATGGCTCATTTAGAAAGAGTTAAACATTTGAAGATGGTAGATGATAATATGAAATTAAAAATTTAGTGGATGTTTGCCATAAGTTTTTGAAGTGTACAAAGCTTTATGTTGTGGAAGAAGATACATATATATGAATATTATTGCAAATTTGTTTTACATATGTGATCCAGAACTTCATGAAACTGCTCAGTAAATATCAGAACTTTACAAAATTATAATATTTTTGGAGGAAAAGGGTTAGAAGTGAAGGAGAAGGGGACCCCAGAGTAATATTTGCAATTGCTGTAGCTTAATTTTGAAGAATTATAGTAGAATTATTTTAATACTAAAACTCCATAAATTCTTAAGTAATATTAAAATTAGATAGCTAAAGTCACTTTTCAATGCTTAAGTACACTTGCATTTTTATTATAAAAATCCTTTTTCTTTCTCTTGATCTATCAGGATATTGGTTTAGAATTAGTTATTTTAATAACTTTTATTTCCACAAGATGATAGTTTGCTTCAAATTCTACTGTAAATTCCCATACTATAATGTGTTTGTTATTGGTGTTCTAGACATTATTTGTTCTAGCCGTTGTTAATTGTACATACATATTGGACCAGGTAATACCAGCATCAACTCTTATTGAAGTCATTCTTTTAAATACAGTTATTTGTAAATGATGCAATAAATATTTATAATAGCATTGAATATCACGTTTTCAAATGTAGAAAACACAAATTTAAATTTATCAATATGGGACTTTGGATGTTTATCCAATTATTCCATTGTATGATCGGCTTGATATATCAATGTAATTCTTGCTTGTATTTTTCAATGTCAGGTGACTCTGGGCTACTATCATTTATTTATCCAATAACATCTGATTCTTGTTAAAGTTGTCAATCTGTCATTTTGACAGTGTGAATATGTCAGAATGTGGTGGAGAAGATGCTGAGAATTCATTGATAAAATATAATGATATAGGCAAAGCTGATTAATAGGAACACATTCGTAATTTATCAAATAATAAGTCATCTAACAAGGGATTTGAAATTACTCAACTTACTCAACTATCTACAGTTTTATTAGCTAAATACAGAAACGAATTAAGGATAAATTGCAAATGTATGAACAACCATATCAGTTAATGAGAAATATTTCAAATTTAAAAATTTACATTTTTTTATGACACTAACCAACACAAAGTACGAATATCATATTGAAACAGTTCGAAAATACTGCACATTAAGTAATTTGCTGCAAAAAGTCAAAACAGTTCAACATTTTGTACAAATGATCTGTTCGTGACTAGATGCAGTTGAAATGGCCCCTTCTTCTTAAGTAACAAAAGTATTTCAGGCTAGATTAATTAGCTTCGAGATACAGAAGAAACGGCATAACCTACATACACATACATACACATTAATACTTAGATAGTATAAGCCTCTGACCATGCATTTAAGTAATGAAAAAATTTGTTACACAAAAATATGAAATGTTGACTCTTATTAAAAGAAACCGAAAAGGCAAGTAAAAGATGGTATAACACACAGAATACTGATTTAAATTAAATTACCTTTGTCAATTAAAGAATAGTCAGATAAGTTGTCTCGTCTTAATAAAACTACAGAGGAGGGGAAAAAGTCATGTTAAAAACATATGTGCAGAAGAAGAAACAGTTGTTGAAATATTTTTCACCACAGCAAGAAAAAGAGATAAAAGAAAATATGAAATTTGATGAAGTTGCTGCTCCAAAAATAAAAAGTTTACAAGAAGTAGATTTCAGCTTACGGTAAAGCTGAGACAATTTTAGGTGTAGATGTGACAATAAGAGCTATTCCTGTGTTCATATCAAACATGGGTAAAGGTCTAGCTTAATATGGTGGCAGAAGAACAAACGAGTAATAGTGCAGGTCAGGTCGTTGCTGCAAAGTCATTCATAGATATTGTCAGACAAGACTTTAAAACAAATATTGATAACTATTTTTTCGAGTTGTCTTAAAAGGCAGTAATAACAATCCCCAGAATTATTGGTATTGTAAAAATCTTAGCTTATCCTATTTTACTTCCAAATATGTGGATAGATCAAAGAAGGACCAGGACTTCATAACATTTTACTCCCTTCCCTCGCTGTCAATGATGTATTCTTCTAGTTCACCATGTTCTTCTTCTATGGTATAAACATTCATTAATTCATAGCCTTTACATGCAAGCAAATTAAAACAGCTTTTCCGACATAAAACAGTGATATAAGTGCTTTTTGCTTCGTTCGTGTTCTTTTGTATTAAAGCACGAGCTATTGAGATGACATTATTATTATCATATTTGTCATTATTTTCTAAAGAACTATTACACACGATTTCTCTTTTTATTTCATTTTCTCTCTTGACCAATTGTTACTTGCTTTTTCACCAATTGATTTAATCATACTTTTTTAACATCACCTGTATTTGTAGTTAAATTATTTCTACTTTAAAACTATGAGACGATTCTTTTTTTCAAGAGATTGTTTTATCCAACAACATTAACATTGTCCACTTCATTGGAATCGACGTTATTTTACATAATATACAATTTCCTTTAATTTTATTAAACCAAAATCCCATCATGAATTTTTTAATCATTTGCGTAGTTTATCAGATTAATGTTATTATTATTATTAAGCTTGTTTTTGATAGTATGTACCTCTAAAAAACGTCTTGAGTTTTGTAATGTTAACATGATTGCAATTTATGTTGTTGTTGTTGTAGGGTTTAATGCCATTTTTCAGCACACGACAGGCTATACATGGCGGCCAGTATTAATGGTGGATGAAGAACCCAGGAAAACCCCGGAAAGAACCACCGACCCACGAGAAGCTACTGGCAAGCTTTCTCACATACCCACATTGGCTGAATCCGAGACTCAAACCCACGCAGACAGAGGTGAGATGGCAGTGATCCGTAACGGAGAGCGCTTTAGACCACTCGGGGTCCCTTGTTAAAGTGTTTAGAGTCTATGTTATAATTGTTTGACTTAAATGTCTTTTCATTAGCAGATAAAAAGGAATAAAAACAATTAGGCAATGAGTTTCGTATTTTAAAGAAAAAAGTGAAGCTATATGTTGATTTTACTAACATGTGAACCCTTTCGTTTGCTAGATGCGAATGAGACATACCACAACAGGATATTGCCATCCAAAGTGCCTGTTTAATTTGATTCTGCTGCAGTTTTTATGTCACTCTTTATTCTGCATATGTTAACATCGTGATCATTGTAAAGTTTTAAAATGTATTTATCAAGAATATTTAATGGTTTCTATAAATAATTGTTTTTGGTGTAGTAAATATTTACGTCTGTAAATATTTGTGCGTTGTCCTTGCTATCTGAATCATTAAGCGGTATTTCAGGAAATGAATAGGGTGATGTACTTGTTCGTTTCTTAAATCTGAAGTAGCATGTGCGTTCTTGATTGGTCGTCAAGTTTTAAGTTGAAAACATGTGAGACAGATGCCACAGCACTATGCCAAGGTTGTGTCCCACCCATGAGGAAACATTTTGTTTTGGGGAAGGGGTTCTTTGTTATTATTGTAGTTGTTTTGGGGTTGTTGTTGTTTATGAGTGGGGTTTTTTTAAGGACCAGAAATTCATTAGTAATTTTTGCAGAACTTTAAAAACAGATGAATCTATTATTGCGATTTTGAGCCCACATGTCGGACATACTTTAGCTTGCAAGTTGAGGGATTGTCTGTTCGGTTTTGAAGTTTGGAAAAAGTTAATGTTTTGGCTTTCATGAAACACACTAGCTAACGTCTTTCTTTCCAATTATCTTTTATTTTGTAGGACTCTGTTCTTATATTTATTTGGAAGTTTTCTCGTCTTAATTGTTTTTTGTTGCAAATCTATACATTCTGTAGGGGCCTCGAATGAACGAGAGGTCTAAAGCGGTCGCCGTTACGGATCACTGCCATCTCACCTCTGCGTAGGTTCGAGCCTCAGGTTCGGCTAATGTGAGTACGTGAGAAAGCATGCCAGTAGCATCCCGTTGGTTGGGGTTTTTACCTGGGGTTTTCCGGGTTCTTCTGCCATCAGTTATACTGGCGGCCACGTATAGCCTATTTTATGTTGAAAAAGGCGTTAAGTCCATAACAAATAGAGCAACAACATTATGGTAGTTACATTTTAATCCGCACAATACGGGTAGTATTGTGTTGACGTACCCTTAAATATTATACATATTTACCTACCTTTCTATCTACCTTGGTGCCTACCCAACTACCGACCTACCTACTTGCCTACCTAACTACATACATAAGGATGACCATACATATTATAAACAGAAGGAACTAAGAAGACCAGACAATGCGACGCAGTCGAAATTGAGAGTGAGCAACAAACTAATAGTATGGAATAATAGGATCTGAGAAGATTTTTCCTTTAAAGAAAATATCACAAAAGGTGTACTGTGAAAGGCTGATTTTAAATAGGCTTCACTAATATTATCAGTGCAAAACTTTTCCCGCAGAATAGATAATTTACCGTTTCAGATATGAGATTGGTAAGTTTACATTTTTAATGCGCAATTCCTCGCCTTTTATTCATCCCTCCCACACTTTTTTGTATTATTTCAAACAATATTTACCTCTAAGACTAGACATAAGGTCCAAGGTTCAGTTGTTTCTGATATGAAGCAGTTTAAAAATAAGAAGCGGAACAATAATCCAAACACTCTGTTTTAATCACACTGAAATATTTGTTGTGAAATTAAAAATGGTTGAACCGAATTTGCAGAAATGCTCATTTAAACGAGTACACTTACTGGATCGAGTGATATTTTTCTTAATTTCTTTTCTTTCTTTTTTTGTTGAAATATAATATCTACTGTAAGTTATAATTCAGGATGATGGAGAGGGAAAGTGTAAGGAGAGAGAAAGATAAAAGAAAATATCAATATTTTCTGTTGAATGAGTAATCACTGATTGCCCAATTGCCCAAATGTGGTATGCACACATTATACCAAGTGGAAACGTCTTAGATGACAAACGTAATGCTTATTCACATTGTCCTCCAAGTGTCAATGGTGGTAAAGAACGGTCACTCATGCTTTTATACCACTCTTTCAAGATCTTCTCTTCTGTAATGAGTGTCCATATGTTTATACGTATCTATTTTAGGTATCTCACTTCTGGCACGTAGATTCTATTTCAGGTATAGTTATAAATAGGTCTGATGCAAGCTTTCATTTCAGTAATAATAATAATTGTAATCATGTTTGCGAATTAGGAGAAATTTCTGATTGGCTAATTAAGTCAGGTGGTTGAGTATCGGATTTTGTTACTCAATGAGTAAATTTTGAAGAAATTCTTTTTCTTGCATCAAGACTAGATCTTTTAAAGCATGCAAATCTCGAGTGGACTTAGGTTTTAAGATCGATGCCACTCTACGAAAAAAGCTGATTCTATCTTGCAAAATATGTCTTCATTACCCAACTACTCCTTGGTTCACATAATACATTAGTTACAATTCACCGGAAAATGGCTTTATAAAATGTAGTTTCACGGTGTCGTTTCCATTTAGATAAAGACATATTTTGGCTAAAGGTTGCCTCTTACACTAGTATTCCATAGCTGCCGACACTCACTACTTTGGCGTGAATTTACGACTTTTTACGGCGATTCGCGCCGAATGCGAAAAAATCACAAATCCACCAATTCTCAATTATTTTTAATTTTCACGTTAAGTGCTAGTCGTGAAATAGGACAGTGCCGAAACGGTTCGGTACTGCTATTCGCGATATAAGTAGAACCATAGCCGATTAGTACAGCTGGCCGAGTAGCAAGTATTTTAACGTATTGTAATCAATCTGTATAAAAGTGGTTTTACAAATTCTTTTGAAAATCCGGTGCCTAACCGGAATTTTTCTCTGCGCATGCGCCGCCAACACTGACTTGAATTACCGTTCGTAATCGCATATTGAAAACGTCTTCACCACCAAGGAAAAAAAAAAAAGAAATGTATTGCACAAAAAGGGAAGTTTAGTCTGGAATATACCAAACATTTGCCGTGCATTCAGTCATCAAATACCGATATACATCACGCTTTTTTCATACAGCGTGCCACACATTTAAGCATTGGGCATGGTGGCAGAGACGATGTGAGGAAGCACATTGGTAGCCAAAAGCACATAAAGATTGGGAAACTGCATGAAGACAGTTTTATTAAGTGTTGGAGTTTTGAGATTGAAAGATTAGCATATATTGTAATTTGCTTGTGTTCACAGTTTTCCGCGCATGCGCCTACGCCATTAATCGTTCATCGTTCGATTTTCCATATTCTGAATTAATACTATTTCGTAATTAAGCATACTGCTATAGCACCCTCACCAGATTTCGGTTTTGGAGCACTCTAAGCCACCTACTCAAGTTCTGCTTGCTACCAACGCTGAGACATTGTTTGTGAGCTTTCTTGTTGAGCATAACACGTCTTTCTCAGTTGGAGATCAGCAAAACTGACAGTGAAAGATTATTTCCAATTGTGAGAAAAAATAAGACAAACTTTTAAGTGCCTCATTAGGTGCTGAAAATTTGCAACACTTTTAGTGACAAGTGTTTCTTACTTCATCGTAAGAAGGTAAGGCATAATTAATTTTTTAAGGATTTACACTCAACAACCGAGCGTCAGCATTTTCCACTACGTTGTCCAGAGTGGCATCAGAGAACCCATATATCAAACCCATTTTTTCGTTCAATTAGATAGTGAATTGAAAATACCAGAACAATCGTTTGCTGTTAATAATCTTTGGAATGAACAAAATATGTACTTCCACCAAGAATCGCAAACAAGCAGGGCGTTAAGGTGATGCACCGCGTTTTTGCCATCACAAATTTCCAATTTAATACCAAACTGAGACAATGAGAAGGTGTGTGGAATTCAAACACTGCACTTTTCTGAGATTTATTCAGTGCTTTGCCACACTAATCGCTGAAGACAGCTGAAATTGTTTAGATGGAATGTCAAGTACTAAAATAACAACCTGACGGAAATCTGAGAGTGTATATATTCAAACGAGGATAACACTGATAAATTTGGCCTGCAGGTCTTGGGACTAATAAGTCCCTAATGACCCGAGTGTAGGGCCATCATGAGTGGGAATCAACCCTACAAGCACTCATGGTAAAAAGTTGGATTTCAGTCTGCGATTGAACGCACCAGGTGTCGACCCAAGCAGTATGTAACGTCCGCTGCGATTAGTCGCAGCGATAACGTCACATTGGGACACCTGGTGTTTGGACAGGTGGAAATGGTTCCACATCTCCGTCAGTGTACGATGTCCGAGTGAGGCAAGGAAGCAAGAAACTCGGCAAGCCAGCCACGGATGTCGTGTATTCCCAGAAAAACCAGCTCGTACTTAGTTCAAATCTAGTCCAGTTTTATAAATGGACAATAAAATGCCAATAGTGTGTAAACAACCTGTGCAACTGTTCAAATCAACCAAGTCAGACATTTTGAAAAATGATTCATTCTAAAGTTGGAATTTAATGTACAAAGTGTGCATTCGATATACTAATTAAATACCAATCAATAAAGTCGAAATTACTTATAGTTTGTATCACGCATAAGAGAAAATAAGAGAATACAATTTTGATGGCGGTAACGAAATAAATCAAATTAGGTTTTGTTGTTAAAATAAATATTATCAAATAGGTTCTCTAGCCAAAATGATACTCAGGATTATTCGACCAGGCAACTTTCAAAGTAACTCGGCTATACATCTCGAGTTTCAGGAATGTCTCAGCTTGTCCGGATATGTCTCCACCGGTACACGGTCTGGTATGTTCTGCCATCTTTTCCCATTCATGATACGTTTCATTCACAGCGTTAATACTGTGCTAGTAACACCGTCCGCCACACAAAGTCCCAGTTCTTTTGTCTGTGTTGACCCGACGAGGTAAGTAAACAGGTTACCACGAGCGGCTTGCACATGTACATTGCCCTGCGCCCTTTTTTAAATATCTTAATGGTTAGTCATGACGATGTGTAACGCTTTATCGCTCCTATCTCTTCCCCTTTCTTATGGTGGTCGGCGCTCCGGTTATTTCTTTTGACAACTCCTATGGTGCTCATTCACTATTCCTGGCTGTCCCGGGCAAATAAGTAGTCCATGTTTGGCTGGTGGCTCATCATTATCCCCTATATTCGCGGTAAAACTCAAAGCCGCCACGCGGACGACATGACAAAGTGCTCACGATGTTGCCTGGTCGACGTCCTCTTGCTAAGTGGAATGAGAATGCACCAAAACTGCATATTTCATTAAACTGTAATTGCATAGATGTATCCTGCGTCGATGAGTGTGTTTTAGGACAGTCTTTAGCAAGTATTAACAAATGAATAAACTCAACTGATCTTACTCAATTATACAGGGTAGAATTTTACAGATCGCTGTCTTTTTATTTGGTTTTATTCTATTTAATTGCCTACATGTATCCTGGGTAGTTGAGGGTGTTTTGGGACAGTCTTTTTGTTGTTTTAGGATAGTCATGGGGTCTTTCATTTGGTGATAAATACCAATATTGTGGGGGGACCCTTCTGATCTTACTCAATAATTATACAATGCAGTATTTTACTGATCATTGTCATTTTCAAGGTTTGATTCAATATAATGTTTTTGGACATGGAAATCTTGAGGACACGTACGTTATGGTCAACAAATAAGTATTGGTTGCTTGATTTGGTATTAGATAAAGAATTGACAGTCTACCATTTTTCTGTTAAATGGCTTGTCAAATGGTCAAATGCAGGAATAGGTTGCAGATGTTCCTTAGATATCTTCTGATTGGGATTTCCTACCATCTGACAAGCGTGACCACATCTATGGTACTTGTAAACATCACTTTTAATTTTCGGCAAATAAAAATGATTCAGGATCTTGCGATAAATCTTACTGACATCACATGACCAGCTTAAGGAGTTTTATGGGCTAGACTATGCATTTCCTGTCTATACGACTTAGGAACAACAATTTGATTGCTCACAGAGCAATCATCACCAGCAGGTACATCAGGTGTCTCCATTTTCTCACAATGACCCCATTTTTCACAAAGTAACAAACTGGTACTTGTGTGGCTTTAATTTCTAAAACCCAGTCTTGTGTCTTCTCTGATTAATAGTACTTGAGAGCCTATACTTCACATTAAAATGACTCGCATGCTTATAAATTAGCTGTTACTTTTTGCTCAGATATCTTACAAGTGCAGTCAGAAATTGACTAGTGGTTTCTATTATTTTATGAAGAAACTAACTGACTTACGAGTCTCTCTCTCTCTCTCTCTCTCTCTCTCTGCTGAGTTATTAAGACATTTAAATAATGGAATTTACCTTATCAATTGTTTCAAGGCACATACGTTAGGGAAAAGAGGCCAAATTTAAAATTTCATCTCAAGTTCATAAATAGAATAGTTTTGTGAAGGTCAAAGTATCGAGAAATAACAAATTAGCAAATAAAATATAACCCTTTTCATGGTTTTTTGCTCATAGTAAGAGCAAACAACTTTTTTTATTGGCCGCAAAATAAATTCTCCAAAAAGTGAACATTATTGTACAGTTTATATATTGAATACAGATCCAGTAATGGAATGTTTTGGGAGATTTATTTTTGAAACAGACACTAGGGAATATAACCTGACTGTTCTTGAGTCATAATTTACAATGTATGTGGTATACAAAAGGTAAAGTGTCTTGGCCAATCCAGAATTTACAGTTTTTATTCCTCAGAATGTGCAACCGCTCTGGTGGCCTAGTGGTTAGAGCGTCCGCCTCGGATGCGGAAGGTCGTGGGTTCCATACCCGGCCGAGTCATACCAAAGACTTACAAAAATGGTACTAAAAGCTGCTTCGCTTGGTGCTCAGCATTAAGAGGTTAGTGTTAGGACTGGTCGGCCTGGTGTCAGGATAATGTGACTGGGTGGGACATCATGCAGCATGTCTGCGGCATGATGCCCCAGTGCTAGACAGCACTCTAAACTGCCACATTGCAGATTTCGTTGCGATATGACTGATTTTTTAAAAAAAAGTTACGTTAAAAATCCTAATCACATCACATCACATTACATCCTCAGAATTTGCAATGATTAGTGTATGTCCAATCCAAAAGCTAGATTTTGTGAACAGCTTGTCTCCATTAATGTTTTATTCATGTGAAAGTGAAAAACAAAAGGGATTGACAGATAAACTTATCAGAACAATGTAACAAGACAATCCAGGTATTTGTTCCTTATAATTGCCAACATGTATGATAATTTTTGCTTCAGACTATTTCATCGAACAATATTGTTTTTATGAATGCCGGTTTCTATTAAACTTTTCTTTCTCTTATATTTCCTATTGTTTTTTATTTATTTATTTTGCTTTATTGCATATTTATATTGTGCTTATTTTCTGTGTCATGACAATATCAACTTATATTTTAAACAGGATAAAATAATGATAAAGTCACAGACTAATGAAGATTTTTATGTGGGGTGGTTTGGGCGGCGGATGCTACAATAGATTGAGCTGTGGGTAGTCTTAAAAACGTGACAAGTTTTTTAGAAAATTATGTGGGGTTGTCTTACTTTTCTATCAGAAAACAACCACATCTGTAGAAGATACTTGTTAAAGTTTGTTTTAATCTTTTTAACTACTACATTAATTTCATATCCATATATATAAAGCACTGTTAGTACTGTAATGTAGCAGTAATAATACAAAACAAATTGAGATGGTTACTGGTAGAGGTAGCAATGTTATTTATATTCAATATATTATATTTTTATAATTGCTACCAAAGGAGTCTGATGTTTTGTCAGTGAGGTACCATACAAGCAGTCAATTTATCTGTACTATAAATATCGCTTCATATATGGATGAATACGGTTTTAAATAATAAAACAATTGTAGTTTCCAGTTTGATATCTGTCGAAATAAAGCATCTCATAATTGTATGGAAGTATTCTTATGTTTACATATAGAAAATATATTTCATATTCTTAGAATTGCTTTTCTTATAGAATGAAATAAGTTTATATTTTTGTAGCATATATGCTTTATATGTGATGTCGTTGTTTCAAGTCATTTGCCTCTTGCTAATGTATTGGAATTGGAGATTTAAAATGAAATTGGAGATATGACATACTTGTCACAGACGACTAGTGACAATTCTTGCTGGCTATTGCATAATCATCTCTGCCATACATATATACTGCAATGTACTCTCTCTCTCTCTCTCTCTTTCTCTCTCTCTCTCGTGAATAAAGAAGAAATGAAAGTATGGTCTCGAGGTGCAATTATCTGAAATTTGCGCAAACCTTATGAGGTCTTTACTGCTACAAGAAGCAGAATTTGCACTGCACTCTACAATAATACATATCCTTATGCTGATAACAGTGTGAATGAGACAATGTAAATAAATTAGGGCCTTAAATCTTGCTTGTAAGCGGCTAACCTATTCTGCCACCGTGCGGCAGCGGTAAATTAAACAGACAAAATATTCAAATAAAATGGGGTGGAAAGGGTCAGCGGAAATATAACGTTGTGTAAATACATCTAATTGTATACAATTTGATACATTTAATTTGTTGTGTGCTACTTGCAGGCCACCTCTCTTCCGAATGTTAATACACTGAGACATCAGCTGCTGTAATTTAATTCGAATTATATTTTATCTAAGACGCCCAAACATGTCATTTTTCTCATTATGATATTGTTATACATTGTTATGCAATAAAAAAAACTATACCTACTATGGGATAAAGTGGTATAACCTCTTGTTGCTAGGGTCAGGCGAGAAGTCGTATTGTGAAAAATTGACGTGTCACAGCGCCATCTATTGTCATAATGAGGCATTATTTTATGCTAACTTCCTTGATTCTAACTTGCAACATGCTGTAACTTGTGATATAGCAAGTTTTTAATAGAATGTTTAAACTTGTAATAACTGACATAGCATTTGTCATACGACAAACTACGAAACCAATTCTGTAGTTGGCAAATCGCAAGATACAATGACGCAGGGGGAAATTAATAACTTTAAGATTCACTGATTCACTTTATCGAATAGAGACCGAGGGTCAAGCGAAAAGGGGAACATTAACTAGACAATAAAATAGAACCAACAAATTAAACACCCTTCTTTTAATTAATACAAGGTCAGCAAATAGGAACATAATATACTTTTTTTTTTTAAATTGGCAATTCAAGAAATCAATAAATTTCCAGAATATTCGCCATGCAGATAAGACCGACCTATCATCATCGAATGGGGGGGGGGGGGGGGTGAGGGTGGTGCGAAACAAAGCAACATGTTACGAAAAGGTTTTTAAAAAAAGAGAAATAAACCAAATGAGCAATCAGCTAAGAGCAATACGTGATACAACAGTGCATGGAAAGAGACAAACCAGGCGGACGTTGAGAAGTAATACTGAAGATAAGCAAGGAGGAAGCAGAATATTCGAGACCATTATGGCACAGCGTAAAGATGATACAAAAATTGAAAAACTAGAAAACATCCGGGAAGAAGATGAGAGACTGCAGCAACTAACATAGAAAGAAATATCAACTGGAAAGATAACACCACAAAGGAGGAACTTCCAATAATCCTTCCTAGGACTCAATTGAAAAAATGCCACCCCTATATACACTCCCCCCCCAAAAAAAAAAACAAACAAAAAAACAAACAAAACAACAAACAACCCAACCCACAAATGCCCACAACCTTGAAAATAAAATACTATCCGCCAACAATCAGTATGTTAGACATGCACATAGCAAAACACAGCACCATATAGTATAACACCAAAACAAACTTGCATCTACAGCTTACGCATAGTGTAACACCAAGAGAAACATGTACATCTAAACCTTACACACAGTATAGCACCACATAGTATGGCACACAAGAAACACGCACACATCTTTAACTTACACACAGCATAGCATATACATGCAAAACAAACAGCACAAATCATATACCACCCCCACCCCACAACAATAGCACACACAAAACAAGCATAGTTATCAATTATTTCGTTCAGACCCAAGAAAGCCATCTTCGGGTGAAAACTGAAATTGTATGGCCCTAAACGGATAAACCTGATTGGCATTCTGCTGATTAAATAAGATAATGGCGCTACGAAAACCAACTTAACTTAATTTGACAAATATCACACGGTTCATGTGAGCAAATCTTAACGGGTAACTTTTCCGGAAATAAGTTCGCTCAGTACATAAAACGAAACCAAATGCATAATAGGAATATTCGTAACTACGCATTACTTGATTCTGAAATGTAACTGTTGCCTTTTTCTGCGTTATAATAAGGAACGCCCACACAAACATACAGCTGATCATAGATTTGGCATAACACAACAAAAAATCAGCTGAAAGGTGGACAGATTGCTGGATGGAAGCACACGAGGTGTCAGACCAGGGAAGTCCTTGATGTTGACTCCGTGGGGTTCCCTTCTCCACTTGAGGTTGGCTGGATGTCGGATCTTCATTAGGCTTGCGAGGGAAGCATTGGATTAAACTTTGCAATATCATCAATGCTCAAGACAAGTCAACCCGTGTCCCAGCGTGGAATCACCAACTATTAGTTCATACATGCTGTTTCATCTTGACTAACTTGTGCGTGTGTGAAGTCATCATGGGTCATTAACAAAATACTGCTATTCGAAGAGACCCCGAGTGTCAGTCTTCCAAAAATGCCGATCATGATGTCAGTTACCATTGCCCCCTAAGTGTCGGCTTATTAAAAAGTTAAATATGTTAGATCGCTTTAGTCAAGGCAATATGTATGTATGTATGTATGTATGTTGCCCAAAGTATACATTGATAAAAGTAATCCATTTCTTGTTTCTTGTCATTATCTGGGACTAATATGCGTATGTGCTCTATACTCTGGCCTTAGTTATGAAACTGTTTTCTAACGACCAAATAATTTGATGGTATACAAAAGGGAGACAATGCACATTTTCCCGTCGCTACTGAATGTCTCATTGACGCCGTAGTAACCGCGGTATGTTTACATAACCGGTCACGTGACATTATAACCTTCGGTATTCGAAACCAGAAGCAAAATTGGCATTGCTTGTTTGCTGTTTAAATATAATATCTGTTCATTTTTATGACGACGTAATGGACACTGCCATTGATGAAGCTTCACAAGGCGTAAACTTCTAAATTTGCAAGGGAAAGATAATTTTAAGAAGAGCTAGGCGATCAATATCTACCGAGTGTTAAGTTAACTTTGACAGATCAGAATGACTGTTGTTTAAAAATTATCCTTCAAGATAGCATACTAAGAAGGTTGGGGTTAAGTGCAGTCGGGGTAGAAAACGTTATTATTAAAAGTAAAAATTGCGTTGGTTAAATGGACCCAGACTAGTTCTCTCTCTCTTTCTCTCTCTCTCTCTCTCTCTCTCTCTCTCTCTCTCTCTCGTTTAAAGTTTCATTTAGGTTACGCTAAAATGAAGAGACAGCGAATGAACGGGCATTATATTGCAGGCCTACGTCATCCTACAGATAAGTAAAAGTAAATCACCCATTAACTAATATACAAAACACTGAACTTGTAGCTACTTGAAGGATTTGCGATAAGATTTAGAAAATATAGGTTTACCAGTTCAGCATTTAATAAATAAATTGATTTATATTATATAAATCTAGCGTTTTTTGCTCCGACTATGAAACAAAATAGTTGCACCAATTGTTCAGAAATTCGCAAGGTTCATTTCTTTCTTATATTTCCTTTAGGGGTATACGTTTTAGATCATATTATTTTAAATTGGAATCTCTACATTTTATTTTTAAGTTGATCTTTTTTCCCCGTGAGAATTCATATCTAAGGCCTTGTATTTTTTTCCGGCATCGCCAACTCTTAATGATGAATCACAGTTCTTCTATTGCTGACCTAAGATTGCGAGTCGCGTGTCATACTTTACGAATTTATGGTCTTAAAACTGTATAACAGAAGCAAATAAATCAAGTTTAGTAACGTCAACAAATAATTTATTACCCTAACATACAAAGAAACAATTTCAAACGCAGATACAATATTGTGATGTGAATTTGAATTATAAATAAATATTCCAAATTAATTCCATTAGTCGTCAATATCTTGATATGACACAACGATATAATTATGGATGCTTTTGAATGAGTCATTAATAATCCCAAAGTAGTGTTTTAGCCCAAATCGTAATTGAGCACACTGTAATTCCAATTTAAAATTTAATTAAATAATTCCTCTCAAATTATATCTGAACACAACTATAAGTGATTCCAAAAATTGGACACAAAACAGGATTGAAGACTTGTTTATCAAATCCAACATAATTCACTTGACCTACGACACATTACAATTTCCTAGGGAAAAACCCAAGTCTTGAACACAAATCCAAGTAAACAATCTCGTTTACTGTATAGAATTATGCCCCGAACCAGACAGGCATTACCCTTAATCATCGACAAATATTAAGCACAGAATAAAAATATGCGTCACGCACATACCATAACACCAATCGTTCACATGAAGAAAGCTTCATCTTTTAAGGGGACATCGTTGTGATGTATATCCAGTTTGAGAATTTGTTCAGCTGATCAATGAATTAGAATTTAACACCAATTTATCCGATTGTGGCCTATTCACCGCCAACCTGAAATCCCTGAACATTTTCGAACTGTATTAGTAGTAAATGGGGGCACCCTAGCGACAATGGGAATTAGCATTACAAGACCCCTTGGGCAACTCTAGCGACAATGGAAAATTAACATGGAGAAAAATCGTGGGACAATCTGGCGACAAGGGAAATTAACATGGAGAAAAATCGTGGGTCACTCTAGCGACAAGGGGAATTTAACATGGAACTATAGTGTGGGTCTGTCTAGCGACAAGGGGAAATTAACATGGGAATAGAGTTTGGGTTTGTCTAGGGACAAGGGGAATTGAATATGGGATTTTTTTTTTAAATTTAAATTTAAATTTAAATTTAAAAAAGGGGTAGGCAATGGAAAGGCTATCTCTTTTCGAGAAATATGGCTGGCCCTGAAAAGGGCCTTTGGGTTTTCTTCTTCTTCTGCTTCTAATTTCTTCTTTTTCTCCACCAAGTTCTTATTTTATCTCCAACACTCTTTCTCTTCTTCTCTTTCTTTTTATCCTGCTCTTCTTTCTTCTTCTTCTTCTCTTCCTCCTCTTCTTTCTTCCTCTTCTCATTTTCTTCTTCTTTTTCAATCTTTTCGTTCCATTTGCTTATTCTTATTCTTTCCTCTTCATCCTCCTTCTCCTCCTTTATCTCTTTCATGACACCACTAATCTTGTCCTTTACCTTTTTTAAGTTATTAATTTCCATCTTTACACGATGGGGACTATAGGAATGATGGTCTTCAACCAGTCTTATTAACATCTGCTCCATCATTCCTAAGTTGTCTAAAACGTCTTGTAATGTTTGTATTTTGTCCATTTGGTTAGAAGCCATCTTCTTTTTTTATTCTTTGCAGAATGGTTTGAACGACGAATACTATGGGTTCTTATACTTAAAGCGCGTACGTGAAGGAAAACATCCCCCTAAAACGTAAAATTGATCTTACCTAGATCATGACCAAACAACGCGCGAACGTGAAGGAAAACATCCCCCTACTTTTTCATTTCATATAATAAAACCCAAACTATACTTTCTCATTTCATATAATAAAAACCCAAACTATACTCTCCACATACGCTAAGAAACAATAAACAAAATCCATAATCTACTATCCACACAATCTTACGTGAGCGCTTACAAAACCCAAACTATACTCTTCACATACGCTAAGAACAATAAACAAATCCATAATCTACTATTCACACAATCGTACGTGAGCGGGTACAAACACAAACACAAACACACAAACACAAACACACAAACACATACGCTAAGAACAATACACTAATCCATAATCTACTATCCACACAATCGTACGTGAGCGCTTACAGAACCCTAACTATACTCTTCACCTACGCTAAGAAACAATAAAGAAACCCATAATCTACTATTCCCACAAACATACCTGAGCTCTTACAAGCACCAACACACAAACACATACCCTCACACTATCTTAAAAAAGAGTTAGTGTTTATAATCACACTACTCTACCTACACACATTGGCAAATCGATCGTTATTTCTTTTCTAGAGTATTGGGTAGCCCTGAAAAGGGCTGTTTTTTTTTTTTTGGAACTTCATGGACACCTGGTTAATGGTGGCACCTTCCAGGCCTAGCGCCACATACACATCTTGTCCCCCAGTTACTTTTTACCTTTTTGGGGGAGAGAGCAGAGGCAGGATATGTCGCTTCAGAATCCCAATTTTCGCTCTCTGGGATTCTGAAATTTCTTCTTCTTCTCTCCTTTTCCTCCTCCTCCTCTTCTTTGTATCTTCTCTCCTCCTCTTTGTATCTTCTTTCCTCTTCTTCTTTATATCTTCTCTCCTCCTCTTCTTTGTTTCTTCTTTCCTCCTCCTCTCTTATCCTTCCCTCCTCCACAATGGCTTCCGCGGCCAGTTCATTTAATATGCGCCTTGTATATTCCAGATGCACATGAAGTTCCAACAGTTTCTCCAGTCTCGTGTTCATTTTTGGTGTTGATCAATCAACAAGGGTAGCTGGACTGCCGAACGAGTTTCAATTTATAGTGAAAGCGCGGACGTGAAGGAAAACATCCCCTAAAAACATAAAATTGATCTTACCTACATCATGACCAAAAAACAACAACGCGCGGACCTAAAAGAAACACTCACTCACTTTTTATGCTACCCATCACTATTTTAAAATTTTTTATAAATCACTTCAATAGACTAACCACATACGCAAAGCAATCCAATCTGACCCCAAATTTACACCTCAAACACCAAAAAAAAAAAAGACATCATTTTAATCTACTATCCATACCAACTTACTTAACCACTTACATTTGTTTAAAAAAGAGTTAGTGTTTATTTTCACACTACTCTACCTACACACATTGGCAAATCGATCGTTATTTCTTTTCTAGAGTATTGGGTAGCCCTGAAAAGGGCTGTTTTTTTTTGTTTGCTATGGCATTCTTTTTAGTTTCTAAGAATGCGATGTCCTCTGAGGATAGACTTTCTGGCGATAGGTCTGCTTCTTCGGAAAGAGAAGAAGAACTCTTTGGTGTCGATACGACAATCGACAAAGCCTCTGTCAGCTTCAGGTTGCTGCTGCTGCTCTTGTTGTTGTTGTTGCTGCTGTCTCTGAAGTCTGTACTTCTCTGTCCATTCTTCTTTTTCCCTGTTCATTTCTTCTCTGAAGAGCTCTTCTATCAGGTCTTCAGTGATTTTTAACATTCTCACATTCTATATTTCTTCTGGCTTCGGTATCAGACTGTGTCTGACCCTATGCAAATTCACGTAGGCTTCGTTGAGTTTAGCTAGTTTGGAGCACATCTTCTTAGGAGGATGAGTCGACAATGGATGGTTAGACTGGAAACAACCCGGTTCTTAAAGTCAAAACGCGGACGTGAAGGAAAACATCCCCACACGGTTTTTGAGTCGCAACGTTCAGTGAGTGTCATGAGAGGGATAGTAAGAAATGAAAGAGCATCAATCCAACATTCTTATAGCTAAACAAAAGACAAAGGCATTTTTTTTTTCAAAACACAACATTTTTTATTCAAAAATCACTTAACACTAAACAACAACTCTAACATTTTTAACAATAATCCAACAATATAACATCAAACAATTTTTTCAAAACACAACATTTTTTATTCAAAAATCACTTAACACTAAACAACAACAACTCTAACATTTTTTAACAACAATTCAACACTAAAAGTTTCTCCACTAGGTAAAGAGGGATAACAGTCTTCCATGGTTTCTAGTAATCTAGGATGACTTCTCTCAAACTGTTGATTTCTATGGTATTATCGAATTCTGCATACAGGATGACGTTCACCGTTTCATCAGGGTCTCGGTCTTTAAACTGAATTTCCACACGAATCTGGTCGGATTTTATAGGGTGGAAATGTCCCTCGTCGCTGCCTTGGTCTGGAGTGAAATCGAAAGCCCACAAAGCGTAGCCTCCTGCATAATCCTCGTACATAATACCGTGACTGGTATTGGTTCCTAACTGTCCGGTGGCTTCGTACAAGGACAAGTACGATCTCAAGTAATTCTTCTTTTTAAAGTCAGGTTCGAAAGGTCGGGTACACAAGGTCTTGCCATCGCGACTGACTTCGATTTTGGACACGCCAAAGTGTTGAAAGTAGAAAGGATTTTTTTTCGGCAGCTCCGTTGAAGGCTGTATTCTCGACGATACCAACGATCAAACGTTTGGGTAACTGTCCTTGGAACAGATGATCTTCGATCATGGATCGCTGTCCCTTGGGAATGGTGAAGGTTTTCACTTCCACGCGTCGTATGGGATACTTGGCGGTCGTTCTGCTCAACGTCTGACTGATGTCGTTTCCCACTTTATGTAACACTTCCACACGGCGTACGTAGAGTCTGGCTTCTAGGATTTTGGTTTTGTAACCGTCACTATCAGCCATCAAATGGAAAGCGGCACTGCTACGATTCAGTCTCAGGCGGACATCCACCCCGTTCAGCAAATACTTTTCTTGCAACCACATGTCCAAATGCAAACGATCCATCAGTTCTAAACTTGTGTCGGCTCCCCTGATTCTCTTTCTTCGTTCTACAAATCCATCATTGTTGTCTTTCTTTTCATCAGTTTCCAATATTTCAAACTTGGTAGGTTCGTCAGCTTCCCATACCACACAGGCATTGAGATGAGTGTTCTTGGCATCTAGTCCGTACGTCAAGAGATTTTCCAGGTAGGCACGATAAGGGTAAGTATCCATGCTGCTACTGACCAGTTTGTTATTCAAATACAAGTCCACTCCACTGAACAAGGAATGCATGAAATTGTTGACGGGAGCTACTGCTTCATCGTCTATAGCACCTCCAGTCTTATCTAGAATTTTGACTTTCAGGTACAAGTAACTGCTATTCAGATCGATGTAATCTTCGGGCTGTCCTTTGATTTCAAACTCGATGGGAGCGGAATCGGTCAGTGAGGAGACGGGGTGAAATTCCACCCACTGGGATTCTTGCATCGTCATCATCGTGGGGGGCATGGCAAACAGATCCAGTTCCGTCTTGGAACAAGCGCAAGATTCTCGGTGCATCATTTTTTTGTCTCTTTTCTCAATAATCGAAAACGTCTAAGTCTCGAACGGTTCTTCTTTTCTTGGCCTTTCTCGCTTGAAGTCTGGTGAAAGGGTGTTTTCTTCGTCGTCTCTTTCTGCCTTGTCCTTGCTGAATGCCTGACTCGGTAGCGTGCAGGGCATTTATAGGTGTTTCTCGTTGGTCTAAAATGTCTTTGCCCGTTTGCAGCAAGACATTTTTGCCTGCCCTCATGAAGGCTTCTTTAGGGTTTTGTTTGTCGATGATGACATTTTGGAGAAATTCTTTGCCTTGCGTCAGTGCCGCATATTTCAAGGCTTGCAGACCGCGTGTCACCATCGGTTTCAACACCGGGGCCACCGAACGAAAGGCCGATTTTAACATATCTCCTAAGCCGTGTCCTCGCTGTTGAGCAACCCCTTGGTACACTGGATACATGACTTAAGAGTCGTGAGAGAACCGTTTTCGAAAATGGAGTTTCACCGTCACTTTTCCTTTGGTGAATGGAATATTTTGTCCCAGATCTCCTTTTATAGCAATGTTGACCGTGTCCAAATACGATTTACTGACTGGCAAATAGTGAGGATGGACAAATTCACGGTGGACGTGGTAAGTGTTTCCACCTTCCTCGTCAGTGTTCGTGGCAGAATCCACTTTGAAAGGAATGACACGCAGTAACGGTACGGAGGTGTGTCCCACCACGTTGTACTCCACCACATCGGAATACACGAACATCAAATTCAGTCCTTGGTTCAGTTCTACCGGGGTACGAAATAACTTGCTAAAAGACTCGTTGTCGTAAACGATGGGTAATTCGTTTTTTTTTTGATCATGGTCTTTCTCATGTCCATGTCTCCGCCCAACATGTCATACAATTCAGGACAAAATAAAATGGACAGGATTTTACTCCGTTCAAATTTCATCAAGAAGCGACGAGCTGCTTTGTGGTACTCCATGGTGACATTTTTGTTGACATGCTCCAAAGCTTTCAGAAACACGACATTAAACCTGGAGGTTATGGTGCTGACCAAATGTTGACCACTAAAATAATAGCCTGGGGGAATGAACAAGTGATAGGTGGTGTACTTTTGTGTACGGGTTTTCTTGTCATATTTGACATTGCTATCCATCCACTGTTGCATTTGCTCGTCATGAACTTCCACATCAAAAAAATTTTGATTGGGAAGGACACTGAGGACTTGGGTCGGGTGAATCATTTCTACTAAAGCCACTTCCCAATGGGCTTCGTGATCTAACTGGATGGTCTGAGGTAATTTGGCCGTGTAACAGCACAACGTGTTCTTGGGAAACACCTCCATGGAACTGTCACTGGGTAAAGTTAAGTAAAATTGGTTTTGGTGACTCATAATTCCAGAGTTCTGTGGCTGTCCGAGGGGTTACTGGACGTCAGAGGCGTGTCTCCGCCCAAAATGGGGTTCTGGTTGTGATTGAAGTGGTGACTGGCACTGGCACTGGACACAAGGTTCCCGGGGTTCCCGTTCGAGGTGAATTTCAGGGAGGGATTAGGAAGCAGGTAACCGATGCAACTGCTCAATAAAATGGTCCACAATTGTTTGTCTCCTTGTTGCAAACTCAAATTGGCGATGGCTGCCCCGATGACACAATACACCACGAAGATTTGGCAGAAAAAGACGATTTGCGTTTTAGGCACACGTTCTCCACACCACACCCACAAGGGTTGTTTTTGTAAATCTTGCACAGAAGAACTAGGTGAAGGAGGAGTGGTCGACGTAGCTGCGTCTGCTGTGTGAAAGGGTATGATGGTCACTTCTTTTTATAGTCGATGACTTGCGAAGCGTCGATCCAAGAATCAAAACTGGGTGGATATCCTTTCCAACGTACTTTGACTTCTTTGACACGTCGTTTGCCCACTTTACGGGTTCTGCGTTCCAGAATGCTTTCGATGTCGTACACGTCGTCTTCTTTTTTGGTGACACGTTGTAACTCGGGCAAATAAAACGTTCCTTTGAGCACTTCTCCGTTCATGTCTTCCAATTTATAGACGGCAGGATGACGGCCATGCACTCGTCCAGTGACGCGAAACAATTCGGTCGTCCAGTTAGGTAAGTAACCTTTGTCGAAAGTGCGTTTGGTTTTGCCAATGTGCACCCAATCTCCTACGGCCAACTCTCCACTTTTCTTGGGGACAGCCCTCGTCGGGGACGTACCAAACAGGCGCTCAAACACCAACACTTCGTTGTCGGGAGTCACGTCTTGCGGGGCACGTCCGATGCTTCGATGGTAAGATTGGTTGTACGCTTGCACCAGGTGCGGTAAGATGTCGATGTACTTCAGAGTGTGGTGATGCGTAAAATATTTCCACATGCGTTCTTTCAAAGTGCGTTGAAAACGTTCCACGATGCTGGCTTTGGTTTCGGGATTCTCGGTGGCAAAAAAATGAATGTCACGTTTCTTTAATTCTTTTTGGAAGGCTTGGTTCAGAAATTCGGTGCCTTTGTCCGTTTGCCATCGAAGAGGGTGACGACCGCTTTGTTTCAACACCAGTTGCAGGGCTCGCACTAACTCGCTGCTCGATTTGGAAGTCAAGGGCACGACCCAGGCAAATTTGGAAAAGACGTCGATGACACAAAACAAATATTTGTAGCCACGATTGTAGCTGGCCAAATGAGAGACATCGGCTAAATCGGCTTGCCATTGATGATCGATGCCTTCCACTCGGGTGCGACTTCTGGCAAACTTGCGTCGAATGGGTTTGTGTAAAGTGTAGGTAGCTTGTTCTTGTAACCATCGTTGCACTTGAGGTAAACGGAGACTTTTCAGTCGCGTTTTGGCAGCACGATACAATTTTTGAACTCCTGCGTAACCTGCAGAATGGGAGGGATCGTAGTAAATGCTGGCTAAGACTTTTTCCATTTTTTGTGTTGGTTGGTGTGTTAATAAGACACCCACTCTTGGAGGATGCTACTCTTTTTCTCTTGGGGTATTTTCTTGGATTGGAATGCTTTGCGTGTGCGGCCAGCAATAGGTGTCGAAGAGGAGAAGGATGTCTGAGCGGGGGATATCGGTTCTTGTTTCACTTCTGTCTTCACTTCTGTCTTCAATTTCTTTTTCTCTTGTGAGGAAGAAGGGGTGGCCATCATCTTTTTAATCCATCCAGTTCTGGAGGTAGGTGGTGTTGTTAACTTGTGTACTTTTTCTGGTGGAGTTTGAAACCCTTCCTCTTCTTCTCCTTTTTCTGTCTTGGTCACGGGTACTGGTGGTACTGGTACTGGTACTGGTGATGGTGATGGACTTTTCATCAAGGTCTTAAAATCTTTCAGAGTGGGTAGAGCTGGTTTGTCTAAAGCTTTCTGGTGAAAGAGTTGCAGTCGTTGCAAGAGTTGACCGTACTTTTGCGATTTTTCTGTTTTGGACAAATCTTGGCGATCCATCAAGGACTGCAATTCGTGTTGTAACTGGGACATCTCGCTCAAATGGGGATTGGGAGGTAAATGCGGGGTGTGTTGTTCTTGCCACCGATGGTATTCCATCCATCGTTTGTAAGGCACTAAAGCTAGTTTTCGTCCTTCCATGGGGTTGTCAGGGGTCGATTCTGAGATCTTGGAACTTCCGAGGCCTTTTTATCTTGCTCCCACCAGTCCTCCCAACATGGTTCCCAAGACTCCTTTCAGTATGGGGCCTAACAAGAGAGGTAAAATACCTCCACGTTGCACTAACATCTTCTTTTTTTGACGAATGGGAATTTTCTTTTGAACCATTTGGCGAAGAACGTGACGATGTTTGCCTAAGCATTGTTTCTGGTGTTTGGACAAAGGGATCGTGCCTTTCAAAACGTTCAAACAACATTCGCACACGGTATCGATGACCTCTTTGGAGGCTGTTTGAATGAGTTTTTTTCGTAGGGGTGGAGAAGCTTTGGACAGGACAGATAACATGTCCCCATGTTTGGCTAAACGTGGTGGCAGTCCTTTCCTTTTCTTTCCTTGGGGTTTTCTGGAGGGTGACATCTTTGAGTCTTCAGGAGCACCAAAAAACACTGATACCCGACTTGGTCACAGGCCTTTTTTATACTGGAACGCGTCGCCACTGATTGTCTTTACGTCGTATTAGTTTGAGGACAGGCATGACACGTCGTGCAGGGGTACGTAACGGACTAAATCGAGCCAGTTCTTGCTTGGACAAATCCAGTAAACTTTGTAACATGCCCGATCTTTCTTGAACTTTGATTTTGGGAGAAGGTACTTTGTGAGCAGCAGCCACTGCCACTAAATTGGAAGGTCCTGCCACTGGGGAAGTTCTTTGGGGGGTCATCAACGGAGAAGTTCTTGGTGTGATCAACGTCTCCAACTACTCTTCTGTTCTGGGTGTCATTAACGGAGAATTGGACAAACGTGAAGCTGCCGTGGCAGGTCGTGGTTTGCGAGTGTAAGGTTGCGTCCTGGCCGAAGTGCCTCTCTTGCGACTAGTTTTCTGTGGACTTTTCTTTTTCTGGGGGCTTCTTTTCTTTTTCCGGGGTGGTGGTGGTGTCTGGTCAGAGGAGGGTCCTGCCACTGGAGAAGTTCTCCTTGGGGACCTGGTCTTTTTCTTCTTGGGGCTTCGTTGGACTTTTGTCTTGGGTATAACTTTGGGGGCATTAGGATCCCATCTTAAGAGTGAGCGAATGATGACCCCTCCTAGAGTACCGCTTCCTCCAGGTTTCAAAATGATTTGTTTTTTGGTTTGAGTGTCGATGCGGGGATCGGCCAGTTGGACCAAAGCGACTTTGTTTCGATCAAAAAAGCGTTTGGTTTGATGAGGAATCTGAATGATTCCTTGGAGTAATTGACGTGCCGTCACCGTGAACCATCGTAAGACTTCTTTGAGACTAGCTTCTAAGACACGAGCTCGTGTTTGTGGATTTTTTTCTCGACTGATGCCATACAAGGCACGAATCAATTTGACGGGAAGATGCGACTGAAGGGACGTCATGTTCGCACTGTGTGAGACAGACGAAAAAGGGTCTGAGGTTTTTATAGATTTTTTTATGGGGAGTGAAATGAAGTCGAGGACGGAGACGTGTACAGGACAGGCCCTCCGTCTTGGCACCAGTGGTGAAACAAGTGGGTACGAAATCGCAAATCCTCGGGAGTCGTAGGTTTCAAATCGACGAGTAAATAGGCGTGTGGTGTTTGAGTGGTATCGTCGTACGCCTGAGTCAGCCAAGGCGCTCCTAACTGTTTGGCTAAGACTTGCACTTGCGATTTATCTCGAGGGCTTTTAAACAAGACCACATAATGCGCATTGAGACTGATGGTGCGATGGGCTTTTCTTTGTTGAAACAAATTTTGGGTGATGTAAACGACGCTGGCATTACGGTGATGCCCTTTGCGCGTGAACCACAGTTTAATTTCTTCTTCGTCTTCTCCTAACATGTCGTCGAAAATGACCAAATGGGTTTGACGGGAGTCAGAGACGATGCCGTCGTCTTCTTTAGGAATGCCTTCCACAAACACGATGGAATCCCCTTGACTTTCTCGCAAGAGGCTGTACGCCGATTGCCACTCTTTGTAACACCACACGATCCGTTGAGGGGGCCGATCGATCAAATGATGTTTATGTTCGATCAAACGTTTGACGAATTCGGTTTTGCCAGAACCGCTAGGTCCAGCAATGAGCATGTTAAAGGGATGGCGAAGATACAAAGCCTCCCAACTGGCACGATCTAAGTGTTCGTCGATGACTTTAACAGTAGAGGAAGAGGGAGCAGAGACAGTAGAGGTAGCCATGGTGTGAGGAATGTCACTTGTGACACGAAAAAACAAACAAGACAAGAGTTTATATACTTTTCAGAACACGTTTATTGAATGTTTTTTTCAAACATGAATACGAAAGACAAAAATACATAAAAGCCAAAGGCTTAAGTACAAGAATAAAAGGCACATGAACGTGGAATAAAAAACAAGTGTCTGTACAACAACCACATGTTTTGGGTAAAGTTCTAACCAGTTCTATAGTAGGGGGTAAGGTCACACAAGTGTCCTCCCGAAAGGGTCTTTCAGGCCTGTCCAGGACAGTCCTGTCCTGGGTGACGGGTTCTTCTGGCACCGTCACTAACAGAGGTTGAAAAGTAACTTTTTTCCTTGAATAACTCTCGTGCATACTGGGCCACCTCTTGCGTCCAAGCCTCAAAACCCTGGTCTCGGTGATGTCCAACATTTGACTCCTAACCAATCTGGTTTCTTCTTCGTCAACGACATGGTAAGTTACTTCAATGAACAATGAACTATTGGTCTTGGACGTTGTCCCTTTTTATATGCTGACCAATATCGATGTGACCGTACGGCAACGTAAAGTGATTGGGAAGTCTCACTCGCTTCTGGTACACGATTTGATAGATTTTTTCCAGGGGCCGACTGACGATGTGGTGAGTGAGTAAACGTACAATCTTGTTCGGTTGATAAGTGGTCACTTTAAAGTTTCCATCCTCTCCCGATTGCAAGGCTTCTTTCAATACCCCAAAGTTGACCACTCGACTGGTACGATGATTCAGAGTCAGTCCTTTCACTTTGCACGTCGTGTGCACTTCTCCTTGTTTGTCCCGGTATTCGTAGCCGTAATTTTTGGGACCACCACTGACGAAACTTAGAATCTTGTCGTCGGGATGCTCGTCTGTCCAGGCTCCTAAACGGTCTCCTTCGATGTCATGGTGCTGTTGAATCGGGTGATGGATGTAAATGCAACTGTCCGTGTCAAAGTACAGGACGCGTTCTTCTAACAGTTCTAAAGCTTCGTACAATTTTAAGCGAGCATGAGCTGTCACGTAAGCCGCAATGATGACATTTCCAAAAGGGTCGTCTTGTACAAAGTCCAGATCTTCTTCGTAATTGACCAAGATCAAATCCTCTCGAACGACGTCCACGTGTTTCATGTATTTGGTTTTGTCGTGAATCATCTGGAAGTAGCGGGAAGGTTCTGTCAAATATTCCGTCTTGGGTAAACACGGTCGTTGTGCCATTTTACCCCACAAGCAATTTAACATCACTTTGGCAAACGATCGCCTGCCTTCGTTTTTTTCGATGTGGTCTAAAGAGATGCCTTCTTGTGCGTAGTATTTCTCTTTGAATTGTATTTGGTCTTCGGGAGTGTGACACCAGGAAGGATAGCCGCTGGCTTCTTGTTTCAGTTTCAAAAAAGCATCCACGTAGTCGGCGAAAATGCCTTTCTGAGTAGGGTCACCCTTGTGGTACTGTTGTGTCTTGGGAAAGTGGCAAATTTCGTACACTTCTAACAGTTGGCATCCCATGTCCAGAGCTTTGAACAATTCCACTCTGACCCAGGTTCCCGTCAAGGCACGTTCTTCCTGGCTGTGATGGCAAGGTTGGTCCTGGTTGCACGTTTCGGCACAAGTACGGCACAAGGGAAACATCAGTTTGCCTTGACAATGGTGAGGTAAGACGGGATGGTATAGGTTCGTGGGAGGCAAAACTTTACACTTGATCAAGCCTTCGTATTGTCGAATGTTTTTCAGGTCGATGTGTTCCGTGAACAATTGCGGGTGCCCTACAGGAAAGCGACAATATTTGCACACGTAGGGATACAGCGAACACACGTCCAAGTATTTGATTTCTTCTCCTTTCTCTTCGTCGGCTTGGTACAGCAAACAGGTGGCATTGGTCCTTCCTCCGTACAAACTATCCCTCGGGTTCAGCGGGTCCATGAACTGGTAACTTTCCACGAGGCGTTTAAACTCGGGATCGGTTTTCAAACGGTGATCGTACTCGTGTTCCCACATTTCCACCACTTGGTATCCTTGCTGTTCTAACTTTAGGCGTCGCTGACAAGTGTCCTGGTACAAGTCTTCCATGGTTTGTTGCAAAAACTGATTTTTAGTGTCACGGTCAGGGTAACAGATGGGACATCCGTGAAATAAGCAACCGTTAAACTCGTACACGATCTTGGGGTTTTCTAAGTCCCAGCCATCTACCGAATACGTTCCGATGGTCTTTTCGCCTCCTCCGTTGCGGGCATGCTGAATCCATTTGTCTTCCTTGTCGCACAAGTAATGTAACCAACGTAGGGCTTTGACCGAGTATTGACGCTTGACATAGTGGGTCGTTTGAGGACTGATGACAGCCACGGTGTTTTCAGGCATGAATCGTTGGCGGTACACTAAGGAACACGCTTTGGCAATGGTGCAAGCTTCTTTCAAAGGATCGACCCCTCCGTGTTCCATGAACAGTTCTCGAAATTTTCCACAGCAACGTCGTAAAATGTCCACGTCGGAACGACAATACTTTAACATTTCTTCCTGAAAGTCGTAGGGGTCAGAGGCATGAGCCTGGTACCAAGCGTAGAAAGCTTCTCGTTGTTCGGTACGCATGTTGTCGGGGTCGTAATAGTGAGCCTCAGGTAAATGGGGTAGAACGGCATGTTGATTGGCTTCCGTATTGAAAAAGTGTGGAAAGTACCCTTTAGCCATTTCTGTCATTCCAAACGTTTTAGGCATTCGACTCAAAGGCATGGCCAAGTAACTCATCGAATCTTTAAACTGTACTTGTCCCACTTGCATGAAAATGATTTTGGCTCCGTTCAAAGTGACTTTAGGACGTTCGGTGCCTTGTTCCGTATAGTATCTGAGAAGAAACTGTCCATCGTATCCGGAGAAATTGTGAGCCATCACCGTGGCATGACGATGACAATCTCCGTAACGTTCGATGTCCTCTTTGCTCCATGTCTTGTCGATGGGGTCTAAGACCCATTGGGCAAAATCGGCTAACGTGTTTGGTCCTCGAAAGATTTTTTCACGTCCTCCAGGAATCTTGCTGCAGTGAGGGCAATGACTGAAGATAGGTTCTTGAATGCACTTCTCGCACGCTCGATGAGCCACGCAGAAATTAGGAATGTGAATGCCGGTCTCTTGCATGCATTCGAAATCGAAAAAGATGAAATTGCCTTTCTTCTTGTGACCGTCCTCTTCCTCTGGTGGGGGTTGGTATTTTTGCACATAACATTCGTGTTCCAAGTCCACGATGTGGTGACAAATGTGACATTTTTTCTTTCCTCGACATACGTGTGCCTTGGTACTATTGGTACGTATGCCTTGTCCACACGTAGGGCACAATCTCAGGAGTTGACAAGCACATTTCTTCTGTGAACCTTGTGTTTTCAAATGTTGCTGGTAACAGGTAGGGCTGACAAACGTGCGCAGACAAGTTGAACAAGGCACTGGTTCTTCGCTCAGACAGGGTGGAGAGGCCAAACATCCTGGGCATTTCCATCCACAAGACTTGTGTTGCTCTCGATTGTTATAACCATAATCACATTTCTCACAATAATAACTGTATCCCAGGAATCCAGTGATACTGGTAATGGTATCGAAATGTTCATCGTGATAATAGACATGAATGTATTTTCCGTCCTTAAAATCTTGGCCTCGAAACAACAGAGTTCCACGCATTTCTTGAGGGTGCACTTTCAAGGTGTAGCGTGGAGCTAGGGCATCTTGCAATTTTTGCATCTCAGGAATGCCACAGGGTGTGTCTTTGGACAGTCCGGCTTGTTGTAACAGGAGTTCTGCTTCATTTCGTTGTTTGGCTCGATCGGATCGTTGAATAGTTTTCCAGGTTCTTTTCCATTCTACCGTGTCGTTCTTGTTGGCATAGGTTCGTCCCACCACGATGGCACGGGCTAAACACATCTGGTCTTGAGGGTTGTGAATTCGGACGAGACTTGTTTTGGTGTTGCGAAGGTTGTCCACCAATAACATCTTTTTGCGTCCTGTCCCTTGAGGAAGAGAGACGTGGGCCATTTTCAGTGTGGCTTTACCATCGGTGATGTCAAACTGGTCATTAGATTGTTGTACGTGTTGAATCTTGTCCATGATTTTGGAAGGGGTTAGTTCTGCGGGTCTGCTAAACTCGATCCAAACAGGGGATTTCAAACCGTCGTGATCTATGGATAGTGTCAAGCGATCGTCTTCTTTGGGTTGACATTGTCGCTTGAGTGCGGTGAGCAAAGAATCCCACATCTCGGTGATAAACCCTTCTGCTTTCTCCAAGGGTACGTCGGCCTTGAAATCTTTAAACTTCACCGTGTAGGTGTAAGCCGTGGTTCTAAATTTTCTAGAGGAGCGCTTTTCCGTCTCTCGAATGGAATAGTACTTTTCAGGGTTGACTAAGGGTGGTGAACTTGGTTTAGAGGGTTCGGATTCTGGTTCACTCATGTCCTCTTCAAAATCACTGGCATGAATTTGTGCCAAGATTTCAGCCCTGGTACGAGGCGATAGATCACGTTTCTGCCTCTTACTTTCTTCTTCTTCTTTCTTCTCGAATGAATAGGATCGTTTCATCTTGAGTGCAAAACGTCAAATGACTCAAGTTCAAACACCATAGACTAATTTATAGTCATGGCAAACCAGCGTATATAAAAAGGGTGTGTCTTGTCCTTTCACTATTCATTTCACTCTCAAACCGAGGAGAACGATGGAAGAGACTAGCCAAATCGAACGTTTCGTCAGAGCTTTGCGAGGGGTCATTAGAAAATTCTCTTCAGACCAGCCGACAGACTACTCTCCTTCCTTTCGAGATAAGAGTCAGGATACTTGCTATATCTGTCAGAAGAAAGGGCATTGGTCTTCAGAGTGTCCAGACCATCAAAAAAGAAAAAAAACAGGGGCTAAAAAAGACAAAAGTCAAGATACCTGTTATTATTGTAAAGAAAAAGGACATTGGTCTCCAGATTGCCCAAAAAAGAAACAAGAGGAGTCAGAAGAAATGAAGGATTCTTCAGAAGAAGAGAGGGATTCTTCGAAAGAAGAGAGGGATTCTTCAGAGGAAGAAAGAAGATAATTCTATTTAAAAGAAGCAAAGAAACAGGAGAAGAAAAGAAGAAGGAAAGAAAATGAGGAAAAACGGTGAAGAAATTCAAAAAACAGAGAGACTAAACAAGGAGAAAGAAGAAGTCAATGAACTTTTAATTAAAGTGTTGTGCTGTGAATTGGATTGTAATAAATGGATAAAAGAATACATGAATGATATAAGGTAAGTGTCTTTGAGTTTTGATTTTAAAATAAGAAGCTACACTCACGCACTCATACACAGACACGTACTATAAGGGTAAAATGGGTGGGGTTTATTTTTGAGTTATTGGCAAATTGAAATTGTATTTCTTTTCGAGAAATGTGGGTGGCCCTGAAAAGGGCCTTTTTATTTTGGTGTAGGGGTGAGTTTAACCAATCAACTTTAACTGCCTTAAGCCTTTGCCACGGCCAAGGCCTACTTCTGATGATTGGGTTGAAATCACTAAGGGTGGTACGATAGGCTTAGTCACAGGGTTGGCGTGTTTAGCTCGGGAAGGTCGTATTCTCTTCGGTCGTGATAAAGAAGTCTGATACATTTGTTTCAGACTTCTTAACTCCGCTAAAATGTCCAACAGTACCTTAGCCGTTTGATTTTCACCCTCTTGTTTCTTTGCTGCTACTTCTTCTTGCTGTTGTTGCTGTTGTTTTTTTCTTACCTCTTCTTGTTGCTGTTGCTGTTGCTGTAGGAGAAAAGCTTGTTCCGCTTCCTTTTGTCGTTGCATAAATTTCTCCAATTCTTCTTTCTGTCTCTGTCTAAAATTCTCCACTTGCGGTAATGAAGAAGGTAACGAAGGTTCCGGAACAAATTCTTGCGAGGTAAGAAAATCCACAAAATCCCAATGTACCTCTTCTGAAAGTAAGTCCGAGTTCCCTTGGGCAGTCTCCCCTGCTGGTGCACCCCAATGGATCGTTTTCTGAGTTTCCGTCATGTTGAATCACTGTCGCATAGATTGACTGCACACAAGCGCTAACGAATCTATATAGACCACGTGACGTCACAGACTGCTCTCTTCGGATTGGATGCGAGCTGACTGAATTTTGTAACGCGTGTTCGGATTGGTGAATGAATTCAATCCGTTTCAATCCTTCCTGTACCTATAAATAAGCGCAGTTCACTGCATTGATTCACCTATTCTCGTCGCTTCAAGATGTGGACCACAGTTGAGTTATCCACCCTTGTGTCTTCCATGATGTTTAGGACGGACATGCTCATGTATGTCAGGTCCAAGTGGACTGTTGTTGATAGGACAGATACTAGTCAATGGATGAGGAGAGTTTACATAGAAAGACAAGGATGTCTCAAGAGGGTACTTGTGTATGGACCGGCAGTTAGAAGGAGTTTAAGAAGAAGAAGAAGAAGATGTGACAGATGCCATCTATGTTAATATTAATATTAACATAAACCCAAAGGCCCTTTTCAGGGCCAGCCATATTTCTCGAAAAGAGATAGCCTTTCCATTGCCTACCCCTTTTTTTAAATTTAAATTTAAATTTAAATTTAAAAAAAAATCCCATATTCAATTCCCCTTGTCCCTAGACAAACCCAAACTCTATTCCCATGTTAATTTCCCCTTGTCGCTAGACAGACCCACACTATAGTTCCATGTTAAATTCCCCTTGTCGCTAGAGTGACCCACGATTTTTCTCCATGTTAATTTCCCTTGTCGCCAGATTGTCCCACGATTTTTCTCCATGTTAATTTTCCATTGTCGCTAGAGTTGCCCAAGGGGTCTTGTAATGCTAATTCCCATTGTCGCTAGGGTGCCCCCATTTACTACTTGTATTGTATGACAAATACTCTATATCCAAGGATGTCAACCAGTTACCCATGGGCCATTTTTTAAAATTTATTGCGTTGGCCATCCTCTTTTATACCTGCTAGAACTAAATGCAATGGCTAGGCATCGTTTCTGTATTGCAAAATATACAGATTGACATTTGTCAAAGGTATTTGATGAACATTTTCACAGGTTACCACATGTATGTATATATATATATATATATATATATATATATATATATATATATATATATATATATATATATATATATATATATATATATATATATATATATATATATATCATAATCATATATATAACTTGACTTCCTATAGTTCAGTACCTGTACAGTGTTATTTTTTTGTTGGGTTTTTTATTGTTGTTCTTTATTACCATTTTCAGTGCATGATTGGCAATACATGACGAACTATATAACTGAAGGAGGAAGGTACCGGAAGAATTCCAGTAAGAACCATAGAGGTGATCTGGCAGTGATCGGTAAAGGCAAGCGTTTTAGACCCCTCTGCCAAACGGGGTGCCAAAGCCTTGCGTGTTATTAATACATATATTTAAGTCGACAAAAACTAAAACGTGTTTTAAAACACTGAAATTTTTCTCCTAAAAGAACATATTCAGTTTATGTGGGGGACCGAGTGGTCCAAGGCGCTCGCCTTCACATATACCTGACATCTCGCCTCTGTCCGTGTATGTTAGAGTCTCGGGATCGGAAAACGTGGGTCTGTGAAAATCTTGCCAGTACCTTCATGTTGGTTGGTGATTCTTCCCGTACTTTTCCTGGGTTCTTCATTCAACAAATATAAAGGCCGCGGAGTATTGTCTATAATGTGCTGAACAACAAGAATAATAACAACCAGTGGTGTTTATTTCACATGAACCAAGCGAGGCACACCGACAAAATACGGTAATCAGTTAAACCAATAAATCAGTAAGAGCTTTTTCAAGTGGCATATTAGTAGGATAACAAAACCGGTAAGGGGAATGGGAGTGACCTGACCTTCTCAGCCAATGGGCGGGGGGGGGGGGGGGGGGCTCAACGTTCCTTCAGGCAGTACCTATCCGCTGTTACTTCTTCATATGTCAAGATAGATTCCTTGACATTCTTCTCACTTATTTTAATGAATCTTTTAAATGCATCAGTAAGTAAAATAATTCACTAAAGTAATGGATTTACATATTAGTGACTATGACAGATATTCAAAATTAAGATCTCTTTATAGCGTAATGATTAATAGACCTTATTTTTGATGTCCCATTAAACAATGTAGACCTCATTCGATATGGCGAATGGCTTTGTAAGTACTCGTTTACAAGCAACATTTTGACACATACCTTAGTCACTCTGCCTAATCTTCCTGCGAGTGGTGGATTTTTTTTCCTTCAAGAAAACACCTTCGCTAAAGATGTGATGTCATTTTGATTTTTAACGTAGCTTTAACAATTTTTCAGTCATATCGCTAAGATGTCTGCAACGTGGCAGTTTATCGTGATGTCTAGCACTGGGGCATCATGCCGCAGACATGTAGCATGATGTCCCACCCAGTCACATTATCCTGACACCAGGCCGACCAGTCCTAACACTAACCTCTTAATGCTGAACGCCAAGCGAGGCAGCTGTTAGTACCAGTTTTTAAGTCTCTGGTATGACTCGGCCGGGGATCGAACCCACGACCTCCCGCATCCGAGGCGGACGCTCTAACCACTAGGCCACCGGAGCGGTCCTTCGCTAAAGAGATAATATCTTTAAAACATACTATCATCACCAATACCATATGTTTCAAGTGAATAAACACTGTTGCTATTACCACCATAATTGAGAGGTTTTGTAGTGAGGGCTTTGTGTGTGTGTGTGTGTGTGTCTGAAATTTGGATTTTTCATATAGTTTTAACAATTTTCCAGTCAGATCGCTACGATATCTGCAGTGTGGCAGTTTATAGTGATGTCTAGAACTGGGACGTCATGTGGCAGATATGTTGCATCCTGACCACAGGCCGATCAGTACCAACACTAACCGCTTATTACTGAGCGTCAAGCGAAGCAGCTGCTAGTATCAATTTTATAAATCTTTGCTATGACTGGGCTGGGGTTCGAACGCGAGACCTCCCGTAGCGGACACTCTAACCACTTAGGCCTCCGGAGCGGTGGGGGGCTTTATAGTGAGGACTATAGTATTACTATTCATGTAACTACTAAGGGATTTTATGATCGAGTCACCTCCGTATTGATATCATCACCATAATGGCATTCCCTTAAAGAATTTAGGGCTTTGAACTTTTCTTTTTTCTTACTATCGGCAGTTTTTAAAAATAAAAGGGAAAAAAATCAAGGTGCGAAATCTTATCCCTAATGGCTTTTTTCGGACGAGTTGCTGTTTTCGCCTTTATTGTAATCCAGGAGTTTGGAAATAAGAAACACCATACTACGTTGTTAGCAGTTTAAGTTTTATTATCATTTTAACAAAACATTTTAATAGCAAGTGCATAAAAAAACTTTTTTTAAACATCATAACTGAAGTCTGATTTATGCACATATCCAAGTTTGTAGTTTTGGACTATGAAACATTCATTACTGTCAAAGAGAACTCGGGTTTTTAAGAGCAGTTTAGGTGAAGTGTCAGACCCGAATGTGAATATTTCACAAAAATGACTCCCTAGTGTTGATCCAGGTTTAGCGAATCATTTAAGTGTTCATGAATCTTGTCATTGTAATTTTTTTCTGACTTTACAATGCTTAAAAAATATTTTTTAAATTCCAATTACACAAATTACCTACAGGTAAAACTTCACGATTCAATCTGTTATCAAAATGGTAAAACACTCTCTTGGCATGTTAATGCGGAAGATTGAAAGAGACTTGTGTTTTATGCCGACTGTGCAAAATTATACAGGCTTGTATTATCATAGTATTTGGCGTTTAGCCGACAGTAAAGGACTTTTATTTCTGATTGGTACGAAATAATCGTGAAACGTTTATGATCTGCAGACCAGGAAGAGAGTCGTGGTGAAGTGGCCAACGAAAATATGAAGTGACACATTGGAAAGTGGATTGAGTTTGGTTTATAGGTCCCTTAAGCTCTCTCTGTAAATATGTAGATAGTGTCGTGTTCCAAGTACGCAATAAATCAATGTTTATATATTGTATTGGTGATTTACAAAATACATGAATGTTATTAATTTTGTATACGCTGGTATCCCCTCGTGTATGTCCACTTCTACTGAAGCAGGAAGTGGAATTATAAGAGGGGTGTTCTGTCGAAAGGGGAAGACAGACATATGGGTGACATAAAGAAACAAAGGAGTATTTTTTTAAAATTATTTTAAAAATTCTCATCAAAATAACACGTACGTTATGAAAATAATGTGATGAAGCTGATATTAATGTTATTTCAAATGAATTTTAAGAAATTATCAATCGCCTTGAAAATAAAGTAAAACACTTATTAGCAGAACCAGTATATAAATATATTACTGCAACTTTCATTCTTCATCGTAGTAGACATATCGATATATAACTACAGTACAACAAATAAATATATTGATGTTTTATTTGAATCTTCCTTTATGTACAAATTTCTCGACAATAATCGCATAACTCTTTGTTGTTTAATATAGTCGAATCGCGTTCACTTTTCCTTCTAAACTAACGATATTTCTCGCTTTTGAAGCAACTTGTTCTTCACTGGAAACTATGCTCCTTTCGAAATAAATAATAGATATTCCGGTTAAGTGCTCGTGATTATCTAGGTAAATATACATCATGATCAGCGTTTATAAAGAAAGTAAGTTTGTCACGTGCTCGATTGGTGGTTATAGCGTGATACCGTTTCTGAAACAACTCGTAATCCAACGGAGAGACACCACAGTGGCTTAACATACAAAGTTTTGTTTCCTGGAGACTGAACATCAGGCTGACTTGAGGTAAACATTACTGTGCCTGTCATCTGTTGGCTTTTGTCATCTTAATAATTATTGGCGGTAATAATTATATCTAAGGAACACGTAACACTAAGGATAATGTGATTACTTGCCACCATGTATGGAGTAAACTTAGGACTTTATCCACATACTAAGACAATTGTCAGTGCATTGAATGTATTAGATGTCGATCAATATACGCCAGATTTCAATATGTAATCTCAAGTGTCCGCTCAGATGTATATTGGACATGTTGTGCACGAATATGCTGGCTACTGACCACGCTAGGTCTAGCCGAAGTAGATCAGTATATTTGAAGACAAATTCTTAAAGGCACTGCGGGCGAAAAAAAAGCTTCTGGTCCAAGTACAGGGCAAATGTAGCGGGAGGGGGAATATAATAATAATAATAGTAATAATAATAATAATATCATTATTATATTGCATCCCCCCGGTACGCTTGCCCTGTATGCAACGGATTGTGCTACTGTGAACAACTTATGAAACATAATATTTAGCTAGTTATCTCATGTGGTAACCATCTATGGGAGGGGATGCTTTTCTCGGTTCATGACTCTTGTGTCTAACGGAGAGTTTAAAAAACTCTAAGAAATTTAATCATTCTCTCAGCAAGTCTCATATGCAGTCATAAAATGCAGACTCATCATATATTTAGCAGATTCTGCTATATGACCAGCTAGTCACGGTCAGGGGTAATCGAGTAAGAGGGTGTGGGTGGGGAATACTTTGCAATGAACGGCTTGTGGTATGAACTGTAGTTTATATAGTTTTATCCTTACATTAGATTATATGGTTCGATTAGTTTTGTTCAGCAAGTAGTACAAGTAGTATTGTGTAATGTAAGAATATCCGATCAAGACACAACACTGAGAATCGAGCTACAAAGCAAATATGCATATTTAAAAGGGAATGATACTCAAAACAAACTTGAGTCTGTTTTACTGGAAACTATCCTCAAAAATGACTATTAATGGGGGATGGGTAGAGTGCATGCCTTATATCAATGTCAAAAGAGTCCCCGAATAGCCAAACGGCAATTTACCACTAATGTGCTTGTTGTGGATGTGGTTACGTACGGTACCGAACAATAATACAGACCAACAATGAATGACTCTGACAGCATATGTTTCTATCGATAACCAGGCATATGCGTTAAGATTTTTTACTTTTTTGTAAACCCGCGATGTCTTTTTATGTGTGCTCGCAGTTGTCTTTGACTTTCCATCTCAGCAAGCACTGTCTCAAACCCATCCTCACTGATTATTTTATCTGCGATTGCCACAGAATACGGTTTACTGATTGTATTGAGACCATTTTATGCCGCTGCTAGCAAATCTAAATAAAAACGTACTTGTGAATGCTGTCGCGTCGAATTTAATTTGCTAGTTCCGCCAGAGGTAAACGTTACTATTGATATAGTCCGGACAATAATTCCAATTTGTGTACCTGCGACTGTGCTGCCGTGATTTCGGTCTGACCTAGATCAACAGTCGTTGCCGCAGCAATACCATAAATATTATATTCTACCAGACACGCGCATTTGTATCTTACGATCAGCACGGTTCGCTTGGTAATTCATCTTGCACCTGTTGTTCCATTATTGTCTTTCTATTAAAACTAAAATTGCGAATTTATTGTCTGACAGGCAAACTCTGTCCGGTCTCACCATTCACGCAGGCACAATACGTATATGCACTTCTATCTAATTGCCCTATTTTATTTGACGATTGTCTTTGTCTAATAACTGTTTTCGGAACTGTTGGATCATTGTCTAATAACCATCTTGATCTCTCTTCCTTTCAGCTGAGTCAGTGGTGGTTCAAAATATTCCTTGGTAAACGTAACCGGGGTGGGTACATTGGTGAATGACAATCCTGGAGAGTTATTTCATCTAGTGCTTGAGCGTTTTCACGTGCACGTACTACGATGCCAAACTGATCTCGTGTTAGCATTGGTACATCATGGTGGTTCTAGCTAGCAATTTCTACTTCATCTGTAACAAAATTGTATGACAGTCAATTCGAGGGTTTGGTTACACCACTTTGACGCATATGTGAATCGACAAGTGGGGCACAATTGTCATAAATTTTAATATCCACTGTCAGTTACTAACACACCGACGGTAAATTCCTCAATCATTACGTATATACAATACCAAAATTCAGTCTTAAGCACAAACACACAAAAAAAAACAAAACATTTTTGTACCCATTAGAGTAAACGTTGAGGGCTTCAAATTGAATCTCAGGAGATTAATGATACTGGTAATGCAACTGTATAATGATTAGTTAGGCCACATGGCAGTCCTACAGAACCAAGTTGCTATTTATCACTCATCAGTATTATCGTTTAACCCCACGAAACGTTAGTTACCTTAATCTCACCTCTAAGATGTGACACTTAGGTCTATCGAAACCATTTGAACCAAAACTGAAAACAAGTCGACTATTTGCTAATTTTTCCTCTTCACTTGTTTCCTCTCCTTTCGTGATTAATTGATTAATATTTCTCGATTTTTCTCTGAAATTACTATTCGTGGTGGTGCTGGAACGTTTGAGATTTGTTCATCCACGTAGAATTTTGAAGCAGCATTAGTATCATCAACACACTCTTTGATAAACACAACCGACATGCCACTGTTCCCTTATTCCACCAATTCCATTGAATTCAGCCGTGTTCTTCGCTACACCGCCTTTCAACTTGACAATAATATCTTGAATGTCAATATTAGACATTTACGGTTTACCAGTTAGATTTTGAAAAGTCACAACCTTACCTGGATCAACATCATCAGCAACACGACTATTAAACTCAGGCAAATCCGCTTGGGTGGTAAATCGGCTCAGATCCACATCAGCACCGTGTCGTCGGACATAGTAACTTCCATACGTGTTAATGGACATTTTGTGTAATATTAAACGCACTTTTATGTGAAATCAGGAAGTACTTGCGGGGTTGTTGATGAGAAGCTTTACTTTCCACAACTGCAGGCAATGCTTCAACAAGTTGATCGCATACGAGTCCACCCAACCGAGTTTGTAGTGGCATAGTCGAATAAAGATATGTTGTTGTTCAGGTCCTATGTGCCTGGTAAAATAATTAACAACTTCTACTGGTGGTACAAGCCGATACAAACCAACATACAAACGATGTTGAGGAGTCACTAAGTGTGCAACCCAGTTAGTGCCATTTTCTGTTGTTAAATCCATGTTGATACTACCGGTTTCTCGTGTGCGTGGCATAATTGGTGCAAGTTAATTTTCCATAAAGACATCACAAAATTATGTCATTGATTTTGCAAGATTGGTCAATGGACGGAACAGCGGCGTGGTCTAGAGCAATCGTGTAATTGAAGACCTCTGCCCGATGGTATTCGGCGACTTGTTCCGTAATCAAAGGTATCTTTCTCTCTTTATATGACTGCCAACTGCCTTTTTCAACGTAATTCCTGATACAGCTTTTGCAACCGCAGGAGCCACTGCTGCCAACAATGACGGAATCGCTGAAATGAACAGAACTATTCAACCGATATATTGCGTATATGTCAGCACTAACTTGGATAGTTTTAATGTCACTCAGATATTATTGTGCTTGGCGCATAAACACGAGCGAGTTGTATTTGAGTCAGTCACATGGGACAGTTGTTTTTTTCGCTTTTTTGTACTTTTTCATCTTGATTTTTACTAAGGTCGACCTTCATTTCGTGATAGGACATTTTTATTAAATACGTAACATCTTTAATTTCGAATTCTATGAATTTTCCACAAGTACATCGATCAGCCACATTCGGCCTACAGAGCCCACCAGCATCAGTCTTGTCAGAAAGTATCACAGCATAACGTCTGCAATTAATATGGCCAGCGGGAGCTGCGAGTGCATGAAAATACATATCAATGATGGACTGTCTAAACAACTCCAGATGTGCCAATGAAAAGTAAGCAATATGATACAACGTGCGAAAATCATAAAGGGAAATTTGTAAACCAGTGTTGATGTATTGACACTGGTCCATATACGACCACAAATTATGATATGCATGTGCAATATTAGGCATGGTTATTTCATTGTCAAGCCGAATTTCTTCAGAAGGCGCATGATGACCTTTTAATCATAAAAAACTTCAGTGTCAAATATCATCTTACTGTGCTCTTGATCATTATCTCGATTTACATTTGAAACGCCACGTTATGGTGCAGTAAGGCAATGTTAGGAATTTATTTTCCAAGTAAATTGTCCCACACTATCAGTTGGTGGGTGTGCGTGTGTGGTATGCGTAATAGACGACATTGATGACGTGGTTCCTGACTGCGTAAACGACAACAAACGTGATTCAATACTCAGTGAAAGGGGCTAGCATAGGCATCCACAATGTTAATGTTGTTTCATACCACACACAACTATCAACGAATCGCATTGTGAGGTCAGGGAGCGCCTTTGCTGCGCCTGTAAATAATCCACAAACATCACCGAGGCCAATTCCGTAATATATCACGTACACGCGGTTGCTCGTGTTAACAATACGCATGAGTCATACATGTCCACTTACGACTGTCATTATTATATTTAAATGATAGGTCTATTCCTAATGAACAGCTGTTTTGCCAATGTTTTATTGTGCAGATCCACAACGTGCTCGACTTGATCCTGAAGGAAACGACGAGTATGTGTCCGCCAATTTGTATGACATAGATGATCCACAGCGGGTCCTGCGGGCGTAATCGATATCAAATCACCTGTTCCACAGTTGGTGGAAACCCAAATAGTATATAACCCTGAACAAATAAGCCTGTCGCTTCAGACCTGCTTCTATAACTAAAACTGACAACGTTATAAGCAATATTGACATGGGTCGTTGAGGTAATGCTAACATTTGTTATGTTACGTGTTTAGGCTCGAATAAATAGTAGCACATGAAAGCGTAAAAACAACAAGCTTTAAAAAAATTACTTCCCTGAAAAAATTCAGTAAAAATGAAAAAATATGAACTTACGGTTTTATAGAATCAAATCCAAAAATAATTCAAGAATAATCCACGAATACAAGTTTTGAAGTCCTAATAACAAAATGTTCAACTGATTTCAAGTTTGAATCACGAAGAAGAATACAAGATGGAAGACGATGACGTATGCCGTACCCTGTATTGTTGAAGTCTACAGTTACTTGTAGAAACAAGAATTATCACTCCGGTTTTGGAAATTTGAATAACATTTTATATAAAAACTGTCATTGTTCAACAATTTCACATGAGCACACGTATTTCCCAGAAAGAAAGAATTAATCCCTTTGAATCCAAGGTAGTGGAAATAAATCCGATCCAGGTAATTTGTAATAACTACAAACAGCACAAAAAACAAATTCCAGTGTATGAAAAAGCCAAGCTTTTACTGAGAATAACCAAAAAGTCGGTCACTTCATCATGTTCCAGAGCCTCTTAGAAATTAGATATTTGTTAAAGATCACGTACACCCATTGTGGCCCTGGCAGTAACCAATTATTTTACTCTAAGAAATAAAAAAGTTGTTTACATCTTAAACAGATAGTCCCATCATGACCTCAACAACAGCCAATCATTTTAAAATAAAAATAGAACTTGTATACGCGGTTGCTACTAATTTTGAAAAGGCCAGGATTTAGATCAACACCTGGTGTTTATAAAAGGAACAGTCAAGATCAAACTATTTTGTGGAAAAAGTATCATCTCTAGTAAATAAATTTACATTATAGTAGCATGTAATGAATATTCTTTTTAACTGACAAAAATTAAATTGAAATTAGTATATATTAAATCAGATATAATTCAATCAAATATGCATAATACAATGTCAGGCGCGATAATATATCAAGTCCTTTTAGGCCCTTCACTCAAAATGTATTTATTTTCTAGAATATATTTGAGCCAACCAAGAACTATTTTCAACTTTGCCTGTCCAGTGTCAACTAAATGTTGCGGAGATTCAATTGCGATACCGGTTGAGAGTGCTGCCTGAGGTTGACGTATTGAAATTTTAGAGTCCTTGCCAATCAGCACCGCAATTTTTCGTCGGACCTCGTCATTGATTGGGGTAATGTCGTACGAGCCTATGAAACGTTCTGCACTACCCCAACTTGATCCACAATCTGCTGAAGACACAATTAAATTGTTCGCGGGCAGGCCACAAAACGGTTATGATCGGATATTAGACCAAATGAAATACACTCTCATCGACGCAAGTGCACTTGATTCACCAGCGGTAATAGGTGTCACCAACGTCTTCTTTGGCTTCCTCAATTGCATGTGGCTAACGTGTAATAGCTTTTGCAGTTGCTCTTTTTATATCCCCGGTGGGTTTATCTATTTTACAAGATGGACCTGGTTCTTCTTCTGTTACAGTAGGCAATGCCACTTGCCCATTGTTGCCTTTGTAGCTTTTTTTAATATCCTCCACACACACCCACCCCACACCCACACACACCCATATATATATATATATATATATATATATATATATATATATATATATATATATATATATATATAGGCAAAAATACACCGTTACTCATCCACATTTGTCTGTTCAAAACTCGCGGGCGCATCCCAATTTGATTTTACTTTTTGTATGTTTATAGTTTTGGTGAATACATTTTTATTTGGTCACCATAAGTGTCTCGTGCGTTCGTATTCATCTTGTATGGTGATATTTAATCGTTTAAACTGTTCTTGTAGTTTGATTAATTATGTTAGGAAAAATACAAAGCTAACTGCTTACAGAAAATTATGGCAGGTAAGAACTGGTTTATTTTTTTTTATAATCACTTTAGAATGTGCCAAAAATTACTGGTATTGGTCGGTATTTCTGCCCGTGTGATGTGCAACAATTCTCTACAATAGCGCTGTAGGACGTTTGTCAATTTGGCTTGCCTTACTTCATGGGAATGTATACATTGCCAGCTGTTGATTGCAATCAGAGAGAAAGAACACTATACAACATTAACAACTTGAATTGCTAAGTGTCTATTAGTCATACACGGCAGCCATTGACAGCAAGTGTACAGCACCTCTTTGCCATGAAAAAGGTTGTACATATGCATTATTTATCTAGCTTCTGCAGACGATACTTCTGTTTGTATATCTAAAAGGAACTGTAGCCACCCAAAAAGAGAGCAAGAAGACTAAGCAGACACACTGTTTGATATTTACAATGAAAGCTGTTTATTGCATAATATGTATAAAACCTGGCCCGAAAAACAAACGATCGGTTACTGCGGAATATATCACTTACTGCGAAATAATATAAACATGACATGACCCCTCGTTGAATCTGGGTCTCTTTTGTAAAAATCATGTTTATATCACCTTAAAACTTTCGAGGATCTATAACACATGTAATAGTCAATATTTCATCATGTGCCTCATAAACCATAAATACGATGTTCGCTTAAATTATTAGTAACCCATATTTGTAATTTATACACCGTGATAGTTTGTGGGCTTGATTTAAGTAATATGGCGCATTCTTGCTTGTGAATCAGCGCAGTTGCGATGTCTGGAATCCCACTCGAATAACACACACAGTTCGGTTATAGCGGAGTGAAGTCTATTTCGGAGAGAGAGAGAGAGAGAGAGAGAGAGAGAGAATTTGTGATTTGGATCTTTTCTGGGGATTGCCCGGGTTCTTCCTCCACCATTAATACTGGCCGCCATGTATAGCCTATCGTGTGCTGAAAATGGCATTAAACCATACAACAACAACAACAACAATTTTTCAGTCATATCGCTACGATGTCTGCAATGTGACAGTTTACAGTGATGTCTAGCACTGGGGCATCATGCCTCAGGCATGTAGCATCATGCCCCATCCAGTCATATTGTCCTGACACCAGGCCGACCAGTCCTAACACTAACATCATAATGCTGAGTACTAAGCGAGGCAGCTGTAAGTATCATTTTTATAAGTCTATAATATGACTCGGCCGGGGATCGAACCCACGACATTCCGCATCCGAGGCGGACGCTCTAACCACTAAGCCACCGGAGCGGTGAGATTGGGAGAGGAATATGAGTCAGTGTATAGAGAATTAAGATGGAGTAAAGTGTCTTATGAATCAACAAATGCTGCATATGGTCAGAGACCCTAACAATGCATAGGTCCAGGCACTCTGTGAGTAAGTTTATAAAAACAGATACAGATTATTTATCTGCACATTATGTCATGCCGAATACGGACACTATCTCCATTTATCGCCATGATCATCTGGGTATCAGCACAGTCAGTATATTTAGAATCCTGTGTCGAAGAATTAAAGAATGCCACATTCCTTGGATTATAAGGCAACATATGATCACATGTAGCAGTTATAGCGGGTGTTGGCACTGATGAATTAGGCAATATAACTGTTATACGTCAACAGTGAAATCAGCTTATTTGCAAATCTCGTTTAGCATGATAAATATGAACACAGAGAGAGAGAGAGAGAGATGGTTCAAAGCAGTGACAAGTATCTAGTGCAAGCAGAGAAAGGAAAGTCAAGCATAAACATAAATGAATAAAATCTATGCAACAATAATACATTTTAATGTTTGATAACTGATATTCACAGTGATTTTGTTATATTCTTGCTGATAATGACGATGGACATTGTTTTTCTAAATTTTGGAATTAGTTTCATTTGCATTCAGTTTTGCATATAATCTGTATTGAGTTCATATCCAATGAATTTTAATTGAATACATCAAGACTGTTGACAGATTAGCACTGCCAAGCCCACTAGCACTTGAACACATTCAATATTGGAAATCATTCCTAACACCACTGGAGTTCATTCTGAACATTCTGTACTTTTGTACGCGTGATAAAACGTTAAGGATTATTTGAGATTGAATTCACAACATTGTAAGTTCTTTTAAAATTCTCACTATGGAATTCTAGGGAAACAAATTATCTTTTGACTTTTACTATTCTTGATTTTTTTCTTATATTTCTTCTGTTATTTTGTTTAAGAGCATATAGTTGCAACACACTACGATATAATCAAAGCATATCATTTATAAACAAGCATGATTGACACAACGATCATTAAAAACAAAACTTTTGATTAGCATGTAATACTCGCAACCCACATATTACTGGTATTGTATCCTTTCCTGACCAAGGTTGGCTTCGGTGGGGTTTCTCAGGCCAATACATGTTACTCCCTGTGCTTCAGTACTGTACAGCTTTGTGTGTGGATGCATTTGGACGCGCACAACACCATTCCAGCGAAAATATGTAGTTCCACTTATATTCACGCTTCAGTGACTGGCTGGGCATTCATGTGCCATGAAAAGAGTTTTATTTTTTTATTTTTCCTTTAGTACGATATAACTCCTAAGTCATAAAAGGTTTTAAACTTGTATAAAGATACATCAATAGATTAGCTGCAGCATGGGATACGGTAAACTGAAAGCATCATCATCTAAGCACTAAATAGTTCGGTAGTGGCAGTTGTAATAAATGGAATGTAAGAAATGTACAGTGGAACTTGATAAAAGCAGGCCTTTTCAAAAACAGGTCCCGCTGGTGCCTCTTATCCAGTCGACTGTTTGGGTTAAGAAAATGTCGTATTTGTTATTTTGGGTTTCTCAAGTTTCACTGATCACCGTAATTATTAATGTTAGTGTTAATTAAATAAAGAGTTAACATCTGCAGCTATCTTCACTTGTTAACTGGGCGAATGTGATCCCAGATTCTTCCAACTCCAGTGCATATCACTACTTCAGCCTCAATTTAATCTGCATGAATGATTTAGAAGTTCCCAGTTCGGGTCATGATTTGATAATAAATCATTCTATTTCATTGATCATTGGACTCATTAAGGTCACCATTTTGCTTAAGGAAACATTTGCTGTTCTATAATAAAACTTTATTAAGGGTATGACATATGATTATCGTAGCAAGGGCTAATCGAGTCAGGTTTATACTTTCTTTGAGCATATCACCATGTGTAGCTTGACATTATAAATGCAATAAATCAAAGTAAATCTCTGTCCACTTAATGGGTTTTGATCTCGTTTGGCAGGAGTAACAAAATATTTTTATTTTATTTTGTAAAACCACTCCTAAATACAATAAGTTTTAGCAATATTGCAAGACCTGATCAAACTTTGAGCAGAGATGGAAATTGGATTCAATTCTGTCATTGCTTGGACTAATGCGAATCTGTACAATTATCTCCATTTGTGACAGTAACGGCACTATCTTGGCTTGGATAGAGGGGTAAAAGATTTAAAACAAGCATAGACCAGAACATTTACTTGTAAAGTGAAGTTACAAAACTTACTGAGAGCCTGATTCACATTGAGAAGTTATGGAATTATAAGTTATCTCCACACAAGTCTATTAAGACATGTAGACATGTTATGCAATTTAGGAGTTTAGATTGCCGAAGTAAGAATGAGATCTTTGATAATCTCAGAACTCGAAACATATCCAAAGTGAAATCAATATATATTTACTATAACGCCACGTTGGTTCCCATCAACACTTAAATGCAACCACCCAACTGTACCTTTTATCCTGCATCAATCAAAACTGGATTCTTAAACATCTCAGTGGATCTTTCATCCCGAATTCCTTACAGTGTTTCAGTTTCCAGACCTATGGCCACCACAAAAATATCTGGAAAAGAAAATCAATCTTTTGAAAATGTTTGAAAGCGAGACATGATAGACTGTCGTGTCAAGAGAAACTCTCCTTTGTGAATTACCATGGAGAAGAAGTTTCAAATTCCAGAGACTATAGAAATGTGAGGAAGAGCCAACATGTAAAGCAAGAGAATATGCATTGTTTGTCCATTGCCAGAAAAGTGTTGAAGCCACAGTTCTTCTAAACCATGCTGGCAAATCTTATGCCAACATATATATGGTTAAGAAAAAAAGAAACCTTCTACGTTAACTTGATAGTCCTGACATCTCCTAACAATCTTGAAGATGGAGAGTGAAGCAGATGAGGTAGTAGCTATCAACCAATAGCAGTGTGACAAATAGGAAGCCCAATGCCACAAGTGAAAACCAGTTAGATCCAGTGCACGAAAACAGAACGGATCACTGGCATCAATGATCAACGCATCTCTGTGACCTGTACGAAACCCAGCTTTGATAGCAAAAAGGTTTTAATTTCCAGCTACGTTTACCACTTGCCTCATTGGAAATGCATGCGCATAATCCGATAAATATATAATTAAATAATCTACTAGACTTTCAAAAGGATCAAGTTCTTAAATGTGTTCGGAAATCTAGTGAGTATGGATATTGCAGATCCCCCTGATACCACACCAGCGACACCTATCAGAAATCCAGTGCTTTCGTAATTTTTCAAAGACATGTCTACCTAAAGTAGATCTTTGGTACATTCATATTTGCACACACTCGTATACTCAATACCATATAGATATTAAGTAAAATATACTCCATATTTTGAATTTTAAAATCTCTTAGGCAGTGAACTACATTCCTAAGTATATGCAAACTTTGCTGCTGTCAGTAGTTCAGCGGAGGTTTTGATAATGATGCAAGTGTCGTTACTGTTTATCTTGACATTAGCTACTGGACTGTGTTAATGCTCAAAGTTGCCAGGAGATCTTGTTAAATATTTACTTGTACAGGCTGAATAGAATATGGAGCAGCAAATTGGACAATGAAAGAGCAGAAAGGCACTTCAATTCTCGTGAAAGGATCTATAGATAAAGCGTGTTCGTTACTTTTCAGATTAAAATTGCATTTGTACCTTGTCCCAACGACTGCTGGTGTTCTGCATACACTTCGATATATGCCGTGCACTCCAAAATGACCAAATGATAGAATATTTGCTGTTTGTGCAGATAATACATTGCTCCTCTTTGCTGCTAACATTTGAAAAGTCATACTCGTTCAACCCTGAGCCCTGCGATTTAGTTATGTATATATTTTCTTGCTTGCCGATTGCTCATCCTTCCTGCAGTCACATATGTGTTTCAAAATGTTGTCCTAATAAATGAATTACTCTTTCAATTTAATCTAGCAACTGAGATAATCAGATACAGATAAAGCAAAATCTGAGTTCAAAGAAAATCAGTCACTTAGCACGAACTAACCGACAATCTTTAATTAATATTACTTATAAAGCCTCATTACATACAGCGAAGTTTAACAGCTTTAGTTTCTTTAGCACACCTATTTTCCATTTACCTAACATCGAATAAACTGAGTTCTTTCATTTCATGAACGCTACTTATGCAGATTTGCCTTAGAGGAATATCTTAATACAGATTTACCGTATGAATTGAAATTTATTAAAGTAACATGTGCAGAAGAGCTTCTTTACATCTGACCCCATTTACATATTACAAGGCTAACTTACAATGAACTGCATCAACTACCCCATGGTGGTAATGTTCAATGAGCAAGGAACAAGACTGGAGACTGTTTAAGCTGGAAATAGGTTATGGGCAGATATCATAGTGTCAAGAATGGTTTCTTTGGTTTATTTTTTATTTTTGTTGTTTTTAATATCTCGTAAAACGCCACGTCATTGAAGACGTTGACAGTAAAAACTCTTGTTTCTACATGACATATTACATTATGGTTTGTTCCAGAAGCCAACGCTGAATTTTTTACAAACATAAATACAACCATGAGACTCATAAATGTTAAATATATGCAAGGCAACTATAAACTATACTTAAATTTAGCTCGCAATTGATGAAAGGAAAATGGGTTCAAGCTTTGGAAATAATAAATGATGTATGTACTTTTGCAATCGGCATGAAATACGTGGTGATCAAAACTGAATAAAAACGGTTTACTTGTCCCTGATGAGACGGGGACGATATCGATTTAATGCCTGTCATGGAAATACAGCTTAATAAGTACACCTGTAGGTCTTATTCTGCTTTGTTATATGGTTCATCAATTAGATGAAATGTGGATCACTTCTACGACTCAATTTTGTTTGGTTCATTTTGGAAGTTTTACATTTTCTTAATTCATTACAGGATCTGGGATTTAGATTGTGAGTGCTTTGGAATATTCGCACATGAAAGCCTGTATGACGAGGCAAAAATAAACGGATTGATTTTATCTATTACCCTTTAATATGCTATCAATCTATCCTCTAATCCAATTAAACATACATACCCACATACCAAAACCAATTATCAACATAAACCTAATTTCATTCCACCATTTGAGATAAGGCGATATTGATTTGCGCATGTATGTGACGAACATTATTGCCCCGCCAATACGTACCTTCTGACGAGTGAACATCACTTGAATATGTATTGTACCAGTCTCCTCTAATGTGGATCCCATTCTGATCGAAAATATTGACTTCTAAAATGCGAGGCATAAGTTTTTTCATTTGCCAACACGATTAGCAGCAGACTATTGATGTCCCAACAGAACAAAATATTTGGCTGTTTAAAACAAAATAGAAATGCTGGTTAAATTAACAAATTCATTATTTTATTTATTTATTGTGTAGCCTTCATTTTCAATACCCTCTCTAAGACAGCATTTGTTACCATTTATTTCTATCTTGTAAGATATGATGTTTACTTTTATTTCAATGGGTTTATCTTTCTGAGGACAATATTATTTTAACCTTTATATTTTTGCAACGTTTAAAAGATTTTTCCGTTGTATCTTACGAGATTATGTTTACGAGATTGTTCCACTTATATGTTTAGAACTATACTTTAAAAATTAGCACTGTATATTATATGATAGCGCTGATATGCCATCCAACCCTATACCTACAGCGATATGTGTAATTAATCATTTAGTTTCCTGAATAATATTTACATTTGCGAACTTTGGCTTATTGCATGAAGATAGCACTGTACTTGTTTATAACTAACTCATTTATAATGTCAGGCTTTGTTCTTTTCTTTTCTTTTCTTTTTTTTTTGGGGGGGAGGATTAATTAATTGATTATATACTTACTTACCTTAACTACTGATTTACTGGAAAATACATACTTTTATTTTAGTTGTTTTAATTCGTTTCTTTGCTGCTCAGTTTTACTATTGCTTGATTTTCTTAATAAATGTCTATGACGCTTGTATGCATTGGACGTTTCAGGTTGTAAAGTGACGAAGATGGGGTGGTGTATAAAGCATGCGGTTTGCTGGATACATATGCTAATCATCATACAGGTAGGAGTCGAAGAAAGAAAACGTATATATGGATTATTTTCCTAACTGAACAAGGGGAAACAAAACGAATGAAATAATGTTTTTGTTCTTTTTGTAAATAATTTCCTGCATAAATGACTTTCAAATGTTTTTGTCCATTGACGGAAAACTTAACTCTTTATGCGTTTTGAAAAAATGTGAATTATGACAATCTACGTTTATGTGGGTTTATCTACAACTTATCTTACACTGTTCAAGACAGACACTTCAAGCTTATTTATAAAATCTATGAATCCTCTACACTACCCACCTGCCTGTCCAAAGTTAGACTTGGTGTGAACCATGTATAATAACATCAAGGCTGATAATCTGTGGTCAAGCTTGTTGGAACAAATTTGACATATTCACGATTGCCGCTATATAGCATGTGGAAATTCACATTGCCATAATTTCGACATTTTCTATAGTTTTCTTTACAATTTCGGCATTTATTTATATTTCTTAGTATTGTAACATAATTTTTTGCCTTATTAAAGTTTTAAAGAATTTTATTACTAATAAAGAGACAGCATAACTATCTGTTTTTGACATCCATCAGTTAAGGGTTGTTTGAAAGATGTGTAAAGTGGTTTTGGGATTGTGACCCATTTATATGGGAAGAGCTAGAGAGATTAGATTGTTTAGGATAGGGAATAATACGTAGCTGTATTGATTGTATTGACGATTCAACTTGATGTTTGATGAAAATTAATTATCTTAATTGAAACTATCGATTATAGTTCAAATTATGAAAGAAGAATAATGAGATGTTACCTTATACGAGAAAGTGTCATTGAATTATTGATGTTTTTTTTTTTTTTTGTTATTAGGGAGGCTCACTGTATTAAATATATATCACTATTGAGGTGAATCTGTCAAATGGATCATCATGGGAGAATCATTCGTGGTTTGTGAGAGTTGGAAGAGGCATGTTGTGTGTATGAAATAAGCAAAAATTAAGAAGTAAAAAAGTTATCTTATATATATATATATATATATATATATATATATATATATATATATATATATATATATATATATATAGTTGTGTGAGTGTGTGTTCTTTAAATCACTTAGCGATAGTGCTTTACTTTTATACACATATAATAAATGTCGCTACAACAGGTACAATTTTCAATGACTATAATACTGTTTGTGATGAACAAAATAAAATCAAAAATATACTCTCTTGATTGGCGTGAAAGAAGACAACAATCATTATGTTGCTATAGGAGGCATATAACATGCCTTATTTACATCTGTTTAGTACAATATACAACAAATGGTTTTACTAATTGAATTTTGTTTAGGACAATGCAAATTTTACATTGACTCTGGGATGTTGTGCCTCGTTAACTAATAACAAAAGACTTAACTTTATATCACTTGAAATACTAATCTATTGTTGCCTTCTACCTTGTAGTTTGTTCATATACAGTGTCGTCTGGTGGGGTATAACATTCAAGCCGAAGGCATGGACACTATACCATGCCAGAAAACATTATACGAGAACACTTCCGAAACGAGGGGACAATAGCAGCATAATAATGTAAACTCAGTTGCAAACCTCATTGACCCATTCCCCCCCCCCCAGTAGCATCATATAAATGCCATATTACTGTAAATCTGGTGGTAAACTGCCATCTGAAAGTCGTATGTCGTCTTTGAAACTCTATAGCTCCTAAATTAGATTGTATATAATATGATGAATGCTCTCACAGGATTCTTAAGTTCCATTGATCAAGCATAAAGCTAGTAATCTTGTAAGGTGGCACGTGAACAGACGTCATAATATGCCATGAGTGTTGGAATGTAATGCTTCTGAATCACTACATTTACACTGGAAGAAGAAGGTGTCAGAAAGAATGTGGAGGCTTTCATTCCCATCTGTTAGGGTACCCCAGTAACTCACAGTTCCTGATCAGTTTAATAATCCTCATCTAAAGGCCTTATATACAGCTTAAAGTCAAGATTTCCTTGTACTACAAGGTTTATTTACTCACCTGCCATAGTTGTGGCAAACACTATGCATGTGAGATGAAAATGTTACTTTATTTGCGTTGCGTACAAACAACACCCCAGGGATATCCACAAAATCGGGATCAGGTAATATAAGTTTATTTTACTGATCCAAACGTATCTAGTAACAAAATTTAGCGTAAAGATATATAATACGTTTGGAGATACCAATAACATAACAAACTCTGCATAAGACAGCGATTACTATCTCTATTGAAACTGGAGTCCATGCATTTTATTTTTCACAGCATTAAATATATTTTCTTTATGCTCTTTTTTATGAAACTTCATAACTCGTATAGGGAAAACTAGTTGGATCAGACTAAGTTATTGTCAACTAAGGCTTAGATGACCTACGTGTCAAAATATAATTACGGTACCTATACGATTCAGAATAGCACGAGCTGTGAAGAGCATGGACTTAGTCATATAATTGTAATTATCACCAAGCAAGAGTCAAAATAAACGATTTGATCCGTACAACCTTCATAAGTGACATGTTCATTGTGACACTCTAAAAGAAAGACTTGTAAGAGAGACGTTCGATATAGTTGGTACAACCAGTATTTCTCTACAATGCACCCAGAATCCTGTCTTGCAAAGGTTGGAAAAAGTAGGGACTGGAATTATTATAGGAAAGAAAACCTTTTTTTTGACTGAAGCATGGCATTACATAAACGTATAAGGTGCAGAGTTTTAAGTAACGGGCTGGTTTGAAGTCCCTCATCCAATCAGGGTATATAAATGGACCAGCAATAAGCACCTGGTTTCTCTGTAAGATTTGTGCGAGTAACTTTGCATTGTGAAAATGTGCAAAATATTTATTAAAATGGAAGATGAACTTATCAAGTAGGTGCACATTTTTGGACAGGGTAGTTAAGGACAGTCATATGTCAATCGTACAATAAAAGTAAATAAACTATTAAATACTCTTTCAGTGACTAATGCAGTTGAATTGATCATTATTTATTAAATATCTTCCTATAATATTGTTACACAAGATGGATTATTGTAGCATATCAGGACTAACCTAAGAAAATGTATGTCTTATGAGTAAATTAACGTTATTTGTAATCAGACGTAATATGCTCTATTGGCATCGACTCTAGCATCCCAAGGATAAAGTAGGATTCGATTTGCAGCATATACTTTTTCATAGGTCCGCCAGATGCAAGATAAAAGCAATACATATTTTAAGGAAAAAATGAACGGGAAAACATACTAAAAAGCACCCTTAACTGGAGAGGTCGAAATATGTTTCGACTGGCATGTGCATTTCTTGGGTCACGTACTTGCACACATTTGACGACAGTAAACAAAATTAAGCTGTTTAGACATCTTAACACTGCAGCCTTAATCGAATGGTATTGCATGGTAGATTATCTATTGCTGTGCATATTGACATATGAAGTAGATCTACTGTTACACTCGAACGTTCATTTCTAGGTAGAGGTTTTCAAAACATATACCCACTATAACTGTACGTAGGAGGAGCTCCGTGATTAATCTGCATTGTTTGATTTGGCGAGTCAGTATTATTGTTTGCCTTGCTTTAATGCTCTTGATAAGCCTGTAACTTCAAATAAGTTACATTTTGTATTGTAAAATGTGGATAATATTCAGCTGATCTATAGAATGTTGTTTGGCCATTAAGAAAATGCACATGGCAAGTATGTTGTTTTCTAGAATGACTGTGGTAATTAGGAAATACCATTAAACATATTTAATGATTACAATGAAGCAGCCAATTAAAACTATATGTCCTGTCACTTACAAAGGAGGTCAATGATAGTGTACGATATGAAGTGTCTGCTTATCCTTTTTTTAACATTTTGGGACCAGAATAGGAAATTTGCTTTCTATAGGCCTCAGGTCAGGGAATATTTAGCTCAGATGAGAGCAGCACCTGTATAAGTCACTTTTACATGTATATAGTTTTAATTGGCTGCTTCATTGTAATCATTAAATATATCCGCGACCCCCACTTAGTGTAACGTTGCCAGGAATCTAGATATGAGCTGACAATGAACGATATAGAATGCTGTTGGGCGTTTCTGCGCACTTAAGTTTCCGTCTCCAATATTGAAGCAAAACACATACAGAATTACACCGATTGAAGAAATTAAAATGCAGCATAGCTTACCATTTGAAAAGAGGCAAGTGTCACCAGAATATTCTGTTCAAAATAATATTTTTTTTGACACAGGGGATACCACCCCCGTGTATTCCTGACTCGCGATATGTTGGCCCATTCTGCGCACAGCACTGAAAAGATGTAATGTTTACCTATCGGGCTATATAAATGAAATACATAACTTTTAACTGTTTCTGTCAGGAGTTCAGTCGAGTAATTAGGTCAGGGTTATAGCTTTAGTTTTACAAAATTCAAGGTAAACATAATAAACGGCAAGATATATTAAGCAAACTAGACCGATCTTGTGAAAAAAGTTAATAAAGTTCAACGTTTTATAAAATGAATAAGCTATTATGTGGAAGAGAAACAACAATGAATAGAATGTAAATTGTTTACAACGGCTTGTTGATGGGGGAAAATAATTACTTAAGAATTTTGAAGCAGACTATACGCCGGGAAATTTCTTGAGAATTTATGTTCTAGCGGCAAGTTGACACGTTGGGTAGCAGACGATTGTGTACGTGAGGGACAACTTTCAAAACTGAAAACTTGGATTAAAACGTATAAAGGTATACTTTCCCTCTTTTAGATAATGTATTTATTTGCATGAGTCTAAAAGATACATAGTAAATCGGTTTTTTATGGGCTACTGGTTCAAGAGGGTCATGGAGTGGGTCTTCATGTTGACATTTTGAAATCACATTTCCATATGCATTTTGTGTCGAAATGCAGGATATTTTTGTACACTTTATGAATATCACTTTCTTTAATTAAAGTACGATCGTTCATTCTTGATACAAAATGAATTTTTGAACAAATATAATACATGATTCAATGTGTACATAAATTACGTATCGTTGCGCAGAATTACCCAACACGCGGAATTAGCAGACATGGTGGTATTTAACACCATATTTCTTATCTAAAAGCATAGCCATCATCTTCTACGCAATTACTTCTTGCGATGTATTGGCGTTTTCATCGTTATCTCCAAAACGTAGAAATACAATATCGGGTTCTAAGGCGCACTTCGTTCATGGCTCAGGTGTGCTCCATCCGACACCTTTCATGTTTTTATTACAAACTTCCGTTATGTTGAAAGACGGAACTAGTCTAAGATCCGTTCAGAACCTTAAATACCAATCTAACCGTTTACAAAGGGAATGACCCACAATAAGTGCCTTGTCGTTGTCTTTCCAAAAACGTAGACGATGGCTAGATACAAAGAAAAATCTACTAACCTTCTCCTTTCCAGAATGAGAGGAAGCAAATGGTCCTTAAAATTATGAGGAGTATTATTGCTAAGAAACAGGAATAAATAAAGGGATAGCAAGGAAGAAAGAAAGGAAAATGTAAAATCTTTGATCGAAAATGTACAATCCATATCTCCAACAATTCGTTTTCAAGTGACGCTAAGAATGCTGACCCATATATTCGTTTACCTTAAAACTATTCCAATGGCTGAACAAGTCGTGTGACCCCCTTCCTGGGTTTGGTTGGCCCCTGAGGGTCTATATTGCTTTGTTTACAGTTTTCAACAAGACCCATTCACCCCTCATTACAAATATCCTTGCGCTAGCGCGAATAGTTTTTGCATGCTTTTCAAATATTTAATATGAGGATTAGGGCAGTAATCAGTTGAATACCCATAAGAAATCCACAGACCTTCCGTTCCAACAACCTCTCTCCAGCTCCAGTCCTTCGCACCTTCCGCCTCTCTTTGAATTTGACCAGCGTCAACAATAGATCCAAATTGTTTCCTCGTATCTTAAACATTTTGCCTATTGTTGAATACGTTCAATATTTAAATTTCATTCAAACCTAAATGACATCCAGTTAGGATATATTATTTTAGAGCTACAATTATTGTAAATTTTTGGATTCATGTTATATTGATTAAATGCAGAGCGGAATATATTTAATACATATCCAAATATTCCAGTTACGTTTAGATTTTTGCGCCTAATTTTTGTTCAGGCACTGTTTGTGCATGTCGTCAGGGCTAAATATAGACCTTTAGTCTCTATAAGAAACACCCATCACATAAATTAAAAATCATATATTGGTGTTCCAAATCTTACAATTTAACTACACTTGAAATTAGATTTGGCTTAATTTATTTCTCCTAAACCAAACATAATTTGTAAATATTCTAGAAACAGTCTTGCTTATTTATTGTCCAGATTTGAGAGTCAGGAGGCAGGTGTTTATTAAGCTGAAATTGTAACACCTTTTGCTATATTATGTCTATTCGTTATCTAATCTGATTTCCTAATTAAAAGCCTGAATGCCGCTTTGAAATCACATTAAACATTAAGCTACACTGGATTGATGGTTGAATGTTTGCTCAAAGCGTCCGTGTAAATCCTTTCAAATCAAACGAAAATGATTTGACGGACCGCTAAATCATTTCATTCTCTTGTAAAGAGGAATATAGTGTCTGTTTATTCTGAACCAAGATTCAGAGTGAACAGCATGACATATATACAGTTTCCGTTTAATAGCTCCTTATTACAAAGCTAAACTTACAGTATATGTAAAGACTCCAAATAAAATAAAATAATATTTGGCTCTGCTGCAGTTGTCAAGTCAAGGCTTTGCTCTTTATGCAGTGCATTAGAACCCGGAATATCAGAAAGTCTCTTCTTTCAAGAATTAATATATAACAATGTGTTCCTTATTAATATAAATTCCAACTAAGAGAATTCATCATCTCCTCAAACGTTAGGCATGACAGAATATTTTCTATTATTATGTAGACTGGTTTGGGACATATCCAGACATATAGAATATGAAAGTGTTGGATGTCATATCTTATATATGATACTGAGGCAAAACGTTGTACCTCTTGATTACATCTTTGAATTATAATCACGCTGTGTTAACCGATGCACAAAGGTATAATTGTCAAAGTTCAGGGTGACATGAAGCAATCATTTGTTTTCAAATATATGAGTGACAGTTTGTTATTACGAAATATCAAAGTAGGTCACTATAACATAATGTTCATGCTTAAAGATTGATGAGATTTTAAGACGTTTGCGTGTAACATTTTCTGTGTCTTGAACTCTATTACATCTAAACAACCATCAATCAGACTTTGATTCAACACCGCAACAATGAAACTTTACCGATTTTTTGAAGTCATTAGCTTACACCAATACCCACAGGGTCGAAGAGTCGAATCTTATCTACACGTTCATGGATTGACTTTTGTGGTATATCTCTCTTCAATGCACTTTATATCCATTGCCTCGGTATCAATATTCCATTCCAGCCTTTGTATTGTCAACTACTCCAAACGTGCTTCTTTTCCACCGGAAGTCAGTATTAGAAGTAAACGACTTATTTTAGTATCGTTTGTCAATGACAGATACACTACTTAACATCCGTTTACATGCATCGTCATCAAATCCCATCATAAGTGGGACTTCACTAACCCAGAGTTTACCATATGATTTGCTGTCGCGTAATAATTGACACACTAATAAGCTAATTTATTGGACTGTATTTTCATTTTCAGGCTGTCCAGCCTCCCTTGTCTGTTCAGTCCGCGTCTGATTCCACACCAGGATATATTACCTTGGAAGTAACAACACAAAAAGCGATATCAACGGCAAGCTTACCTTCTAGAGTAATTGGAGAAAACTGCACACATGTAGCTCTCTGCATTTTGAATAAAAGTGAATGTACAGAAAACAAATGTCAATGTCAACATGGCTTTAATGAATCATGCATCTCAGGTAATCACAATTTTAAATAAGATAGTTCCCTTGATATATTTTAAGGGCATATACTTGCATTTGATGAAATAATTAGCAATGTACTGTGATTATTGAAATAGATTTTACATGGCCTTCACTGAAGTGGTATTATGAGTCCATGATATTTTAATATCAATTGTTACCCCTTTGTGAACATTCATTGCACTTGAAGGTTTTATGTATGTGACCCTTTATTGTAATCGGCACTCTGATTGGGGTCGACTGATGCTTGTCTTCCCAAAGATCTTACATCAGCCCACAAGTGATACATTGACAATGACCGCTCCGGTGGCCTAGTGGTTAGAGCGTCAGCATTGGAAACGGAAAGTAGCGGGTTCGAACCCCGACCGAATCATACCAAAGACTTACAAAAATGGTAAGAGCTACCTCATTAGGTACTCTGCATTAAGAGGTTAGTGTTAGGACTGGTCGGCCTCGAGTCAGGATAATGTGACTGGGTGGGACATCATGCTACATGTCTGCGGCATGATGCCCCAGAGCTAGACATCACTATAAACTGCCACACTGCATGCATCATAGCGATATGACTGAACCATTGTTAACGCTACGTTAAAAATCCTATTCACACACACATATACATTGATTATGTGAATTAGCACATTATTGTCTGTCAAGTAAAGAAATATGCAGAGAAATCTCAGACAACAATACGATTGACATGTTTCAATGGCTGCAATACAAAAGGACAGCCACTGATTTCTTCTATCATAGAAAGACACTATATTAAATCTCACTATGATAAACTGAGCGCATGTGTGCAAATTGCAGGTATAAATATATCAAACTGACAATTTTATACATAAATTACAAAGTAAATATGCAATGAACAGTTTCAAGTTTTGTTATACACATGTAGTCCTACTGGTTGAAGTCTAGAAGAGCTTAATCTATGCTCGTTGTCTGTCCCTCAAGCTTTTGTTTGTAATCGCCATTATTCTTCAACTTCATGGAGCAAAGTCGTTTAGCAAGACATGCGGTTTCATACTGAGGCTTATTGAAAATGTCATAAGCTTGTTTCCTTTGACATGACAGTATCATGACTGCGTAGATTAATGATCACCTCTATATCATTTAATAGTTTAATCTAAATATATTAAGTCTAGTCCTCATTTAAATTCATCATTCAATGGGATTGTTAGTGACCCAAGAACAATAGTGTTGCATTTATATTTATATTTGTTCATATGTCTGCTGTTATGAGTCTATGCTTTTACAAAATGTAACATAAAAAAGTGAAGTCAACAAGCTTTGTAAAATTTAAGGAATAATTTATTTCCCTAGAATAACAAGTGCAAAATTGAGAAAAAGTAACTTACGGTTTTACGAATCAGATCCAAAAATAATCATAGAGTAAAAAATAGAAGTTCTAATAATAAAAAGTTCTGAATAAAACCGAGTTCGAATACCGATGACATCCAAATCGGAAGACGATATCTTCCGAAGTGCTGCAGTGTCAACAGTCTCTTGCTGAATCACAGAAAGAATTCCAGTGTTTGAATTCTGTGTAAATTTTGATAAATGTACTTGTCAAATAATTAGAGCACTTATGTATTTTCATGGGAAAAAATCTTGAATTTAAATAATTTACAAAACAAATCAAAATTCAACTCAAACTGGTCACATTAAAACACTCTTTAAGTATCAATGGTTTGGATACACGAATGAACATATTCTATGAAGACAACAGTTATACACAAATTTAAGTCGCAAAAATATTCCCAGATGAGGGTCACATAGTCATCCTTCCAGAACAAAAAAGAAGCCTTTTACATGCCTAACATCACGTACTCCCAGCAGGGCCTTACCTGGAATTAATGGTATATACTTTGGGAAACAATACTACTTTTAAAAATAAAGTTGTTTACCAAACCCATTACTGGTTCTGAATCAATGTTAGCAACTAGATACAGTGGTACTAGAATTAGTCACATTCAGGTCAAGGAATATTAGTCTGTTTCTCTTGTTTTCTAATCCCCCAGCTACAGTTGTGTCCAAAATCATTTGTGGATTAAATTACTAAGCATAAAATAAATTCTCTCTTTTCATTGATACCTTTGTATGTGGACAAATTGAACTATATTTCTTGGGTTTTTTTGGAACACAAACAAAAGTAATTATGGTTTTCCATCAGAAGGGATGCAGACAAGATAGTATTTATTGGCAGAGTATTGACATAATATAGATTCTGTGCAATTCTTGTTTTATTAAGTTCTTAGTTATAATGTTAAATTTGTGAAAGAATATTGACACTGGTGAATGTTTTGGTTGTGCTTGCATGTCTTCTAAACAACATACAGAATGACAAGAAAAGATATATCTTGTAATATGTCACAGAATAAATAACATTTTTACATCACTAGGGATTATAAATGACACAATTAGGTTATTTTTTAGCAGCATGCTGAACTAGGAAGTGGTGACCTAGCTGTCTGCATAAATCGACTTGTGAAGTATGTCAGAAACAAATTAAACTTAGGCACATCTTGTAAAACGAGATGATGGTCATTGTTCAAAGTCCAATTTAAAAGTTTCAGTAAGTAGAGAAAAATGTCTGCCTGTAGAATGTAAAGTAATTTGACCCAATAAGAGACTTCAATTGCGAAATGTTTTTAGGTTAAGAAATATCAAGAGAGAGCCAGATCTTACTCTGATTATTTACAATATTAATTTGGCAAAATATTAAGCAAACACAATCATTGTTCATTTTTTCTGTATTTGTTTTAGATGGTGTGCTGACAAAATGAATATGAAATTTGAATAATATCATTGCGTGTTTCTTTTCTCTCCAGTAAATAAGTTGCAGAATGTTTAAGTTGTAATGTTGGAAAGACTATATTCTCGTAGCTGAATGATACAAAACTATCGAGTGCTCTATGAATCTGATATGATAACTTATAGGTAAATGAGAAATAAAATAAATCATTTCTATCTTTTACATGATGACAAGTCATTTTGTGAGCCTGTATGATAACAAAAAAGTTGTTAACCTTACCTTACAGACAATGGATACCCATGTAATGGCACAAATGAATGTAGTGACAAGTATGCAACATGTGACACAACATCAAACACCTGTAAGTGCAAAGATAACTATACGGACAGCAATGGTAATGAGACAGCAGGAGGAATTTGTAAAGCAGGTATGTATACTTCCCAGATGAAAGTGATTGAGATTGAAAATATGGAAGTTTGGACTAAACAATCCTTCAGAAATTCCATCCTCTATATTGACATGGTGATGAGTAAGTTAGAGTGCTGTCCTTGTTTATCTTGATAACCTACCATGTGTACTGTTTTGATATCAGGTGAAAATTATTTTGAGAGGATTCTACTTTCAATTGCTTCCACAATCTAAACAATTACTTACACTTTTGTGACTGAGTACATCATCAATTATATCTTCCAAGCATTCCAAGCATATACACGTGTGTTTGATGACAAATGCCTTGTTTTTCATTTGGATTCCAATGACTACTAACTGTGGGATCAACCTTGCAGCCAATATTTGTGATGATGCTTAATATGCAGACCACAGTTTACATCATTCCACCCTGAATCGTACCAGAATGTGCGGTAGAATATTGATAGGATGGTCCACTTTGTAACATAGAGATGCAATATACTATATCCATAGTATCAACAATGAATTTGCAACAAGTGGAAAAAGATTCATTCTATCTATCTCCACCTTACAAACCATTCATGGACTATGATATGATTGCAACCATTATCATCTATTCTTCTTAATGATCAGGTTGACATAATTAACAAAACACCACCATCCCTGTCAGTATTAGCTACAGTGGGGAGATTTACCTTGCAACCAGCAATGTCACATTGATGTCCCCAGAGCGCTTGCCACTGTGAAACAGTCCTACAACTCCTAAACTAACGGGGAGGTTCTGGAGGAAAGAAATCGTTTTCACCAGCATCCCATGAGACCATCCCTATCTCACTGACATACATATAGGACCCTCCCCCTGCATCCAACCCTAATCATAGAGCCTGGTAGGGAGAAGGCTCTAATCTTTAATGGGTGAATTGGGAAGATTTACCATGATGACATGGGTATAAAGAAATAGTTTTCTGGGGACTTGATATTATGATCAGCACAATTACTAATCTTTTGGCCAGAGTTCTTTATCCTACAGTGCCGCATTTATCAGTTGGTCCTCAACCTAAGCACATTTAATCAACTGTGTTACGCCCTTTGGTTTGCAACGGGACACAAAAACATGTCCTTATGTTTTCCATTGTGGTGACTACACAATCAGTGTGGACCTTGTATAGACATGGTTTTACATCCCCACTCAGACAACTTCCAGAAGTTCTGTGATTGACCTACAACAGGCTACAAGAGGCAACGGACTAATTATATTTTGGAGCAGGACCGTTTTCATACGTTACCTTCCTTTCATTCTCATTCTCCTTGTCAACGAGAACATCTCTGAGCTCATTCTCTTTCAAATTTTATTCGACTAGGACTGGAATTAATGTTCAAGAGAATGTGTCTCCCAGGAACAAGGCTTGAATTCTCGCAATGGTGAGTTTCATGCCTATTTGGATCAATCCATCTGCTAGAGAATTCCTTATAAGTTTTGCTCAGTGTGGCAGTGGACATTTTAATCCTTGGTTGCTTTATTGGGGTCCCATAACAATGATTACATGGTCCATGTGGAGACCGAATCTTCGACCACTGAACCAGCTCTGAGAATTGGCAACCATACAAGGTTGCATCTCAAAAATACTTTGGACTCGATCCAGTGAGGTACATACACTGGCAATCGCAATCACAACAAATGCTAATATAGATAAGTGGGGGAGCAAGTCTCCTACCATTTTGAATGTCATTGGAGTGTGGCCCCTCTTCAGGATGATTATTTACATATCAATTTCCTTGAGATAGAAACCGTTCTGAAAATTTTCATTGGTGGCTGGTGAGCCTATTTGGGAAAGGAGATCTCATTCTTTCTGATAAATACACTGGTGATTTACCACAAACACAAAAGCAGAACATGTACTTGGATATTTGCATTATGTTAAAGATTTTCTACAGTGATGTTCTCAACAACAGTCTAGGTTTAAGTTTGCCATATCCTGATCTGGTTAATATATTGACAGACTGATTGTTCTGCAAGATGGAAGTAATTCCAATGGAATGGTATCTTTATCTTTAAGTTTCAGATGAATTTCTATGTGATTAACGTGAATGACATATTGATGATAAGGTGGAATGCCAATAATCCCAGTCTTCATTCACCAGTCCTGGTCTCAAAGGCCTTGATAATTGATGCTCTTTCTTTAGATTTGAATGGTCGATAATACACACTTCTTCAACAACTTGCATTCTGAACATGATACAGGAATCAAAATAATCATAGCCTCTCCTCATCCTGATTACTCCACTTAGATATGTAGCAACAGAATCTCCAAGAATCAAAGTATCCTATCATCTGTGTTAAGCAGCAATCATGGTAGTTGTCTCATCCCAACCCAGAATTAATTAACCTGGATGTCGGGATCTTATTAAAAGGCCCTAAAGAATAGTTCTCACAAGTGGTGGAGAATCTCTCAAGTGAGATGGCCATCCACCTTAGAGGCATACAAAGGCAATGGAATATAATCTCAGTGGAGCATGCCAAAGTGCTTTATACCAATATAGACATCCATACCACATGAGCTAACTTTCTACGACCCAATGATGAGAAACATTTAGCACCAGACACAAATAAACCTACCATTCCAGGATCAATGTTACACAGTGTTATCATGGAAGAAAGGATATCAGACAAATCAAATACCTATCTGATATTCTATTCATTTGGATTTTACCTGGCCAATGACACTGGACCATTGCCCGAGTGAAATTTGTCATGGGTATTAACCTAGCTGAACAAGACACCAATTGAACTGTTCTCACGTATCATATAATTCCTGCCTCCTCACTACTTTGGCAGTCGGCTGGCAAAACTAGACATACATTTCTGATTGGTGGACCCATCTACTTGCAGTTCCAACATGATGGATCAATATCATTCATAAAGCCCCATGCTTTCGTTACCAAGAATAGGCTTCCATTTAGTGGGCACTTCTCCTCAAGGTCATGAAAAGGACCCAGTGAGAATTCCAATGAGGTATTTCAGAAATATTAAGCCCTTGGATCTTTGAGAGATCGTGCCTCATTTTAGCTTCAAGAATGGAAGGATGTCATATTAACCTAGATATTTCCTCCTGAATAAAGTGGGCTATCTGTCCCACATTACACGACTATACCCAGACCGATGAATTTTCCTCCCCATATTTTTAATGAGGTTTGGAAAGTTATAACAATCATTGCATATGAGTGGAACTGTTCTCTATTATCCATTCTGTGAGATGGAGACCCGAGTACACTTCTCCAGTTCTTATCATAGATATTTCATCCTAAAGGCTCAAGTCATGTTGTACCCATAGTTTCATATCGATCATCATCTTGATACAGACATGGCTTCATGATCTCTGCTGGACGTATATTGTTTCCCTTTTGAAGCTGCTCCCAGACAAATGGAGTCTTTCCAGTTTCGTTATCTGAAAGCCGTCTCACATACCTTATATGAATGGAGATAGTCTCTCCATGGTAAGGGAATGTATCTCCCTCCACCCCTTACCTAAGATATTCCGACTGGGTAATGTAGTTGAAGAAGAAACCAAATTTTTATATTAAAATATGCTTCTTCGATAATGCTTACTCAATAATAACACACATTCAATGTCCCAGTCTCATCGGATTTACACCCATATCTGAGCATGTCTCCTGTTCCCAGGGAAAACATACATTTTCATTGGATTTGTCAGCACTCGCTGTAACAAGGGGAGTTCATTTTTCCTGACCGCCACCTTGGTGGACAGATACATTTAGCTTTTAGGTAAAAGGTTTTAGCCTGTGACGGCTAGATTCGTGAGGATGCAGTAGTTCTCCTAAGATATTATGACTGGGTAATTATTATCGAAGAAACTTATTTTATTATCAGAAATGGTTTCTGATCTGACATTGATGAAACTTTGAACATATGCTTTTAACATTAACATCTCTGAAGATTTGACAATGAGCTGGATCTACATATACTAATGAGTTAATCGGGCATCTGATTGTTTGATCTTGTTACATCTCTAGTGACTAGAGTTTTTATTAGATATTGATTTAACTTGGAATGTAATTAACGTCTTAGATCGTTGAGTGATAAGTGTGAATTTGAATGAAGTGATCTTGTACCTGATGATCTAATGATGTCACCACTCTGGAGATGATAATTTTAATTTTAATCAGATCTTGATAAAGTCTTAATGTATCCTTTTTGATGAAGGTATCGCACATGTTCATAAATGTGTGAAATTGAGACGTATTGCAGTGTATTAATAAGGAGGAGTATTTTTCATATGAAGCTTGATTGGTTGCATCAGATGCTGAAAATTCAGGAAGGTTACGTAATTTATTTGTTAATGTACCATTTCACACCCAGTCTTCCCCTTTATTGAAAAGTCTGAAAATTGTACTTCATGAGAGACTATTTATTGAAAGGCAAATGTCATGCATACAGTTTGCCAGAGCACCCATCCTAATTCTATATTTAATGTATTTAAGTTATGTTAAGATCAGCTGAATCAGTTTTCCAATATATTATTTAGTCCTCAATTATTTAGTTCTCAGTTATTTGGCATCCTTTAGAAAAAAAGTATAATTGAACAACCTTATCCTTGCTTATTCAGGATTGTTATGCTGGTACTATCTTTATAATTTGTTTAAAATAAAAAAATCAGTATCTTCAATATATATTGATAAGGGTCTGCAATTATTTGCTGTAAAATGCTAATGAATTAATGATAATGCTATATCCAGGTAAAGAAAATGAAAGTTGCAAATTGTGGACAAATTGTAAATGAGTAATGAGAGGGTCACAAGGAGATTTTTATTTAAAGTATACTAAATTTGTTACACTTGTTGTATAATATCTTTATTGGTATTGTTATCATTATTATTATTTGTATTATTATTTTTCTTAGTGTTGTTGTTGTTGTTGTTGTTGTTAGTGATGTTCTAAGATACATCGATAGATAAATAAATAGGGCTTTGGTTAAGTTGCCAGTTTCCAGTGTGGATAATTTATCATTTTAAATTAATTCCCCAAATCAGTGTTCCCTGATTAATCATGAACCTGTTTATATTGGAGTGGCATGTGTGGATACCATTTTGTCATTTGAAAGAGAAGAAATAGATTGTTATTTGCTTGATGTTTAGAGATACAGTCACAATTCATTATTTGCTCATTTGGTTATTCAAAGCAGTGGATAGGGTTTGGATGTTTGGATTCGATCCAATGAGATATTTGCAAATTGTAATAAGGAATCATGTGATTTGTAAGAGTTTCTTTATAAAGAAATTTGCAATGAATGGTAGTACAACATAATAGTTATCAGAGAAGATATTGCTAATTGTGTATTGGTGGCAAGACTGCAAGAAATAATTACCAAATTAAATGAGAAGGTCTTGTCCAAAGAAATTTGCATTTTAATTCTTATATTTTAATTCAGTTTGAATGTAATCAAACCCATTTATATGTTATCTTCCATCAAAACATGAAGAGTTATCCACATGCCACAGGAAAAGTGCTTCAGTTAAAAACTGATTAAGTGTTTAAGCGTTGCCTCAGTAGGTCAGCTAGCTTTATTTTGATATTTGTTGAAAACATCATTGTCCTTTGGCATGATGGCACAAGGTAATAAGCAGATTGTCTCAGTGGCGTACAAACATGACAGTTGCTGAAACCACAGTGACAATCAAGTTGATGTGCATTAACTGCAGGTTTGAATTTCATCAAATTTAGATTTCCCATGTAAATATTTGTGAAATGGAAATGATTTGTTTAGCTTTTCTTTCTGGAAGTAATTTTCTGTACATGATTTTATTTTATTTATCGTAGGTTTGAGCATGGTTTACATATACCATTACAATTATTTTGCCACAATAATGTTTTGTATGTTTTGGACATCATTGTACACAAGTGACAACTGTAATTTTGCATCGATGAAAAGAAATATAGACTAGTACTAAAATGAGAAATTTGTGTACAGGTTTTAGTATTCTCATCAGTGGAGATTTTAAACACAGTTGTTGAGATGAAGAATTTCACTTCACATTTTTTGTATAGCACAGAGTGAGATTCTTCTGATGTTTTTATGATTTACGCTTTGTGTCTACAGGTGGGTTATATAGTTATATAAACACAAGTGTATCAGTGCCCAATGGACTAACAAATGATACAAATGAATGATAAAATATGTTTCTTTCAATTAGTAACATCTTCAACCCGTCATGTAAGTTAGCTCCACATTTTGAAAGGAATATTAGTATGTTTCTCTTTTTTTCTACTCCCCCATATACAGTTGTATCCAAAATCATTTGTGGATTAAATTACAAAGCATAAAAAAAGTTTTTGTCTTTTCATTGATACATTTGTTAGTAGAAAAAATGAACTATATTTCTCGCTTCTTGGAACAGTAACAAGAGTAATTATGTTTTCCCATTAGAAGGGATGCAGAAAATATAGTATTTATGGGCAGAGTATTAACATAATATAGATTCTGTGCAATTCTTGTTTTATTAAATTCGTCGTTAAAATGATAAATTTGTGAAAACATATTGACGTTGGGGAAGGTTATGGTTGTGCTTACCGTTTTCTAAAGAACATACAGAATGACTAGAAAAGATATATCTTGTAATATGTCACAGAATAAATTACCTTTTTCATCACTGTGGATTATAAATGACACAATTAGGCTATTATTTAGCAGCACGCTGAACTAGGAAGTGGTGACCTAGCTGTCTGCATAAATCGACTTGTGAGATATGTCAGAAATAAATCAAACTTAGGCACATCTTGTAACCTGAGATGATGGTCATTGTTCAAAGTCCAATTTAAAAGTTTTGTTAAGTAGAGAAAAATGTCTGTCTGTAGAATGTAAAGTAATTTGTCCCAATAAGAGACTTCAACTGCGAAATGCTTTTAGGTTAAGAAATATCAAGAGAGAGCCAGATCTTACTCTGATTATTTACAATATTAATTTGGCAAAATATTAAGCAAACACAATCATTGTTCATTTTTTCTGTATTTGTTTTAGATGGTGTGCTGACAAAATGAATATGAAATTTAAATAATACCATTGAGTGTTTCTTTTCTCTCCAGTAAATAAGTTGCAGAATGTTTAAGTTGTAATGTTGGAAAGACTATATTCTCGTAGCTGAATGATACAAAACTATTGAGTACTCTATGAATCTGATATGATAACTTATAGATAAATGACTAATAAAATAAATCATTTCTATCTTTTACATGATGACAAGTCATTTTGTGAGCCTGTATGATAACAAAAAAGTTGTTAACCTTACCTTGCAGACAATGGATACCCATGTAATGGCACAAATGAATGTAGTGACAAGTATGCAACATGTGACACAACATCAAACACCTGTAAGTGCAAAGATAACTATACGGACAGCAATGGTAATGAGACAGCAGGAGGAATTTGTAAAGCAGGTATGTATACTTCCCAGATGAAAGTGATTGAGATTGAAAATATGGAAGTTTGGACTAAACAATCCTTCAGAAATTCCATCCTCTATATTGACATGGTGATGAGTAAGTTAGAGTGCTGTCCTTGTTTATCTTGATAACCTACCATGTGTACTGTTTTGATATCAGGTGAAAATTATTTTGAGAGGATTCTACTTTCAATTGCTTCCACAATCTAAACAATTACTTACACTTTTGTGACTGAGTACATCATCAATTATATCTTCCAAGCATTCCAAGCATATACACGTGTGTTTGATGACAAATGCCTTGTTTTTCATTTGGATTCCAATGACTACTAACTGTGGGATCAACCTTGCAGCCAATATTTGTGATGATGCTTAATATGCAGACCACAGTTTACATCATTCCACCCTGAATCGTACCAGAATGTGCGGTAGAATATTGATAGGATGGTCCACTTTGTAACATAGAGATGCAATATACTATATCCATAGTATCAACAATGAATTTGCAACAAGTGGAAAAAGATTCATTCTATCTATCTCCACCTTACAAACCATTCATGGACTATGATATGATTGCAACCATTATCATCTATTCTTCTTAATGATCAGGTTGACATAATTAACAAAACACCACCATCCCTGTCAGTATTAGCTACAGTGGGGAGATTTACCTTGCAACCAGCAATGTCACATTGATGTCCCCAGAGCGCTTGCCACTGTGAAACAGTCCTACAACTCCTAAACTAACGGGGAGGTTCTGGAGGAAAGAAATCGTTTTCACCAGCATCCCATGAGACCATCCCTATCTCACTGACATACATATAGGACCCTCCCCCTGCATCCAACCCTAATCATAGAGCCTGGTAGGGAGAAGGCTCTAATCTTTAATGGGTGAATTGGGAAGATTTACCATGATGACATGGGTATAAAGAAATAGTTTTCTGGGGACTTGATATTATGATCAGCACAATTACTAATCTTTTGGCCAGAGTTCTTTATCCTACAGTGCCGCATTTATCAGTTGGTCCTCAACCTAAGCACATTTAATCAACTGTGTTACGCCCTTTGGTTTGCAACGGGACACAAAAACATGTCCTTATGTTTTCCATTGTGGTGACTACACAATCAGTGTGGACCTTGTATAGACATGGTTTTACATCCCCACTCAGACAACTTCCAGAAGTTCTGTGATTGACCTACAACAGGCTACAAGAGGCAACGGACTAATTATATTTTGGAGCAGGACCGTTTTCATACGTTACCTTCCTTTCATTCTCATTCTCCTTGTCAACGATAACATCTCTGAGCTCATTCTCTTTCAAATTTTATTCGACTAGGACTGGAATTAATGTTCAAGAGAATGTGTCTCCCAGGAACAAGGCTTGAATTCTCGCAATGGTGAGTTTCATGCCTATTTGGATCAATCCATCTGCTAGAGAATTCCTTATAAGTTTTGCTCAGTGTGGCAGTGGACATTTTAATCCTTGGTTGCTTTATTGGGGTCCCATAACAATGATTACATGGTCCATGTGGAGACCGAATCTTCGACCACTGAACCAGCTCTGAGAATTGGCAACCATACAAGGTTGCATCTCAAAAATACTTTGGACTCGATCCAGTGAGGTACATACACTGGCAATCGCAATCACAACAAATGCTAATATAGATAAGTGGGGGAGCAAGTCTCCTACCATTTTGAATGTCATTGGAGTGTGGCCCCTCTTCAGGATGATTATTTACATATCAATTTCCTTGAGATAGAAACCGTTCTGAAAATTTTCATTGGTGGCTGGTGAGCCTATTTGGGAAAGGAGATCTCATTCTTTCTGATAAATACACTGGTGATTTACCACAAACACAAAAGCAGAACATGTACTTGGATATTTGCATTATGTTAAAGATTTTCTACAGTGATGTTCTCAACAACAGTCTAGGTTTAAGTTTGCCATATCCTGATCTGGTTAATATATTGACAGACTGATTGTTCTGCAAGATGGAAGTAATTCCAATGGAATGGTATCTTTATCTTTAAGTTTCAGATGAATTTCTATGTGATTAACGTGAATGACATATTGATGATAAGGTGGAATGCCAATAATCCCAGTCTTCATTCACCAGTCCTGGTCTCAAAGGCCTTGATAATTGATGCTCTTTCTTTAGATTTGAATGGTCGATAATACACACTTCTTCAACAACTTGCATTCTGAACATGATACAGGAATCAAAATAATCATAGCCTCTCCTCATCCTGATTACTCCACTTAGATATGTAGCAACAGAATCTCCAAGAATCAAAGTATCCTATCATCTGTGTTAAGCAGCAATCATGGTAGTTGTCTCATCCCAACCCAGAATTAATTAACCTGGATGTCGGGATCTTATTAAAAGGCCCTAAAGAATAGTTCTCACAAGTGGTGGAGAATCTCTCAAGTGAGATGGCCATCCACCTTAGAGGCATACAAAGGCAATGGAATATAATCTCAGTGGAGCATGCCAAAGTGCTTTATACCAATATAGACATCCATACCACATGAGCTAACTTTCTACGACCCAATGATGAGAAACATTTAGCACCAGACACAAACAAACCTACCATTTCAGGATCAATGTCACACAGTGTTATCATGGAAGAAAGGATATCAGACAAATCAAATACCTATCTGATATTCTATTCATTTGGATTTTACCTGGCCAATGACACTGGACCATTGCCCGAGTGAAATTTGTCATGGGTATTAACCTAGCTGAACAAGACACCAATTGAACTGTTCTCACGTATCATATAATTCCTGCCTCCTCACTACTTTGGCAGTCGGCTGGCAAAACTAGACATACATTTCTGATTGGTGGACCCATCTACTTGCAGTTCCAACATGATGGATCAATATCATTCATAAAGCCCCATGCTTTCGTTACCAAGAATAGGCTTCCATTTAGTGGGCACTTCTCCTCAAGGTCATGAAAAGGACCCAGTGAGAATTCCAATGAGGTATTTCAGAAATATTAAGCCCTTGGATCTTTGAGAGATCGTGCCTCATTTTAGCTTCAAGAATGGAAGGATGTCATATTAACCTAGATATTTCCTCCTGAATAAAGTGGGCTATCTGTCCCACATTACACGACTATACCCAGACCGATGAATTTTCCTCCCCATATTTTTAATGAGGTTTGGAAAGTTATAACAATCATTGCATATGAGTGGAACTGTTCTCTATTATCCATTCTGTGAGATGGAGACCCGAGTACACTTCTCCAGTTCTTATCATAGATATTTCATCCTAAAGGCTCAAGTCATGTTGTACCCATAGTTTCATATCGATCATCATCTTGATACAGACATGGCTTCATGATCTCTGCTGGACGTATATTGTTTCCCTTTTGAAGCTGCTCCCAGACAAATGGAGTCTTTCCAGTTTCGTTATCTAAAAGAAGTCTCACATACCTTATATGAATGGAGATAGTCTCTCCATGGTAAGGGAATGTATCTCCCTCCACCCCTTACCTAAGATATTCCGACTGGGTAATGTAGTTGAAGAAGAAACCAAATTTTTATATTAAAATATGCTTCTTCGATAATGCTTACTCAATAATAACACACATTCAATGTCCCAGTCTCATCGGATTTACACTCATATCTGAGCATATCTCCTGTTCCCAGGGAAAACATACATTTTCATTGGATTTGTCAGCACTCGCTGTAACAAGGGGAGTTCATTTTTCCTGACCGCCACCTTGGTGGACAGATATATTTAGCTTTTAGGTAAAAGGTTTTAGCCTGTGACGGCTAGATTCGTGAGGTTCCGGTAGTTCTCCTAAGATATTATGACTGGGTAATTATTATCGAAGAAACTTATTTTATTATCAGAAATGGTTTCTGATCTGACATTGATGAAACTTTGAACATATGCTTTTAACATTAACATCTCTGAAGATTTGACAATGAGCTGGATCTACATATACTAATGAGTTAATCGGGCATCTTATTGTTTGATCTTGTTACATCTCTAGTGACTAGAGTTTTTATTAGATATTGATTTAACTTGGAATGTAATTAACGTCTTAGATCGTTGAGTGATAAGTGTGAATTTGAATGAAGTGATCTTGTACCTGATGATCTAATGATGTCACCACTCTGGAGATGATAATTTTAATTTTAATCAGATCTTGATAAAGTCTTAATGTATCCTTTTTGATGAAGGTATCGCACATGTTCATAAATGTGTGAAATTGAGACGTATTGCAGTGTATTAATAAGGAGGAGTATTTTTCATATGAAGCTTGATTGGTTGCATCAGATGCTGAAAATTCAGGAAGGTTACGTAATTTATTTGTTAATGTACCATTTCACACCCAGTCTTCCCCTTTATTGAAAAGTCTGAAAATTGTACTTCATGAGAGACTATTTATTGAAAGGCAAATGTCATGCATACAGTTTGCCAGAGCACCCATCCTAATTCTATATTTAATGTATTTAAGTTATCTTAAGATCAGCTGAATCAGTTTTCCAATATATTATTTAGTCCTCAATTATTTAGTTCTCAGTTATTTGGCATCCTTTAGAAAAAAAAGTATAATTGAACAACCTTATCCTTGCTTATTCAGGATTGTTATGCTGGTACTATCTTTATAATTTGTTTAAAATAAAAAAATCAGTATCTTCAATATATATTGATAAGGGTCTGTAATTATTTGCTATAAAATGCTAATGAATTAATGATAATGCTATATCCAGGTAAAGAAAATGAAAGTTGCAAATTGTGGACAAATTGTAAATGAGTAATGAGAGGGTCACAAGGAGATTTTTATTTAAAGTATACTAAATTTGTTACACTTGTTGTATAATATCTTTATTGGTATTGTTATCATTATTATTATTTGTATTATTATTTTTCTTAGTGTTGTTGTTGTTGTTGTTGTTGTTAGTGATGTTCTAAGATACATCGATAGATAAATAAATAGGGCTTTGGTTAAGTTGCCAGTTTCCAGTGTGGATAATTTATCATTTTAAATTAATTCCCCAAATCAGTGTTCCCTGATTAATCATGAACCTGTTTATATTGGAGTGGCATGTGTGGATACCATTTTGTCATTTGAAAGAGAAGAAATAGATTGTTATTTGCTTGATGTTTAGAGATACAGTCACAATTCATTATTTGCTCATTTGGTTATTCAAAGCAGTGGATAGGGTTTGGATGTTTGGATTCGATCCAATGAGATATTTGCAAATTGTAATAAGGAATCATGTGATTTGTAAGAGTTTCTTTATAAAGAAATTTGCAATGAATGATAGTACAACATAATAGTTATCAGTGAAGATATTGCTAATTGTGTATTGGTGGCAAGACTGCAAGAAATAATTACCAAATTAAATGAGAAGGTCTTGTCCAAAGAAATTTGCATTTTAATTCTTATATTTTAATTCAGTTTGAATGTAATCAAACCCATTTATATGTTATCTTCCATCAAAACATGAAGAGTTATCCACATGCCACAGGAAAAGTGCTTCAGTTAAAAACTGATTAAGTGTTTAAGCGTTGCCTCAATAGGTCAGCTAGCTTTATTTTGATATTTGTTGAAAACATCATTGTCCTTTGGCATGATGGCACAAGGTAATAAGCAGATTGTCTCAGTGGCGTACAAACATGACAGTTGCTGACACCACAGTAACAATCAAGTTGATGTGTATTAACTGCAGGTTTGAATTTCATCAAATTTAGATTTCCCATGTAAATATTTGTGAAATGGAAATGATTTGTTTAGCTTTTCTTTCTGGAAGTAATTTTCTGTACATGATTTTATTTTATTTATCGTAGGTTTGAGCATGGTTTACATATACCATTACAATTATTTTGCCACAATAATGTTTTGTATGTTTTGGACATCATTGTACACAAGTGACAACTGTAATTTTGCATCGATGAAAAGAAATATAGACTAGTACTAAAATGAGAAATTTGTGTACAGGTTTTAGTATTCTCATCAGTGGAGATTTTAAACACAGTTGTTGAGATGAAGAATTTCACTTCACATTTTTTGTATAGCACAGAGTGAGATTCTTCTGATGTTTTTATGATTTACGCTTTGTGTCTACAGGTGGGTCATATAGTTATATAAACACAAGTGTATCAGTGCCCAATGGACTAACAAATAATACAAATGAATGATAAAATGTGTTTCTTTCAATTAGTAACACCTTCAACCCGTCATGTAAGTTAGCTCCACATTTTGAAAGGAATATTAGTATGTTTCTCTTTTTTTTCTACTCCCCCATATACAGTTGTATCCAAAATCATTTGTGGATTAAATTACAAAGCATAAAAAAAGTTTTGTCTTTTCATTGATACATTTGTTAGTAGAAAAAAAGAACTATATTTCTCGCTTCTTGGAACAATAACAAGAGTAATTATGTTTTCCCATTAGAAGGGATGCAGAAAATATAGTATTTATGGGCAGAGTATTAACATAATATAGATTCTGTGCAATTCTTGTTTTATTAAATTCGTCGTTAAAATGATAAATTTGTGAAAACATATTGACGTTGGGGAAGGTTATGGTTGTGCTTACCGTTTTCTAAAGAACATACAGAATGACTAGAAAAGATATATCTTGTAATATGTCACAGAATAAATTACCTTTTTCATCACTGTGGATTATAAATGACACAATTAGGCTATTATTTAGCAGCATGCTGAACTAGGAAGTGGTGACCTAGCTGTCTGCATAAATCGACTTGTGAGATATGTCAGAAATAAATCAAACTTAGGCACATCTTGTAACCTGAGATGATGGTCATTGTTCAAAGTCCAATTTAAAAGTTTTGTAAGTAGATAAAAATGTCTGCCTGTAGAATGTAAAGTAATTTGTCCCAATAAGAGACTTCAATTGCGAAATGTTTTTAGGTTAAGAAATATCAAGAGAGAGCCAGATCTTTCTGTGATTATTTACAATATTAATTTGGCAAAATATTAAGCAAACACAATCATTGTTCATTTTTTCTGTATTTGTTTTAGATGGTGTGCTGAAAAAATGAATATGAAATTTAAATAATACCATTGAGTGTTTCTTTTCTCTCCAGTAAATAAGTTGCAGAATGTTTTATTTGTAATGTTGGAAAGACTATATTCTCGTAGCTGAATGATACAAAACTATTGAGTGCTCTATGAATCTGATATGATAACCTATAGATAAATGACAAATAAAAATAAATCATTTCTATCTTTTACATGATGACAAGTCATTTTGTGAGCCTGTATGATAACAAAATAGTTGTTAACCTTACCTTGCAGACAATGGATACCCATGTAATGGCACAAATGAATGTAGTGACAAGTATGCAACATGTGACACAACATCAAACACCTGTAAGTGCAAAGATAACTATACGGACAGCAATGGTAATGAGACAGCAGGAGGAATTTGTAAAGCAGGTATGTATGCTTCCCAGATGTAAGTGATTGAGACTGAAAATATGGAAGTTTGGACTATACAATCCTTCAGAAATTCCATCCTCTATATTGACATGGTGATGAGTAAGTTAGAGTTCTGTCCTTGTTTATCTTGATAACCTACCATGTGTACTGTTTTGATATCAGGTGAAAATTATTTTGAGAGGATTCTACTTTCAATTGCTTCCACAATCTAAACAATTACTTACACTTTTGTGACTGAGTACATCATCAATTATATCTTCCAAGCATTCCAAGCATATACACGTCTGTTTGATGACAAATGCCTTTTTTTTCATTTGGATTCCAATGACTACCAACTGTGGGATCAACCTTGCATCCAATATTTGTGATGATGCTTAATATGCAGACCACAGTTTACATCATTCCACCCTGAATCGTACCAGAATGTGCGGTAGAATATTGATAGGATGGTCCACTTTGTAACATAGAGATGCAATATACTATATCCATAGTATCAACAATGAATTTGCAACAAGTGGAAAAAGATTCATTCTATCTATCTCCACCTTACAAACCATTCATGGACTATGATATGATTGCAACCATTATCATCTATTCTTCTTAATGATCAGGTTGACATAATTAACAAAACACCACCATCCCTGTCAGTATTAGCTACAGTGGGGAGATTTACCTTGCAACCAGCAATGTCACATTGATGTCCCCAGAGCGCTTGCCACTGTGAAACAGTCCTACAACTCCTAAACTAACGGGGAGGTTCTGGAGGAAAGAAATCGTTTTCACCAGCATCCCATGAGACCATCCCTATCTCACTGACATACATATAGGACCCTCCCCCTGCATCCAACCCTAATCATAGAGCCTGGTAGGGAGAAGGCTCTAATCTTTAATGGGTGAATTGGGAAGATTTACCATGATGACATGGGGATAAAGAAATAGTTTTCTGGGGACTTGATATTATGATCAGCACAATTACTAATCTTTTGGCCAGAGTTCTTTATCCTACAGTGCCGCATTTATCAGTTGGTCCTCAGCCTAGGCACATTTAATCAACTGTGTTACGCTCTTTGGTTTGCAACGGGACACAAAAACATGTCCTTATGCTTTCCATTGTGGTGACTACACAATCAGTGTGGACCTTGTATAAACATGGTTTTACATCCCCACTCAGACAACTTCCAGAAGTTCTGTGATTGACCTACAACAGGCTACAAGAGGCAACGGACTAATTATATTTTGGAGCAGGACCGTTTTCATACGTTACCTTCCTTTCATTTTCATTCTCCTTGTCAACAAGAACATCTCTGAGCTCATTCTCTTTCAAATTTTATTCGACTAGGACTGGAATTAATGTTCAAGTGAATGTGTCTCCTAGGAACAAGGCTTGAATTCTCGCAATGGTGAGTTTCATGTCTAGTTGGATCAATCCATCTGCTAGAGAATTCCTTATAAGTTTTGCTCAGTGTGGCAGTGGACATTTTAATCCTTGGTTGCTTTATTGGGGTCCCATAACAATGATTACATGGTCCATGTGGAGACCGAACCTTCGACCACTGAACCAGCTCTGAGAGTTGGCAACCATACAAGGTTGCCTCTCTAGAATACTTTGGACTCGATCCAGTGAGGTACCATACTCTGGCAATCACAATCACAACAAATGCTAATATAGATAAGTGGGGGAACAAATCTCCTACTATTTTGAATGTCATTGGAGTGTGGCCCCTCTTCAGGATGATTATTTACATATCAATTTCCTTGAGATAGAAACCGTTCTGAAAATTTTCATTGGTGGCTGGTGAGCCTATTTGGGAAAGGAGATCTCATTCTTTCTGATAAATACACTGGTGATTTACCACAAACACAAAAGCAGAACATGTACTTGGATATTTGCATTATGTTAAAGATTTTCTACAGTGATGTTCTCAACAACAGTCTAGGTTTAAGTTTGCCATATCCTGATCTGGTTAATATATTGACAGACTGATTGTTCTGCAAGATGGAAGTAATTCCAATGGAATGGTATCTTTATCTTTAAGTTTCAGATGAATTTCTATGTGATTAACGTGAATGATATATTGATGATAAGGTGGAATGCCAATAATCCCAGTCTTCATCTCACCAGTCCTGGTCTCAAAGGCCTTGATAATTGATGCTCTTTCTTTAGATTTGAATGGTCGATAATACACACTTCTTCAACAACTTGCATTCTGAACATGATACAGGAATCAAAATAATCATAGCCTCTCCTCATCCTGATTCCTCCACTTAGATATGTAGCAACAGAATCTCCAAGAATCAAAGTATCCTATCATAAGCAGCAATCATGGTAGTTGTCTCATCCCAACCCAGAATTAATTAACCTGGATGTCGGGATCTTATTAAAAGGCCCTAAAGAATAGTTCTCACAAGTGGTGGAGAATCTCTCAAGTGAGATGGCCATCCACCTTAGAGGCATACAAAGGCAATGGAATATAATCTCAGTGGAGCATGCCAAAGTGCTTTATACCAATATAGACATCCATACCACATGAGCTAACTTTCTACGACCCAATGATGAGAAACATTTAGCACCAGACACAAATAAACCTACCATTCCAGGATCAATGTCACACAATGTTATCATGGAAGAAAGGATATCAGACAAATCAAATACCTATCTGATATTCTATTCATTTGGATTTTACCTGGCCAATGACACTGGACCATTGCCCGAGTGAAAGTTGTCATGGGTATTAACCTAGCTGAACAAGACACCAATTGAACTGTTCTCACGTATCATATAATTCCTGCCTCCTCACTACTTTGGCAGTCGGCTGGCAAAACTAGACATACATTTCTGATTGGTGGACCCATCTACTTGCAGTTCCAACATGATGGATCAATATCATTCATAAAGCCCCATGCTTTCGTTACCAAGAATAGGCTTCCATTTAGTGGGCACTTCTCCTCAAGGTCATGAAAAGGACCCAGTGAGAATTCCAATGAGGTATTTCAGAAATATTAAGCCCTTGGATCTTTGAGAGATCGTGCCTCATTTTAGCTTCAAGAATGGAAGGATGTCATATTAACCTAGATATTTCCTCCTGAATAAAGTGGGCTATCTGTCCCACATTACACGACTATACCCAGACCGATGAATTTTCCTCCCCATATTTTTAATGAGGTTTGGAAAGTTATAACAATCATTGCATATGAGTGGAACTGTTCTCTATTATCCATTCTGTGAGATGGAGACCCGAGTACACTTCTCCAGTTCTTATCATAGATATTTCATCCTAAAGGCTCAAGTCAAGTTGTACCCATAGTTTAGAAGGTTACCCTTTCATATCGATCATCATCTTGATACAGACATGGCTTCATGATCTCTGCTGGACGTACATTGTTTCCCTTTTGAAGCTGCTCCCAGACAAATGGAGTCTTTCCAGTTTCGTTATCTGAAAGCCGTCTCACATACCTTATATGAATGGAGATAGTCTCTCCATGGTAAGGGAATGTATCTCCCTCCACCCCTTACCTAAGATATTTCGACTGGGTAATGTATTTGAAGAAGAAACCAAATTTTTATATTAAAATATGCTTCTTCGATAATGCTTACTCAATAATAACACACATTCAATGTCCCAGTCTCATCGCATTTACACTCATATCTGAGCATGTCTCCTGTTCCCTGGAAAAACATACATTTTTATTGGATTTGTCAGCACTCGCTGTAACAAGGGGAGTTCATTTCTCCTGACCGTCACCTTGGTGGGCAGATATATTTAGCTTTTAGGTAAAAGGTTTTAGCCTGTGACGGCTAGATTCGTGAGGTTGCAGTAGTTCTCCTAAGATATTATGACTGGGTAATTATTATCGAAGAAACTTATTTTATTATCAGAAATGGTTTCTGATCTGACATTGATGAAACTTTGAACATATGCTTTTAACATTAACATCTCTGAAGATTTGACAATGAGCTGGATCTACATATACTAATGAGTTAATCGGGCATCTGATTGTTTGATCTTGTTACATCTCTAGTGACTAGAGTTTTTATTAGATATTGATTTAACTTGGAATGTAATTAACGTCTTAGATCGTTGAGTGATAAGTGTGAATTTGAATGAAGTGATCTTGTACCTGATGATCTAATGATGTCACCACTCTGGAGATGATAATTTTAATTTTAATCAGATCTTGATAAAGTCTTAATGTATCCTTTTTGATGAAGGTATCGCACATGTTCATAAATGTGTGAAATTGAGACGTATTGCAGTGTATTAATAAGGAGGAGTATTTTTCATATGAAGCTTGATTGGTTGCATCAGATGCTGAAAATTCAGGAAGGTTACGTAATTTATTTGTTAATGTACCATTTCACACCCAGTCTTCCCCTTTATTGAAAAGTCTGAAAATTGTACTTCATGAGAGACTATTTATTGAAAGGCAAATGTCATGCATACAGTTTGCCAGAGCACCCATCCTAATTCTATATTTAATGTATTTAAGTTATGTTAAGATCAGCTGAATCAGTTTTCCAATATATTATTTAGTCCTCAATTATTTAGTTCTCAGTTATTTGGCATCCTTTAGAAAAAAAAGTATAATTGAACAACCTTATCCTTGCTTATTCAGGATTGTTATGCTGGTACTATCTTTATAATTTGTTTAAAATAAAAAAATCAGTATCTTCAATATATATTGATAAGGGTCTGTAATTATTTGCTATAAAATGCTAATGAATTAATGATAATGCTATATCCAGGTAAAGAAAATGAAAGTTGCAAATTGTGGACAAATTGTAAATGAGTAATGAGAGGGTCACAAGGAGATTTTTATTTAAAGTATACTAAATTTGTTACACTTGTTGTATACTATCTTTATTGGTATTGTTATCATTATTATTATTTGTATTATTATTTTTCTTAGTGTTGTTGTTGTTGTTGTTGTTAGTGATGTTCTAAGATACATCGATAGATAAATAAATAGGGCTTTGGTTAAGTTGCCAGTTTCCAGTGTGGATAATTTATCATTTTAAATTAATTCCCCAAATCAGTGTTCCCTGATTAATCATGAACCTGTTTATATTGGAGTGGCATGTGTGGATACCATTTTGTCATTTGAAAGAGAAGAAATAGATTGTTATTTGCTTGATGTTTAGAGATACAGTCACAATTCATTATTTGCTCATTTGGTTATTCAAAGCAGTGGATAGGGTTTGGATGTTTGGATTCGATCCAATGAGATATTTGCAAATTGTAATAAGGAATCATGTGATTTGTAAGAGTTTCTTTATAAAGAAATTTGCAATGAATGATAGTACAACATAATAGTTATCAGTGAAGATATTGCTAATTGTGTATTGGTGGCAAGACTGCAAGAAATAATTACCAAATTAAATGAGAAGGTCTTGTCCAAAGAAATTTGCATTTTAATTCTTATATTTTAATTCAGTTTGAATGTAATCAAACCCATTTATATGTTATCTTCCATCAAAACATGAAGAGTTATCCACATGCCACAGGAAAAGTGCTTCAGTTAAAAACTGATTAAGTGTTTAAGCGTTGCCTCAATAGGTCAGCTAGCTTTATTTTGATATTTGTTGAAAACATCATTGTCCTTTGGCATGATGGCACAAGGTAATAAGCAGATTGTCTCAGTGGCGTACAAACATGACAGTTGCTGACACCACAGTAACAATCAAGTTGATGTGTATTAACTGCAGGTTTGAATTTCATCAAATTTAGATTTCCCATGTAAATATTTGTGAAATGGAAATGATTTGTTTAGCTTTTCTTTCTGGAAGTAATTTTCTGTACATGATTTTATTTTATTTATCGTAGGTTTGAGCATGGTTTACATATACCATTACAATTATTTTGCCACAATAATGTTTTGTATGTTTTGGACATCATTGTACACAAGTGACAACTGTAATTTTGCATCGATGAAAAGAAATATAGACTAGTACTAAAATGAGAAATTTGTGTACAGGTTTTAGTATTCTCATCAGTGGAGATTTTAAACACAGTTGTTGAGATGAAGAATTTCACTTCACATTTTTTGTATAGCACAGAGTGAGATTCTTCTGATGTTTTTATGATTTACGCTTTGTGTCTACAGGTGGGTCATATAGTTATATAAACACAAGTGTATCAGTGCCCAATGGACTAACAAATAATACAAATGAATGATAAAATGTGTTTCTTTCAATTAGTAACACCTTCAACCCGTCATGTAAGTTAGCTCCACATTTTGAAAGGAATATTAGTATGTTTCTCTTTTTTTTCTACTCCCCCATATACAGTTGTATCCAAAATCATTTGTGGATTAAATTACAAAGCATAAAAAAAGTTTTGTCTTTTCATTGATACATTTGTTAGTAGAAAAAAAGAACTATATTTCTCGCTTCTTGGAACAATAACAAGAGTAATTATGTTTTCCCATTAGAAGGGATGCAGAAAATATAGTATTTATGGGCAGAGTATTAACATAATATAGATTCTGTGCAATTCTTATTTTATTAAATTCGTCGTTAAAATGATAAATTTGTGAAAACATATTGACGTTGGGGAAGGTTATGGTTGTGCTTACCGTTTTCTAAAGAACATACAGAATGACTAGAAAAGATATATCTTGTAATATGTCACAGAATAAATTACCTTTTTCATCACTGTGGATTATAAATGACACAATTAGGCTATTATTTAGCAGCATGCTGAACTAGGAAGTGGTGACCTAGCTGTCTGCATAAATCGACTTGTGAGATATGTCAGAAATAAATCAAACTTAGGCACATCTTGTAACCTGAGATGATGGTCATTGTTCAAAGTCCAATTTAAAAGTTTTGTAAGTAGATAAAAATGTCTGCCTGTAGAATGTAAAGTAATTTGTCCCAATAAGAGACTTCAATTGCGAAATGTTTTTAGGTTAAGAAATATCAAGAGAGAGCCAGATCTTTCTGTGATTATTTACAATATTAATTTGGCAAAATATTAAGCAAACACAATCATTGTTCATTTTTTCTGTATTTGTTTTAGATGGTGTGCTGAAAAAATGAATATGAAATTTAAATAATACCATTGAGTGTTTCTTTTCTCTCCAGTAAATAAGTTGCAGAATGTTTTATTTGTAATGTTGGAAAGACTATATTCTCGTAGCTGAATGATACAAAACTATTGAGTGCTCTATGAATCTGATATGATAACCTATAGATAAATGACAAATAAAAATAAATCATTTCTATCTTTTACATGATGACAAGTCATTTTGTGAGCCTGTATGATAACAAAATAGTTGTTAACCTTACCTTGCAGACAATGGATACCCATGTAATGGCACAAATGAATGTAGTGACAAGTATGCAACATGTGACACAACATCAAACACCTGTAAGTGCAAAGATAACTATACGGACAGCAATGGTAATGAGACAGCAGGAGGAATTTGTAAAGCAGGTATGTATGCTTCCCAGATGTAAGTGATTGAGACTGAAAATATGGAAGTTTGGACTATACAATCCTTCAGAAATTCCATCCTCTATATTGACATGGTGATGAGTAAGTTAGAGTTCTGTCCTTGTTTATCTTGATAACCTACCATGTGTACTGTTTTGATATCAGGTGAAAATTATTTTGAGAGGATTCTACTTTCAATTGCTTCCACAATCTAAACAATTACTTACACTTTTGTGACTGAGTACATCATCAATTATATCTTCCAAGCATTCCAAGCATATACACGTCTGTTTGATGACAAATGCCTTTTTTTTCATTTGGATTCCAATGACTACCAACTGTGGGATCAACCTTGCATCCAATATTTGTGATGATGCTTAATATGCAGACCACAGTTTACATCATTCCACCCTGAATCGTACCAGAATGTGCGGTAGAATATTGATAGGATGGTCCACTTTGTAACATAGAGATGCAATATACTATATCCATAGTATCAACAATGAATTTGCAACAAGTGGAAAAAGATTCATTCTATCTATCTCCACCTTACAAACCATTCATGGACTATGATATGATTGCAACCATTATCATCTATTCTTCTTAATGATCAGGTTGACATAATTAACAAAACACCACCATCCCTGTCAGTATTAGCTACAGTGGGGAGATTTACCTTGCAACCAGCAATGTCACATTGATGTCCCCAGAGCGCTTGCCACTGTGAAACAGTCCTACAACTCCTAAACTAACGGGGAGGTTCTGGAGGAAAGAAATCGTTTTCACCAGCATCCCATGAGACCATCCCTATCTCACTGACATACATATAGGACCCTCCCCCTGCATCCAACCCTAATCATAGAGCCTGGTAGGGAGAAGGCTCTAATCTTTAATGGGTGAATTGGGAAGATTTACCATGATGACATGGGGATAAAGAAATAGTTTTCTGGGGACTTGATATTATGATCAGCACAATTACTAATCTTTTGGCCAGAGTTCTTTATCCTACAGTGCCGCATTTATCAGTTGGTCCTCAGCCTAGGCACATTTAATCAACTGTGTTACGCTCTTTGGTTTGCAACGGGACACAAAAACATGTCCTTATGCTTTCCATTGTGGTGACTACACAATCAGTGTGGACCTTGTATAAACATGGTTTTACATCCCCACTCAGACAACTTCCAGAAGTTCTGTGATTGACCTACAACAGGCTACAAGAGGCAACGGACTAATTATATTTTGGAGCAGGACCGTTTTCATACGTTACCTTCCTTTCATTTTCATTCTCCTTGTCAACAAGAACATCTCTGAGCTCATTCTCTTTCAAATTTTATTCGACTAGGACTGGAATTAATGTTCAAGTGAATGTGTCTCCTAGGAACAAGGCTTGAATTCTCGCAATGGTGAGTTTCATGTCTAGTTGGATCAATCCATCTGCTAGAGAATTCCTTATAAGTTTTGCTCAGTGTGGCAGTGGACATTTTAATCCTTGGTTGCTTTATTGGGGTCCCATAACAATGATTACATGGTCCATGTGGAGACCGAACCTTCGACCACTGAACCAGCTCTGAGAGTTGGCAACCATACAAGGTTGCCTCTCTAGAATACTTTGGACTCGATCCAGTGAGGTACCATACTCTGGCAATCACAATCACAACAAATGCTAATATAGATAAGTGGGGGAACAAATCTCCTACTATTTTGAATGTCATTGGAGTGTGGCCCCTCTTCAGGATGATTATTTACATATCAATTTCCTTGAGATAGAAACCGTTCTGAAAATTTTCATTGGTGGCTGGTGAGCCTATTTGGGAAAGGAGATCTCATTCTTTCTGATAAATACACTGGTGATTTACCACAAACACAAAAGCAGAACATGTACTTGGATATTTGCATTATGTTAAAGATTTTCTACAGTGATGTTCTCAACAACAGTCTAGGTTTAAGTTTGCCATATCCTGATCTGGTTAATATATTGACAGACTGATTGTTCTGCAAGATGGAAGTAATTCCAATGGAATGGTATCTTTATCTTTAAGTTTCAGATGAATTTCTATGTGATTAACGTGAATGATATATTGATGATAAGGTGGAATGCCAATAATCCCAGTCTTCATCTCACCAGTCCTGGTCTCAAAGGCCTTGATAATTGATGCTCTTTCTTTAGATTTGAATGGTCGATAATACACACTTCTTCAACAACTTGCATTCTGAACATGATACAGGAATCAAAATAATCATAGCCTCTCCTCATCCTGATTCCTCCACTTAGATATGTAGCAACAGAATCTCCAAGAATCAAAGTATCCTATCATAAGCAGCAATCATGGTAGTTGTCTCATCCCAACCCAGAATTAATTAACCTGGATGTCGGGATCTTATTAAAAGGCCCTAAAGAATAGTTCTCACAAGTGGTGGAGAATCTCTCAAGTGAGATGGCCATCCACCTTAGAGGCATACAAAGGCAATGGAATATAATCTCAGTGGAGCATGCCAAAGTGCTTTATACCAATATAGACATCCATACCACATGAGCTAACTTTCTACGACCCAATGATGAGAAACATTTAGCACCAGACACAAATAAACCTACCATTCCAGGATCAATGTCACACAATGTTATCATGGAAGAAAGGATATCAGACAAATCAAATACCTATCTGATATTCTATTCATTTGGATTTTACCTGGCCAATGACACTGGACCATTGCCCGAGTGAAAGTTGTCATGGGTATTAACCTAGCTGAACAAGACACCAATTGAACTGTTCTCACGTATCATATAATTCCTGCCTCCTCACTACTTTGGCAGTCGGCTGGCAAAACTAGACATACATTTCTGATTGGTGGACCCATCTACTTGCAGTTCCAACATGATGGATCAATATCATTCATAAAGCCCCATGCTTTCGTTACCAAGAATAGGCTTCCATTTAGTGGGCACTTCTCCTCAAGGTCATGAAAAGGACCCAGTGAGAATTCCAATGAGGTATTTCAGAAATATTAAGCCCTTGGATCTTTGAGAGATCGTGCCTCATTTTAGCTTCAAGAATGGAAGGATGTCATATTAACCTAGATATTTCCTCCTGAATAAAGTGGGCTATCTGTCCCACATTACACGACTATACCCAGACCGATGAATTTTCCTCCCCATATTTTTAATGAGGTTTGGAAAGTTATAACAATCATTGCATATGAGTGGAACTGTTCTCTATTATCCATTCTGTGAGATGGAGACCCGAGTACACTTCTCCAGTTCTTATCATAGATATTTCATCCTAAAGGCTCAAGTCAAGTTGTACCCATAGTTTAGAAGGTTACCCTTTCATATCGATCATCATCTTGATACAGACATGGCTTCATGATCTCTGCTGGACGTACATTGTTTCCCTTTTGAAGCTGCTCCCAGACAAATGGAGTCTTTCCAGTTTCGTTATCTGAAAGCCGTCTCACATACCTTATATGAATGGAGATAGTCTCTCCATGGTAAGGGAATGTATCTCCCTCCACCCCTTACCTAAGATATTTCGACTGGGTAATGTATTTGAAGAAGAAACCAAATTTTTATATTAAAATATGCTTCTTCGATAATGCTTACTCAATAATAACACACATTCAATGTCCCAGTCTCATCGCATTTACACTCATATCTGAGCATGTCTCCTGTTCCCTGGAAAAACATACATTTTTATTGGATTTGTCAGCACTCGCTGTAACAAGGGGAGTTCATTTCTCCTGACCGTCACCTTGGTGGGCAGATATATTTAGCTTTTAGGTAAAAGGTTTTAGCCTGTGACGGCTAGATTCGTGAGGTTGCAGTAGTTCTCCTAAGATATTATGACTGGGTAATTATTATCGAAGAAACTTATTTTATTATCAGAAATGGTTTCTGATCTGACATTGATGAAACTTTGAACATATGCTTTTAACATTAACATCTCTGAAGATTTGACAATGAGCTGGATCTACATATACTAATGAGTTAATCGGGCATCTGATTGTTTGATCTTGTTACATCTCTAGTGACTAGAGTTTTTATTAGATATTGATTTAACTTGGAATGTAATTAACGTCTTAGATCGTTGAGTGATAAGTGTGAATTTGAATGAAGTGATCTTGTACCTGATGATCTAATGATGTCACCACTCTGGAGATGATAATTTTAATTTTAATCAGATCTTGATAAAGTCTTAATGTATCCTTTTTGATGAAGGTATCGCACATGTTCATAAATGTGTGAAATTGAGACGTATTGCAGTGTATTAATAAGGAGGAGTATTTTTCATATGAAGCTTGATTGGTTGCATCAGATGCTGAAAATTCAGGAAGGTTACGTAATTTATTTGTTAATGTACCATTTCACACCCAGTCTTCCCCTTTATTGAAAAGTCTGAAAATTGTACTTCATGAGAGACTATTTATTGAAAGGCAAATGTCATGCATACAGTTTGCCAGAGCACCCATCCTAATTCTATATTTAATGTATTTAAGTTATGTTAAGATCAGCTGAATCAGTTTTCCAATATATTATTTAGTCCTCAATTATTTAGTTCTCAGTTATTTGGCATCCTTTAGAAAAAAAAGTATAATTGAACAACCTTATCCTTGCTTATTCAGGATTGTTATGCTGGTACTATCTTTATAATTTGTTTAAAATAAAAAAATCAGTATCTTCAATATATATTGATAAGGGTCTGTAATTATTTGCTATAAAATGCTAATGAATTAATGATAATGCTATATCCAGGTAAAGAAAATGAAAGTTGCAAATTGTGGACAAATTGTAAATGAGTAATGAGAGGGTCACAAGGAGATTTTTATTTAAAGTATACTAAATTTGTTACACTTGTTGTATACTATCTTTATTGGTATTGTTATCATTATTATTATTTGTATTATTATTTTTCTTAGTGTTGTTGTTGTTGTTGTTGTTAGTGATGTTCTAAGATACATCGATAGATAAATAAATAGGGCTTTGGTTAAGTTGCCAGTTTCCAGTGTGGATAATTTATCATTTTAAATTAATTCCCCAAATCAGTGTTCCCTGATTAATCATGAACCTGTTTATATTGGAGTGGCATGTGTGGATACCATTTTGTCATTTGAAAGAGAAGAAATAGATTGTTATTTGCTTGATGTTTAGAGATACAGTCACAATTCATTATTTGCTCATTTGGTTATTCAAAGCAGTGGATAGGGTTTGGATGTTTGGATTCGATCCAATGAGATATTTGCAAATTGTAATAAGGAATCATGTGATTTGTAAGAGTTTCTTTATAAAGAAATTTGCAATGAATGATAGTACAACATAATAGTTATCAGTGAAGATATTGCTAATTGTGTATTGGTGGCAAGACTGCAAGAAATAATTACCAAATTAAATGAGAAGGTCTTGTCCAAAGAAATTTGCATTTTAATTCTTATATTTTAATTCAGTTTGAATGTAATCAAACCCATTTATATGTTATCTTCCATCAAAACATGAAGAGTTATCCACATGCCACAGGAAAAGTGCTTCAGTTAAAAACTGATTAAGTGTTTAAGCGTTGCCTCAATAGGTCAGCTAGCTTTATTTTGATATTTGTTGAAAACATCATTGTCCTTTGGCATGATGGCACAAGGTAATAAGCAGATTGTCTCAGTGGCGTACAAACATGACAGTTGCTGACACCACAGTAACAATCAAGTTGATGTGTATTAACTGCAGGTTTGAATTTCATCAAATTTAGATTTCCCATGTAAATATTTGTGAAATGGAAATGATTTGTTTAGCTTTTCTTTCTGGAAGTAATTTTCTGTACATGATTTTATTTTATTTATCGTAGGTTTGAGCATGGTTTACATATACCATTACAATTATTTTGCCACAATAATGTTTTGTATGTTTTGGACATCATTGTACACAAGTGACAACTGTAATTTTGCATCGATGAAAAGAAATATAGACTAGTACTAAAATGAGAAATTTGTGTACAGGTTTTAGTATTCTCATCAGTGGAGATTTTAAACACAGTTGTTGAGATGAAGAATTTCACTTCACATTTTTTGTATAGCACAGAGTGAGATTCTTCTGATGTTTTTATGATTTACGCTTTGTGTCTACAGGTGGGTCATATAGTTATATAAACACAAGTGTATCAGTGCCCAATGGACTAACAAATAATACAAATGAATGATAAAATGTGTTTCTTTCAATTAGTAACACCTTCAACCCGTCATGTAAGTTAGCTCCACATTTTGAAAGGAATATTAGTATGTTTCTCTTTTTTTTCTACTCCCCCATATACAGTTGTATCCAAAATCATTTGTGGATTAAATTACAAAGCATAAAAAAAGTTTTGTCTTTTCATTGATACATTTGTTAGTAGAAAAAAAGAACTATATTTCTCGCTTCTTGGAACAATAACAAGAGTAATTATGTTTTCCCATTAGAAGGGATGCAGAAAATATAGTATTTATGGGCAGAGTATTAACATAATATAGATTCTGTGCAATTCTTGTTTTATTAAATTCGTCGTTAAAATGATAAATTTGTGAAAACATATTGACGTTGGGGAAGGTTATGGTTGTGCTTACCGTTTTCTAAAGAACATACAGAATGACTAGAAAAGATATATCTTGTAATATGTCACAGAATAAATTACCTTTTTCATCACTGTGGATTATAAATGACACAATTAGGCTATTATTTAGCAGCATGCTGAACTAGGAAGTGGTGACCTAGCTGTCTGCATAAATCGACTTGTGAGATATGTCAGAAATAAATCAAACTTAGGCACATCTTGTAACCTGAGATGATGGTCATTGTTCAAAGTCCAATTTAAAAGTTTTGTAAGTAGATAAAAATGTCTGCCTGTAGAATGTAAAGTAATTTGTCCCAATAAGAGACTTCAATTGCGAAATGTTTTTAGGTTAAGAAATATCAAGAGAGAGCCAGATCTTTCTGTGATTATTTACAATATTAATTTGGCAAAATATTAAGCAAACACAATCATTGTTCATTTTTTCTGTATTTGTTTTAGATGGTGTGCTGAAAAAATGAATATGAAATTTAAATAATACCATTGAGTGTTTCTTTTCTCTCCAGTAAATAAGTTGCAGAATGTTTTATTTGTAATGTTGGAAAGACTATATTCTCGTAGCTGAATGATACAAAACTATTGAGTGCTCTATGAATCTGATATGATAACCTATAGATAAATGACAAATAAAAATAAATCATTTCTATCTTTTACATGATGACAAGTCATTTTGTGAGCCTGTATGATAACAAAATAGTTGTTAACCTTACCTTGCAGACAATGGATACCCATGTAATGGCACAAATGAATGTAGTGACAAGTATGCAACATGTGACACAACATCAAACACCTGTAAGTGCAAAGATAACTATACGGACAGCAATGGTAATGAGACAGCAGGAGGAATTTGTAAAGCAGGTATGTATGCTTCCCAGATGTAAGTGATTGAGACCGAAAATATGGAAGTTTGGACTATACAATCCTTCAGAAATTCCATCCTCTATATTGACATGGTGATGAGTAAGTTAGAGTTCTGTCCTTGTTTATCTTGATAACCTACCATGTGTACTGTTTTGATATCAGGTGAAAATTATTTTGAGAGGATTCTACTTTCAATTGCTTCCACAATCTAAACAATTACTTACACTTTTGTGACTGAGTACATCATCAATTATATCTTCCAAGCATTCCAAGCATATACACGTCTGTTTGATGACAAATGCCTTTTTTTTCATTTGGATTCCAATGACTACCAACTGTGGGATCAACCTTGCATCCAATATTTGTGATGATGCTTAATATGCAGACCACAGTTTACATCATTCCACCCTGAATCGTACCAGAATGTGCGGTAGAATATTGATAGGATGGTCCACTTTGTAACATAGAGATGCAATATACTATATCCATAGTATCAACAATGAATTTGCAACAAGTGGAAAAAGATTCATTCTATCTATCTCCACCTTACAAACCATTCATGGACTATGATATGATTGCAACCATTATCATCTATTCTTCTTAATGATCAGGTTGACATAATTAACAAAACACCACCATCCCTGTCAGTATTAGCTACAGTGGGGAGATTTACCTTGCAACCAGCAATGTCACATTGATGTCCCCAGAGCGCTTGCCACTGTGAAACAGTCCTACAACTCCTAAACTAACGGGGAGGTTCTGGAGGAAAGAAATCGTTTTCACCAGCATCCCATGAGACCATCCCTATCTCACTGACATACATATAGGACCCTCCCCCTGCATCCAACCCTAATCATAGAGCCTGGTAGGGAGAAGGCTCTAATCTTTAATGGGTGAATTGGGAAGATTTACCATGATGACATGGGGATAAAGAAATAGTTTTCTGGGGACTTGATATTATGATCAGCACAATTACTAATCTTTTGGCCAGAGTTCTTTATCCTACAGTGCCGCATTTATCAGTTGGTCCTCAGCCTAGGCACATTTAATCAACTGTGTTACGCTCTTTGGTTTGCAACGGGACACAAAAACATGTCCTTATGCTTTCCATTGTGGTGACTACACAATCAGTGTGGACCTTGTATAAACATGGTTTTACATCCCCACTCAGACAACTTCCAGAAGTTCTGTGATTGACCTACAACAGGCTACAAGAGGCAACGGACTAATTATATTTTGGAGCAGGACCGTTTTCATACGTTACCTTCCTTTCATTTTCATTCTCCTTGTCAACAAGAACATCTCTGAGCTCATTCTCTTTCAAATTTTATTCGACTAGGACTGGAATTAATGTTCAAGTGAATGTGTCTCCTAGGAACAAGGCTTGAATTCTCGCAATGGTGAGTTTCATGTCTAGTTGGATCAATCCATCTGCTAGAGAATTCCTTATAAGTTTTGCTCAGTGTGGCAGTGGACATTTTAATCCTTGGTTGCTTTATTGGGGTCCCATAACAATGATTACATGGTCCATGTGGAGACCGAACCTTCGACCACTGAACCAGCTCTGAGAGTTGGCAACCATACAAGGTTGCCTCTCTAGAATACTTTGGACTCGATCCAGTGAGGTACCATACTCTGGCAATCACAATCACAACAAATGCTAATATAGATAAGTGGGGGAACAAATCTCCTACTATTTTGAATGTCATTGGAGTGTGGCCCCTCTTCAGGATGATTATTTACATATCAATTTCCTTGAGATAGAAACCGTTCTGAAAATTTTCATTGGTGGCTGGTGAGCCTATTTGGGAAAGGAGATCTCATTCTTTCTGATAAATACACTGGTGATTTACCACAAACACAAAAGCAGAACATGTACTTGGATATTTGCATTATGTTAAAGATTTTCTACAGTGATGTTCTCAACAACAGTCTAGGTTTAAGTTTGCCATATCCTGATCTGGTTAATATATTGACAGACTGATTGTTCTGCAAGATGGAAGTAATTCCAATGGAATGGTATCTTTATCTTTAAGTTTCAGATGAATTTCTATGTGATTAACGTGAATGATATATTGATGATAAGGTGGAATGCCAATAATCCCAGTCTTCATCTCACCAGTCCTGGTCTCAAAGGCCTTGATAATTGATGCTCTTTCTTTAGATTTGAATGGTCGATAATATACACTTCTTCAACAACTTGCATTCTGAACATGATACAGGAATCAAAATAATCATAGCCTCTCCTCATCCTGATTACTCCACTTAGATATGTAGCAACAGAATCTCCAAGAATCAAAGTATCCTATCATCTGTGTTAAGCAGCAATCATGGTAGTTGTCTCATACCAACCCAGAATTAATTAACCTGGATGTCGGGATCTTATTAAAAGGCCCTAAAGAATAGTTCTCACAAGTGGTGGAGAATCTCTCAAGTGAGATGGCCATCCACCTTAGAGGCATACAAAAGCAATGGAATATAATCTCAGTGGAGCATGCCAAAGTGCTTTATACCAATATAGACATCCATACCACATGAGCTAACTTTCTACGACCCAATGATGAGAAACATTTAGCACCAGACACAAATAAACCTACCATTCCAGGATCAATGTTACACAGTGTTATCATGGAAGAGAGGATATCAGACAAATCAAATACCTATCTGATATTCTATTCATTTGGATTTTACCTGGCCAATGACACTGGACCATTGCCCGAGTGAAATTTGTCATGGGTATTAACCTAGCTGAACAAGACACTAATTGAACTGTTCTCACGTATCATATAATTCCTGCCTCCTCACTACTTTGGCAGTCGGCTGGCAAAACTAGATATACATTTCTGATTGGTGGACCATCTACTTGCAGTTCCAACATGATGGATCAATATCATTCATAAAGCCCCATGCTTTCGTTACCAAGAATAGGCTTCCATTTAATAGGCACTTCTCCTCAAGGTCATGAAAAGGACCCAGTGAGAATTCCAATGCGGTATTTCAGAAATATTAAGCCCTTGGATCTTTGAGAGATCGTGCCTCAAGCAGCAGAGAGGCTAGCCAGACCAGGGCCATTGAACAAAATAGAGGCTCCTGCGAGAAACATCACGTAGGAAGCCCCAATTTCAAAAAAGAAGGCTGCCAGGATACGTTATTTTCATGAAAAATCTGTCATGCGACTATGGTGTGTCATAGAAATATACCCGTGCAGGCAAATTTTAGTTTCGTTAATAACCACGATAATTTGGTCTCGGCCTCTCTGCTGCTATACAAATGTTAAAATATTTGGTCGGTAATTTTTATCATTATTAAACTAAATTATTTTGTATATCATGAGCGTTGGAGAACCACATTCAGCCAGAACATTTAGCAGCATTAAGAAAATTAATCCCTGTTAGAGAATCTGTCCAAAAAAGAATACGAGCATATGAGGATTTAAAGATTTTTGAACAGAATTATTCGAGCCGGTAACTAAAACCACCGAGCGGGTTTTACTTGGAGATGTTGAAGATCCTGAAGTGAGAAAAAGAGGAATTCTTCCTGTGTTGTAGAAAATTGAAGAACAAACTGCAGTCCGTGCGCCTGTAGCTGCGCCTGCGCTTGTGCCTGTTGCTCAAATTGAACCTGAACCTGAACAAGCAGCTAGACCTAAAACTCCTCCGATTGATAAATTTACCGATGATACTATTAGCAACATGAGAAATGTCAAAAACAATAAAACTTTAGCTTATATTGCTGTTTCCACATATAACGAACGAGAAAGATTTTTAAAACCAGAATATATCGATAAACCCGTAGATAGTAATACGTGAATAAGATGGATATATTATGTGAAATATAACATTAATGGGGTCAGAAATGATGATCCCGATTTTATAGATTATCTTCGTGAGGTAGATATTTTGGAGGAAAAAAATGAAAAATAAAACTATTACAAAGACATACAATACCGGAACAAGTTCGATCTCCAATACCACCTGGTGAAATAATGCCTCATGAATTATTTAGCGATAATACTCTTAATATGTTTAAAAATAAGGAAAAATTAGCTAAAATTGCTGCATTTGGCTTTGTTAAAAAAGAAAGATATCTAAAACCAGAATATAAAGATTTATTATTGGAAAATTTATGGAGACCTTCAGTATTTTTTGCTTCCATAAGTTCTAAAATTGATTATAGTAATCCAAAATATGTTGAATTTTCAGAAGATGTAACAAATTTAAAAACTTTAAAATCCAAAAAATCTGAATTTTTAAAGACACGAGAACCTGAAGAAAAGGAAGAGTCTTATGATTTATTAAGAGATATTTTTAGAGAACGACTTCAGGAGGAGGAAGATGTTTTTATTCCACCATTACAATCACCTTCACCTGCCCCTGGCGCTACCGGTAGCGGTTATAATACAATCTGCCCCGACAGTGTTGTCAACGATGTATCTCGACTAGAAGTTCTTATTGGAGCAAAACGAGCAGGAAATAACTCACATGAAATAACTAATGAGGCTGCGGATATTTGTAAACGATTATTTAGCGGTAAAATTATAGATGTTCACGTTTACAGAGATCTTATCGATGAAATTATTGAAGGGTATAGCGATTAGTTGTTAAACAAATAAGATAAATAAATATGATTGTACATAAAAATCACCGTAGACCCACTCAGGTTCGTGTTGTTAATTCTAGATTGCCCGTATATAAACTCGTTTACGGTAACGGAATTACAAGTTTAGTTACAAGAATAGCACCTAAAGTCGGACCGATTGCTAAACAATTAGCGATGAAAGCAATTGGATTTGTTCGTGATAAAGCTACTGCTGCTGTTGGTGATTTAGCTAGTAAAGCCTTTAGTGCCATTAAAGATAAAATTACAAAACTGGTACGTAAAAAAGCCAAATTACCTAGCACTGCTGTGATGCCTAGCGATATTAGTAAAATTATTAATGGCGCGGCGAATCAGAAATTAGCTGAGTTAACAAATAAATTAACAAATCAAGAAATTGCACAACCGGTAAATACCAGCTTTATATCAGGCAGCGGTCTTCGTTTTAGAAGATAATAATTATAATAAAATGTTTGCAAGGACATCAAGCGAAGCGTTTGACATGGATGAGCTAGTGAGTAAGGACACGTCGTTGCGTGATCATCAATATTATTCGTATGACCCGGTAACGCCAAATAGTCAAAATCGCGTTGAAATTCAGATTCATGACACGACAAGATATTTTCTCCCATCTGAGGCGTTTATTGAAGTTGTTGGTAATATTGTAAGGGCAGATAATGACGCTAATTATGGCGCGAATGATAAAATCGGATTTGTAAATAACGGTATTATGGCATTATTTAAAAGCGCCACATATATGATTGATGGAAGAGAGATTGAATCAATTACTAATGATGTTGATTTTGCTACGACAATTATAGGCCTAGCGAGATATTCAGATGATTTTACTAGATCAGCTGGTCCTAGCATGATGTTTGCCAAAGATAATACTGATACAGCTGATCATGTGCAAAATATTAAATTATTAATGACATCAACAGCTGCTACTGTCGCTGCTGCTCAACCTGATCATGGCGAACACGAGACCAGACCGGCTAATGATGACAACTATGATATCACAAAAAGAGTTAATCCCAATTTTAACTTAGGTTTTGCCACACGAAAAGCAATGCTAGTAGGAAATAATAGAACTTTTTCATGCGCGATTCCGTTATCTCATATATTTGGATTCTGCAGAAATTTCAGAAAAGTTATTTTTGGAGCGAAACACACGTTAACTCTTATTCGAAATGGTAGTAATAATGCCATTTGGCGAACTGGTGCTGTTGATGGTAAAGTTAACATAACTAAATTTACCTTGTGGATGCCAGCGCTAGTTCCATCAGTAATTGAAGAAGAAAAGTTAATGTCTTTCATGGATAGGGGCGGTAAATCAATAATGTCATGGATAACAACATCAACTGACACTACAACTACTAATATTAATGGTGATTATACTTGGCGTATTGCAGCTCAACAAGGTGTTTCTGCACCAAGACACATTTTCATTGCTTTTCAAAATATCAACAGATATGATCAAACTCACAGTCATATGACATTTGATAATGTTGCCGCTACTAATGTGTCGTTGAGAATAAATGGGCAACAAGAACCAACCGAGGAAATATCGATAAATTTTGAAACTTATTCAACAGCTCGAGCATATCATCGCATATTAAGTTATATGGGGCGAGATCAAAATATTGACACGGGATTGCAAATATCGCAGTTAGATTTTAATACGCGTAATCCGATCTATTATTTTTCACTAGAACATCTTGATTTGGTAAAACAATCTGTCGTTGATATACATTTTAAAGCAAGAATGACAGTAGCTGGAGTCAACCACAAAGTAATCAGCGATAGAACTATGATTTTAGAAGGAATTAGCGGTAGAATGAGAGTCATTGATGCGCCTGTAGAAAAAATGTAATTTAAATTCAGTTTGATAAATATAATGCCATACGATCATGTTAGTGTAGCTCTGACTCCGGGTCAGATAAAAAAAACTTCAATCAAAGAAAGCCAGCTCGGTAAAATTAACGTTGAAAAACTCACAAATTCATGGTGGACCAAATAAATTATCATTAACTAAAACTCCGCATAAGCGTTTCAGTAAGGCCAAATCGGCAAATACTGGTGTCCACGTTAATCTTAGTCCAGGAGCTATCAAAGATATGGTTAAAGTTGGTGGAATTTTCCCATTATTAGCTTTATTACCAGGACTAATAGCTGCTGCTGCTCCGGCTGTAGCAAAAGCTGCTGCGTTAGGTGGAATTGGATACGCAAGTAGCAAATTAGCACAAAAAATATCAGGAGGACGATACGGTAAAAAAAAGGTCGCGGCCTGAGATTACCAGGAACTTACCTAGGATACGGCAGCGGTCTGAGATTACCAGGAACATACCAGTAGCAATGTCGAATTTGGACTTATCTAATGAAGCAAAAAAGAAGAAAATTAAATTTTTTAGAGGTATATTTATGCGAGATCAATTACCGGCCAAACCAAATTCTACCGAGACAGGAATAATTAACCTCGATGACAGTATTGGACCAGGGACGCATTGGGTCGCTTACGGAATTAATCCGCGTGAAATTATTTATTTTGACTCGTACGGGTTAGCTCCACCGAGTGAATTTATCAATTACGCGAAACAATTAAAAACTCCGATCTGGTATTCGACGTTACCAACACAAATTTTAACTGATCCACCAATTTGCGGCAGTGAAGTAATTAATGTTCTTGATGCGATATCAAAATCATCGCTGCCGTATCACAAAATCGTACTTGAATACACATCAGATAAATTGAATCAGTCACAAATTAATAATGGATGACATTTACGGAAGGTCCTTAATAAGGGAAAAAAAATGTGATGTTGATTTATCAAAATTTGCAACAAAAGACGATCTTAACAATTTAATATCAATATCAGGAATAGATCCTGACGAGATTGTTATTTTTCAGGATCAACATGGAAAATTAAAAACGAGTAATGTTAAATTAGCTGACGTGATTCAGCGACAGGAGCATCTCGCGCATGTAACTGAATTTACTAATTTACGAGGAACTGTTAATGAAGCTGACAAAAAAATTAGTGAAACTGACAAAAAAATTGGTGAAGCTGACAAAAAAATTACAAAAGTTCAAGGTGATTTTACTAGCCATATAACTGAATTTACTAACTTACGAGGAACTGTTAATGAAGCTGACAAAAAAATTAGTGAAGCTGATAAAAAAATTAGTGAAGTTGACAAAAAATTACAAAAGTTCAAGGTGATTTTACTAGCCATGTAACTGAATTTACTAATTTACGAGGAAATGTTGAAGAAGCTAACAAAAAAATTGCAAAAGTTCAAGGTGATTTTACCAGCCATGTAACTGAATTTACTAGTTTACGAGGAATTGTAAGTGAAGCTGACAAAAAAATTAGTGAAGCTGACAAAAAAATTGCAGAAGTTCAAAGTAAATTTACCAGTCATGTAACTGAATTTACTTATTTACGAGGAACTGTTAATGAAGCTGACAAAAAAATTAGTAAAGCTAGCGAAGATATTGCAAAATCTCAAAGTGATTTTACTAATCATATAACTAAATTTACTGACTTGCAAAATAATTTTGAAATTACCAAAGGAAAAACTGGTGAAGCTGACAAAAAAATTGCAGAAGTTCAAAGTAAATTTACCAGCTTGCAAGAAGTTGATAAGGAAATTAAAAAAACTCACGTAACTGATTTTAATAGTTTACAAGGAAAAATTGGTGAAGCTGACAAAAAAATTAGTGAAGCTGATAAAAAAATTAGTGAAGCTGACAAAAAAATTACAAAAGTTCAGGGTGATTTTACTAGCCATGTAACTGAATTTACTAATTTACGAGGAAATGTTGAAGAAGCTAACAAAAAAATTACAAAAGTTCAAGGTCATTTTACTAGCCATGTAACTGAATTTACTGGTTTACGAGGAATTGTTAGTAAAGCTGACAAAAAAATTGCAAAAGTTCAAGGTGATTTTGCTAGCTTGCAAGAAGCTGATAAGGAAATTAGAAGAACTCACGTAAATGATTTTACTAGTTTACAAGGAACTGTTGTAGAAGCTAACAAAAATATTACAAAAGTTTAAGGTGATTTTACTAGCTTCCAAGAAGCTGATAAGGTGATAAGGAAATTATTAAAAAATTTAACGAAAAAACTAATTTTTTCGAAGAAAATTTAAAAGAAGCAAATGACAATTTTATTAAAATAGATGATAATTTAAAAAAGTAAATGATAATTTTATTAAAATAGATGATAATTTTAATAAAGTAAATGATAATTTTAAATTGAAGGGGGATGATCATTTATTTATTGCCGATCAACTTGAAAAATAAAGTAATAAAGTAAACGATAATTCTATTATAGTAAATGATAATTTTAACACGAATGAAGATAATCATAAAATTATTTTCGAGCGAGTTAATGAATTAACCACAAAAATTATTACTGTTGATGATTCAATCACGAAATTTGAAGAGAAAATTACTAATATTGACACAAAAATTACAAAATCTCAAATTGATTTTGCTGGCCATGTAACTGAATTTACTACCTTACGAAAAAATGATAGAAAAGCTATCGAAGATTTTGCAAAAATTAACGAAGCAAATTCAATAACCAACGTAGCTGAGATAAATAAAAAAATATCAGAAATTAGTGCCAAAAAATCAACGTTGACGGGAGTGGGTACCTGGCTTCCAGGAGGTGATCTTGTCTCCCAAGTGGATATTACTGGCTTGTATCGATTACATATTATTTCCAAAGTACGACTCAGGATAATTACCAGCGTGTACAAATGGCGGCATGACAGCGACAAATTTCTCGGATTTTTAGATGTTTTAATGAGAAAAGGTGTCACAGAAACGTTCAAGCTAGAACCACCAGATCGAACAACAACACCGGTTGATTATTTCTGGTGCTTGGAATTTATCACCGAAGTGCCATCATCATTTAGTTGGAAATAATTACCACAGTCAATTAATCAGTTATAAAATTAAATAATTACAATTTGCGTAATAACGGCGGTCGCTGGTGTCCTTAATATTATTGCAAAAAAAATATCATCATGCACCAGTATAAAGTTAACATCGTACATTAATAAACTTAACGCGGTAACAATGGCTTACACAAAATTATCTTCGTTGTTATCAGAAAGTCTAAATGACGGAGTTATATCCGACAATGAGATTTCTGCCATGGTAGTGATCTTAAGATCACTTGTTGAAGTTACTGATAATAATAATGTCCGAGCTAGCACAAATTGTAACAAACACGAATTTGCGAAGAACAACAATGATATCGGCAAGCTCAACTAAGCCAGAATTTAGCATTAATTTCCCTATTCTGATATTTGTTGACGAAATAGCGTTATCACAATTGCGAGTTTATCATAGCTCGCCTAATATTAGATCAAAATCATTTGGTGGTTCATTGTTGAATAATTCGTTTGTTTTCGCTAATAAAAATCGCGACGATGGCACGCCAATCTGGACTGCCATTAGATTACCAACAGGTAGTTATCAGATTGAACAAATTAACGAGGAATTACTGAACAAAATTAAGAATTTAACAGGCGATAGTGAACCTGGAATAAAGATATCTGCACACGAGCCAACATTAACTTCAGTTATCGAGGTAAAATCGCCGTATATCGTTGATATTTATCAGTCCTCGGTCAGAACCGTGCTAGGTTGGCCTGAAATTATACCGGTTTATCCACCACCGTCACCAGAACCTGTGAAGGCTGATTTTACTACTGATAAGGAAAATTACCATGATTTAACAGCAGAATATGGTGATATATTACTTCGCATGAGACCACCTCATTTAAGGACTGAAGAATTCAGATTTAAGTCAAGATATTATATAGAATGGAATTATGCTTACGACAAAACATATTTTAAAATTTTTAGTCTAAATTACATTGATGAATTATCAAAAAAATATAATGGTATAACCAGAACATTATTAAAAAATCTGCGATGTTATTTCCAGGAATGTATAATTAATGTATCAAGCTCATGTAGAGAGAAAATTATCAGTCAAGTTGAAAAATTAAATAAAATCGCATATGATATGAACTTCATGCACGAGAAAATTATTCAGTCAATAATTAACGATAAAACTGAAAATAAACAAAAATTTATGGCCGAATACAAATTAACCGCGGAGACGTTACCAAAATTTAGATTTCCCAGTTATAATGTGCCTGAATTAAGAAAATTACTTACTTATACAATTGATGAGTTGTTTTCTCAATTACACGCCGCATGGAGAAGGAAATTACCACCAACATCTTTACTCAAGCACAATAATGATCCAGAAGGAGGTGGGCGGCATATTTCGCCAGATATCGTGAATATAACTGATGTTATCGCGGTAAATCTTCACGCGGATATCGTCGATGGTAGTTACAGCACGGATGCTACAGTATCAGATCAGGTTCAACAAGGATTTATTCTTTATTCGTTTTCACCAACAACACCGCCGGGATCATTAATCGTAAAGGAGCCAATTAATCCTGTTTATCTTAGGTGTCATAATCAGTTATTGCCAAGAATAAATTTTAGGTTAACAAATCAGCACGGGAATTTGCTTGACATGCGCGGAGAAACGTTAAATATTAATTCGTTAGTGAAATTTTAAGTTTCTCTACCGTAAAAAAATGACAAAAAAATAAGATAAAATTCAGTAAAAGTTAATATTTTTTTAGAAATTTTAAAATTTTAAGGAACATTTGTGTTAATTTTAGAAAATTGTACAAATTTTGTGAATTTGAGGGGGGTAGTTGGTAGTAAAAATGAAGAAAATTATACAAATTCGTTAAATTTCTGTAAAAAAAGTGAGAAATTATTTTGAAATGAAAAATTTATTCAGTAATAATATTCTGAAATAAAATTATAAAATAAAGTAAAATTGTTGACCAAAATTAAGAAATTTTTTGTTTTTTGTGATTTTGATGGGTAATTGGTAGTAAAAATGAAGAAATTTGCATAAATTTGTTAAATTTTGTGAAATAAGCAAGAAATTATTGATTTTGATGTGGTAGTTGGTAGTCAAAATTAAGAAAATTGAGTAAATGCGTGATATTTCAGTAAAAATGACAAAAATTCAGTAAAAAGAAAATATTATTCAGTAATAAATAAATATTATTATTAAGATTTTTCACTTACTAATTTTTTTAGTTGCCTTGCTCGAGTATTAATAATTTTCCTTGATTCGTATTCGTCAGATAATTCTGATCTAATTTTCTCAATAATATTAGATAAATCAACAAAATCAATAATTTGTTCCTCGTTGACAGATGCAAGTGACTGATACATCGCAGTTTGAAGTTTCTTGATAAATTTATATTCAGAAGGTAACACATATCTACAATCAAGTTTATTCTGCGCTCGCGTGTTAAAATCACTAACAATTTTATCAGAATCTAACTCTGATGATAATTTTATATTTATATTTTCTAATTCTTCGATAGCGTCAATGATGCAATTTATATTTTCTTCGTTCATTATAGTAAATATTTTATCTCTAAAAAAATATATTGTAAAATTATTGTTGAAATGTAATTTAATCATCTGAAATTAACGGAATGTAGGAAAATATGATCCATTCGTCGAATTTATAAGAAAAAGCTGAGTTAGTTATCTTATCCGCAACGTGTCTCACCGAGCGAGAATTAATATTAAAATATTTACCAGCAGCATTCATCGATGTAAATATAATTTCCTCGTTAGTTTCTGTATTTATTGATTTAACCGCTTTGGCATGTTTTGGACTTTTACCGGTTTTTCCTCGTGATGAATTTTCACTTTGGGTAATTGCCTGAAGCTTTGATAATTTATTGTTAAGTTTATCTCCGTCAATATGATCAATTACAAAACCATCTTCGATTAATCAGTTATAACATTCGAAAATGAATCTATGACATAAGTAACGCTTTTTTCGGTATTAAATCCAAGATAACCAGAATTATTAATATTATCAACGGGTTTTTTCGTTTTGACGTGTCTGACAACACCATCTCTAGAAGCTTCATATTTATCAATCGTTGGATGTCTCACAAATATGTTTTCCATATACTATTTATCATTTGTCTAAATTGATGTTTATTTGAAACCTATTAAGATAATCTTCTTCACATTTAATTATTCTGTCATCAACGTTAATTTTTTTGTCATAATGTCGCTTTAATTCTCTATATCGTTTACCGCCACAATTCAGGCATAAACGAGTTTTTCCTCGCAATCCAACCTGACATTTCATGCAGCGTTGTGGCCCATAATTATTTTTTCGTATGTATACCATATGCTCGCCACAATATTCATTTTTGCACGATTTGTTGCAGCATTTTAATGATCCGACAATGTTCCATTTGCATTTGTTCATTATTAATTTAGATATTTGTCTAAAATATAATATGAAATTATTTGACATTAATGAGATTGAATACGTTATTCCTGAAACTAATCAAGCCAAGAAGAAATTTTATGACGATGGAGCAGTTCACGTCTGGTCGACCTGGAAAACAAACTTAATCGATAACACAATGACAGACGAGCGGGCCAACGAGATAATTAAATATATTAAAAATAATCACGGCGAGGAACAATTTATATTCGGAATAAAATTTATCGCACAAATGAATGACGACGTGTGGATTATTCGCAATAAACGACACCCTATCGTTAAAGAAAGAAAAAATGTAATTTTATCCGCACACAGCAGGCCTGGATTATTGACAGGTATAGATAAACCTTATTATGCTAGATCCTATCCTGTTAGTGCTGTTGTTCATGGAATTTATCGGCTAAATGACAAACCAGATGTTAAAAAATTAACTTTAATGAAAGTTTCTTCGGTAATTAATTGTGTAGCTGAGCGAGTAATGGAGCATTTGAAAAATTCCAAACGTGGATCAGGATTAACTTCACTAAGATTAACAAAAATTAACAATTGGGCCGAATGAGTCGTTGATGGCGCATCGATAAATGACGTAGCCGCGTTTTCGTGTAAATTAAAATTTCCCATGGTAGTAAAAACTATTACTGGTGAGATTTTATTCGAATCAGCATACAAATCGCGAGGTTTTCCTATAGAAATTATCGATCATAATTCCCATGCCTGGTCAAATGCGGTAACAATATTTCCTCGAGATCGTGTTGTTAAATTTTATCCTGTGGAAGATTCTGCTCTAGATAACTCATTAAATATGTTTAAATTTATTTACGATATAAGTAAATCCGATCCCGTATCGGTTTGGCTATTCAGCAGCGAAGATAAATATGATCAATTTGTGCGGCCCAATGGTGATATTTATCGAATAAAATCATTACACGACTCAATGATAGAATTAGTTGATAAATACTCGGCAAATTCAGAATTATTGACCAATTGTTTTACAATTTCTTCTGTTGCTGCTCACGCCGCTAGAGAGAAAAACTCGTGGAGACCAACACGAAATGAATTTCTCAAAGATGTCCAATGCAGTTGCGTTGAATACGGTCATGGCGGATTGTGGAACACCAAATACGATTACACAAATATGATATCTGTTGATATGGCCGCGTGTTATCCTGGAAGTTTTTTAGGACTAGGAGAATGTGGCAAATATTTTGCTGAATTTGGTCATCCAACAAGCGAAATGACTCGTGTTGCGATTAACGGACCATTACCAGATTTTCCTTTAACGGGATTTGCTCGTGTTGTATCTTTTAAATTTGCTGATAATTTACATAAAATCTGCTACATTTGGTTTGGAAAGCACTTTTCATGTCAACGTTGGGTTAATATAGCGCTGCTGCAATATATGTTAGATTCAGCAATGTTGACTTCGCTGACAGTTAGTGAGGCAATTATTTCGTATAAAAAACAAAGAACAGTTTGGCTACCAACACACGACGTGAACGCGAAAGATTTAGGTAGAAAAATTATAGGTAAATTCACTCAAGGTGGCTCGTATGATTATCAGCGTCATCATTCTAGGTTAATTATGGATGATGCTGAGTTAGATTTTATAATTGCTGATACAACAGCGAAAGGTACATTTTGTAACCGTGAAAATATTTACGTCAACGATATAAAAATTGGCACCGTAGTTAACTATGCTGAAGGAGAATCACCGCAGTATACGATTTAAGAGCTTCAATGTTAGCTTATGTTAGTATAAATTTACTTTCGATGAGAAATAAATTTCCTAAATACGCAGTCAGGGTTGCAACAGATTCGTTCAACATCGATAATAAACACGCGTCATTGTTAGAAAATTTAATCGGAATTGTAGTTGGGGCACTTGGAGAATTAAAAATGAAAATATTCTGGATTATAATCAATCTGCCGACGTTGCTGATGCTGATGAATATCATCAAAATATAATGCCAGATATTTCTGTGGTGCCATCTGTTTATGATCCAATTTCTCGACATAAATTCGTATATATAAACGGACCAGGAGGTAGCGGAAAAACAACACGAGGTATCGAATTATTGAGAACTACTGATTTGATCGTATTAACGCCGACACACAGATTAGCAAAGGAAATGAAGCAGCGTGGCGTTGTTTCTTGCACCTATCATAGCTTTTTCAAATATAGCGGAGGAGATTGGAATTGCTCGCGCATGGGAGAGAAATACATAAATAAAAATATAATTATCGATGAATTTGTACAATAAATTTAACAACATTAAAGTTATTCCTTGAGTTTTTATCAACGAAAAATACCGCCGTGATAATGTGCGGAGATCACGGTCAACCAAATCCTATTGATGGAGAGTCGCCGCATGATTGGTTGAAGAATTGTGTTGATTATTACGATGAAGTTGATACTGATTTTAGATCTTTAGATGAGTCACTAACTGAGTTTAAAAAATTAATTCGACTACAGCCAGATAAAATTCAATGTGACGTGATGAGAAAAATAGATGATGAAACGTCAATGATTGATTTTCTAAATTTATGGCAGCCTGATCATTTAGTCGTTGCTAGCAGAAAAATAATTCGTGATGATCTACAACAAAAACGTTTACAGCATCATCGAAAGAAATTTCCAACGCTGCCCATGCCACTAGATACGCGACGACAAAATATTGATGTTACTTTACCAGGAGGAGAAATAAAAATTTAGTTTTAAATGATATTGTCCCTGTTGATATTAATCTTGTCAATGACGCGTTAAATGCTGAAAAATCTCCGTGGAAATTGGGATACGCCATGACGATACATTCATCGCAAGGACTAACTATTGATAATGTAGTTTGGATTATTGATGACCGAATTATGTGGTCAAATTTAGTTTATTTAGCTGTATCTAGAGTTAGAAAATTATCTCAATTAAGACGAATTGTTCTAGATGCAGCGGTAATTAACAATGAAACGTGCGAAAATATAAATAAGAAAAAATATTTAGTTATAATCGATATGACAGGAAAAATAACTATGAATCTGACATTGATGTGGACTTCATAATGACGCTTCGACGACAACAAAATAATCATTGCGCGATTTGCAATTGCGTAATGCGTGGCAATATCAGAAAAATGATCCTAGACAATTTACCGTCAACAGAAAAAATAATAATATCGGTCATTTACGAAACAATGTTACGCTGGAGTGCCTGGAATGCAACAGATGAGTTATCTAAGTGATTCTGGCGGCAATTGAGTATCATGAGGAATTACTTGTAATTCTTCACGAGTAAATCCTCGTTGTGGCGCTGACGAATCAAGAATATAAATTGCAGGTCTTCCTGACGACCTTGTTACGGCAGATATGTTGTGTGTTGTCACGCTCCAATTTGGATCAGTTGCTCTTTTTCGGCCTCCTTCAGCCTCGCCTTGTTTATATAAATACCTAACGATGATACTACCTAGTACAGGTTGTTTTGCAAAATCTCGTCTAATTATCGGAATATTTGATTTTGTAATTGCTATTGCCGGTTTCATCCTTATTGTTCTGGTTTTTTCATTATTAATCGCGTTAAAAACTTCAGGTAACCTCGATACCCATTCCTGAGATCGCCCATCTGAGATAAATTCTTTCGCGTATTGATATCCAAATAACCGCTCAGCTAATGTTTTGTTAAATCTTTCAACGATTGCCTGATTTTTGTGAATTCCAGCACCACCTCGTCGTATATTTGTGTTATTTTTTTTCATTAACGATAAAACAGAACCAAAAAATTACCTGCCAGGATCAACCTGAAGTAAATTCGGCCAGGTTAATGGTCCTTGGTGATAAATTTTGATAAATGCGTTTGCTACTTCGTTGGCTGTTTTAGTTGCTAATGGCATAGCCACTTTATATCTGCTAGCGATATCAACAATAGTTAACACATATTTGTAAGTTTTACCGTTAACGGTGTCGTGAGGCAGAAACATAATATCGGCCTGGTGAACTTCGTTAGGTGCGACAACGTCAAAATGCGCGTGTTCGATTTTCTTAGGCGGAGGAAGATAAATTTGCCAAACTGCCTGTTTAGATAGCCAATCTGCCGCTACGTGATTTTTTACTTTAGCAGCCCTGGCAAGTTTAGCAATTGCTGCTTTTCCTCGCCAATATCCACGAGGAGAATAATATATCGACATCGTATTAATTACCTTCGCCGAATACTAATTTACCTTTCATCGCTGTTTTTATTAACCATGAAGCCAATTTTTCTTTGAAAGTTTTATCAGGAATTGAATTTAATGCGTGAATTAATTTTACGTCCGCGATATGCCTTTGCGCTAAATCTCCGCTACGATAAGCTAAATCATGAACATAACACGCGCCATCAATAGAATTTACCGGAATTTCGCCCTTTTTTGGATTACTATTACTGTCAAGTCTGATATCTAATCGTGTGCCGGGACCGCAATAATTATAACCGGGCAAATGTTTTTCTCCAGGATCTTTTGCCCAAGGTAATCCTGGTAGTGATGCTAATCCTGCGGCAATGTCACCTCCGTGTCTTTTTTTCATAATGAATCTGAACTTTTTTGTTCCACAAATTTCACACTTACCTGTCATCGCTGATCTGTTGTTACGTGTTACTACTTCATTTAATTCCAATGTTGGAGTTCGTGAGCGACATTTAACACAATATAAATCCATGAAATATTAATATATCATGAATGTAATTGATTTTTCGGCTACAAAAAATCGCGAGCAGGTTAAACATCACACGGCATTACCAAATTCAATCAGAATGATAATAATTGGCCCATCAGGATCTGGTAAAACCCAATTGCTGCTAAATCTGATAATGAGATGGTTAAAATGGGACAAATTATATTTAGTTGCCCCATTTGTTGACGATCAGCGCTGTTATCAAGTCCTCAAAGATTTTAGTGATAATGCATCAGAAATTGGTGATAATATTATTGAATTTATTACAGATATCGATGAAGCGCCATCTGTTGATGATCTTCATGGAGAAATTAATAATTTAGTCGTTTATGATGACGTAATGTTGGACAGACAGGCAAATCCAGCTAGGATATTTTCTCGTGGGCGACACAAAAATACAGATGTTATTTACGTAACACAAAGATACACGCAGATTCCAAAGGTAATTAGAGATAATTGTAATATTTTGGCTGTATTTAACGGAGTTGACACGCACACGCTACGAAATATTCACCAAACTTGGTGCAACGGCGACATGGATATTGTAAAATTTAAAAATCTGTTTAGTCGCGCTCAATCAACGCCACACGGATTTATAACGATAAATTTACATGATCCGCGATCATGATATCGAGTTGGACTTGACCAAATATTTTAACATTTGTATAGCAGAAGAGAGGCCGAGACCAAATTATCGTGGTTATCAACGAAACTAAAATTTGCCTGCACGGGTATATTTCTATGACACACCATAGTCGCATGACAGATTTTTCATGAAAATAACGTATCCTGGCAGCCTTCTGTTTTGAAATTGGGGCCTTCCTACGTGATGTTTCTCGCAGGAGCCTCTATTTTGTTCAATGACCCTGGTCTGGCTATCCTCTCTGCTCCTTGCCTCATTTTAGCTTCAAGAATGGAAGGATGTCATATTAACCTAGATATTTCCACCTGAATAAAGTGGGCTATCTGTCCCACATTACACGACTATACCCAGACCGATGAATTTTCCTCCCCATATTTTTAATGAGGTTTGGAAAGTTATAACAATCATAGCATATGAGTGGAACTGTCCTCTATTATCCATTCTGTGAGATGGAGACCCGAGTACACTTCTCCAGTTCTTATCATAGATATTTCATCCTAAAGGCTCAAGTCAAGTTGTACCCATAGTTTAGAAGGTTACCCTTTCATATCGATCATCATCTTGATACAGACATGGCTTCATGACCTCTGCTGGACGTACATTGTTTCCCTTTTGAAGCTGCTCCCAGACAAATGGAGTCTTTCCAGTTTCGTTATCTGAAAGCCGTCTCACATACCTTATATGAATGGAGATAGTCTCTCCATGGTAAGGGAATGTATCTCCCTCCACCCCTTACCTAAGATATTTCGACTGGGTAATGTATTTGAAGAAGAAACCAAATTTTTATATTAAAATATGCTTCTTCGATAATGCTTACTCAATAATAACACACATTCAATGTCCCAGTCTCATCGCATTTACACTCATATCTGAGCATGTCTCCTGTTCCCAGGAAAAACATACATTTTCATGGGATTTGTCAGCACTCATTGTAACAAAGGGAGTTCATTTTTCCTGACCGCCACCTTGGTGGACAGATATATTTAGCTTTTAGGTAAAAGGTTTTAGCCTGTGACGGCTAGATTCGTGAGGTTGCAGTAGTTCTCCTAAGATATTATGACTGGGCAATTATTATCGAAGAAACTTATTTTATTATCAGAAATGGTTTCTGATCTGACATTGATGAAATTTTGAACATATGCTTTTAACATTAACATCTCTGAAGATTTGACAATGAGCTGGATCTACATATACTAATGAGTTAATCGGGCATCTGATTGTTTGATCTTGTTACATCTCTAGTGACTAGAGTTTTTATTAGATATTGATTTAACTTGGAATGTAATTAACGTCTTAGATCGTTGAGTGATAAGTGTGAATTTGAATGAAGTGATCTTGTACCTGATGATCTAATGATGTCACCACTCTGGAGATGATAATTTTAATTTTAATCAGATCTTGATAAAGTCTTAATGTATCCTTTTTGATGAAGGTATCGCACATGTTCATAAATGTGTGAAATTGAGACGTATTGCAGTGTATTAATAAGGAGGAGTATTTTTCATATGAAGCTTGATATGCAGACCACAGTTTACATCATTCCACCCTGAATCGTACCAGAATGTGCGGTAGAATATTGATAGGATGGTCCACTTTGTAACATAGAGATGCAATATACTATATCCATAGTATCAACAATGAATTTGCAACAAGTGGAAAAAGATTCATTCTATCTATCTCCACCTTACAAACCATTCATGGACTATGATATGATTGCAACCATTATCATCTATTCTTCTTAATGATCAGGTTGACATAATTAACAAAACACCACCATCCCTGTCAGTGTTAGCTACAGTGGGGAGATTTACCTTCAACCAGCAATGTCGCATTGATGTCCCCAGAGCGCTTGCCACTGTGAAACAGTCCTACAATTCCTAAACTAACGGGGAGGTTCTGGAGGAAAGAAATCGTTTTCACCAGCATCCCATGAGACCATCCCTATCTCACTGACATACATATAGGACCCTCCCCCTGCATCCAACCCTAATCATAGAGCCTGGTAGGGAGAAGGCTCTAATCTTTAATGGGTGAATTGGGAAGATTTACCATGATGACATGGGGATAAAGAAATAGTTTTCTGGGGACTTGATATTATGATCAGCACAATTACTAATCTTTTGGCCAGAGATCTTTATCCTACAGTGCCGCATTTATCAGTTGGTCCTCAACCTAAGCATATTTAATCGACTGTGTTACGCTCTTTGGTTTGCAACGGGATACAAAAACATGTCGTTATGCTTTCCATTGTGGTGACTACACAATCAGTATTGACCTTGTATAGACATGGTTTTGGAGGAAAGAAATCGTTTTCACCAGCATCCCATTCTTCTTGTCAACAAGAACATCTCTGAACTCATAGTCTTTCAAGATCCGGTCGACTAGGACTGGAATCACTGTTCAAGTAAAGAGAATGTGTCCGCCTAAGCACATTTAATTAGCTGTGTTATACTCTTTGATTTGCAATGGGACACAACAATATGTCCTTATACCATCCGTTGTGGAGACTGCACAATCAGTGTGGACTTTGTCGAGACATGGTTTCACATCCCCACTCCGACAACTTCCAGAAGTTCTGTGATTGACCTACAACAGGCTACAAGCAGCAAAAGACTAATTATATTTTGAAGCATGACATTTTTCACACGTTACCTTCCTTTCATTCTCGTTCTCTTTTCACAACAAGAACATCTCTAATCTCACACTCTGTCAAATTTTATTCGACTAGGACTGGAATCATTGTTCAAGTAAAGAGAATATCTCCCCAGGAACGAGACTTGAATTCATGCAATGGTGAATTTCATGCCTATTGGGATGAATCCATTCCTTTGCTGGCCGAGTTATGCACAGTGTGGCAGCGGACGTCTTAGTCCTTAGCTGCTTTATTGTGCTCCCATGGTCCATGTGGAGACCATGAACCCGCTCTGAGAATCCGCAATTCTTTGGACTTTGTCAGTGAAGCACATATTCCAACGATCATGATCACTACAGATTTGAATGCAGATAAGTGGGGGAGGACGTCTCGTATCATTTTGGAATGCCATAGGAGTGTGGCCCCGCTTCAGGATGTTTATTTACATATCAATTTCCTTGAGATGGAAGCTGTTTTGAAAACTTTCATTGTGGCTGGTGAGCTGACATGGGAATGGAGTTCTCATTCTTTCTGATACATTCACTTTGTCAAATGAAATTTGCTTTAATTGCTATATTTTAATTCAATTTGAATATATTTGTACTAAGTTATCTGTTATCGTTCATTGAAACATGAAACGAGTTATCCGACTGTCACATAAAATTGCTCATATTAGGCAACATAACTTGATTACACCTAATCAATCAGGCTTTACACGAGGTGATTAGAAACTAAATCCGTTGTTAAATGTATATAATACGAATTATTTACCTCTAGACCAGGGAAAGGAAGTTAGAACCATTTTCTTTGATATAAGTAAAGCAGTTGATCGTGTTTGTCATTCTGAATTACTTATTAAACATAAGATCATTGTTCAAGACCGTTTACTGTTGTAGTTAGAACATTAATTGTCATTAAGAAAACAAAAAGTTGTCATGAATTCCCGACTCTTGAATTTTCAATCTATAAATGCATGAATCATTGAAGCTTCGATCCTTCAACCATTATTAGGATTAGTAATGTTTGTTTAAGAACAATCATGGGAGCGCCAGGTCTATAACTGATTCTTTGGATGATATTAATTTGGCAGAATGTTAAGCAAATAAAAGTCATTGTTTTCAGTTGTTCCTTTATTCATGGTACGATGACAAAATGGAGATGAAATTTCAATAATACCTTTTCATCTTGAATGTGTTGCAGAAGGTTAAGTCAAATTGTTGGAAAGAACAAATTCGTCAACTTAAATGGTGCAAAAATATTGCACAATATATGTATCTGATATGATGTAAATTATATGTCAACTTCATGTTTTAGGCATGTACGGCAGTGTTCTTCAACTGTTTAAAATGGCAACATTTTAACATACCATTTTGTTTAGCTTGTATGTTATTTTCCTAGAAACTATGCATTTCAATGTTCAGTTTAGTATCAGATTACATGAAGTTCTAATGACAAACAAAATAAATCGTTTCTGTTGTTTGCATTATAATAAGTCATTTTTGAGCCTGTATGTTCATGACAAAAAGTTGTTACCGTATGTCGCATGCGATGGATACCGGTGTGATGCCACAAATGGATGTAGTGACAAGTATGCAACATGTACTACAATATGTAAATGCACAACTGGATATACAGACAGCAATGATGACAGTTCATTAGGAGGAGTTTGTATTGCAAGTATGTTTAGTTTACAGATGTAATTATTGGGACTGAAGACATGGAATTTCTAAACTAAAATATATTTAAAATTCTGTTCTCTAGTTTGAACTGGTAATGAGTACGTTTATCTAATCTGCATTTCATTTATATCAATTTGTGCTTATGAATTCCCTCTATCTTCCAGAAATCGAAAGTATTGAAGATATTGTGATGTCATTCATCCATCTGTTCATGACCATTATGTTCTTATAAATCACTTGATAGATTTTCGTGAAAGATTGAAGTCAGGTTATGGATGTATTAAACATCTGCTAGAGGAGTGTCATCCTTCTCTACAACTCCTGGATTACCTGGAAGGAGATTAAAGTTAGATTTAAAGAAATTGCAATTAAAAAGACATTTTCAAATATGCTATTACAACAGTTGTATTTTTAGTTGTATGCAGAATGTTACATAAGTGTTTTGGTTGCTCTAAAGCATAATTCCGATCCAGTTTTAACCAGATTTCCAATAGAGGTTTTCAATATCAAATCTCAAACAAGTTTGATTCTGAATTAGAAATATGCATATAAATGAGGCGATCATGCACTATCTGGCTTAATTTTCTTCTACTTTGTAGGCCACATTTCTGAATAATTTAAATATAAGATGATAGCATTAACATCTTTGAAGATCTCATAATGAGCAAAATTCATACATTAGTTAATCTTTCATATGATTGTCTGATTTCTGGAGACTTGTTTTTATATTGGATTTTAATCAAAATGGGGTGTCAGTTTTGGCTAATTATCCAGAATTATCTGGGATGTGGTTCATGTCAGGTTTACAAGGATGCAGATAGTGAAAGATCTTGATACATATCGTACAAAATTGCTTGGTTGAATTTTATGAAATGTAGTTATATTACTTCTTTAGTTACTTGTAAGTTTGATGTCATCCTTAGCTACTGCTGTTGGAGTTCCTTGGAGGTTATCAAAGGTATAATATTCAAAACATGCAATGACAAATAACATTTTTAATATTTTCTAACATGACCTATCTCTGCAATTATATTAAGACTGTCACCATACTAATGTCGTTTGCTCTAAAACATTTGAATTAAGTTTTCGTTCCATGCACTACGTATCCGAGTTATCAACTGCTTCAACTTAGTTCATCTGGACATAAGGTCTCCATTAGATATGGCTTCCCTTATGCATTAGATGGAAACATCTTGCAATATTTTATTACAATTTTATTAGATTTGATGCAAAGCATCAGGGGCTAGATGGACATACATTTTTAGGTCACTTGGAACTTGGAAGTATGCCACCTGTTTGAATCATTTTTCATCCATTCTCCATAGGGATATTGTCCAACAATGGGTATTTATTTCCTTCCACTCAGGAGCCAATATTTCTGAACCAGTTTAAATCTCATGTGCAGTATGGGTTTACATCATGAAAATCTCAGACAATAAATCTGGCAATCTTTCATTTGCGTGGTTAAACCTTTCTTCCACTCTATAGTCCACATTTCTGTTCCAGTTTTGATGTAGAATATATGCTTTTATCATCTTCGATGATTTTGAAATAAACGACAATGAGATCCACATATACTAATGAGTTAGTCTTGCATCTGACTGGCTGATCTTTTTACCACTCCTGTGTCCAGATAATTGATCCAATATTGATAAGACCAGGAATATTTGCCTCTCAAGATCTCTGTTCAGAGCTAGCATCATGCATAATAAGAGTAATCTTGCACCTGATTGGATAACCATGTTTGCCGCACTTTTGATATGTGAGCAGTTAAATGAGATGATTATATTATTATTATATTATATCAGGTTGATAATGTGTGAGATCAGTGTATACTAATGAGATGTTGTTACATTTGATTAGCTGAGCTAGTTGCCACTCAGGAGGTCGGATTTTTATCAGGCTTCATTTATATTCTTATGCCTTGAAACTCTCAGATTGGTATAGCCATGTATATGAAGGTGGTGATCTTGCAAATAATTGGCCAACCTTATTACCACTCACAAACCCAAATTTCTGTTCTAATTGTTATAAAACATGGCATATATGCACTATCCTGTTATATGGGTCTTTCAGTATTTGACAAATTATGCAGCTGTGCCATCACATATGGTGGAAGATAAAAAACTGGAGACATCTGAAAAAAATTGTTTTTTAAACATATACAGTCAACAGAAGTATAAAAAAAAAATCAGGAGAGAGCATCCTGCTGACCTAGATTTATTGCTCGAGTTAAGGATGAGAGGTAGCACATGATTAGAACTGCTTTGACTCTAGTTTTTCGATTAACACATTAACCCCGGTTTTTTTTTTATTTTTTATTTTGTCGTTTTCACTCTTTATTCCGAATGCCCAACTTATCCTACTTTTTGCTAAGGTTCATATGTCTGTTTGCAGTTCATACCGGTTTGCCTTAGATCTGAGACAAAAAGTCTAAAGTCCAGACTCAAAATCGGATCCCGACCACGTGCCAATTTTGGGTAGAAAAAAATTGAGTCCAAAAAATGAGGTTTTTCCCTCTGTAGTTTGTAGTGCAACTAGAAATTCCAAATAATTTGGTACCATTGCAGAGCTACATCCGTCTACCTTTCTATAATACCACCCACTTTAGTGTATCTTGCAGGACCATGACGCTACAGAGCTCGGCAGTAGGCTACTACCTCCTGCCATGTTAATTCGTCGCTAGGGGTTAATGTGTTAATATACAGAATTGTTCCCATTATAAAAAAAACATTTTGAGAGATAAAATAAATCTGTTTAATTTTCTAGGACATGAGTTGCATACATTTAAACAGAACAAGTGATAAAAGATAGCAAAATTCTGCATCATAGTGGGTATAATGAATGACTTCAGCTGAAGTGAACTATCAAATAGTCATATAACAAGTAACTCTCTAAGGTGATAATAATTTAATAATCATGTTTATAATAAAGTTTTGAAGACTATTTTTCAAACTGTAAGTGGTTTTTGTTTTGAACTCCTTTGCATTAGTACTGTTTTTTTAATTCTAGTCTTGATATTTGGCTTTGCCTTTGGGAATGACACCTTCACAGAGATGCTGTCATAATATGGGATTGTGGGTTTTGCATAACAACAATCGCGTATCATGAAACTTATCAAAACCAATGGAGGAAGGGTCCGGCAAATTATTTGTTGTGCCTGAAATTTGTTGTACGTCATGTGCACTGTATATTTATTTATTTGTTAACACAAAAATTTCAAAATAAAGGTTTGTCAGATTAATTCATTATAATCCATTTTGCCAGTGATCTTAGTCATGTAATGCTAAAATATATTTAATGTTTGAAAATAAGCATCTTTATGATTGAGATATGTTGCAGAGTTTTGCAGAAACTGTCCATGGATTCCAATTTTATTGTCTCTTAGATGGGTCTAACAAGTTGATCCATTTATCAGCCACAACAGAAATTTATAAACCATAAGAAGCATACATGCCAACCATTCCACTTTTGAGATAATCGTTCTGTATTTTTTTCATGCAATAGTGTTTTACTCTCACTTGTATCTGGATTACACGTTTCTGGTATATTAAAAAATGAAATAAAAAAAGGCAGCAAGAAGTTGCATTTGTTTTTGGTGTCATAATCTCTATAATCCCATTCATCATAAATTTGATGGGTTTCTTTAATATGATACATTTATGATATTGATAATATAATAATTTCGTGGACCAGTTTGTAATTTAACAGAAAATGTCATCAGGTGTTAAGAAAAACAGGCATTGTGACTGAAAAATGTTAGAGCAGATGGATCTTCTAAAACTTAAAAACATGTCATGAAATCAACGTTTTGCTAGTCTGAAAGGAAGAATAAAGTAATACAATATCGCACATATACTAAAAAGATCAGCTGCATTCGTGTAGCAGAAGTTAGTTCTGTGTAGTTCTGGTAAAGCAACACTGATTTTTAACCCTTGAGTATTGCCTGAAAATTCTATAACCAAGCTGCATTGGGGTTAACTCTTTGGAGTTTTTCCCGAAAATTTGACACTGTTGGATGAATAAGGTCTACAGTCCTAGTAGCATTAAGATCACAAGCTGGTACTTTATTGGATGAGGTTTTAAATTTACCGAATACCATGTCCTATGACTTCTTAGATGATAAAATCTTAGAGTAAGGTTTTAACCACTCACATGCTTTTGAAGTGGGTGCAATCTTCCCAGTGGATTTCTGACTTGTGATGTCTGCGAGACTCTACAATAAGGCAACAGTGTGTTTACAGCATTCGCCAGCCCAAAAACAAATTGCAGATTAATTAGGGGTTTATTTTGCTTCTTGCAGAAAGAAAGTGTTTACTCAAAATATAATAGTCCCAACTCAGTTCATTTTCCTTTGCTTGATGCTGAACACTTAACAAATGACTGTTAACATTATTTCTCATTGATACTCTTAGGCACATTCACTTTCAGAATCAATGCTTCATATGTAGTAATAATAATAATAACAAAATTATGGTTGATAAAACGTATTGAATGAATCATCAACATTACTTTGAAAATAAATATTAAACAGTGAGTGAATTGTATGAGAAAATTATAATATACTTTGGAAGATTCCTAAAATAATTGTATATTTATGTTTATTCACTTAACACTTTCATTAAAATATACCTTAACAGATAACATACAGGACAAAATCATTCATTCCCCCAAAAATAACCAAACATATCTCAGTTTGCTAATTGATGAGCCTTCACATAATTAAGTTATAGTTTATGTAGGTCCCATTTAAAATGTTTTTATGATTGTATTAGACAACTGTAATTATTTGACCTATACTAGGACATTATTTGGGCATGTTATATTTGGATACATCATCATGCTCATAGGAGCATATGCTTACCTTCCCAAACAGTTGCATTCAAACAAGCACATCCAAGTCTCATATGCAGGGTTTGTATTTCAATCCCTCAGTGGAACGGAAGGAAGGCATTCGCATTTTACAAAACAATTCGAACACTTGGGATTTCAATTGCCTTCTAGAAGATCATGGATTTTCATCAAAAGTCCTATATTTGCTTAATACTAAATAATTGTAGAGGTCCTTATCAGTGAAATCTGAAAGATGCTACAATCTGATAACCATCCTGTCATTATTGCCAATGGCTGGGGCAGATTTTCTCCAAGTGGTGACAGGATTGTATTTTGAAAATGGGTGTTCTCTTGGATTCGTCAGTTTGATCTAATCTGAGGGATTTATCTCCACAAGTTTTTTCCAATAATTCTGGTTTGTTACCGAATGTTAGCTGTCTACATGTTTCTCAAAAATTCTGCAATTCTTTATTTTTTTATGTAATTCAGTTTGTTTTCCATTCAACAGACACTGAAAATCTCATGCATAACATGTGTACAATCTGGTGCACCAATCACATTACACAACTACAATTTGACCATTTATCAAAGTTCTTTTACAAATGGTGAAATTTATTCGGTGAGAGGGGTACAAAGATTACTCAGCACTGTATCATGGTTAACATACTTAAATACAAAATAATGGGAAGTGAAGAACTCATTAGTGATGAGTCTTATTATTTTCTTGTAAACATTGGCTAGATTACCTACCGGATGTAGTAAATACCTAATACACCAGTGTGATTCAAGGGAGATAACTAGGTTACTGAAAGGGCCCATAACAGAAGTTTTTGAATGCAGCTTTCACATTGTTCAGTTTACAGCTATGAAACTTTGTAGATATTATGTATGGTTATCATTGGAAGAAATGCATGCTTACTGTTCATTGTATTCAGACAATGAGTGGACCATTTTTACTGTAGAGTCATCTCCATTGTTGGGATAGGGGGAGATGTGAGAAAGGCAAGATTATATTTATGTTTGCAAATTGCTGATCATTTCTCAAGGTTTTGCTTTCATAAAAGTTGTATGGTTTAAACTGTTAAAAATCAAGCATAAATCTAAATAGCATTCGCTGACAAATCGCATGTTTTATGAATTCTTTCCCCGAATTTCAGTTCTTAATTGCTTATTTAAGAAAATAAAAGCATTAATTTGAAAACACTTATATTTTGTTAAAAATCATGACTTATCACACAAAGAGTGCTGGATATTTATTTTATGTCTGTGGCTGATACTTTAATCTGGTTTTCTTTTTAATGTACAGCTGTAGGGTTTCCATGTGGTACAAACAATGGATGTTCTAATCCTTCTGCTGTCTGCAATGATACCTGTAAATGTAATAGTGGTTATTATAATCCAAGTGGAGATACATGTACAGAAGGTATGAAACAATGTGGATGAATCAATATTTGAATAAAACCTTGTTGACAGCTCAAAATTAATTTTTTACATGGTAAATATTGTTAATTGCAAGGATAAAATATTTTGTACAGTCCCTAATTTGTCAGCTTTTGATAATTGAGACATTGTTCCAGACTAATTTTGTAAATGCATAGAAATTATCAGAGTGATACGTTATACTGGTTATTGATTGGATCATTTGCGAATAAGAGACAAATGCAGATTTTGCAGTAAAGTGTGATTGTATTGTAATGCTTTCCTTTAAAAAAGCAAACCAACTTATTTGTAAGAGAGTTGATCTGCACAACCTATGAGATCACAAGTTTAACACTGCTTCAGTTAAGCATGATCAACTTTTGTTTAAATCAGCTGTTGTTTATCTGATAAAAACTAATGTTCCATATCTGTGTGCATACAAGTTTCATGGATCATTGGTTTTATATTCAGGATAATATACAAAGAAGTCTCTGAAATATGAAGTCACAGTATCCTCAAATCCCCACAAATAAAAATGTTTATTTTGGTCCCTAATATTTCATGTTTTCGATATCATTTTTGGGACTGCCTCAATCTGCTTTTGGGAAAGATCCTTAGATACCACTTCCATGGCATGATATAGCCAATAATGTTATGTAAGTGCTGTTATGTAAATAAAAATGTAACCTGACTATGTTTTGAACCAAGTTTTTTTGTTCCAATTTGCATTGTATCGAGCTGTAGACTAATACTAATTAGATGAGTAATGGTCCTTTCATTATTTTATTATTTTCATCTCTATTTTGTTCTGTGCTTTCTGATAGTATCCAAGCTGGCAGTAAGGAATCTAACCATAACATCACCAACAGAAAATTTACTAGTTGTGCAGTGGGAGACTCCAGTGAATTATGTTGATGTAAGCTCATATAAAATATCATGGAAACGTTTAAATCAAGTTGGATCCCCTGGACCTTGGTATACTGATGTCAGTAAAGATGCTAATTCCATCAACATTAGCACAAATCTTACTGCTGGAGCTGCATACACCATAATGGTTTCATCGTACCAGAATTCTACATCACAGTACACAGTTCCATTAAACTATTCGACAAGTGAGAAAATATTTAAGTCAATTATTACATTATTCATCAAAATGTATTGATTTTACTAATAATAAAACTATATTGACACATCCATTTTGTATTCTAAAGCTTTTCTAGAGTATTATTTATGTGCATTCACACATTTATTCTTTCTGAGTAGAACAAATAATGCAAATAAAGTGTCAGTTATGCAAAGAACTTTATTTGTAAAAGCCCTCTAAAGGAAAAGAGAAAAAGTGGTTTGACTGGAGATGTACTGTGAGAACTTGGATAAATTCGCTTACAGTTATCAAATATGTGCCCATATAATTTTTTGGCAACAATTCTTTTTCAATATAAATTATTTTGATTCAGATTGTTCTTAATGCAAATTATGTTGTTCTTTTATAGGACCTTACAAGCCTGGTCCTCTGAATGAGAGTACAGATAACTTGGACCTAGATATCAATGGGCTGACATTAGAATGGAATTATAATGGAACATTGAATGAAGTAAATATAGTTTTCAAGATAGAAATCATTGACACAAATACCAATGCAACTGTTAAGTTAAACGATAGCGTATCAACAACTTTTTTAAGTACCCCTTCAATTGGTTTGAAGAATGGATACGAGTACATTGTGAAAATCACAGCACGGAGTGAAGAGTATGGATCAGGACTGCGGATTAATAGTGAAATTTATGAACAGTTGATCAAGACCATAGCAAAAGGTAAGATAGTTTTCCTGAATACTTATGCAGTTAAAAGCTTCAGAAAATTGTTTGATGTCTGGGTGACTTGATTGTATGAATTGAATGCTTTCAGCATGAAGTGGGATCGTCTGTTTGCTTACATTTTTCTACCCTTCTGGATGACTCCACAAGTTATTCATAAAGTAAGGACCTCTACTGCTCAGATGATTTTGATAACCCAGTGATAGTGGTTTAGTGATCGTGTACTTCTGGTAGGCCATCCCAGTACATTTCTCAGAGAAAGGAACATATGTCACAGATTCTCTGCCAGGAAAGGTTTTTGAACACAGACACTAAGTACTTCATTCAGTCTAGGAGATGATCTGCATCCCGTGTCTGTGATGACAATTGAAGGATTTTTATGACATTGCTGAGCTATAGGGCAGACCTTTCCAACACACTCAGATTTATTGGTTATTGGTGTGGACTCAGATGTAGCAGACTTTATCACTTTTTTGAATTGCAGAGACTGGTCTCTGACTTGACAATGCCTAGATTTGTTGTGGTCACAAACTAAATGCCCAAATGAACCTTTGGTTGAAGGTTCTTTAGAGAACCTTACAGACAAGATTGGTTTCTGTCTTTCCTTAGCATCTGTGAGACAAATGATAATGCCCTGAGTGTAGTTTTGTGTTGACACTTCAGTGATTTTCCTCGTACACCTGGGCTTAGGGATAGGGATGATATAAAAACAAAAATTTCAAATAACTCATTGATGCAGGGGTGATTTTGATAAATTTAAAATTACTCCAGCGTTGTTCATAGTACATGTCTAAAAATTGGCTTGTGTAATAAAGACCCAAGCATTAACAAATGATAGGCTAGGAAGTCTGGGTCAGGTCCATAATGTTTCCCTACCACTGCCACCCCAAAGGACTTATTGATGGGTCATATCACAGAAACCATTTAGGTCCAAATCATCATTTTATATATCAAGCCGATAAGCTGATATTGATCTCAGAGGTTATACCTAAACTATTGATATCCCCACCATATATATATATATATATATATATATATATATATATATATATATATATATATATATATATATATATATATATATAGCCAGTGCGTGCAAAAACCAGCCTTATGACATTGAACAAGAAATGCTGGTAAACCCAATTTAGAGTGTGACATCAAACTTTTGTGTATATAATGATTTTATGGAAGTGATTTTGCCATTTTCATGAGCGACCAGTACTGGACTCAAGAGCTGGTGTTGTTGTTGTTGTTGTTGTTGTCTATCTTACTCCTCAAACAATATTAAATTTTATGTTAAGAAAAAATGTAATTTTAAAAGAATAAAAGATGACAAAATTAACATATTTATCTTTGATGTAGCAATCAAGTGCTTGATACGATGATAGTGTGAAGAAGACCAATACATTCTACAAATACTTAGAAGATTTAATTAGGAAATAAAAAGATACAGAAAGCTGTAATTTCAAAGTATATTTTGCTATAGGAAACTGAAGTAAATTTGTAATGTAGTGCAACATATTTCAAGACCCTAATTATAAATGTTTATAAGTTGGTTTCAATGGGTGCTTTAGTGAGCACATTTATGTATTTTATCTGGCTGTCCAGATAAAATGAATGAATCATTAACTGCGTGGTAATTTTTTAGTCTTGAAGATAAAATATTTGTTTGTTAAAACGTTTGTGTATTAAGTACACATTTTGTTCAGCATTTTATTATATAATGGAATATACTTTGGTATGATTCTTGCATCCACATATTCTCCCTCGTTATTATCAGTATTTTGCCATCCGAAATTGGACATATTCCTGAGAAAACTTGTATTGGGTTGTGGTTTGTGTCAACTTAAAAACCTATTTCGCCCCCAACAATAACATCCTGGCAATCATTGCATTACAATGAAATTGCTGCTTGCAATCCTATGGTGACAACACAAGCTGCTTATGTTATATGTATAAGTAGGTGGGTGCGGTGTTCTAAATTTATTTCTAGAGGATATGTACAGAGACAGTCATACAGAGAGAGACAGAGAGATGAATACAAATATACACCAAGCAGAGGGGAATGTGTTAACCCTGGATTCATCAGGGGAATGCTTGATACCACTAACATAATTTATCTAAATACGAATAAATAGCATTAAATTACAGGATATATAATATTAAGGCAGAGTCTATGAAGATTTATACCCGGGTCAGCGGGTAAACGGCACCCATCGCAATGCATGTATACCACTTCCGCCATCCACAAACCACCAACATATCAAGTTCATGTTACAAATATGGTGGTATAGACATTTGTGCATAGGTGACACCTACATGGCCACCTACAGACTACAGTAGACCTATAAAAGCATGAACAATGATTTAATAATGTGGAATCAAACTTGAGAAATAAGTCATTAATGATTCTGATGACAAATACATTAAAATGAACAGAAGTCAGTAAAATTATTGTGGGAAATTTTTTCTGGAAAATGTTCTACCTGTCATAATCAATATTTAATTTGTGACCACATCTTTAACGTAAGGGGAATTCTGAACAATGAGAGAGTATCAGTGCTCTATCGCTAAGCTGATGGAGGTAACACCTAATAGTGGGGTGACTGGAAGGGATATTTTGCACAGTTCATATGTAAGTGAGACTGTTATAATAATGAAATATAATTTTGGCATCACCATGTATTTGTTATCATCATTTCATTATGTTAACTTGAAAACAAATTTGTTTCACGGAAGAATATTTCATAACTCCAATATTCTATCCATAACACAATTAAAAGTTCTATGTGTCGAGAATAAAAGGTGCATCATAAATATTGAACTCAAATTTCAGTATTTAATAACCTAAGATCATTTCACGCCATGAAATAAGTTTTATTGAGAAACTGCAGATGGTTCTTTATGTAACCAATTCGACTAATACATTGCAGCTTGTGCAACGGTGTCTTAACATCATAACATTGTACTCTGAAAATATTATGCAATCCCTAGCAAGCCCAATCATAAAAAATTGACACACTGTGGTGCTAAAATTTATATTTTTATGGTTTCAAAACAAACTTTGATCAGAAAATGCAAAAAAAAGAAATATCAACATTTTGTCAGAAGGCTAATTTTACCATGAACTGACTCACACACTTGTGTATAAACCCATTCATGTATAAGCCAACCCCCCTAAATGATAGGTATAAACACTACAAAGTGCATGACCCACGTATAAGCTGACCCACAAGTTCACATCACAAGATGCATGCGGTTAGTTCTCAATGCATTTATTTAGGCAACCTCTCTCGGGGTTGGCATGTATAATTATTAAATTGTAAATACCTAACTCATTAAAATGTGATCCCATTATGATGACAATGAACAGCAATAGTATTTGATTCCATGCTCAAAATTAAGCAATAGTGAGTGTATTTACATAATGGCACCACCGCTGAATGAAATACATTCTGCTGAATGAATTACATCCATTCGATTCAAATCATGTGCACCACTGCACTAAACCTTAATGATATCTCCAAAATACAATAATGAAGTTTTAGAATGAATACTTCGAAAATTATATTCAGCATTTTATCATTTAGTAATACCATTATTTCATGTACATGTAACATTATGCTGGTTATCTACCTTGCACAATTGAATGTTAATACCTTTCCCTAATGATTACTTAAATTTGTAACATAACTTATAACTTATATCACTGAAAAAGAGTAACTCGTGAGCGTGTGGATCAATGTAAAGGAAACAGGTATTACCGACTAGCTGAAGTGTTATCTGGATTAATGTAATTTGATAGCAACAATGTGTAAGCACTGTACATTATAGTAATCTGGTCTCCCCCAGGAAAACTAGAACAAGCCCATGAATATTGAAACTTTTATTTACCTTTATTTAATTAAATGTTTGAGAACTCAGACAATATGCACTTGCAAAATAAAAACAAAAGCACTTATAATAGTGTGTAACAGTTTAGTAACTGTTGGGACACAGAGAAAGTATTTTTACATGCATATATGTGTTAGTACACGGATTTTATTCCGTATCCCAAGATGTACAGTCATTACGGTAGTCAACAAAAAAAAAACATTTCAATTTTAGACCTTGGCCCATGGATAAGCCGAACCTGCTCTTCTTCCAGGACTTATTTTTTTCCTAAATTAGTTGGCTTACACGCAAGTACATAAGGTATGTAAAGAATACAAATCATATGGCGAATAACATTCTTTTCAAGTGCACAGGATCCAGCAAGGGATTGTGTGTGCCAGGAATTGATTAAGATAAATACAATAAAGTGACAATGAACAGTGCAAAACTGGTTTCTGTCAAGCCTCAAATTATTTGGCAAGATATCAAGCTAATTCAATTAAAGATGGAGTAAAACAAATAGATAACTAAATGATGCTAGCTTCTACCAAAAACAAGACCATGACCCAACACTGGACTATACAAAAACCATCACAAATATTATTGGTGAGGCGTACCAACTTAGGCACATAGACCAGCAAACAAAAAGCCTACTTTAAGCCCAGAAAACCCGATAGCAGGTAGATGTTATCTTCTACCTAAACTTCACACACAAGGAAACACAGGCAGACTTCTATAATCTCCAGTATTAGGCATCCCAAAGAAAGGATATCAGACTATCTGGATCATTTCATGAAACCACATGTCCACAAACTACCATCTTATCTTCAGGACTTGACAGATTACTTACCAAAAAGCAAAGCAAGTGATCCATTGCTGCCAGATACAATGCTTGTTTCCTTAGACATCATATCTTTGTATAATAACATTACCGCACTATGAAGGGATACAGGCATATAGGGTAGCATGACAAACAAAAAATGTTGACAATCTGCCCACTCACTTGCTAGTCATATTCTTGGAGCTTGTCCTAAAACTCAATAACTTTGAATTTAATGACACAAACTACCTCCAAATTAATGGAACCACAATGGGTACAAACATAGCCCCCTAGTATGCTAATATTTTTCTGGGAAGACTGGAAGGGTAAACTTTTAAAATTTGTGGAACTTATACATATCAGTGGGTATGCTTCATCATTGATATAGAAATGAAGTGGCAACAGGGACAGAAAATCTGGATGATTTCATATTAAAAGGCACATATCTTCTATCCTTTAATAAAATTTACAGCAGAAGTCAAACCTTGCTTTCCCGAATAAAACAACCAAACTGGTAGGAGACAAAGTCAGATATCTACTCAAAAGCAACTGATTAATGCCAGTACCCTCTCCCAACCAGTTGTCATCCAAAACACTGCTTTCAAATTATATCATATAACCAGGTGCTGAGGATATATAGAATCTGCTCCAACAATGAAACATTCCCAACAAAATCTGAAGAGTTATCTGAACATTTGGTTAACCAAGGCTACAATAAAGACCAGATTGCAGATGCAACCTAAAGGGCTAAAAAAACAAAACTGTAATGACCTACTAAAATATAGAGAGGAGGAAACAGTTGATCGGATACCATTTGTTCGGTCCTATGATCCTGACAACCCCCATAGTAGGTACATCATCTGAAAACACTGGCCATCGTGGAATTGTGACACACTAAGTTAATTCTCCTCAACAAACCAGTAGTAGCCTGCTGGAGACCAAAAACCTCAGAGACATCCTGGTCAGTATGAAGCTAACTCCAATCACTAACATGGAGGCTAAGTTTTTGGATTAGCAATGGATCACACTAGTCAGTCTGGCCACTGTGGTGATATAAGGTTCAAAACATGTCAATATACGACATAGACCAGGACATTTTTTAGCACAGTGACTAACAACAAACTGAACATAGATGATCTAAATAAAGCATGCAAGAATGTAATTTATTTCATCACATGTAAGATCTGTAGCTTCATTAATTAGGGGAAAATGAAAAATTACACAAAAGAATCAGTCTTCACTGATCTGATTGGATGATGATGAAGCTGTACCTAAGTCCAGTTGCAGAACACTTCTCTTCCCATGGCCACATATTCAATGATGTAATACTTATTGCAGTTGCTCACGACCCTAACTGGAGTTCCGTAACCAGGAAAGAAAATAAATCTTACTGGATTTACTGCCCTAGAGTATTGAAACCATGCAATTTAAAGAACGAAGACTAGAAAAAGAAGCCACACACAAATAAAATCATCATCTTTTTGCAACTGGCACATTTTCCTTTAAACAATTCTTTCAGTTTGCTTATTAGTCACCTAATAGCCTTAAATTACTACTAACAATGAAATATCCAAGATATAATTTGCGGTTATGCCAATTTACATTAAAAGATATGATGATGAGGCTTATTAATTTCAAGGTCAATATAAATTGTTTCAGCATCAGCATCAATATTAAACCAAGTAGCTGAAGCATAAAAAGTTAGAAATAGTCATGTAAAAGTTTGTAATATCAATACTTTTTTGTGTTTTCTGTTTGTCATTTCTATGTCTTGTTTTTGCCATTGAAAATGACTCATTTAGAGTCGAAAGTACTTGGGCTAGTTAGAAACTTGTTTTTCACTGTTCATTGTCAGTTTATTGCACATACTGAGCATGGAAAGACAAATTTATTTATACTTGTAACTGGTGTTCATCCTTAGGGTCCATTGCTACTCCAGAAAAACTTAGCCTCCATGTCATATCTTGATAACTATATATTTTATGTATGCCCATGCAGTGATAGTTGTAGATTTTTCTCTGCTTCTACCTAGGAGCCAATAAATATTGGTGAAAAGTCAGAATCTGGAATATCATTTTTTAAGTTTCAGTTCTAAAGGGAGAAGTATGCACATATTCTACTGAGAAAAGACATCAGATATGTGATGATTTGGGTCCACACCAACTTTCGCTGCAAAAGAAGGGACTAATTACTGGAATCATTTAGAAACAGGGCAAACAAATGGATGTCTTAAGAGTCACAATGATGAATGGAAACCCCAGATTTCTTAATGTTCTTCGTGTTTCTCCAATGCCTCAAATGAGGATCATACTAAAACCTTTGGCAATCAAAAGCAGTATTTTCAGAACTGCAGTGTATTTTTAAGTCTACGAAAGAGCTTTGTCTAGATTTGAAGTGGAAGCTTGTCGCAAATGAATCTAGAACAACTGCTATGACTTGTCATCACAAATCCCCATGCTTTCTATTGCATTTTCAAACACCACCTATTCAATACAGACTTTGACTTATGTGTCAATGCAAAATCTGTATGATGAATCTTCCTGCTATGGCTGTATATAACGCTTGGCCATTAATGGTTTTATAATACACTGTTATTGAACACTTGGTAATTGAACTTTTGCCTGCCTTGCTGGGACCCAGGACATTGTTGTCAAACATGACACTCCTCTTAAAGTTGATTAGTAATATAAATGGATTTCTGCCCAGCAGTGAAGGAGGATTTTTGTCCTATTATCAGCAATGCACATAGAAAACAATAAGATTTGCAAGTTAAAAATACAAATACAAGTGTTTAATATGAGAGTAATTACTATTGCAGCACCGGGTCCACCAGGCACATTGACATGCTGTCCAAATGACGTATCTATCAAGTTGACATGGAATCCTCCAGACACACCAAATGGTGTCATTGTACAGTACATGGTGGAAACCTATATTTATTCTAACAAGACTATTTTGAAATCAGAAAACACATCATCAAATGGTACAGCTTTTGAAGTCAGAGAATTAAATCCAGGTATGATACTTGTTTTGAATGTGTGATTCCATGTCTATGTATAGTGAGCTTATGGTATGGCATTTTGTCCATTGTCCATTATCACTCCATTTTTAGACCAACAACATTTGCTTATTACCGCTATAGGGACATGATGATGGCCCATTTTTAATATATCATCACGATCTTGGATGAGCTAAGATATGAACAAGATGTCTGCATATTAATAAGGCAATTTTGCAGTTCATTGGCTGTACTTAGGAGGTCATATTTCTGATTTGATCTTGATTTAGTTTGGAATATAAACATTTGTCATCAAGACATTGGATGAGTTTAAGTATGAGTAAGAACTATGCATTGGTATGAGGTCATTTTGCTACCCATGACATAAGAGGTTTCTCTCTTGCCTCTCAGTACATTTCTTCTCAGTATCTTTGTAGCAAACGAAAAGTTGTGCTGTCCAGTTCCACTGAGATTCCAGTCTTCCACTCCCATCTGGCTACAAGTTACATATGATATGATGCATACAGTTTGGGAGGAAGGTGAGTTAAAAGTTAATTATAATCATCGTATTTCCATTTGAATGAATCTTGGAGGAATATCACCTGTATTCTACACACTAAAAGTGCATAATTAGCAATGCAAAGTTAATGTTTAAAAAAGCAGCTGCATAATGCATGCACGTCTTAAAATGTACCAACATTGAATATTTATATTACAGATATATACTGTTGCCTATTTTGATAGCATTACAACTGTTTAAACATGGTATTTAAATGATTTCATATTGCTGGATGGGCACAGCAACAGTTAAATGTGCGATCTTTCTACACTGAAAGTGCAGATCGAATCCAGTTGCTTTGGAGGATAAGCGTAAGAAATTATCAAACGTATTTTACAGAATTTAATCCCAGTTGACTTTGATAGTTACTGAGCCACTGATTCATGAAAAACAGAGGATAAAGAGATTGTCAAAGTTCAGCAAATCTCAGAAATATTTCATATTGTCGGATGGAGATCTACCACATCTAGTGGAATCTTGGACCAGCACCCGAGTCAAAACCAGAGGCTCTTCAATCAAGAATCAAGTTAACATGGCAGTAGTTGGTAATGGATTGTAGTTACTTATGGGTACTCTTACAGTTCCAGTCATGGAAACAAAGAACCTTTCCAAGCAATTTATTCTGTCTCAGTTTTTCAAATAATTTATAATAACATCTTTCACATGATTTATTCAGGACACAAGAATCTCAGAAAATCAAAAAATGGTAAAAATGCCATTTACCTGAAACATTTGATGGAACAGTGAATGTTCATCGATTAAAATAAATGAGATCGAATTAATGTTTGGTTAATTGAGGCTGGGGAAGTTGTGACTCACTTCTCTAAACTATTATGTTTGGTCGCTTTTTACCAGTCCTAATGAAAACTGAAAAGAGATGGAATGCTGTGTATCAGCAAACAGTAGAAAGAAAGAACAAATCTGAGGAACTTTTGATGAAAAATAAAAAGGACAAAATAATCTGTGAGAGTTTTAAAAAGGTGGAAATCTGTATTCATATGTACGTCCTGATTAATGTCGGCCACTCTTTTGATAAAATGTTTGTAAAAAGAAGAACCCGTAATTCATTTGCTTAATGTGGAATTACACATGATAGTGATGAACTCATGCTTAAGCTCATTATCCTTGCTGAGTGTGTCAAAAAAAGGAAAGAAAGAAGCAGCAGCTAAATGCGTGCAGAGGCTTGCAGAAAGCTTGCCCAGCATCATCAAATATGATATGCCTCTTTTAATGGATGTGTGAAAAATCTATGTGTGTTTGATCCCATAAGAATGATTATGGAGAGCTGAAGAAATTGACCATTATGTAAACAGAGTGTTGCAGATCAAGAGTTTATCAAAAATGCTCAGGTATCTTCATCATGGGAAAGTTTTCAATGAGATGTAAGTTTGGAACATTGAAATGCAGATGTTGAAACACATTTGTCAACAAAGAGGATGATATTCACAAAGAATGGAACACGCCTACCAGAGATGCTGTTATGATGTACAAGGAAGGAATCCATTACTGATATAGCATTAAGTTGGAACTTATTCAGTGCTGTGAAGAAATCACACAGTACATACAAAACCCATCTTGAGTAGTACAAGTTAAGTCAGAACTTCTGAAGAAACTAGAGCAAGATAAAAAAGAGCAGCTTAACAGAGAGAGCGAAGCCAAGGGAAGAATGCATAAAGATGGAGAAAGCTACCAGAAAGAGGTTCCGAACTGAAAATGGCGAAGAATACACCAAAGCAGAGCTTCGGAAGGCTTCCAGATTGTTGCAGAGGCTTGTGAGAGAGTAATTTCTGCAGTACAAACAAAACATTAAGGAAATGAGTGCAACCAGTATTTTTAAAGTGGCAAAATCAACCCTGCAGATATCAACAGAAGCATTAGCAAAGTGCATACAACAAAGAAATGAAAACTGATGACAAAGAAATATGACTCTTCAACTAGAATTCAATATTCCATTGCGATTAGTACTCCCATCAAATAGTAGATTTATTCTTCAAAATGAAAGATACCTGCGTGATGATGTAAAGTTGCAATAGTATCTTTTATCAACACCATATGCAGTACTAGTACATAAAACATGTATTGACTCTTCACTCAGTAGTTTTTAAGTGTTTTGTGGATATTATGTTGCTTCTTCTACCACAATATTGTATATGCTTACACAAAATGCCAGCAAAGGTAATAGAATATCAGCTTTCTTCTATGCTTTGTATAAGTATTGATTTAGTTTATCAAGCATGATCTTAAATCTTAATGGTGATAATTCAAAATCCTCATGTGTGAGTTCACCCATAAAAAAGTACATTGCAATTATCATACTTTAGAATATTTGCAATTGTTTAAGTTGGAAACGTGTGCATGTCATGCACAATAGCAGATACAGATAGTTTAGCTGACCCTTGGTGAATGGTTGAATGTATTTTTGTTGTCTTAGCATAATGCATCTTCATCATATTTATGGATGTTATGTTGGAATATATAAGTTGTTTAGATTACTAGTCTAGTTTTCTTAGCCTATGGTATTTGGATTACATGTAGTTTTAGAAAGCTGCATAAGGTGTGTTCTTTCTGTAATTTATCCTGTATTTTATTACCATAACTGAAATAAATATGATGATTGTCCAGTGTGCTGTCTATAATCCATTGTAACTACTGTTATGCTATATTCACAGAGATCTGCTTAAGTTAAATGAGTTATGCAGTGTTTTATCTACAAATGGCTTCATATAAGTCATTTGACTCATCAAGACAAAATACAGTGAGTCAAAATCCAAACCTATGAGTCTTACTCTAGCCGATGATCAGTTTTCAGTAGTTTTGAAAATATAATTACACTGTTTAAACACACAACGAAAATATTAGTTATATAATGTGACTAAAGCCAATAAGGCAATTCCCTTGCCAAAAGCATCTGAACATTCTTGAATTGTTAAAAATCTTGTTGGATGTTTCATGTCATCAGACTTAATCTGAGCATATAAGAGAAGGCATTTATTGTTGGCTGTGTGAGTGCTTTCATCTGCCATTGCTGTCACAAATGATACATTTTGCAGGTAAAAAAAGGCTATCCACAACAATGTTTGATAGGCGCTCCAGTAACTCTGAGCAGGTGGTAGTTGAGTCATACAGATTGGCAGAAATCTTCAAAATACCAATGGCATCAATTTCTTAGCTGCTAAGTTGTGTATTAAATTAAGACGATATTTGTTTTTTTAAACAATGGATGTATTTTACACTCAGCCAGTGTACACACTTAAGTTGCACTTTCACTGCTATGTCTGGTCTGGAAGAATTTTTTGTAACCCTGTATTCAAATCTGCCTGGTGATGGGAACCTACAATCAGCAGTTTGTTTTATGGCAAACCAGCATGCCTTGCCAGTGTACTGTTCTGAGAGTTATTGGGTTTTTTTTGCACATTTGGTCATGATGGTTTGTTTTAGCCTCTGTATATATATGGCAAAATATAAAGGTGTCTTAACTGTCACATTTTTCACTCGACTTAACTTCTTTTTGAGAACGTTGCCAGTTGTGTTTTCAACCATTGCTGCACAAACTACGTTTTATGTTACAAGCAACTGTTGCCTCATCTTTGGATGATGAAGCTCCACCGGTTCGATAACGATACTCAGAGGTCTTGTATGCAATGTTTTTACCTGAGATGTAGAAAATCACTTACACAGGAGTCCTCGATATGCACACATTTGCCGTACGGCAAAGTCAAGGACTTGCCAGTCCTGCTTCAACCATTTGCTGAGATGGAAAATGTGTTGATCAAATGATCTTTTTAGCTGTGCTGATATTTACAATGAGAAAATGTAGTGGCTGAACGACTCCCAGATGTACATTTTGTCATTGTAAGAGTACATCTGAAGAACATGACCCAACAGCTTTGCGGCAAGTTCAAAGACCGGACTAGCTACGTAATGGTGGTAAAATGTACTAATATTTACAACAACTGAATTCAGAGGCAGAAAGACCCATTGATGTACTTTCGTATAAAAGTACATCAAATGAGCAACTTTACATTTCATTACTGTGTTCATGTCTATTGTAGCTGAATAAGCAGTGCATGCGACAAGACGTGTTGAGAATCAGACAAAATGCTTTCTGCAAATTTGAATAAGTATTTTGGGGATAATTGGCGAAGATTGTAATAAAATTCAACCGAGTGCTAGAAATTTCTAAAACTGATATTTCACATGGAACCTTATTATGTGTGATTCGTAGTTTAGTGTATGGAGTAAGACGTTCCCTTGGTCTGACATAATTCACTCACACTTTAATGAACAGACAAGAGTTATATCTCAGTTGTGTAGAGAAGTTAGAAAATTAAACTCATTGACAACGACTGGTTCTACTCATCTGAAAATTTAGCCACTTCAGGTATGCTCAATATACGATTGCAACTTTTGCTGGTGGGACTCCTGTTCTTTCCAAAATAGGAGTCCTGGCCTCTGAGTTTTAAAATGCTAGTGAGACCTATAATATTATCATTTGTCAGTCATAAACGCGGTCCAAAAGGAAATTTCGTTTGTTTTGGATCTATTTTAATTATATTTGCCTTGGATGCCATTTTCAATCGAAGGCTGACAGTATTTTACAACAACGCAAGGCACAAAATTGAGCTAATGGAAATTGTTGCTTCATTGCGTGACAAAAGTGCGCATAAAATGATAGTTTCCCGTGAGAATCACTTTAAAATCACGTGCTTATTTTTCACCTCTTTTCTTGGATATGGTGATTATATCCTTCTAACATTCTGTTGCTACAAATGATGTGACAGTTACAGGTCACATAAGGTCATCTCAAGGCTCCACACTCAGTTTTAACCCTATATGCTCTATAATATTAGTGTAAGAAACTGATGTGTGCATGTTTTCCATTTCGGAGAGTTGTAATCTAGCCATTAAAGTAGTTAGACCAAAGCTTAATTTTGTTTTGGTCAAAAAAGTAATATAATGGGGTTGGTCATTTTATTTACAGGCGACGATTTTTAGACCAAAACTATTTTGTTGTTTTTTTGTTAATGAGTAAAACGTAACATTGCGGTGCATCATTTTATGTACGGGCGACTATTTGTGTGTGTCAGATCAAAACAATCTGCATATTTAACGCATGACATGTGAGTACATAAAACACTGGTTATCGTCTTAATCTAAAACTTTTATGCTCATTTTTCTATTGTGTTATTGTGACTGTTTGCTTCACAGATGAAGACAAAATGTCTTGATAGTCCATTGTATGCTTACAAAATATTTATTTTTATATAACAATAGATCAAATCCTCCAAAATGGAAATCTTTCAGATCATATTAGAAATTACCGTTGTATTAACAGTTTGTTATATGTTAATGTGCTAAATAGAATTTGTAAAATCAAGCTTTTATTTTCATGTACTTTTCATAATGCTACTCTTCGTGGTATTGATTTTGTTCTATAAAATGTTTATATTGATTACTAAAAAATAATTTCAGATATGGTCTCTGATGTGGAACTGGATATTTAAGAAAATAGACACAACCTGAACTAAAAAGACAGCTAGTATTTGAGTAAGCATGCTTTTGTTCACGTTCATAAAGGTAAGTCAAGTAAAGAACATATTTTTTTCAGTAATTTATATAAATTTCATACCATATTTCTTCATAAAATATTTCTATTTTTTACCTACTCTTTCCCTACTTTTTAAAAACGTAGTAAACTGTATTGATCATTTTTCACGAAGAGTTGCAGGAATTTGGTTCAGCTTGCTCATCAGGATTTTGGTATATTATGGTTATGAGCACAATCCTTGATTTTTGATGATGCAATTATGTATATGATAGTCTTTTCATATCAACACTCAAGTATGAGTTAAATATTATAAGCAACATTATACATATTAATGAGGTCAACTTCTATCGGATTGGCAAAGCTTCTTACCACTCAGAAGAACATATTTCTGTTTGGTTTTAGTCAAAATTGTAACACAGGATTATATCATTATGATCTTCGATGATTTCGGATTCGGGTATGAGTGTGATTCATTTATATTTATGAGGTGATTTTGCATCTGATTGAATGTGCTTCTCAGCACTTTAGCACTTTTGTTTCACATTGGCCATGGCACTTGTTTTCTATATGCAATAATTATAAAATGATGGATTTGGTTTGTGGTCATCTCTGCTCCCAAATTCAGATTTGTTCTAGATAAGATTTCAGAGTAAGGTCAGTATTGACCATGTTTTATCCTTCACTTACTCTGTTTGATCCTCATTTCACAGGCACTGATTTTGCTAGAATTTGTGTTTAGCTAATAACAGCATGAGATTTATGACATTTTATATACACATCATCCTACCTAGAATTTTGAAACACGGTGAATATAGTCTATCCCTTTTCCCTGGAAAAGTGTCATTTACCTTAATTTCATGTTGATTGATTTTACTCAGATTATGTGTTCTGAGTTTATTTGTTGGGTGCTGTTTATTTTCTAGTCATAAAAGGCAGTAATTGGATGATATCTGTCACTACCACACAATACAAAAATATGTATTTAAAATATTTAAAATGAATATATTTTCAAATATGGAGATGAAAGGTTTCAAAATTTATGTTTAATTAGAAAAAGGGGATATGATCACTTTAGATTGAGCATAGTTTCTACATAATAATGTTTACAATTGCTACTAGTTAATTACTAATTACCAGTATTCTCAATCATAAGTTGACTTGACAATAAATTGATCCTCCCTCTTCACCGATTTTGGTCTGCAAAATCCTCATCTCTGTTTGACCTCTCCATAAGTCAAGTGTATTTTGCAAGTCAGATTCATCAGAAGGGGTAAGTTGTCATTAATGTGTCAGTGGTTGCATTTCGGAAAAGTAAACAAGCCAAGATAGATAGATAGATAGATAGATAGATGGATGGATGGATGGATGGATGGATGGATGGATGGATTCATACATACATACACACACACACACACACATACATACATACATACATACATACATACATACATACATACATACATACATACATACATACATACATACATATCAATGCGAAATACATTATGTTATTGAGTAGAGCATGTCAAATAAATTGGCAACTTAACATGTTGTTCATCGTCTGTCACACGATGCAAAAATGAATTGACAACTTAACATTTTGTTTATTTTCATGATGCAAAATGCATAGAAATCCATAATACTTGACATTTTGAAGACATTATCTGATAAATCCATGAATTCTGCTATAGGTCATGTACCGGTATGACAATATTAGCCCAGAATCATTTGGTTCACAATATATCTGAGCTTAGTTATACATGTCTTACAAATAAACAATGAAAGTTAAGTTTATAATTTTGGGATACACAGTATCCTCGAAAATCAGTGTTTAATGTAATCTGGTACAGAGCACATTAATTTATCATTATTGCCTGGGAGACTAAAAATGTTCGTAGATCAATCATTATCCTTCATCCTTACTGTCACATGTGGGTGCTTATTTGGAGGTGATCTTGGGCTTTAAAATAATTAATTGGTCATACAGACTGTGAAAGCTACAGAAGGATGTAACTGAACAGGTGTTAGTAGTGCAGCAAGATCAGAGTTCACATAAACACCCTTGTTACTTGGCACTGAAAAAGTATCAGATTAATGGTTCAACCAAATGATGTTTGTGTGAGAAAACAAAGGTGCTGCCTTTGCAAGCTGAGTGATTAAAGTTAGATGTGTGCAGGGAGCTGGTTCTACTACTTTTCAATGGACTAGTATTAAATTCCACTGTTCCATCAAAGGATTGTGAACATGAAAACAAAATCGATGCTGTATTTGCACATGCACGGACAGATAACTTGGGAAATATTACTTTTGAATAAACTCTGACTTATCAGAAAGGAAACTATAGATCAAATTAAACCTTTATTGCATCGAACACAGTGTTTATATAGCAAAACAAAAAATATAATACTTCAGGTGATTGGACTTACACAAAAACGGAAGCAGTACTTAAATGTAACCAAAGGAGGTAATAACTTTGATGGACATCACACCTTGTCCTGGTTGAAATTTAATTTACTTGTTTTGTTCAAATTCAAAGCAACTGCAGATACAAATATTGTGAAATGAATAATACATGAAATGGACAAACACTGTATACCATATTTTAGCATATTTTCTGCATAGTAATGTTTATCGTGGCTACTAGACATGACTAAAATTGGTGGTGAAGTACGTAATTTGTTGTTTACAATCTGTTTTTATTATGAGCTTGGCGTATGCACATTGATGAGGTTTTCTTGAATCACATTAACTGCCTTAATACTGTGCCTCACTGGCTATGCTTTTTCCACTCTGAGGGTACCACTTCAGCCATATTTTGCTCTAGATTTGTAAAATGTTTATCTTACAATTTTCTTTCTTTTTCTTCTTCAGTTTCTAAAAAAAGTGAGATCTTTGTATAATAATGAGATATCTTGAATTCAAATGACTGAGCCTGTTCCTCTCTAGATTTCATCTATTGATTATAAATGGGCATGTATCATCAAGATCTTGGATAATTGTGATTATGGCCAAGAGCAGCAGAGGGGGCAAACAGACCAGTTTGTGGAGGTGTCCAATCTTGAAAATAACCCTTACAAAATATTTAGGAAAAAGTGTCTATTTCTAAAAATGAAATAAAAAAAAATGACGCACCCTCCCACTGCCTTTACAAACCAGTCTTGTCGATTGTGCTTAACTGTAGGACACTTACTTTAGGTCGCACCCCTTCTTGTGCTGTCTCTTAGCCAAAGATTGTATCAAGACCTTTACGATATCGCGATCAAGGATCATGCAAACTTATTGTTATAAATCTATATATGTGTAGTTAAATCATTAATTTTATTAATAATGTGTGATTGTATATCAGTTATGGATCTCACACAGCTAGATTCACTCAAGAATGACTAGATACAATTAAAAATATCTTCCTCTCCGTGATTCTGTTAAGCAGCAACTACATGTTCATGAAGAGTCACAGGTAGAATTTGTCGAAGGTGCAGAACAAATATTTAAACCTGTCACAGAGGCTATCAAGAGTCACATTAGACTTCTCGTGGTCGGTGGATCTTTCCGGGTTTTTTCCCTGGTTCTTCCTCCACCATTAATACTGGCCGCCATGTATAGCCTATTGACTGCTGAAAAAAGCGTTAAACCCTACAACAACAACAACAACTCACAAACCGCTCAAGCAACTGGAAAAATAGCGGGAAGAACTAAACAAACAAAACCGATTTTACAAGAACTTCCAGGTGAAATAGCTGCGCTCAATCACAAATACAAACTGAACAGGTAGCTGATATATCTGAACCAAAACAAAAAATGAAATGATTGATATATTTACCAAATGCATAAAAAATCTTAATAACGTGAATGAAGTGATTGCTCCTGCTACGATAAGTTTTGATCGAAGACAGATTTTTAAATCCAATTATGCTAAATAGGCTGTAGGTAGCGAAATCTGGTTTGAAAAAATATTTTGCATGCATACAGTGTTAATTAGGCACGAAATAGTAATCCAAGACATAATGCATTTATCTATGGAATAGACAGATTTCTTGCACCGTTATAACATCAAAAACCACAACCTCGTTATACACAACCACAACCGTCAAAGTCTGGTTTTTAAAGTAAGCTTACTCCTGAAGGTATTGCCGTCATTGATGATCCAAAACAAGTACTAGATGTTGCTGCCTTTGGATATGATAAAATAGAAAAATATATAAAACCCAAATTTATTAAAAGTCAAAAGCCTGAAAATTGGGTTGCCGAGATGTATATTGCTGCTAATAATCTTAAATCTGTCAGACAGAGTGAAGAAGATTTTATTAAATTTAAGAAACAGATAAACGATTATAAACAACGAATACAACGTGAAGAAGAATTTTATGATCTAGACCCTGACCCCAGTTTCACTGAAAATGGTCATGCTGAAAAAATCTATAAAGCAGAAGATTAAACTACAACAACCAGTTTAAAAGAATATCAAAGGAAGTAACAAAAAAAACCAAGAAAACGTTTTAAGAAATAAGATGATCATGATGATGCTATTGGTGATGTTACCAGTAAAGCACTTTCAGCAATCAAATATAGATTAGTATGATTAATTCTCAGAACCCAGTCGGTTCAACCGCAAAATGTTATACTTCCAAGTACCAAAACTATACCTGCAAATGTTAGTAAAATAATCAATCAAGCTGCAAATCAAAAACAAGGAGAGTTGGCTGGAGAAAAATAGAAACATATGACTGTTAATTTGATAGCAGGAAATGGAATTTATCATAGTGGTCTTCGTGTTAGACGATAGCAAGTATAATAAAGATGTTTAAACATATAGCTGATCTCCAGTTCTCAAAGATGAATCAGTACCTGATCATCAATATTATTTTTATGAAGCACGGCAACCAAAATCAGCGTGGGCGAGTTGAACTACAAGTTCAAGATACAAGTAGATATTTCTTACCCACTGAAGCGTTTACTGAAGCAAAAGGTGAAATTCTGAAAGATAATAATACTGAATATAGAGCTAATATTAGTGTTGGTTTTGTTAATAATGGAAATATTCAACAGAAGAAATATTGAATCAGTTCAAAAAGACGTTGACATTGCCATGACAATACTGGGTCTAGCAAGATATTCCAATGATTATTTAAGATCAGCTGGTCCATCAATGAGGTTTGTGAAGGAAACTTCTAACGACCTTGACAACCGATCGCATAATATAAGATGACCAAAAAACTTCGCCCATGACGATGATGTATGGCTGGTGGTTTATGGTGCTAATCCAGATTTCAACTTAGGATTCGCAGCACATCGATCAAAGCTGAATAATCGATACAGACGATCTTCATGTGCAATTCTACTGTCACATATTTTTAGGTTTTGCAGAAATGTTAGAAAAGTTATTTTTGGAACCAAACAAACAGTTGTGCTTGTAAGAACTGATGATAATGCAATCTGGGACCCTATCGGTGATAATACTGACAAAACTTTCGTTGTGGATGCAAACATTAATGTCATCACTTGCTGAAGAGCAACGGTTACTTTCTTTTCTGAACTCAGGTGGCAAATCCATATTATCGTCATTAACGATGACCACAGATAGTGTTCAAAGTACCACTAATGGTTTATTTACATGGCATATAGCATCACAACAAGGTATTTCTACACCAATACATATATTTATTACCTTCCATAATATTGAACGAGTAAATTCACAAACACACAGTATAAAGATATTTGACAAACTTGGTATTACTGAGGTTTCACTGAGAATAAAGGGACATCACGAACCATTCAAAGAAGTGTTGTTAAATTTTGGTCACAATCATATAGCACATGCATGTTATTGTTTGATGCTATTCATGGTACATGATCATATTATTGATTCCAGTCTGCAAATATCACAACTAGATTTTACAACGCTATAGCCGATCTATTATGTTTCACTGGAACATTTGGATTTGTTTAGGCAGTCAGTCATTGATACACTTTTTAGAGCTCGTGTGAATAAAGAAACTATATATCATTACAGAGCAATTGCTGATATACTCAGTGACAAAACAATGTTACTTGAAGGTGTTGGTGGATGAATGTGATTTATTGATGCCCCAGTAGAAAACATGCAACTGGATCGCTCGCGATCAGTAATTAAAACGCTTATGACATTATAATGTCGTATCATCACGTTAGTGTAAGTCTTATCCCGGGTCAAATTAAAAAGTTACAATCAAAATCAGCAAATAAATGCAGAACACGAATATCACTAAAATTAAATTAAAGGTGGTGTGAATAAACTATCACTGACAGAATGTAAACTCAGGCACATAAATGAAGCTAAACAATCAAAAACTGATGCTAAATTTAAGCCTTCTGCAGGTGTCATTAAAGATTTTATTAAAACAGTTGGTATAAGTCCATTCCTTGCAGTTATACCAGCATTAATGGCCACAGCAGCACCAGCTGTTACAAAAGCAGCTGCACTTGGTGCTGTTGGAACTACTGCTGGAATGGCAATAAAGGAAGCGACAGAAAAAGGAATAACAATTTCCAAAAAGGGAACATTTTGAGAATACCATGTACTCCTCATCAATACGGAAGTGGTTTGAGACTACCCGGGACATTTCGTTAAACTCAAAACATTTTCGCCCTATGTCCAATTTTGCTGCTATACAATTTAATATACATTTTTTAGAGGTGTCTTTATTCATGAACAATTACCAAAAACAACCGAACAGTGTTGAAACTGGTGTCATTAATCTCGATGTAAGTTCCCGCCCTGGTACACATTGGGTTGCATACGCTATTGATCCACGTGGAATTGTTTATTTTGATTCGTATGGGTTGGCACCACCAAATGAATTTTTTAAATACGTCAACAAAATACATAATATTACTCCAATTTGGTATTCAACATTACCAACTCAAACAGTAACTGATTCACCAATATGTGGCTGCGAAGTAATTGCTGTACTCGATGCTGTGTCAAAATCTTCCGATGCACCACATAAGGTTATACATGTGTACACAGGTTCTGTTTTAAACAGATATTAACGTATAATGGTTGATATTTACTGAAGCTCTTCTTCAATAAAAAAGATGATACTGATTTGTCAAATTACATGACACAAAATGATCATGCTGATGTTATAAATCTTGCTGGAGTTAAATGGGATGAGTTTGTTATTTTTCAGGATAGATACGATGTTTTAAAGACATTAAGTGGGTCAACATAATTCGTGAAATTTTCAGTACTACCACGGATAACATTCCAGTATTCATTGCCAATGGAAAAATCTGAGATTCAAGTACAGTATATCAGTTGCAAATATCAGAAATGAAAAGTGTTGCTAATCGTTAACAATCTATTGGTGATACAATGACTGACAAACTCACTATGGCTAATAATAGAATACTGGTCTTGGAGAAACAGAACCAGACAATGATGCTGTAACAAAGAAATGCATTGACAGTAGAAACCTCCTAATGATAAATTTGTTAGTTTCATTTAATAATGAAATAACCACATTTAGATCTGATTATACTACTCATGTAAACACATTTTAAGTTTTCGTAGAAACATAAATAGAAATATTAATGAATTTTTGGAAGTACATCAATCGTCAAAACAAAACTCACTGACATCAAAAAGATCACAGACAGTGTAGTTTATACAGTAGCATCTGGATCGGCATTATGGCACCACTTGCTAAATCCATAAAACATCCAGCTGAGGTTACTAGTATATACAGATTCTCAGTACTCGGCATTACAACATTTGTGATATTCACCACAATACCACGGACTTATCCACTAACTGGATGTTCTGGATCTATGTTAGTAATGTTGGAGCAAAATGACAAGGAAACATTTGTTGCGGAACCCAGAGAAATAATTTTAGGTTTGTTTTACTATTGGTGTCTTGAATTAGTTGCTAAACTACCACCTACTTAAAATATAATGAACTCACTAATCAGCGTTTCAATGCAACATTACATATACAGTGTAGTATGTGAGTGGCAGACAAAACAGAAAAATATGATTGACGCATATACAGTAAAAGTAAAAGAATATTCTGACGTGTAGTTGTCATTGACATAATTGTATATTAGGTATCTGATGTCATTGCTGAAACTGGCATATTGCTATCAACCATAACAATGACATCACTAGTAATTATAACAATTTCTGCTTCAGCAGCAACAGAAAATTACTGTTATTCCTAATATCATTGCAAAAAAAGTTACTACATGAACAAATATAAAATTACATGAATATACAATAAAACTGCATATAGTAACACTAGCATAATCTAAATTATCTACGTTAATATTCTCGGGTCTTAGCGGTGGAATAATATCAGATGCTGAGCTTACAGAAATGATTAAAATTTACCCTGAAGGTACAAATGTACCAGCATCTATGTCCAGTTTACAAAATTGGGATTTAGAAAATCAGAATCTACAAAACTGTGATTTAAAAAGTAATATATTATTAATATTGTCAATGTCGAACGAATTGCTAAAGCATGTCGTCGTTAACACAAATCCTTCCAAAGCCAAAACTAACTAATCCTGAATTTAGTGTTAGTTTTCTAATTATAATTTCAGCAAAAGAAAAATCAGCAACACAATGATAAGTATATTATAGTTGGCCAAATATTAGATCAAAATGATTTGGTGGATTACCAGTAAATAATTCTCTCGTATTTGCATGCAACAGTAAACCACATGGAACCTCCATATTCGCGTACCCACAGACTGTCATCAGATCGAACAAATCAATGATGAAATTCGTCGTATTATTAAATCTAATATCGGAAGAGAATCTAAAATAGCTATCACTGTTTCACGAACAAGCGTTATCAGCGTTAATAGAAATAAGCTCGCCAGATTATACCATTGATTTATATCAATTGTCGTTCATATCTGTATTAAGATGGCCAGTAATACTGCCAGAATACCAAGGACCAGCAGAACCAAAACGAGATAAAATTTTCACGAACAAAAATTGTTATAAATACTCTAAAATATGGAAAAGTTATCCCATGGTCGTATAGAACAGGTATATTATTTGGTACTAATGAATATGTTTATTTTTATATACTTGATGGTGAAAGATTTTTTATATCGAGAACACCATTTTATATTTAGGATAATAAGAAAACTGATCGTTGATGAAACACTTATCAAATCATTTTTCCGTGCAATTAAGTCTTAGCATCAACAAATAATCAGCAAACTACGACATGTATTTCCTATTAGTGTACAATTATTACAATGAGGATAAAAGCAACAGATCATTGAAGCTATACAAGATCTAAATCAGGCTGCATTAGCTCTCAAGCCTGTTAATAAAATTATTGTCGGAACAGTGTATGACGCTGGTCATTTTACCATCACTTTTCCCACCCCGTACAACAATCCTTAAGGATTTATTTCTAAACCACTACAATATTACTCAGGAAATTATACATACATTTGTATTTTCCGGATTTAACAGCGAGGAGCTAACAAAATCAGTCAATCTTATTCATGAAAACTTTCCTAAAATTGTCAAGTCATGGAGAAAGATAATCCCACCAGCAGGTTTTCTCAAACATAACAATGATCCATAATGTGGCAGCAGGAATATTTCACTGGGAGTCATAATTATAACATCAACGATAGCAGTCAGTCTTGCATATGAAGTAATTGATGGCAGTTATCAAGCTGATCTTGCAAACTCTAGTCAGGCCCAGCAAGGATATAATTTGTATACATTTACACTTCAAGTACCTTCTGGTTTTATATTATACAAGATCATATCAATCTGGTTTATCTGCGGTGTCATAATAATTTATCATCACGAATACATTTCAAACTTATTATCCAGTCCGGACATTTGCTTGATTTACGGCATGTAGTATTAGGCATAAATTTATACGTAAAAACATAATAAGTGAAATCTTGACAAATAATTGGCAGAAGTGTAAAAAAAATTATAAATATATAGATAATTGCACACTTCTGCCACCAGCGAACATCCGAATAAATAACTGTTCTATCTTTAAAGCTTGTTATTGTTCAGGAAATCTTGACAATTTTCATTCTAAAAACATTTTAAATTATATTTTCGTATTTTTTATATATATTTTTCAGTAAATATGGAAAAGTAAAGGTGGAATAGTAAAAATAGAATGGTAAAGGTACAAGGTAAAAATGGAAATTATGTTCCCTATTTTTTCATAGAAGCCTCAATTAGGAAAAATAATGTTCTACGTCTTTTCCATTTTTACTTGGTTTTCATGAAGCTCCAGTGCTAGACATCACTCTAAACTGCCACACTGTAGACATGGTAGCAATATGACTGAAAAATTGTTAAAGGCTACGTTAAAAATCCAAATCACACTCACGCCTTGCATTTTTATTTTTCATTCTTACCTTGTCCTTTTGCATGGAAATGAATCACCACCGAAAATTGCTAAAATGATACCATCTTGGTTTACCTTGTCTGTATAAGTTTTGGGCAAGATCAAATGCAAATAAAAGGTTTCTTGCCGGTAGCACTGGAATAACTAAAGGTAAGGATCTTACTGTAAAAATACAAAAGCTTAATGAAGATACTAATGCTGCGTGAAGTGAATTTAAGAAAACAAATCAGACTCATATTATGAACTATGTGCTGCAAATAAAAAATCGAAACAAAATTATCAAATATGCTAAACATCAAGAGTTTAAAAAATCCATTGATACTGCAAAACTGAAACTAAAAAACTCAAAGCAAGATTACGTAATCAAATTGTATGATGCAAACAAAATTCTTACTTTGGAAATTCAAAAGCCTAATGAGGATGCCACAAAAAATAAAAATAAGAAACTAAAACAAAATAACCTGAAAATGAACTGTCTATTGCAGAATTTATTGATTTTGTCAAACGGAATTAGTTTCATCTTTCGAAAGGTTATCTAATATAGCTGCATGATTAAGAATAACCTTTCGTTCTTCGTATTTGTCAGATATTGTTTTGAATTATTTTAATCAAGTGAGCAAGAGGAATAATTTTTTCTGGTAATATATAAGATAATGAATTGTTTCTAGTGCTAATTCAAATATTTTATTAATACAATATTCATTATGAAATGTATCTTTACCATGCATTCATGACATCTCTACTGGATTTAATTCTTTAATATGTTCAGGACTAAGTATTTCATATGCTGTTTTTATATTTCTATCTTTATGGGGGGGGTAGTTTTATTTTTTTAAAAATCAGATTTCAACCTGGTAGCTTTATTGATAATGACGTTAATGTTTTCTTGATTCATATATCATATTCAAATGTCTAATTGCTTAAATATGATAAATATACTATAAATGTATTATATTTGTTTGAAAATGCTAGATAAGATCTACCATCGGCAACATATTTTACCAAACATGGGTTAATATCAGAGTATTTAGCAGCTGTGGATATTGAACAAAATTTAATTTCATTAAATTTAGTGACTGCAATAACTGGTCTTTTAACTTTTTTAACTTTATCAATTTTGCCAATTTTACTATTTTTGTCTCTGGTTGACAGCTCCCAGATTAGAAAGAGTATTATTTTGTGGATTTGAATTAATATGATCGATGATCAAGTCCTTTCACAATTAGTCATTAAAACATTCATAAATAAATCTGAAAAAGGAACATCTTTGTTTCAGTCCTGAGAATAAGATAACTAGAATTACTGATAGATACATTATTCTGTCATTTTAATCTGCAATTTCTAATAATTCCATCGTGAGATGCTTCATATTCATTAATAATTGGGTGTTTTACAAATTCCTGCGATAATGGAATATTCAACCACTAGATCACCGTAGCGGTCTTATCTTATTTTGCTGAGTCATTATAAATATAGAAAGTAATAATTGAACATATACTTGCTTAAGGTTTATATGGATACATTTTTATTAGAAATTGATAGGGCTCTTAATTACATATTTGATCTTGATAAAATAACCCCGACTCACGAATGTGATTTTTGGCTGATCTAGTGCATAATAATATAATTTAAATTATTTTTGATGCCAAGGGAAAATTTAGCAGCCATGGTGCTGCTCATACGTCGACAACATTCAAAATGCACAGCACTGAAAATGTTATTGATGCTACAATGATTGACCAATGAGCAGTAAAAATTATCAATCATCTTGACAATCGAAAAGTAAATAAAAATTCCAGGCTAGGAATATTGACTGGTATTAATAGACCATATTAAGAATGAGTGTGTCCTGTAACTGAAGTTATTTTTGCTATATATCCGCTGAACAAAAGACAAAGCATTAATCATATCCCGGTGAAATTCTCGTCACTGACCTTGTCAAGGACAAATCAAGCAAAAATAAATTGTGTTGCAGAATAAGTGAATGAACATTTTAGAAATGCAGTTTGTGTAAATGTTTTAATGGATTGATGGTGTAAATATATAAATTAGTTTTCACAAATAGTTAAGGATACCGGAGCATCAATTAAAGACATCACTGAACTGGGAAAGAAACTGAAACATATAATAAAAATAAAAAATAATAATTGGAGAGATTTTATACGAATCAAAATATAAATCGAAAGGAGCTCTGATAAACATATTGGTCACGATTTGTATGCGTGGACAATATTTCCACGAAATCAAACTGTTAGATTTTATATCGGTGATATATTTAATTTTATTAAAAACATCAGTAAAAGTGATCCTATATATGTGCGGCTGTTTGAAAGTTCTGATGATAGAAATTATGTTCAATTAGTACGACCTAATGGAGATATTTTTTGAACATAATCACTCCATGAGTAAATGAAAAATCTTGTTCTGAAATATAGCCAACATGTTGTTAAACAATTACTGAGTAATTGTTTTACCATTCTGTTAGTTGCTACCAACGCTGCTCAGAAGTAAAATTCATGGAAACCAACAGGTGGGAATTTCTTGAAGATTTCCAGCACAGTTGTATTGAATATGGACATGTTGGTTTGTGGAATATTAAGTACGGTCATAAAGATGTTATTTCAGATATGGTTGCATGTTATCCAAGAAGTTTTCTTGAAGTAGTTAAATGTTCTAAGTATTTTGATCGATTTGGACCTCCAGCACACAAAATGACCAGAGTTGTGATAAAAAGAACCTTAACTGATTTTGACCTGACTGGATTTACTTGTATCGAGTAATTTAATTTTACCAAAAATCTTCATTCAATTTGTTATGTCTGGTTCGGCAAACATTTTTCAGGAAAAAAATGTGGGCACCAATAGTTTTAAAATGGTGTATGCTTGATGTAAAAGTATTGCCTGTCAAGCTAACCATTTTGCAGTCATATAGTTTGCAGAAACAAGTTTGGTTGCCACAACAAAATAGATATTTTGATGATGAAAATTGTGATTTTACTGATTTTTAAAACAAAAGATCTTCGAAAAATAATTGGTAAATTTAGACAAGGAGGATCATATGATCATAAACTATATTATACAAGATTAATTATAGCTGATGCTGGGTTAGATTTTTAATTGCTGATACAAAAAGAGATATATTTATAAATCGAGAAACAATTGTGAGTTATATTGATGGTGATTCACTGCAGTTTACTCATTTAAGATCTTCGATAGCATGCATTTCAATAAATTTATTATAAATCATAAATAGATTTTCTGAATTTGCCATTAAAGTTGCCACAGATTCATTTAATGTCAATACAGATCATAGGGGATTGCTAGAACAATTACATATCAGCGCTTATGCATCATGGAGAAAAAAGGAAGGAAGAAAAGATATTTAGTTATTCTGAATCAGCAGATGTTGAAATCAACAATATTTATTAGAGATAATCAGATATCAAATTTTCATCTGCACCATCAGTATCCTGTGGCCAGACAAAAAACAGTTTATCTTGATTCGCCATGAGGTTCTGGTTAAACAACAATTGAATTATTTCTTCAGAGTTCTTCGAACTCTGTTGATATGGTTTTATTAACGCCGACTAATAGACTTGCCAGAGAAATGAAAATGCGAGAAGTCACATCTCATACTTATGACGGCTTCCTTTGATTGAAGGGAGATATATGGACTCCAGAAAAACTGGGCAAGAAATATATTCCAATGATTATTATCTGGAATGAAATATGTACCGTTTCATTAGAAACATTAAAAATATTTGTTGACTGGATTTCTTTAAAAGATGTGTTGTAATCATGTGTAGCGATCATGGTCAGCCATCATCTCACGTTGGACCATCTCCACATGAATGGCTTAAACATTTTGTTGATTACTACGAGGGGATAACTGATGATCATAAAGCGCTTGATTCAAAATTAGAATAGCTTGAAAAATTAATCAGACTACATCCAAATAAAATTCAGTGTTAGGTAATGCGTATGGTAATTCCAGAAACTTCTGTGTATGATTTTCTGCAAGTATGGAAATTAGATGATTTGATAGTTGCAAGTAGAAAGATAGTTTGTGATAAACTTCAACAACAATTATTTCTGTTACATTAAGTAACGTTTCCAGAATTACGTGTAGCATTGTGTTATTACCCAGCAGATACTCGATAGCAAAATATCGATGTTGAAATTTCAGGCATTGTTTTAGTTCTCTTCAGTGCTTTTGAGACTGAGTTAATAATGGGAAAAACTCCATGGATGCTAGGATATGCTATAACGATTAATTCGTCACAAGGATTAAATATTTCAAATGGATGCTTGGATATGCTGTAATGATTCACTCGTTGCAAGGATTAACTATTTCTGATATTTCTGATACAAATGTATCGATTGTCGATGACCGTATTGAGTGGTCAAATTTAGTGTGTCTTGCAGTGTCTTGAGTCAGAAGAATATCTCAGCTGTGGAGAGTTATCACAGATTTTACTGAAAATCTTGAAGACAACACTGGAGTTGATGATTTAGTAACAAAACATGAACTGGTTTATAAACAATGTGACAACAAAAATAAGCTCGACTTTGATATTGATGCTGAATTTATCATGACACTAAAACAATGACAGAAAAATTATTGTGCAAGCTGCAACACAGTAATGTTGTGGCAATATTCGAATATTAATCCAAGACAGTTTGCCGTAGATATAATTAATAGTAGTCTTGGTGCGAAAATGTGATGCTCACCTGTCTGGAATGTAATCAACATTGAGGCCCTAGTTCACAAAAGTAAATCCGGTGGTAATTGAGTATTTAGAGGAATTGCTTGTAACTGTTCCCATTCATGAGATTTCTTGTCTTTCTGAATTATTTCCTTTGCATATTGATATCCAAAAAATCGCTCAGCAAGTGTTTGATTAAATTGTTCAAGAATTGCTGTTCGCAAAGTATTGTGGTATGTCCTCACCTGATTTTGATATATATTTTTTCATCAGAGATGATACTGCACCAAGAAATTCTTTGCCATGATCAACCTGTAGTAGTTGTGGCCATTGTAGACCACCACATTTATAAAATTCGTTCAAACACAGATGCAACTTCGGCTGTTGTTTTAGTTGATAATGGTTCTGCTTCTTTATATTAATTTGTAATGTCAAGGACAGTCAGTATGTATTTGTATGTGCATGATTGACGTCTACCTGTTCTAATGGTATTATTGTAAAAATAAAATATCTGCTTGGTAATGTGATTAGGAGTGCTGACATCATATTGTGCATACTGAATTAGTTTAGGTGGTGGTAGATAAAATTTGCCAAATTGCCTGTCAAGCTAACCATTTTGCAGCAACAGAACATGTAGCATTTGCTGCATCAGTGAGTTTACTAATTGCTGCTCTACATTTCCAATATCATCTTGGGCAATAATAAATCAAATCCATTATTTTAATAATCATTTGAATAATTTCTGGCTCCTAATAATAGTTTCCCTTTCATCGCAGGTTTTACTAGGATGCTAACAAGTTTTTCTCAGAAAGATTTATTTTTAATGGAATTTAATTAGTGAATCAACTTCACATTTGCAATATGTCATTGTTCTAGATTTGGATTTTTATCTGCTACATCATGAACATGACAGGCTTGATCAATCATATTTATTGGATATTCTCCAGCTCTTTGTTGATCTTGCTCATCATCTTGAATATCATGTCGAGTGCTAGGACTGCAGTAAGCATATCCAGGAAGATGTTTTTCTCCTGGGTATTTAACCCATGGAGTTCCTGGTAATTTTAACAATGAAGTAGCAAGATCTCTACCAGACACTCTATGTCCTGACACAAATCTGTATTTTTGTGCCAAATTTTACACATTTACCTGTAATGGCAAAATTTTTAAATAAAAAAAAATTGTTATTATAATTGTTATTAATTCATTTGCAGGTGTAACTGTCTTGCATCAAACACATTATAAATCCATATTATTTATTGTATTTCAACAAAATGGATATCATTGGTTTATCAACCACCAAATTCTATCAGAATGATAATAATAGGTCCATTTTTATCTGGTAAGACGCAATTATTGCTTAATCTGATAATGAGATGGATTAAGTGGGATAAGTTGTATTTAGTAACACCATCTGTAGATGATAAATGATGCTATGAAGTACTTAAAGATTTTAATGAAACTGAAAAATAGTTGGATGAGGACAAAAATGATATTGTTGATTTTATTATTGATATTGATGAAATTCTATTTATTGATGATCTTGATGGATTTAATAATAATTTAGTAGTGTATGATAATATAATGCTGGACAAACAATCAAATCCAGCTAGAATATTTTCTCGGGGCAGACACAACAAATACAGATATAATTTAGATTACTCAGCGATATACACAAATATCTAAAGTAATCAGAGATAACTGTAATATTTTAGTTGTGTTTAATGGAATTGATGTATATAGATTGCGAAATATTCATCAAACTTGGTGTAGTGGTGACATGGACATGATTAAGTTTATAATTTTTTCTCAAAAGCATAATCTACCTCACATGGATTATAACAATAAATTTGCATGATCCTTGATCACGATATTATATAGGTCTTGATAAAATCGGATGTGATTTATGTTAGTGATACACACCAATACCTAAAGTGGTCAGAGACAATTGAAATATTTTAGTTGTATTTAGTGGAGTTGATACGCATACGGTCCAAAATATTCATCAGACTTGGTGTAGTGGTGACATGGATGTAATTAAATTTAAAGACTTCTTTTCAAGACAATAAATTTACATGATCCTCGATCATGGTATCATGTAGGTCTTGATAAAATCTTTGGCTGGGAGACAGCAGTAGATGAGGCACGACCTCAAGTAAGTGTCCAACGAGTACGCACAATCGACAAGGTATGGTTCTATGGGCAGTTGGCGGGGGGCATACAAAATATTTATATTTCATTTTCAGACACTAGCACTTTTTCCTCTATCTTTTTGTAAGATGTATTTTCAAGATTCGACAACTCCTCAAATTGGTATGTTTACCCCCTCTGCTGCTCCAAGAGACTACGCATATTGACCATTCCTGTATCTCTAAATCAACATGATACGTTCAGACAATAGTATTACATACGTTGTGCTATTACATAAGCCTGCATGATGAAAATTCAACTGTTCATGTATGTAATCCAATGATTGATATCAGTCCCACTTGGCTCCATTGTTTATGGTTTTTGATGATCCAGCAGACTAGTTGCATAGACAAACAATTATATATTTTAATATAAGTGTATGGCAAATGTAGCTAGAACTACAAACTGACAGTAACAAGTAATGAACATAATATTATATGCAGGACTCTAAATCACATTTTTATGCCACTAGCATTTAGTTGCTAATTAGAATCCAATTTAATAATAAAATGATATTTTAAGATTTGAATCAGATGACACATATATGAGAAGTTAACTTATTAGACCAAATTGTTAAATATCACCTTAATTTCTACAATTACACCAATTGTCAAAATTATAAACCTAAGACAGCAGGACATTACTTTCTGTTCAATATTTCTCATGAATTTTTAGCATGATTCTTAACAGTAAACAATGTTGTAAAACAAAGTACATTTTTAAACAATCTGTGATATCTTTTGTTGAATGCTACTTACATATATAAATGTAAGCAATTGAGTGAAAAAATATTGAGGAAGAGTATGACCCTATTATATAGCAAGGAATTATTTCTTGATAGAAAACAAGGCAAATACTCCCCATTTAACATTAATTTCAGCAAACCATTTTTCTCCTTTGCTGTTCTCTGGCGAATCCAGCCCTGCTAAAATATGAAAATGTATCGTTATACATATATGTGTGCATATGTGTATAAGAGTGCCATAGGTTAGGTTTTTGATATGACACTTTCACTGATCTGTTAGTTATGACAGTATTTAAGTGTCCGAGTAATTTCAACACATTACTAGTTTCTTCCTTAGCTTGTGTTTTTTGTGTCATTTCTGCAGAATGTCAATTTAAATTATCTATATGCAGCTTCAGAGCATGAAAGTCTACCAAGACTACTGTTTTGTTGATAATATACACTATTTCTGATATGCATCATCTATAATATGTTGTCAGTGGAACTCTGGGCTTCCTTTCTTAGGTAATTAGCCCTATACTGATTGGCAATTTACATTATTAGCTAGTTAGTCACGTACTAATTTGCTAATATATGCTTTGTTTGCTCATCTCAATTCAAGACAAATGTTTACTACACGTCTCCCTCGATAGCTTGCACATGACGGGGTCTACAAAAATAAACTGCACTATAAGCGAGGCGTGAGTTACTGAGGAACCTACAAATTTTTTAAAAAAATTGCTTTGACATCGACAAAACCCGGGGGTGGGGGTGGAGCGGCATTATGTAACTGGGCTGTTAATTCACTGAATCCTCATTTTACAATCACGTCGATACAAAATTTAATAACGCACTTGTTCTAATGAAGTTATTTGTTATTCTGTTTAAATAACATTTATTTTCAAAATGTCAAACATATGAAAGATCGTTCCAACAGGTTTCAACAAGCATCACGTGTACGCGAACAAATCTGTATATTGCGTCACTGCTTTTGGTTTTCTTTATGAGTCTGGTTCCCATACTAGTGTTAATATTATGCTACAAAATTGGGACTCCATAAGGCAGAGAACTAGACTAAATGTTACTACACAACCAAACATGAATCCTTTTTTTCAAAAACATGCGACATTTATTTCGTGAGACAATCGTCTAAGTTGAAACTCAGTTTATGTATTGCAAAGTTAATACAATATTGAAGTCATGATTTCATTGGAATTAATAATGAAAGTTTTTATCATCCTTGAGGATATCTTTAAGTGCCATTTCAAAAAATTATCTTAAACTCGCTTGCCCACAATGGTCCGTGTCTGTGAAAGCAAGCTCTTTATTTTGCAAAGTATTCATTTCACTTGGCTGCCTTGTTATCTTTGATCACAGTTATGAAAGAATCGGTTAACTTAAGGTAGTTTATGTTACATACTCAATAACCTTTATACATGTTTGATTGATCAAATGAAATGTGTTCACCCGAAATATGATAGGGGCCTCTAGATTTAAAATTTGTAGGACATTCTTTACTTTTAACTTTTCTTTTATTCCACTTCCTTTATTTGATTCAAAAGACATAATTAATATGATAATACAAAGGAGGTCAGATTTTAATTCAGTGCAACAATATAATAAATACTTCCGGAAGTCAGTTATCAAAACACGGTTGGCACTTAATTAGGCTGTCAGAGAAAAATGCTCGTGAATATAGTTGTTACAGTAGATTGACACATATTACGTCTAATTACAAGAGGACACGTTGCATTTATGACGATTACACTTAAAAGGAACTAAAAGATAGAACTACAAATTTCACTTGATAAAAAATTATTTAATTTGTATTTATATATTAAAGTACTGCGTCCACTCGGAGTAAGTGACATTTTCATTGATCGAAATTTCCTTACATATCGTTAATTGCGGTGTACTAGGAATGTCGTTTTGAACGAAAATGTAAAACAATTTATGACCTATTTTTACATTTGATATTTCATAGTATTGATTGAAATTTCCAGGTCCTATAAACTGTTTTCGACGATAAAATGAAAGATACATCAAAGTTTCCGTTACCGATTTCGATTGTAATTTTCTTCAAGTTCAAAAATTAGGGACCAATTTTTTTGGGGGTATTTTCTGGTTTTAAAAATGGATCCATGCCCGACCTTTCATTATAAACAGGTTTGCTAGTTATCAGAGCGAGAGTTATCGAGGGAGTGGTGTATACACATAAAATGCATGTTCACAGCAATTATCCTGTCAGCATTGAATGAAAGGAAAGACAGAATAAATCAAGAAATGCAACACATGGTTCGTTGTTGGTGATACTGACTCATTGGGGAGTATTTCCCAAATTTAGGCAATCCATGAGGCGTAAGTCCTCTCACATGTTCATTCTTGATCCGTTAGATCCAACTCTTAATATTGCCATACCGTTACCAGCCATCCAACAGTCACCAGTCATCCCGACATCACCAACTGTCCAGCTCACATGCGTAGTCCAACAGTCCCAGCATTGTGACATATTGGTTGAAATGGTCCAGCTGAATAGTTCATATGGGGATCTTAGTGATAGATTTGTCCATCTAGTCATTACATTGGCATTTTATACTTACTATACAGGTGATTTCAATGAAAAATCTGCCCATTCAGCCAGGCCTTTGGTGCGACCAGTACTGGTGATTGCCAGACCATTTTAAATACCACCAGTGTCTGGGCTGACCACATACCATTTTCATCCAATCCATTAGCTCGAATGCATATTAAAACTGCACTGTTGCCAACCGTCCAGCCATTCTAACATGGCAACCCTTTTGTTGAATTGGTCCAGCCAACTATGATTATTGTGATCTTAGCGACAGATCCGTCTGTCCAACTGTACCCTCGGTGACATGCCTTATGTATGATTAATACATTAACCCCTGCAGGTTTTTGTCATTTTCGTCTGGAAACGAGGAGGAAGAACTGAGGCAGAAACTAGATGGGCAAAGCCAAGAAGTATATCAAAAAACAGAATCAATGAAAAATGATATACTTCAGAAGCAAAATGAACAATCGAACAATTTACGAAAGAGTAAAGAAGAGAAAAAAGAACAAGTTAACAAAAACTGGAGAACAGCATATAATCCATCAACAACCGACAAAACAGCAGAAGAAAAGCGGCAAATCGTCACAGCAACAGAATAAGCAGCAGCAAAAGAGCTGCAAATCATTACAACAACAGAGTAATGAACAGCAAGAAAGAAAGCATTCAAAACCCAAAGAAAATACAGCAAGGAACCGTAATACACACATTGCACCTCCCAAAACCTCAGTAAACCAAAGAGTCAACATAAATAGGAATTTTGTAAATTCAAACAAGAATCAACAGGATGAACAACAGCGAAAAAAACTTGACACCCCAGGGCACAACAAAGAAGACATACGCAGAAGCCGTAAAACGGGGGGAATCAGAAACAGTGACGATTAGAAAGATACTGACAAACCTGGTAAAGATTTTACAAGGGCTAATAGAGACGACATCACAAGATAAAAGAATAAGAGGTTCCACAGATTCAAAAGTAGATGAGAGTGGAAAAAAGAAACAAAGCGTAGAAAACAAATTAAGATTTTTTTGATAAAGCATACAACAATTCAGAGAGTAAATCGATTTCTCTTCATTCTAAAAAAATGGGTTATTTTAACCCAATTAAATCATCTTTTACACCACCTGGTGGACGTGAAATCATATTTAGATTTTTATACTGACGCGACCACAAAAGAGATATTTACTTATAATCATAAAAAACTATATCATAGTCATATTTCTAAGGACGAAATTAGTTCTTTATATAATCTAATGAATGAAGAAAGTATAGTTATTAAAAAGGCTGATAAATCAAACACTGCTATTATTATGAATCAAGAAGATAATGTTAAAGAAGTTGAACGTCAATTAAATGATAAAAAAATGCTATAAACATATTAACAAAAACCCGTCAATAGAAATTAAATCCAAAGTTTCAACATGCATTAAAGATAATGCTATAAATAATAATTCTGTATATGAGGAATTTGATACTTTCCCTCTTAACATACGTACACCTCAATTCTACATATTACCCAAAACTCATAAAAATCCTGACCATAATTTACCTTTAAATTATCCAGGACGACCCATTATATCAGGTTATAATTCATATGCTGAAAACCTATCCAAATTTGTTGATAGTGTTTCACAACCTTTATTGAAATCACTTCGTTTCTTACATTAAAGATACTACTGATTTCGTTAAAAAGTTGAAGTCTATTCCACAGCTATCTGATAACTCAGTCATTGTATCATTAGATGTAACATCACTATATACCAATATACAAGCATTCCGCATGCAGATGGTATTGAAGCATGTAAATATGTTATTGATAACAATCCTAATAATAGCACACTATCTAGTGAAGATATTTGTAAAATAATAAAACTTATCTTGGATAACAATTATTTTCAATTTAATAAAATGAATTACATACAAATAATGGGTACAGCAATGGGTAGTCCTATGGTTCCTTCATATGCTTCCCTTTTCATGGGTGAATTAGTAAAAGATTTTCTTCAAAATGAAAAGTTTAATCCATCTGTTTGTTTCAGATTTTTAGATGACATATTTATGATCTGGAACCATTCAAATGAAGAACTGACAAAATTTATTGATCGCCTAAATCATTTTCACCTGACGATTAAATTTACTTATACTGCATCTAGTACGCATGTTTCATTTTTAGATGTAAATTGTAATAAAAAATATTGATAACACTATATCGACAAATATTCATACCAAGGAAACTAATATCCATTAATATGTGGAATATTCTTCATGTCATCCCATGTCATGTGCAAAAGGTATACCATATAGCCAGGCCAAAAGATACTGACGCATTATTTCAGATGATTGTCAATTACAAAATTCTTTGAATAAATTACGAACTTATTTCCAAAATAGAAATTATCCTACATATATCATTGATTCTGCGCTCTACAGAGCCTGTAATCTTGCTCAACATGAGGCTTTAAAAACAACAGAATATAAAATAGAGATGTAATTCCTTTCACAATACAATATAATCCTTCATTACCTAATATAAGTCGTATAATTAATAAATATTATAGTCTCCTGAATTTATCCAATAAAGCCAGCGTAAAATCACTTTACAAAATTAAACCAATTCTCGCTTATAGAAGTCCCAAGAATTTGCAAGATTGTTTAATTAGAACTAAACAGACAGAAAATAAAACAATACACTTCTCGTCTTCTAACACTTGTGCTCTCAATGTGCAAACATAAGATAAAGTACATCTTTCAGTAGTGCCAGTACAAAAGAGGTATTTTCTCTATGTGATAACACTCACTGCATATCACCTGATAGGAGAAGAAAAACTCCGACTCCAAACCACTGCTGCCTTGTGGCTATACCCACTCATGGGAAAGGCTAAGGGAGTAAACCCCGACAGAAAATCCGGAGATGGAGTCCCTAAGGCGGTATGACATTGACTTCAACGTCATTCCAGCAACTCCTGCAACGCTGTTGGTGCCAAGCTGTCTCGGCATTTGTCGTTCCCTTCTGCACACCAGCTGGGGGTATCTGCTGCATAGGCAACAGCTGATTCTCCATACCACCCTGCCCAGGCTTCATAGCTCCACTGGAAAGGACACTCCAGCGTCGTCGTACGGAGTCGGCACAACACGAGAAGTAGCAGTTTACCGGTTCTAAGTCAAAGCTCGATTGGCGTAGAGCTTGGCGCCAGGGGTTACTTCTGACGGTGGGAGAGATCACCAGGTCTCACTGGACAGCTACCGCCCGCCTCAAGTTGGGCAGCCCCCAGTCAGTAAGGTGCTGTCCGCCATGGCCTGCCTGCTTCACTGGGTGCGTGAAGCTTAGAGAACCATCTCGACAAGTGGGCCACAAAACTCCCCACCAGGAAAGACTAAAAGAAGAAATAAGAAGACTCCAACTCTTCGTTTTGCAACCTGGAACATCAGGACCATATGTCCTGGATTGACCGCTGACCTACAGCAGATCGACGATGCACGGAAGACTGCCGTCATTGACAGAGAACTCTCGCGTCTGAACATCGACATTGCCTGCCTCCAGGAGACCGGACTGGCTGACAGCGGCACAATCAGGGAAGCCAATTACACATTATTTTGGCAGGGGAAGCCCTTGGATGAACCTAGGCAGCATGGTGTAGGCTTTGCCGTCACGAACACGCTAATCGACTTCATTGAACCTCCATCATCAGGTACTGAGAGAATCCTTGCCCTCCGGCTGTCAACATCCTTAGGCCCGGTAAACAGCTTCAGCGTGTATGCCCCAACCCTCTGCTCCTCCTACGAGGAGAAAGACAAGTTTTACGAGGCTCTGGATCAGACAATATCCAGTATCCCCAACAATGAAAGCCTTTACTTACTAGGAGACTTCAATGCTAGAGTGGGAGCTGACCATGAGGCCTGGTCCACCTGTCTCGGCTTTTACGGAATGGGCAAGATCAACGAGAATGGTCAGCGACTGCTGGAGATGTGCTGCTCCCACAGCCTATGTGTGACCAACACTTTCTTCAAATGCAAGGAGATCCACCAGGTGTCGTGGAGACACCCACGTTCAGGCCACTGGCACCAGCTAGACCTCATCATCACCAGGCGTGCAGAACCGGCCAGTGTCCCCCTCACCCGCAGATACCACAGTGCCGATTGTGACACGAACCATTCCCTCGTGGCTAGCAAGGTGCGAATGTTACCCAAGAAGCTGCACCACACAAAGAAGAAGGGTCACCCACGCATCAACACCTGCTGTGCAAGCAACCCAGAGAAAACACAGAAATTCATCAGCAAACTGAAGGAAGCCCTCACTAAAGTGACACCTGATGACACCATTCACTCAAAGTGGTCCCATATCCGTGACTCTGTGTACATTTCAGCCATCACAGCTTACGGGAAGAGGGAGCGAAAGAATGTCGACTGGTATGAGGCAAACTGGGAGGAGATGGAGCCCGTGACTGAGGCAAATAGGAAAGCCCTCCTGGCATACAAGGCTACACCTAGCCCCAGAACACTACAAGCTCTCAGGATTGCAAGGAACAACGCCCAGAAGACCGCCCGCCGATGTTCCAACACCTAATGGCTGAACAATTGCAACAGTATAGAGACAGCTGCTGACACCAGGGATGCAAGAGGAATGTATAAGGGTATCAAACAGGCGACAGGCCCCCCAACTACAAGACCGCTCACCTCAAGTCCAAGACGGGCGAAGTCATCACAGACCAGGGGAAACAACTGCAGCTATGGTTTCAGCACTATCTCGAGCTATATGCAACCCAAAACAATGTCACCGGAACTGCCCTGGACGCCATTCCAGACCTGCCTCTCATGGAGGAGCTAGACACACAACCCACCCTGGAAGAGCTCGGAAAAGCCATCGATTGCCTTACCTATGGAAAGGCTCCTGGAAGCGACGGCATTCCGCCTGAAGTCCTCAAGAGCGGAAAACCAGTACTGCACCAGCCCCTACACACACTCCTCTGTCTTTGCTGGGAACAGGGATACATCCCACAGGATATGCGTGACGCCAACATCGTCAAAAAACAATGGAGACCGTAGCGACTGCAACAACTATCGGGGCATCTCCCTCCTCAGCATCGTCGGAAAGGCTTTCGCCCATGTTGCCTTGGCGCGCATACAGATCCTAGCCTCCTGCGTCTACCCAGAGTCCCAGTGTCGATTTCGAGCCGGCAGGTCAACTGTAGATATGATCTTCTCACTACGTCAGCTGCAGGAGAAGTGTCGCGAGCAGCAGATTCCCCTCTACATTGCCTTCATAGACCTGACGAATGCGTTTGACATGGTTAGTCCAAGTGGACTCTTCAGACTCCTGCAGAAGATCGGCTGCCCCCCACGTCTGCTTGCTGTCATTATGTCGTTCCACGAGAACATGCACAGCACAGTGTGCTTCAATGGCGCGACATCTGAAGCATTCACAGTCATCACGGAGTCAAACAAGGCTGTGTCCTTGCGCCGACGCTCTTTGCCATCTTCTTCTCCATGCTTCTCCAGTACGCATTCAAGGACTGCAGCGAGGGAGTGTACATCCATACCAAGGCTGACGGCAAGCTGTTCTACATCGCCCGTCTCCGTGCTAAGACTAAAGTCACAGAGGTACTCATCCGTGAATTGCTCTTTGACGACGATGCAGTCTTGATATCACACTCGAAAGATGGACTGCAGCAGCTGGTATGCCGCCTCTCCCATGCATGTAAGGAATTTGGACTGACCATCAATTTGAAGAAAACGAATGTCATGGCACAGGACACAGACTCCCCTCCCTCTGTCTCCATCGATGGGTACAATTTGAAAGTTGTCGAGAACTTCACATACCTCGGGTCTGACATCTCCAGCATACTCTCCATTGATTCTGAGGTGAGCGGCAGAATTGCCAAGGCAGCAGCAGTGATGGCCAGACTTAACCAGAGGGTCTGGAATAATCCCAACCTCACAGAGAAGACCAAACTGCGTGTCTACCAAGCCTGCGTGCTCAGCTCACTTCTCTACAGCAGCGAAACATGGACCACCTATGCAAGACACGAGAGGAAACTCAACAGCTTCCACCTCAGATGTCTTCGGCGCATTCTGCACATCCAGTGGCAGGACAAAGTACCCAACACAGAGGTTCTAGAACGCGCCAACATGAACAGCATGTTCTCCATACTCAGCGAGAGGCGCCTTCGCTGGCTTGGCCATGTAAAAAAAAATGGACCCAGGTGGCATTCCCAAGGACCTGTTATATGGGGAGTTAGCAGAAGGTGCACGACCAACTGGACGACCACATCTGCGCTACAAAAATGTTTGCAAGAAGGATATGAAGACGGCAAACATCAATGTCAACGACTGGGAGAGCTGTGCAAACAACCGTTCCAGCTGGTATCTAGCTGTCAGGCAGGGAGTTCAAAACGCAGAGGAAGAGAGAAGAATAAAACAAGCTGAAAAGAGAGCTAGAAAGAAGGGTAAGCAAAAGTGTACTTTGAAGCTACGCCATCGTCGCCCGTAGACGGACGGATGCCAGGGCAAGGAAGGAATATCAACTGATGTGAGAATCATCGCTTTCATTTAAAAAATTATAGAGATCCTCGGTTTCCCTCTAATATGCCAGCACACTTTAACACCAATAATCACTCTCTACTTGATTTTTCTTTCATGCCAATAGATATTGTGCATGGTGACATGAATAGACTCATAAAAGAAACTTATTGGATTCATAAGTTAGATATTCTATATCCTAATGGACTAAGCGCTAATGCACTATATAAAATTGTATAATTTAAATTGATATATTGTATATCCTTTATAACAATATAATTATATGAATGACTGTTTGTCTCTATTCTATTTTATTATTTTACCAATGTATGATGGAGATTTCAATGAGAAATCTGTCTGTCCAGCAAGGCATATGGAGTGGTCTGGTACTGAGGATAGCGGAACTGTCTTCTATACAGCCAGCTTCCAGGCCAATCATTCATGGTGCAAACCAGATAGCAGTGCTGGACTTCGTACATTTACTGCTTGTCCAGGAAGAGCTAAAGAAATTTTACTGATGGTGGACTTGAGTCTTCATACCACCTGGCATGTCTTCTCTAGCACTGCAAGTAGGCCAAGTTAGGCCTCACTGCACATTGTGTGCAATATAACTTCTTCAGATACAGCACTGAATGGACTGCTGCTCTAAAGAATCTTTAGATATTGTTGAGGAAGAAGAAATGGACTTGCAGTGACAGATGCTTTCAGAACCAGTCTCCTGGCACTTGATAAGAATGTAGTGCAGTTAATATGTACACTTTTTTTTTGTTTTCTTGGGGGTGGGGTTTAGGACATACAAATTGGCTCCATGCCTGTCAGAGCTGGTTAGGGATGATGCTATTGTTGTTGTTGTAGGGTTTAATGCCATTTATTTTCAGCACACGATAGGCTATACATGGCAGCCAGTATTAATGGTGGAGAAAGAACCCAGGAAAACCCCGAAAAGAACCACTGACCTGCGAGAAGCTACTGGCACGCTTTCTCAGATACCCACATCAGCTGAATCCAAGACTCGAGCTCACGCAGACAGAGGTGATATGGCAGTGATCTGTAACATAGAGCGCTTTAGACCACTCGGCCACATAGGGCTCCGACGGATGATGTTGCAGATACCCAGCAACAGCCATGCATTGGAGGCAACAGCCAGGATTTCTAGGGTCATTGACCAGTGCTGCTCACCATATGCTTTGATGAGCTCTGCCAGTCTACTTTCGATAGGATGTGTCGCATGTGTGTGATCCATGTTGCTCCTACCTTATCATTTCCATTTCCAGACGACCCTGTTCAGATCACTGTTGTTTTGGAGGAAGAATAGAGCACGTTAAGAGGCAGGCAGCTCAGGAACTGTCTCTCCCTCTCACCACTTTACCCACACAGGCATCTGGAACCACTCAGTTCCCATCATTATGAAGTGCTTGTTAAGTGGCCTCAAGATAGAGGATCTCCTTAGTCTCATCTGCACCAACGTCGATCCCTAGGATTCAATGGTACAGTAGCAGTATGAAACCATTTTTGAGGTCACAGGACCTCCGAAGGGGCTGATGCAGGTCATTTGGAGGTGCTTCAGGTTTCATTCATCAGCAATCTCCTCTCCCCTCCTCATGAATACATCAGATCGGGAGATGGATGCCTTTCTACAACAGGCAGTATGGTCAGTCATCAAAACATAAGAAAGAGTGTTGGACCTTGTGCAACAGCTACAATTCTCCAGCGTTTTACTCATGGTTATTTCGTTTTCAGAATGCAAATAACAAATTGAAGGCCACCATGGACTGGAGTCACATTTCCCAATTTAAGAGGGAGACACTCAGCTCTTACCCTGACAGTCTTGCGATACAAACCTTTCAAACCTTTGATTGTGGAGAGAATTTCAAGATCAAGAAGGCCCTTCACTCTGAAGGCTTTTGAGAGGAAGTGGCATGTGTTTAAGGACATTGTCCCTTTGTGTGCCTTAGTCCCAAAATTAGCCAACATTTTTCTATGAGGAGAAACAGTTTTGCCCTCAATTACTATCAAAGGTTTTCAAATTCTAGCATCATGGCAGATGTGACATTGGGCATGATAAAGACCTTTCCGATCTTTTAGCCAATTTATGTTTCCAGCGACCAAAGTCAGTAACATTGTTTCCAAAATGGATCTTGTCCTGGGTTTTAACATGGCTCAACTCAAGCTTGTTCAAGCCCCTAGCCCACACTTTGCTAAAGTTTCTATCACACATGACATGTTTCCTGATAGCTTTAGCTTCTGCATGCAGAGTCAGTGAGCTACATGCCGTTTCATTTTACCCAAACTTTCTTCAGTTCAGATCAGATGGTTCGGTAGCCCTAACACAACCAAGCTTTTTAGTCAAAAACCGGTTACTGTCCGTCGGTAACCAGCGATTTGGCATCTGTCCCATCTCTTCCAATGACAAGTTGAGAGAACATTACTTAAACACCTTCCCAACCATCCTGCCATGCAGGCATCCTCGTTACTATCTTGTTCAGCATAAAAACTGGTGACACCTGGTGGTACAAACAGGGAGGTAATGGGCAAAAGTTAATGCCCTTTATATATATATATATATATATATATATATATATATATATATATATATATATATATATATATATATATATATATATATATATATATATATATATATATATATATATATATATATATATATATATAAAGGCAAATTTTCATCTTTTAGTAAGGCTGGATTAGCAAGGTAGCAGGCTAATTTTCCTAATGTAATTGGGTAAGTATTCTTGGAGAAACATAACTTACTTAAAAATTTGCTTTCCATTACAAAACCAAATAATAAACCTTTTTTTAGAAAAAAATTTCAATATTTAGGGCCACTAATTTGGAACAGAATTCAAGAGGAAATTAGAGAAAGTGCAAATAAAAATGTATTTAAATATAATGTGATCCCTTAGTTGAAAAGTGTAACATCGTCTGATTTGACAAATATATTCAACTTACTGTATAAATACTCAAGCCTATTACATTGTCATCTCTCAGTTTTGTACCATACATGCAGAATGTAACTAGATGGAACATGTTCTTATATAATTTTCTGTTTATTATATACACATAAGACTTTAGCTACTATTAATAGTTGGGGTTTTGTTTAGGTGTATAGTTGTGCATTGATGTTTTGTTTCTAGGGTGGAGTGGGGAAGGGACTGTAGAAAGACTTAAGTTGTATGTGCCTTTCTTTATCTTGTTTGCAACTTTGTATTTTATTTGTTAATATGCATTAAATTGAAGGTCACTAAGGGGATTAGCTACATGCAATTAACTTTTGTACCCTCTATAACTAGTCAATATTATTATTAGTAGTATTATTAGTAATATTATATTATCCACTGTTGTTAAAGGTTGAAACACATTTCAACTTCAGCTAGCATTATAATAACCAGGATTTAACTTTTGGTAAATATCAGATAGGTGAGTAATCTTAGACTCAAATAGACTTCTTGTTTGTTCACAAGATCACCTTTTGTTTATTTTTTAATCCAAATGTTCAAATATACAGCCAATAAGTCAACAAAAAGATTGTAGTTCAAACAATGTTAGAGTTGGCTTTTGTTTAAAAAAAACATGGGAGATTCAAAGACCTTTTAATATCAAATACCAGGCAAATAAAGATTTTAAATAGTAACTTACATTCTTGCTAGTGATAATGTCAAGCATTATATGACTGTCTTCATATTGAAAAGAAACCAGAATATTTAAGACTTTTATCTAACTGCATGATTGTTTAATGTTAATAATTAAATAATTTCAATTTTCTCATTTTCTTGGAGAATAACATATAATTAGAAATTATTTATCTTGTATGATTGTCAAAGATCTTGTTTCATGACAGGTTCACCCTTCCAATTCAGGGTTTATACAGAAAATGAAGTCTCCAGGGAAACCAATGGTTCTTTGTTACAAATGTGTTCCACATATCCAAAAAGTAAGTATAATGGTCACAAAGTTGTACTTCAAACATATTACTCTCTCGGCATTTGCAATAATTGGCAACCAGAAATGTCAAGATAGGTGTCATTTTCTGTCATTTTGATTGAAATCTGTATGAATAAGACACAAAAAGACATTTATTTGATTAGGATGCCTTTCAGCAATACATATAAATTTTTCTAAAATTGCTGCATTTGACAAATATACTAAATGTGCCCAAACAAATCTTTGCTAACTGGAAATGTCAAACATCGGACATAAGGTCAGGTGTCCATAACTGTGTCAGGCAAATGTTTAGGTCAAATATTTGGTCTTAAAATTTACTATTATAAGCCACAAAATAAAAGACATATGATGTATAAAAGCTTATATTCTGGACTTGTCAAAACAAAGATTAAACTATTATATCTAGATCAGTACTTAAAGATATTACATTTGTTTTTAATGTTTTAAACTCTTTTATGGCCACAAAAGATAATTAAATAGTTTCCTAAGGATATGTAATTGAGATATTACATCAGTCCCTCACACCAAAGCTTGTTAGCTGTATCGTGCGGTAGTATGTAAACACATAATTGACCATTGTAGAAAATACGAGACCCTAAGTATTTCATTCTTTTGTCATTACAAAACTTGTTTGAGGACATGACCTATCACAATTTTATTATTGGACTTGATTGGAGATACACATGAATTAAATGTCATATACTTTTGAGGTAGTAAGTCTGCATATTCTTAATTACCATATACAGATATACTCAATAATAAGATGACTTGACACTAATTTGACCCTCCCCTTCACCTTTGTAGGTCTGCAAAAACCTCACCTCTATTTGACCGTCCTTTAAGTCAGGGTGTATTTTGCAAGTCAGATTTATTGGAAGTGAGGAGTTGTCATCAGTGAGTCAGTGTTTGAATTTTGGAAAAATAAACAAGCCAAACTGGATAGATAGATTCATAGACAGGACAAATAAACACAAAACCCACGCACAACACATTATATTACTGAGTAGAATAAAATGCATAGAAATCCGTAATGGTTGAATTTTTTAGCCCTATGTATGATAAATCAATGAATTCTGCTTTAGGTAATGTACTTGTAAAATAAAATAGTAGCCCAGAATGATTTGATTCACAATATATCTCATCTTAAAATAAATAAAGAAAGTTAAGTTCATACTTTTGTGACTCACATTTTCCTGTAAATTCAGTGTTTAATGTTATCGGGTACAAAGCACAAAAACTTTTCATTATTGCCTGAGAGGCTAAAAATGTTCTAAGATCAACAATTGTCGTCTGGTCATTATAAATATCTGACACCGATTCTTCATCCTTACTGTCACATGTGGGTGCTTATGTGGACGATGAGCTTAGGCTTTAAAATCTATACAAAGATTCAACTGAACAGGTGTCCGCTCTGTAGAACGATCAGAGTTCAAATAACCACCCTCAGTTACTTGGCAGAGTGGCGGGATTATATTTGCATTAGTAAATTGCTGATCATTTCTCAACTCTAAAGCATAATTTCTACTTGACTGCAGCAAAGCTTGGTAGCGTTCCTTCCAGCCTTGCATAAAATTTGTTGATTGCTTGGACTGGAAAGGTGTTTGTAACATCAAGACACTTACTAAATATAGATTTTACCTTTGCAGTTCATTTCTATGGTGATTTTTATTTATTTTTTGCTCAAAAAGTCAGAAATCAGATTTAGTTTGATTTTTGAGCACATTTCTACTAAGCCAACTTAAGCATGCAATATTTGATATTTGATGTTTCCCAATATTTCAGAGTCAAACCCTCCTGAAAGCCTTGAAACAACAGATCTTGCCTCTAGAAACTTTAAATTAACATGGAAAAACCCAGTTGATGTGTTTGGTGAACTTGTTGGATATATGTTGAGGATAACAAGAGTTGAAAACAACTCCTGTGTTGTGGAAGAATTAACCAAATGTCATCCTGGATGTGCCTACGATTTTCCGGTTTGTATGCCTGTCAAGAATTCCTCCAGCATGTTTCATTCAGTGTACTACCTGCACTGTATGCTTAAGAAAATGTGGGAATTTTTTTCCAGGCAGAGCACATTTATGTTATGTAGTTGTCAATTCTTCTGTATTTTTTTGTTACCAATTTTGTTTCTGCGCAGTATCTTGAGGTATTCACTATTTACAGTTACCAAACTTTGTGGATGGCTTGCGCTTGAGGTAAGAAAGAGCAGTTTGATTTTAGGCTTAAACAAACTGAAGTTCAAGGTCACTGTGGCTGAAAGAAGTAAATTGGTTTCCACACATTGGTTTCCGTGAAAATGTCTTAAGAATTCTGTACCATTATATTCTCTTTGTTGTTGTTGTTGTTGTTGTTGTTGTGGAGTTTAACGCCATTTTTCAGCATACGATAGGCTATACATGGCGGCCAGTATTAATGATGGAGGAAGAACCCGGGAAAACCCCGGAAAGAAACACCCACCCAAGAGAAGCTACTGGCAAGCTTTCTCACATACCCACATTGGCTGAATCCGAGACTCGAACCAGTGCAGACAGAGGTGAGACCATGAATGGGTATCATTCATTGGTAAATTGTATGAAACAATTAGACCAACAAGTAGGTCTCTGTTGTTTTTTTCTGTCCGCTATCCGAAAAAAAGAAGAGACCTACATGTCTGCGCAATGATCGGAGTCCAGATTGTTAAGATTGTTAAGGAACTAAGTGCAGCTTGTATTCTTACAGCAACAATCTTATTTTCAAAATTATGATAACAAATATAAAGAACGTGAAAACATGTTTTAGTGCATGTGAGCATGTGTGTGAGAGAAATTTTGTCAGCGTATAAGACCATATTTATTCAGGGCAGATTTTATTGGTAGCTTTTGCAAATAGAAAATACTATTTCCAGTTACCTGATAATTGTGATAATCCTCATGTGTTAGGACTACTATATTCCATTATCAACAAACACGGCTAAATCAACAATTCATTCTTGTTTTAATTATAATATACATAGTCACAACCACATGGCTATGCAGTGTTATTTACACAGTCATTCAACATGCTTAGAGCTTTGGTTATTCCATTTGAAACCAGATAGAGGGCAAGATTCAACAGAAGTGGTCAAAATCAGCGCGGCTGCCAGTTGGAAAATGTGGCTCTTTTGGGAAAATAAAAATCTGTCATTGTGCTATCAAGACCAGTTGTAAAGACCAGCAATCATACATATTACTTTTAATTTGAACTCACCAATAAAGATACCAATAGAGGGGTATATAGTAGAATATATTCATGACAAAATGTTAATTATATCCAAGTCAAATGAGAATAAGCACTTAAAAGATTGTATATGTACAAAATGATTTAACCACAGGGGCTTGTTGCAAATACAATTAGGAGTATTCATGAATGAATCGAGGGCTGGGGAAGTCTAACCTGTAGCGATATGTTGTTAAAGGTTAGACCCTCCAGCCCTTGATTCATTGGTGCCTACTCCTAACTTTCTTTGTAAAGAACCCCTGTAATTTAACGGAGTCCATGACTTTGAAATTGACGATAGAACACGACAAGGTTTTTATAATTTGTTTGTGTATGACTATAATGAAACAATTCTTCGTACCAGATTGGTTGCAGCCTGGGTCAGCACTGACCATGCCTTCTGCTGCACACCAGGATGGAGGTGACAAGTGTGCTACTGGTGCCCCCACTACCATGATCAGTGGGAGAGACAACATCATCAGTACATGGACCGTTAGAACACTGAGGGCTGAGGAAATGTTGAAAGAACTGTCACATGAGTTAGAGAGGTACAACTGGAACATTATTGGTCTCTGTGAAATGTGCTGGAAAAACTTGGTGAAATAACAACAGATGAAGGGTATAAGCTCTACTTAAGCAGAAGAGGAGACAAACACAATCATTGCATTGGATTCATTGTCCACAAGGCATTGTTAACAGCATTATGGGTTGCTGCCCAGTCTCAAGCAGGTTCATTACTTTCTGCCTGAGGGTGACTTCCTTCAACATCAGAATCATACGGGCATATGCATCCTTTTCTTGCTATGATGACAACGAACTGGAGAATTTTTACAACCAACTGCAAGATGTTATTGGCAACTCACCCAAGAAGGACATTCTGTTTGTACAAGGAGACTTAAATGCTGTGTGGGAGTTGATTCAGAGACAAACTGGCAAAGCACATGTGAACCCTTCTGAAATGCAGAAACAAATTTGTGCTGCCTACAATAATCTTGTGCTAGCCAACACTTTCAGCCCTCACAAAGCATCTAGAAGATGGACCTGGCACAGTCCAGATGGACAATATCATAACCAGATTGACTACATCTTGGTCAGAAAAACAATTCTGCACATGACTGAATATCATCAGAACACAAAGTGTTCCAGGAACAGATATTGGAAGTGACCATGACTTATTAATGACAACGTTTCACCTACAAATCAAAATGATCAAAAAGCCTAACCAACCAAGAACCAGATTTGACCTTGAAATATTGAAAGATCCAAAAGTCACAGAAGCCTTCCAAGCAATGATATGTGGTAAATTTGCACCTTTGATAACCCTGGACAGCCAAGACACTGACCTCGGGTCCTTAACCACCACATTCAACACAGCTGTGACTAGCATGGCTAGCGAGATCATTGGCAAATATCGTTGAACAAAGAAACCTTGGGTCATAACAGATGTCCTTAAACTATGCGACAAAAAAGAGAACTGAAAAAAAGAAAAAGATATCACGAAGGAGCTAGAAAATGCAGAGAGATAAACAAAATGATCAGGAAAAGCATGAACAATGCAACGGAGTCCTGGTTGGAAAGACAGTGCTGCAAAATCTAAGACAGTCTGAGTAGAAATGATAGCAAAATGACATAACAGCTGGTGAAAGTTCTCACAACCCATAAACAAGGGAAAACTACCACCATCCAAGACAAATCTGGAAAATGCCTATCAGAAGAGATCCTCAAGTAATGGACAAAATACTGCTCAGAATTGTGCAGTCATAAGATCCAGCAGTACTAAAATGCCCTCAGGCAGAAGAAACTGATGATAATATGATTCTTTTTGAAGAAGTAGAAATTGCAGTAAGGTCACTGAAGAAACGAAAGTCAGCTGGCATTTAAACACAACAGCAGAGCTCATTCAAGCTGGAGGAGAAGAGATAGTCACAGTCCTGACAACAATCTGCAACAAGATATGGCAGACACGAGAATGGCCCACCACATTGACTCAGTCCTTGGTTATCGTGCTCCCCAAGAAAAGAAACCTACAGCTATGCCAAATCAACAGAGCCATCAGTCTGATCAGTCACCCGAGCAAAGTCATACTGAAGATAAATTCTGAGCAGGCTAAAGCTTCAGATAGAGATAATTACTGCTTAAGAGCAGGCAGGCTTCTGATCAGGAAGGAGTACCACAGAACAAATCTTCAATCTCAAACTCCTTTGCGAGAAATACCTTCAGCATCATTACCAGGTCTTTATAGATTTCAAAAAGGCCTGTGATAGGGTATGGCATGTGGCCTTATGGGCAGCTATAAGGAAGTAAAACAGAAGCTTAACCCTGGTGCAGGTTGTTGAGCACCTCTATGTCACCTACACTCTTCAGCAGTTTCCTGGAAAGAATCATGGAGGATGCTTTGCATGACCACAAGGGCACTGTCAACATCGGAGGAAGAACAATCACCAACCTTCACTTTGCAGATGATATTGATGGTTTAGCAGGAGATGAAACCGAACTGGCAGACTTGGTTGTGTGCATCAACACAACCTCCACATCATACGGTATGGAGATTGGAGCCAAAAAATCAAACTGAGGACAAACAACACCAATGGCATCAGTGCAGAAATAAAGGTCAGTGGACAGAAGCTGGAAATAGTCACAAGCATCAAAGTATTGGAATCAATTATAACAGATGAGGGCTCCAAAGGTGAAATACTTTGCAGGATTACCCAGACAACATCAGCAATAACAAGGTTGTGACCAGTATAGAAAGATACCAAAATTACTTTAGGTTCCAAAATTAGGCTGATGCGCTGAATTGTCATATCCATCTTTCTGTTTGCTTGTACAACATGGACGCTCATGTCAGATCAACAAAGAAGAATTCAAACCATCGAAATGAGATGCTACCGCAAGATTCTGGGCATCTCATACATTGACCACGTAACCAACAAAGAAGTTCACAACAGGATCCATTGAAGCCATTGGATCCTATAAAGACCTCTTGATCACTGTAAAAATATGTAAACTGAAGTGATACAGTCATGTCTCAAGATCATCTGGATTGGCTAAAACAATATTTCAAGGCACAATGAGAGGGTGCAAAAGAAGAGACAGGCTGAAAAAGAGGTGGGAAGACAACATTAAATAGTGGACAGGCATGGGAGTTGGAGAACTGGGAAAGATGGAGAGTATTCGTTGTAAAGTCAACTATGGTGCCCCAATCACGTCATGGGTTAAGGGTTTGATGATGATGATGATGATGATGATGATGAAACAATAAAACTAGTTCATCATTGGACTGTGGTCTTCGCATTAGCGTGTACTCAGATATATTTTTTGTTGGATAAGATAACATCGCAAACTTCCGAACTCATTTTTAAACACATTCTGTTTTGTTACGGTGACACACTTAACATGAAGAACTAATCAACAATAATTAAGGATTATGTTCTTTGAAGACCGTTGTCTAATTATTGTGATATGATGTGATGTGATTTTGATTTTTAACGTAGCTTCAACAATTTTTCAGTCATATCGCTACGATGTCTGCAATGTGGCAGTTTATAGTGATGTCTAGCACTGGGGCATCATGCCGTAGACATGTAGCATGATATCCCACCCAGTCACATTATCCTGACACTAGGCCGACCAGTCCTAACACTAACATCTTAATGCTGAACGCCAAGCGAGGCAGTTGTTAGTACCATTTTTTAAGTCTCTGGTATGACTCGGCCGGGGATCGAACCCACGACCTCCGGCATCCGAGGCGGACGCTCTAACCGTCTAATTATTAATAACACCAGTAGATATTTTAATGACAATAAGAAAGCTTATGCATCAATCATTGTATTTTCTCAGCAACAATTCAACATAATTTGTATGCAGTATCTTCAATCTTTTTTGCAAACGTATATCTTCTTAGTAGAAATGTTATGTCCAATAATTTAAAGAATTTTTGGAAAAATACAAAGTGAAATGTACAAATAAAATATGATACGTTTCAAAAATAACTGGATTGTATACGAAAAAATTAAAAGGTATGAAAAATCCATGAAATACGGTAGATTAGTTACGTTTACATCTTTTTACTTTAGGCATCACACTGGCATTGCTTACAATACCAATACATCTTTGTACAAGATTCTTGACAAAACTGTATTTCACTAAATATTTAGCATTATGTACCTGTACCTGTAACCTTGTTTAACAGATTCTGATTTTGTTCAAACATTTACTGTTAACATGTACAATTATTGCTGCATTTGCAGGTCAACGTTAATGTGAATTGCTCAGGTGGTTTAAGCACCATAAAAAATGCTACAAAATCTGAGCTTGCTTCTGGCTATTCCTACAATGGTGTAATCAGCCCTGATACATTCAGTCCTGATACCATATACATCGTCTCCCTGGAAGCAATAAATCAAGGTGGTAAGGGATATGCTAGAGTGATCAATGTGACCACCAAAGAAGAAGGTAAGATTTTCATACTCATATAGAATCAAACTTATTTGTACTGACAGTTTTTACAGAGAAGCACAAATTAGATATATTGAATTGGATTTATCTATCCATCTCTTTCCACATATAAACTACACACACACACATGTATGTATATATATATATATATATATATATAATGTATGCATCAGAGATCCTTAAAACCTTGTATCTACCAGATATCGGTCATAGGAATTCTTAAATGTCATTATACAAACTTGTCTTAAATTATATATCTGTTTAAGTGCCAAATAAATAGCATAACAATGCAAAATCTTAAGTTAACATGGCCCAGTTTTCATGTTGAATCTTCAACAAAGACATTGCCGACTAAGCTTATTTCAAAATGGTGGCTGAGTGTAATGCACAGTTTCTTTGTTGGACAATCAATAGTCATATCATCAACTAAGATTTCGTGGCCAGTATGTTTTCAATTTTTTTTAAAACCATATAAAGACAAGGACAAGACAAAAGAGGAGTCAAACTGATCTCCAGCATTTTAAAAAAAATAATTTGACTAAATGATTGCCCCTGGGTTTGTATTGATAGACATTAGACTAACCCATACACTATGTGGTCGATGTTAAGGTGTGTCAGCTATACCTAAATTAAGGAAAAAGATACTAGCTACAACAACTAACTTTTATTGCCATCCAGCAAGATCTGTTTGGAGAAAATCTAATAAAACTTCACAATCTGACTTTACCGGGATTGCATGTTAATAAAGTGTTAAATATTTTCAAGCAAATAAGGTTGTTCTCAGTTTTTAATTAAATTTCTAAAACAGTATAGTTTTCTCTAACACAAAATGATGTTTATAAATAATAATATTTTGAGAGGAAATTAGTTAATTATGGAAAGATAATACAAACACTAAAGCAATAATAAATCCAGAGCCAGTTCGGACACGTTTTCCAGTACATTCAGTTATAAGGTATATTAACGTTTTCTCTTTTGTCACAACATATTGACCACTTAATTTTCATAGAAAAATATCAGGCAAGAGCCATTAAAATTTCCTGATCTCTGTTTCTCATGCCAATATTTGTATCCATATATATATATATATATATATATATATATATATATATATATATATATATATATATATATATATATATATATATATATATATATATATATATATATATATATATATATATATATATATATATATATATATATATGTATGTATGTATATATATATATATATATATATATATATATATATATATATATATATATATATATATATATATATATATATATATATATATATATATATATATATATATATATATATATATATATTTGTGAAATTTAAGATAAAAATAATCAAAGGAGATGATGCAACTTGTGACAGTAAAGAAAACAAAAATGTACCTGATTATTAAATATGCCAGGAAATGAGTCATATTTGGTTCAAGATTTTATGCTGCTTTGCTATTAGTATTTTTTATATATTACTTGCTGGTTTCCCAATAACAGTATTGTATTACACCCCTCTGTTTAAATGCTATTTAGTAATGACAAAGTAGATTTAATACCTTGGAAATGCATAGCATGTAACTGACAGGTAATTCCAGCAAAGTTGGTTGGTGATGTTTTATTTGATCAGGTTCCCAAATAAGTCTTCAAAGATTATTATGAAAGTTAGATGTTGTAGCTAGTATGGTGATTCTTAATTGAGGTCAAGGTATTTTATTATAAATGTGTAATATACTGACACATAATGACACAGTATAGTTAAAATGGTATGTGGTGCAAGGGATTGATGTCATATTTATAGTGCAGACCCCCTAGAAATGATTCTTTTATAGGGATTTTGATCAAATTTGGACCTAAGCTTCACACCTCTTTTTTCTCTTTCTTTGTGGCTATGGAGTGTTTTGACAATTGGATAAACACAGTGAGCAAATTTAGTTGGCAGCACCTATTGACTGTTTGACATAGAAACAATATATAAACTAGACTGCCAGATCTTGTCACTTTTGAATTAAATTTGGTCAGCTACATCTCTGTTAATTGTCTGGGAAAGAAACAGTCTGTAAACTGGATCTAGTGACCATTGGAGTTTACTTCATTATTTTGTATTTGGACAGCCAAATGGATAAACAATGCAATAAAATTTGATATGATATTTTAGATAGCCTATGCAAAATGCCTCCTATTCTCAGAGTATATGCTGGACAAAACCTTTGATTTGCTTAACATATCTAGCAATTAACAGTGACTTCAGAATCTCTGATACATATATAAAGCACTGATAAGAGCTTAAGACAGGTCACTTGCGACCATTCAGTGCAACCACTGGATGGAGTTATAACCCCGGATTTTCAAACAAACCCATTTTGTTTCTTTTTTGAGGTTTCCATCAAATTTTGATACGCGTGAACAGCTGTGATAAGATTGATCATCAAGATTATACTTTATCTCTTTGATTAGGTGCTTCGTTTGCCATTTGCAATACTGTTGTTTAAGGAATGTTGGATTAATTCAACAAAATTATGAGATGCACATTAATATTGATTAGGTCTTGATTAAGCCTGATTTCCAGCATTCTTTGTCTGTGGTAAGAATACTTATGGTCCCAGATTGCTCAACCAACCAAATATTGATTTACCTCAGCATAACTTTGTCATGGATTATTGGATTTAAGCAAATTTGATATGCATCATTATATTAATGAAACCTTAAGTGCACTTTATTTCATACATTCCATGACAGTATTAACCAGTGTTATGGTCCCTGAAATCAAGACTCCTGATTTCAGCCATTGGGTATATCAGCTTTGATGAAATGGACTTTATTGTAAGTAATGAGCTGGACCTTTGTAATACCCCTGTTGTTATCATCTCTAATAAGTTTTGAGATTCTGATTACCCAACAGTCCTTCTCCCATTTTTATGTTTATACGCTGGAAAAAAATAGTTTTCAACAGAGTAGGCAATAAAACAACAAATAAACGACGATGTTTCATTAATAATAACACAATCATTATGGTAACTTTTAATAGAACCAAATTCAGAGTTTTGTTTCTATTCTGATCCGCCATGAATGTGGAAGTAGCATAATAATGTGGCCTATTCTGGGAAGTGCATTCATGCACTCAAAAAGACAGTGTATAAAGTGGTATGTTGATGAAGAACATGGTCATATCAAAGTCAACATAATTCTTGTGAATCAGTCTACTAGAGCTCAAACAAATTGTCAACTGGTGTCATACATTCATTGCGTTAGGAGCAGTTGTAGTCAGTCCCACATACTATTATCACCCAATCCCAGTTATCTTGCACAACAAGTTAACTCCAATACATTTCCACATTTGGTCTTTTGTTGACGTTTTGAAGTCATTACGCAGCTATGGAATTACCAAGATACTAAAAATATTGTACTATCTTTTTCTTTGCTTTCTTAAGTCAGTAATGCAGATGTTAGTGTGCGAGTTAACATGACTTTGGAACAGAACAACTCAAATTACAGTAGTTGAGGATACTGTTGTTGCAAGGCTGTCCTATCTGCAGCAGAAATAAGGCCTTATAAGAGGGGTGGCTTTTATAGAGGAGGATAACAAATATATGAGTAATAACATAAAATATGAAACATTGAATTTTTTATATTTAATAATTTCATTTAAAAATCAGAGGAATACTATTGATCCAGTGTGATAGAATTTATATCAGTGTTGATTAAATTATTTATGAATAATCATCAGTCATTGTGCAAAAGCATGGCACACAATTGTCTGGTTATGACAATCACTTTTGGTCTATTATTTTTTCCTACTGGAGTTGAATGAATAATAATGATTTTTACTTCAATCTTTCTAACTTGAGATTTCTCAGTAGTGAGCAAAGGAATCTCCATATTTTTATTTAGTCAAATGACTTTCAAATTTCCCTCTAAACTGAGAACATCTGATGACATTACACATTTTTTGCCACAACATATTCCTTCATTGTACATTTGTAGTAATTACATGAGATGTGCAGTGTTTATGACGGAAGGGAGCTGTACAGTAAAACTTGCTATTCATTGTTTTAGTGTGCATTAGAATAAAGGCATAGTTTTCAGGAATTTCACTTTTCTGCAACATGCTTCTTTTTTAAATGACTTGACTGTTAGGACTCTTTACCCATGAAATTGAATGGTCTACTCTCAAAGCTGATTGAGGCAGGAAACTAGTAATTCGGTACCTTGCTTTGATAGAGGTTGCATTATGCTGTTTATAAAAGCTCCAATGCCATTTCACACTTGCTGCAAGATAAATTTTATTTATTATATATATATATATATATATATATATATATATATATATATATATATATATATATATATATATATACCAATATATGAATTTTAGGTAAAAGAGTTATATATCAAGTTTGAATATGAGTTTCTTGTGACTTAGCAGAATCTCACAATGTCAAATTTGGACTTTTGATTGTAAAAAGTCAGTCTGGTCAGATATGTCCAACATGTAAGACAAATTTTGGAGGCCTACAATAAGCATTTCCATATTCAGTTAAATTGTCAGTGTGTTTGTCCGATTTTGATTATGAACAAATAACTTGCCAGATATATTTTTTAGATAATATACACATTTAAACCAAAAGGTCAAGTAGTCTTTTAATGTCGGTCTTCAGTAATGAGGCAATGCTTATGGTCAAATTGAGTTTGAAGATCAGGCCTGAAAATAGCATCTACATTAATCTCCAGTGTCATTTAATTAGGTTTAGATGATTGACTTAACATTGTTTCCAGTGCTGCCGGGGGTGGGGGTGGGGGACAACGTTTGAATCAACAATGGCCGGCTAAAGTCCTCAAGACTAGATCTGTCTTGCTGTTGATCTGTAATGACCTTTGGCACAACCTAGAGAAATCTGCATTATGAATGAATTTCTTCATAAACAGAGGGTAAGCCAATGTCCTTCTGGATAAAGTAGGCATGTTCCTTATCATGTTGGAGGTACTAAGAGCCAAGACCATATTGTCAACTCCTCTATTTTCTATCTCTTCTGGGGATCTTAATATCTGCATTTGACCTGATTCCCTTAGGCAGATTGCACTCGTGCCTCCAGGATGTCTTAGCTTAGCAAACTGGAATCTGTACAGGGGATCTCTGACAGCACTGACTGTGGTTGGATCAAGCATCTACAAGATTGTTTTGTGAACTGATTCATACACAACCAAGTGATAGGTTTTAAGAATATTAATGTCCTGAATGGATAGAGTAAGACCTTTCTGTTTTCCTCACCAACATGTGTTTGCCACAACCTTTTTACATTTAGAGTATTTTAGTAAATGGGTGGAAATATTGCAATCCAAAATAATTTGTCTCCCATATAACAGTAATAAAAGTACTTTCAAGCAGGGCCGACAAGAGCAGAGCAGACAAGGATATATCCTCGAACAACACTTTTTATTTTAAGGAAAGAAAATGTTTTAAAGCATGAACTAGGACAGTCCCATGTGTTTCAAGTGTTTCTATAGCCCTGCTGTCAAGATAAAGTCTTGAATTATCATGCAGAGAGAAAATATGCACATAATTTTAGATTAGAAAATTGTGAACCTATTTTAATCTGACTACTTTGAAAGTGTCTTTAAGCATATCTGCATCTTGCATTTGCTAAAATAATTTTTTACTTTTAGACATGTACGTAGCAGAAACAACGTGCAGACATAAAACAATCAGTAATTACAGGAATTTAGGATTTGTCTGTCACAAGTATAGAAGGAACTGAGATGTTGAGGCAAATCAACAACACAAATTTCTTTGTCTGGCGTTTTTTAATGAATAAATATAAATTCTCCTGCTCAAACGCCCATCTTAAGAGCTTTTCACACATAGAATAATTTTCACATATTAGTTCATTCTCTTGGTCATTACCATACTCGTCTTCTTATGCGTTCAGTCCATTCACTCGATCCAGAAGTCTATCGATTATAGAATGATATTGTGTTGTTCAGTTTACATTAAAGATTCATACTCAAAATTACTTTTCCCACAATTGTGTTTCTTGATCTGACTCCATACAAATAGACATAGACAACATACATAGTCATTATTTTTAAAAGTCATAACTGCATTACATAATAAGAAATATTAGTTTATTGCAGCTATTTTACAAACACTAAATAATAATGTAGCAATTATCCCAGCAATCAGTGATATAGTACTGATGATCATAAGTGTTTTTGTGTTTTGTTTAGTCTTTGTTTTCAAGAATATTTATATTATTTTAAGACTGTTAAAAACCTGTATGCATAATGGCTAGCCAGTACACACTTCTTATATTCCTGCCCCCCTCCCCCATGTTTATAATCTGTGATTAAATATTGAATGCAGAAATGTCAATTTACATGAATCTGATGTACAATTTTTCAAATATTTTGGTTAAAAATGGGTTGGCCATCAACATCATTAATGTACCATTTACACGAATGTCTGTTTTTAAATAAACAAGAACTTGGGCAGACAATGTACAATATAATCTGCACACCGTAAAATCTACCCATGAAAACAAGCCAACATTTAGGGAATCACTTGCTACAGTGAAATATACAATGTTTAGAGCAGAGATCAACAAGCATTGTGAAAAAGCGTTATGAAAAGCTATGACCTAAGAATCTAGGTCTGCAGCCAATTAAGGTAGCAGCAACAACTTATTTATTTCTGTTAACAGATGGTGAAATTACACAGTAAGCTCAAAGGCAAGACCGTTAATAGTGATTTAAAACTGTTAACATCTCATTTGTTCATAAATTGTTGGGGAGAGAATTTTCTAAGTTTTTCTGCTGACTACCTGAAAGATCAAAGCCCATACCTTGATATTCTTTTGCTTAAGAGCTCATAAGGGCTATCTTTCCACCCGGATAATTACAATTTGAATTACATATTTAGCAAAGTGGGACAGAGCAAAATATATAATTGGTCTTTCCTCATTGAAGATTTGCATCCTTCACCTGTTCACTTGTCAACATCAAGAACTGTTCTGTTGGACTTCAGTTTTAAGCTAATGCCTCAGCTGAGGAATTTTAAGTTCACTATTAAATTTAAATATCGCAAGGCAATAATGAATCTTACATCTGAAAATAGGCTTTTCATGTACCAATTATGAATTTATGCTTGACTCCTTTGCTATCATTGATCCAGTTGCAAATGAGTATGATAAACTGGTGACTAGTGCTACGACAAATGAACTGTCATTGTTCTTATTGTTCATTTAGTCAGTTTATTTTCTTCACCAAAGTTTATTTTGAATAATACATTAAAATCAGGACTATTCTTTTTTTGCCTGTTCAGCTCCACGGAAACCAAATAATGTAAACTTTACAAAGATGGGAGCCACTAACGCCACTTTACAGTGGAAGATCGATGGACCCCGTCCAGGGAAGACAAATTACACTATAATAATAACTGGCGACAGCCCAGCTGAGAACAAGACACATACATTTTCTGGTAAGATTTGTATCACTGCATAACACTACTTCTTGTCAAGAATGAGACCAAATATTCTCCCTATAACAATTTTAAGTTGTTACATTATTAACACATATAAATGTTTGTTCAGCATCCTTTTGACTTCAACATCTCATAAGTTAGAATCAGAAGAGCAAATGTGACTGAAACCAAAAATACTGACCATGACCTTAACCTTGCAGACTGGACCTATAATGGTAAATGACACTCCTTTTAGTGATGATATATAGCTACACCAAATATCATTTCTTATCTGAATTCACTATAAACAATGGATTAGAAAGGTGATAAGAAAACAACATAAAACACCAAGACATATACATTCACAATTAGACCCCAAATGTGGTACACAAGAAACCTGTTAATCTTCAGACTTAAATGGCATCTGATTCTTATAGGTAACTTAGACTTGGTTTTATTCATTTTGCTGAGAATTAAATACACAGTGGTTTGTGAGTATCTATAGAACACTGTATGTGTGACACATTTTATTCTAAGTAATATTATACAAACAAATTATATTATTATGTATTTCCACAGGGTTTTTAAACACATCATTTGACATATCTGACCTTCAGGAATATTGGAACTATACTTTGACCGTGACTGCCAGTACCAAAGAAGGAATTAATCAATCAGATCCTGTTGCATTCAAAACAAACGTGGCAGGTAAATATTAATATTGGTATACTATAGCTTTGCTAATTTGTGAGTGTGTGTGTGTGAGTTTGATTTTTTAACATAGTTGTACCAATATTTCATTCATATCTCTAGGATGTCTGCAGTGGGACAGTTTATAGTGATGTCTAGCACTGAGGCATCCTGTAGCAGACATGTAACATCAAGTCCCACCCAGCCACATTATCCTGACACCAGGCCGACCAGTACTAGTACTAACCTCTTAATGATGAGCACCAAACAAGGCAGCTACCTAATCATTTATTAAAATATGTTTGGTATGTCTCAACCAGGGTTCTAATCCACAACCTCCTGCATCCAAGTTGGATGTTCTAACAACTAGGCCACCAGAACGGTCCTTTGTTAACGTACTTCATTCCGTCATCATTTAATATTCTAACATTTCTTGTATGTCACAGAAAGCTGGATCTGTTACCATTTTTGTTGACCTTATTATACGCCGCCCTCCACTGTATGTCCACTAATCTATTCATTCATGTGTGCAGCATATTTTGCTTTCTTAACTAGTCCTGCATTTTATGTTTGATTGCCATGAAACCTTTCTAAAATTATTGACACTACTCAAAGGAGAGCATTTTATCAAATCACAAGGTCCCCACGATAATTTTAAGAATCGTCTCTCTTTTTATTTGCAGCTTAGTGCATTGTATTTTAGAATGTTCTGAATGTATTTTAATTCTCGTGTTTTTTAAGTGGATTGCAATGAAAGTTGGGAAAGGTCATTATCATCAACTTATGAACCAGTCACCTTGTTCCACAGTCATGTACAGTGAGTGTGGTGTATGACATAATCATATGAACACAGCTAGTCTTGGGCTTTTTGATCAATTGCTATGAAATGTGGTACAGATGGACATGAACTAAAAATATGCTTTTTTGTTGGAGTTGCTGTCCTTTTGGGATTTAACTAGTCGTCATGTCTAACAAAATCCTATCGCACAGAATTTAAAAGATCACCATGAAATTTATCAATTTTATGAACATTACCTGAAGATGTGCATATCAACAAATCACTGTGTATTGGTGAATTTTTTTTATAGAGGTAGTGTCTATTTTTTGACTGGATATCCTTGGCATATGTCCGTCTATGGGAAACGATAGTGTAGCTCCAGAGTAAGCTTTTGTTTCTCCTTCTTTATAGCTCTTTTGTCAGCTTTCTTTATGTTTCTGTCTCCCTCGGCTTTTTAAACGCCCTGTCTGACAGCTAGGCGCCAGGAGAAACGGCTGTTAGCACAGTTGTTGACATTGAAGTTGACAATCTTCATGCGCCTTCTGCTAAGCCAGCAAAGGCGCCTCTCGATGAGAATGTAGACAATGCTGTTCATGCTGGCACATTCTAGATCCTCTGTGTTGGGTACTTTGTCCTGCCACTGGATGTGCAGAATGCATCGCAGACATCTCAGGTGAAAACTCTTGAGTTTCCTCTCGTATATCGCATAGGTGGTCTATGTTTTGTTGCTGTAGAAGAGTGAGTTGAGCAATCATGCCTGGTAGACATGCAGTTATGTCTTCTCGGTGAGGTTGGGGTTGTTCCGACCCTCTGGTTAAGTCTAACCATCACTGCTGCTGCCTTGGCAATCCTGTCGTTTGCCTCATAATCAATGGAGAGTGAGCTGTAGATGATGGATTTGAGGTATGTGAAGTTCTCAACAACTTCCTAGTTGTACCCATCGATGGTGATGGAGAGAGGGGAGTCTGTGTCCTGCACCATGACGTTCGTTTTCTTCAAACTTATGGTCAGTCCCAATTCCTTACAGGCATGGGAGAGGCGGCACACCATCTTCCACGTGTGATGTCAAGGCTGCAACATCGGCAAAGAACAGTTCATGGATGAGTACCTCTGTGACAGGAGATGTTGAACAGCTTGCCGTCAGCCTTGGTATGGATGTACAACCCCTCGCAGCATCCTTGAAGGCGTACTGGAGAAGAAGATGGCGAAGAGCATCAGTGCAGGGACACATACTTATTTGACTCCGCTGATGACTGGGAAGGCCTCTGGTGTTGCACCATTGAAGAATACTGTGCTGTGCATGTTTCTCGTGGAACGACGTAACGACAGAAAGCGGTTGTGGGAGGCAGCTGATCTTCTGCTGAAGTCTAAAGAGTCCACTCGGATTGACCAGGACTATGAAGACAATGTAAAGGGACGTCTGCTGCTCGCAACACTGCTACTGCAGCTGTCATAGTGAGAAGATCATGTCTACAGTTGACCTGCTGGCTCGAAAGCCACACTGAGATGCTGGGTTGACGCGAAAGGCTAGGATCTGCAAGCACACCAAGGCAACACGGACAACAGACTTTCCGACGTTGCTGAGGAGGGAGATGCCCCGGTAGTTGCTGCAGTCGCTATGGTCTCCTCTGTTCCTGTACAAAGTGATGATGTTTGCATCACGCATATCCTTTTTGGTATGTCCCTGTTCTCAGAGGAGTCAGATGAGTATGTGTAGGGGCTGTAACAGTGCTGGTTTCACGCTCTTGAGGACTTCAGGCGGAATGCCGTTACTTTCAGGAGCCTTCCCAAAGGCAAGACAATCGATGGCTTTTCCAAATTCTTCCAGGGTGGGTGGTGTGTCTAGTTCCTCCATGACAGGCAGGTCTGGGATGGCATCCATGCAGTGTCAGTGACGATGTTTTGGTTTGCTTACAGCTTGAAATAGTAGTCAATCCATCGCTAAAGTTTTTCCCCTGGTCTGTGATGACTTCGCCCGTCTTGGACTTTTCGGGGGCGGTTTTGGAGGTTGAAAGCCTGTCGCCTTCTTGATACCCTCATACATTCCTCTTGCATCCCCGGTGTTGGCAGCTGTCTGTATACTGGTGCAAAGGTTCAACCAGTAGGTGTAGGCACAGCGGCGGCCGGTCTTCTGTGCGTTGTTTCTGGAAGTCCTGAGGGCTTCTAGTGTTCTGGGGCTAGGTGTAGCCTTGTATGCCAGGTGGACTTTCCTCTTTGCCTCAGTCATGGCTCCATCTCCTCCCAGTTGTCCTCGTGCCAATCAGCATTTTCCCCGTAAGCAGAGATGGCTGAATTGTACACAGAGTCACGGAGGTGGGACCACTTGGAGTCGATGGTGTCATCGGGTGTCACTTTGGTGGGAGCTTCATGCAGTTTGCTGATGAACTGCTGTGTTTTCTCTGGTTTGCTTGCAAGGCAGGTGTTGATGTGTGGGCGACCCTTCTTCTTTGCGTGGTGCAGCTTCTTGGGTATTATTAGCACCTTGCTGGCCACAAGGGAATGGTGTGTGTCACAGTCGGCACTGTGGTACCTGCGGGTGAGGAAGACACTGGCCAGTTCTGCATGCCTGGTGACAAGGTCTAGCTGGTGCCAGTGGCGTGAACGTGGGTGTCTCCATAACACCTGGTGGATCTCTTTACATTTGAAGAAAGTTTTGGTCACACATAGGCCATGGGAGCAGCACATCTCCAGTAGTTGCTGACCATTCTCGTTGGTCTTGCCCATTCCGTAAATGCCGCAACAATCTCTCACGGTCAGCTCCCACTCTAGCTTTGAAGTCTCCTAGTAAGTAGCGGCCTTCATTGTTGGGAATACTGGATTTTCACTGATCCAGAGCATCATAGAACTTGTCGTTCTCCTCGTGGGTGGAGCAGAGAGTTGGGAGTGAACAATGAAGATGTTGACCGGGTCCAAGCCTAAGGATGTTGACAGCCGGAGGGCAAGGATTCTCTCAGTACCTGATGACGTAGGTTCAGTGAAGGCAACTAGTGTGTTCTTTACAGCAAAGCCTACACCATGCTGCCTAAGTTCATCCGAGGGCTTCCCTCGCCAACAAAAGGTGTACTTCCTTCGCGGATGGTGCTGCTGTCAGTCAACCAGGACTCCTTGTGGCAGGCAATGTCTATGTTCAGTCGGGAGAGTTCTCTGTCAATGACAGCAGTCGTCCCTGAATGGTGGACCTGCTGTAGGTCAGCAGTCAATCCAGGACACGTGGTCCTGATGTTCCAGGTTGCAAAACAGAGAGCTGGAGTCTTCTTATCTCTTCTTTGAGTCTTTCCTGGTGCAGAGTGTGTGGCCCACTTTATCAAGATGATTATCTAAGCTCCACGAACACAGCGAAGCAGGCAGGCCATGGTGGGCAGCACCTTGCTGACTGGGGTCTGCTCCGCTTGAGGCAGGTAGTATCTGTCCAGTGAGACATGGTGATCTCTCCCACCGTCAGAAGTAACCTCTGGTGCCAATCTCTACGCTTTGACTTAGAACCAGTACAATGCTACTTCACGTGTAGTGCCGACACCGTACGCTGACCGTGGAGTTTCCTCTCCAATGGAGCTATGCAGCGGGGGCGGGGTGGTATGGAGAACCAGCTATTGCCCATACAGCTGATTCCACCTCTCTACGCAGTGGTGGACCTAAGTTAATGATGAATGCCCATACATCTTGGCATCAACGGTGTCACTGGAGTTGCCGCCATGACGTTGAAGTCAATGTCTGACCGCCTTAGGCACTCCGTCACCGGATGTTCTGTCGGGGTTTACTCCCTTAGCCTTTCCCATGAGTGGGTATAGCTGCCAGGCAGCAGATGTTTGGAATCGGAGTTTTTCTCCGCCTAGATGAGCTACCGTCTAAGGTTTACAAGTCTCATCTACCCGAAGAGACTGGTTGTAAGGCGCTAGTGGCCCGCCTTCAACCTTTATCCTGTTTGTGGAAAACAGGGTCTGCCGTACTTCAGGGCTAAGCCGCTCACGAAGGCCAGAAGCTGGATTGTAGTTCACAGAGGTGATCAGAGACGCAAGCCGTATGGGGTATTTCTGGAGGAGTGGGATGCTTGTCTCCCACTCCCACCCTAGCAATGTAAACCTTGGACCACTACTGGATGTAGTGTATATCAAAATCACGTAAATGGAAGTAATCTCGTTGTTTTCAGTGGATTGCCATGAACTGTGTTTATGTTATGGCTATTATTTCTTTTTATTAGCATTTAATCTGATTAAACAAATTATGGGACCTATTTGAATTTTTTAAGTGTTTTATTATAAAGAAACAACTAATTATGCCTGCCAGTCTTAGGAAACAAAACTGATGTAATTTTGTGTTCAAATTTATTATACTCATGATTATTTATGAATTTCCTAACACAGGGAATGAAACGAAATTGCGTATCCTTCATAACCCATAACTATCCTTCTCTACTTTTCATTGCCACACAACAGGTGACAGTAAATATATCATCAATAATCAGATTATATCTTTGGAGTCTTTAAAATATTTCAAATTAATAATTGCTTTCCATCATTGTAGCTTCTGGCATAGTAAGCAAACTCAGCGTAGCAGAAGGATCTGGAGGAGACAAGCATGCCACTGCAATAGTTTCATGGAGATTGCCAGGGATTCTAGAGAGGAATGGTCCTATAATGGGTTTCATCATTAAGCAAGAACAAATGGTTAATGGCACATTTTCTGAGGTACAATATTGTAATATTTTTTTACACTTTCAAAATTCACTATTGCATAGACAACTTAATTGTAACTTCATTTTTAAGCAAATGTATGTCATTCTGTTTAACATGTTCACTATATGTGTGTGTGTGTGTGTGTGTGTGTGTGTGTGTGTGTGTGTGATTTTTACTTTTAGTAAAGCTTTAATAATTTTTCAGTCATATTGCAATGATGTCTGCATTGTGGCCGTTTATAGTGATGTCTAACACTGGGGTATCATGATACAGATATATATCATGATGCCCCACCCAGGCACATTTATCCTGACACCAGGCCGATCAGTCCTAACACTAACCTCTTAAAGCTGAGTGTCAAATAGTGCACCTGTTAGTACCATTTTTGTAAGTCTTTGGTATGACTCAGCCAGGGATCAAACCCACAACCTCATGTATCTGATTTGGATGCTCTAACCACTAGGCCACTGGAGCAGTAACTATATGTCAGAAGGTTGTGCAATATTATCATGTTGCCTGTCTGTCTATCCATACATCCCTCTGTCCATCATCCATCTTTTTCCAGTTTGATTGCTGTGCAATAGCTTGAGCTGTGCAGGATCCAAAGTTATCAAACTTTGTGGATGACTTGAACTTGGGTTATGGAGGAATCATAATGATTTCATGCTAAGGATCTTGAACTTCAGGGTTCCATTTTCAAGGTTAAGTGAAAGAGGAAAATTAGTTTCTGAGCAATGATTAGAGCTCTTAAACATCAAAAACTTGGCTGATGACTTGTTCTGTACTTTGGATTAAGGAGAACCCTGTCAATATCTGGTTAAAAAAGTGAAAAGTCAAGGTCACTGACATGAAAGAGGAAATTTATTTCTGCAACATAACTTGAATTTTGCATCATCTATTGTTACCAAACATTGTGGATGGCATACAACTGGGGTTAGAATGAACACTATTGATTTTTGAAGCAAAGAGGTAAAAGATCTAATTCACTGTTACCAAAACAATATAAATGGTTTCCTCACAATACCATTAATTCTTCATCGCATGCTTCAGGCAAACTTTGTGGCTGGTATTTACTTCTGGAAAGAAATAAGACCAAGGCCACTGTGACTGAAAGATGAAAATGGTTTCTGCACAATATCATATGTTTTAGACTGCATTCACTGATATATGTCGATGGTATAGGTCACATTCTATTCCACATACCTTTACTTTCAATCATGCAAAATAACATGTGTATGCATGCAAAGTCCACAGAGTATATTCAATGAAAGTCACTAATATACCACCAAATTCATAGGGGATATAATACAGTGACCTATATTAATAACTGACAAAAACATATATTACAACTCTAATATGCAAACATGACTTTGTGATTGTTTATAAAGATCATGATCTGCATCAGAACTCATGTGGTACATAAAGTGGCCAATATTGTATTACATACACATGTTTTACATCAGGAATATATTATTGATTGTGGCTATAATGCAAGATCAGTGCAAAAATAAGATTATTGATCGCCTTGACTATGTTTCAGATATACATCAGTATGATTATTCCTTCCAAATCAAAACTAGGTCAAAATGGGTTAATTTTCAGGCTTGAGTAGTTGTACTGGTTTCCGAAACTGATGTGTTACACTCTCAATAGTTCACACAATGTAGTTGTGCATACGGCTCAAAGAGAGTACTTCATCTATTTCACAATTCGGTCATTGTAACCTAATTTTCATGCTTGAATGCATTTTGTATTATACTCATTCCAGCATGTATATTGGCAGCTACTCACGTATACTCCCATTGGTCAGGGGATTTGTATGTGCAAGTAAATGCATCATTTCTTCTATAATATGCACGACAGACTGTTCTTCAGTTTATTTAGTTATAAATTGGAAGAAATCAGAAAATGTCTGAAACAAGAAGTAGCATCAGTCTTGCCAGTTTGAGTAAAGGGAAACACTGATATACTTTCCTCGTAATGATTTTGTGCCTTGCCACATTGAGGTGCATTTGTCCATCTATCTTGTTATGGTAGTCTATTACAAATGACATATGTGCACAAAACTTTAAGGAGTGAAATCAAATTTGAGAATAAGGCTTTACATTCAGGGGACCAGGAATAAATTTTGATTTTAACCATTTAAAAAAATTAATAAAATTGTGGCCCCTGTTTGACTTAGAATTTGCTCTTGAATTGCTTATTATTGATGGATGTATCTGTGATGTAAATAGTTTTAATAAATATATCAAGATTTCAAATATAATATTCCTTCCATTGATTACATATCAGTTTGGAGACATTGCAATTTTTTCAGATAAGCAAGAGAAATGTAACAAGTGTTAATGATGAAAGTCACAAATACAATACAGATTTCCAAGTTCAACGTGAACATTTGTATAGATTTAATGTAAGTATATGTTTATGAATGATCTTTGTAGTTTTGCTATTATCTTAAGATATTTAAAAATATGTATCTTGTAATTAATGTAAGAAATTTGTATTGAACAAAGATGTCACCAATTGCATACTGCACATAAGATAGATAGGATACAATTGAATATGGTCTTTCTTTAAACATAAAGTTGTACATTCTCTATGTTTAAATCTGTGTTTGATTCATTCATTCAGTCTCTTGACTCTGCCATACAATACTGGCTTACATTGCTTTAACTTGTCAAGTGAGCTTATGGTATCACTCTGAATCCTTTATCCTTTACATGCCATGATGTATTAATATATAATATTTTAACATTTTCACCCAAACCACCAATTCTTTTCAATTTGTATAAATGGTGCCAGTCTGCCATCCAGTATGGCTATCAATATTGAAAATAATAAAAGCTTAAAATGACTTCCATAGGTGATGTCATACAATATCAACTTCTGTGATTTAAGATGAGAACAAAAAACAATGAAGCCAGTTTATATTCCAAAGAGAAATACAGTAATTGCACATTTACCTAAACAATGTAGTTTTCTTATGTTGGTTACATCAAGGCCTAATTTGCCTGCACTGTTTACCTTGACAGACTATCTTGAATCAGTAGAGCATTGATCACTGAATGGTCACAAAGAAGTATTAAATACCTTGAATAAATATGAGAAATTAAATAAGCATTAAGGTTAATTTCCAAGGCAATGTAAATGAATTGCCAATGTCCCTCAACAGTACATATACTATTTCACTGAATATCAAACCTCTAGCCAGTACTGGTTAGTTGAAATCATCACCAAAACCTATCAAGTTAATGATGCATTGCTCATATCATAGCAACCAAGAAATATCAAATACTGCAGATTAAGATGATGATTTGAACAAAGGACCATGTTTGTTGTCCAATGAAAAGTTCATAAATAGCAAATATTGATACAATAATGTATTGTTTAGTGTCATGATCCGTATCTATGTTATCTTTATTTGGTATTGTTCATGGCTTTCAAGCACTATAATAGAGTAGAAGAACAAGTTACTATATAGTCTCTCACATTTATTTTTAAATGAAGCATAGAACAAAAACTAAACAAAATGTGAAATAAAATTAGTTTATGAAAATAAGCTGTAGAAAAACAGGATTAGCAAGCATTTGTTATATCATAAAAAATCTTGCAACAATGAATTCAATATTTTACAAGGTCATAATACGTGTATAAGCAGTTTTTTGTCATGATCATCTTCACTGAGCATCATTATAAAACAGTGTTTTGGGGAAAGTTGTTTTATTATTTATTTTTTCTGCAATCAAATGTGCACACGATCCTAAGAACAGTAAACATAGATATTAAAAGCACTTGTTTCAGATTCCAAAATATGTCACTGTTCTATGCTCTTTCACACATTATTACATGGATAAAATTAGTGAGGTTAGAGCCCATCGAAATAAATACATACTGTTGATGTCAAAAGGTATGTTTATTTACATTCACTCTCCCTTCCTCCTTCCCTCCCTCTCGCTCTTTCTCCCTAAATGGTTGTGCTGAATAAAATACATGAAAGATTCCGTTTTTAAGATTTAATTAACTGCCAAAGTTAACATTAGAAGCGATTAGGTATACATGTTCTTTACCAATTCCAAGAAAATTATGAGGTTTTATGTGAAATTCAGTAGTTGATTCCTTCCCATGTAGCATGCTAAATTCAAGGTGCTTGATGATAATGAATAATTGTATGAGTGTTGTTACAAACGCAGGAGAGCATGCAATTAAAACAGTATGTGCAGGCACACTAAACAATATTCTACTTTCAACAAACTCTTCACTGAATTAACCTGAATTTGACAGAGAGCATCTAAGCATAAAGGTATTTCGTGTTTTCACAAATTATGCCAGTATGTCATCCCATTTAGCAGCTCTGACTAGATATAGAATATTTTGAAATACCTCGTCAAAATCTCCCTCAAATAAATTTGACAAAATTTACATTTGTTGTTGTTGCTGTTATAGGGTTTAAAGCCATTTTTCAGCACAAGATAGGCTATACATGGCGGCCAGTATTAATGGTGGAGGAAGAACCCGGGAAAACCCCAGAAAGACCCACTGACCCTTGAGAAGCTACTGGCAAGCTTTCTGACATATCCACATTGTCCGAGCCCGAGACTCAAACCCATGCAGACAGAGGTGAGATGGCAGTGATCCATGACGGAGAGCACTTTAGACCACTCGGCCAATTGGGGCCCCAAATTTACATTTGTATCTAATGCCTTTAAAAATGTATGCAAATGGAGCCACTCTTTCTTTGACTAAAACTAGCAAGCAATTAAATAAAATGACATGTTAAAACTGCTCAGAAACATTTGACCATGTTTGAAAAAAAAAATCCTAGCTTAAAGTCAGTTTAGTTTTTTTCATAAATTATACCTACCATCCAATATGATTGCCTCTGCTTAAATTCAAATATGTAAATCTTTCAGTAACTTTTTTTCAAAAGTGACTCAATTGAATTGAAGTGTTAAATAAAAACATCATAACATTGAGTCTGTAAGATGCATGGATGATATTGATCCATTTTCAGATGTAATGACCATTGCTAAAAACAACAATCTTCAAATGACTTCATAGTCAGAAAGCATTCCTGCATAAAATTATTTTAATTTATTTAAAATGTTGCAGATCCACAATTGTTTGAAGCCAGTATTACTAATATTAGATAAACCTTCAGATAACTCCTCGTTATAAACACTAAGCTAATTATTATTCATTTTTATGATAAACATTCTGGTATGAGGGACATTGAAATGTATGCACATAATAGTAATATGCCATCAAATCTGGCAACTGCTGCAAACAATAGAAAACCATTCAGATGACTTCTGTTCAAAACATTCTTGGTAGAATTTTACAAATTTGACAGATATCGTATTGGCATGAAGGACTGTCCATTTAATAAGCCTTTTTCAATCATCAAATATAGTGACGGCAATTTCAGAAATTTTTGTAAATGCCTTTTTCCCTAAGCTCTCTTTAAATAATAAGACATAATTTGATAGAAAGTATTCATGTGTGAGGCCTTGTCAGATGTGTAGAAATTATGCTGATGTAGCATCTAATTTGGCTGCTGATACTTAAAAATAGGAAACACTTCAAAAGAACATATTATTGTAACCAATTGTTACAATTCAAAGAAATTTGACAGCATCCTACTCAGCCAGGTTAAATTGGTTAAACCCTTAAATGTGACTGTTAATTAGAATCTCTTGTTTTTATCTTAAATGTCCATGTAAGCTCATGGTATGGCCCAGCATCCACTTCACATCTATATGTGAATTGTTGTGCATCTATGAACAATTGCTATTTTAATTGTTTTCTAAAAAATCACGGGACCAGTTTCAACCAATTTGGCACCATCTCAGCATCATAGCATACAGGACTTTAATTCTGATCTGCCATCAAACAATACCACCATTATTAAAAAAAGACAAACCTTAAAATTAAGTCCCCTTTAAACTTTTTGAATAGAACTGGACCAAGCTGGATAGAAAGTATCCTGACGTGAAGACTTTTCAGATTGTGCACAACAACGCTGATCCACCATCAAGTATGGCCACTTTTACCAATAAAAGAAAAGCATAAAATGGGTTCTACTCCAAAATCACGAAAAAATTGATAAAACTTGGCACAAAGTATCATGGCATGAAAACTTCTCAGTTTCATAAAAATGATATAGATTTGTTGTTAAATATGGCCACAATTAATGAAAATAAAAAAACCTTCACAGTACTTCATTTCAAAGACTGATGAATAAAATGTGACTAGACTTTGAAGAAAGCATACACTGCTCATACTTTAACAAATTAAGCTGACCATGAACTTGAATAAATTTGACTGAAATAAGCAACTGAATAATAATTCAACCAGGAATATACTTAATTAAGTTAGTAATTATAAGCAAAATTATATGCATATTTCATATGGATTATTTTGCAGTAAGAAGTGGTTGCAACATATTGTTAGCTTTATAATAAAATCATAATCAGCACAGTAATGTGATAATAGGTAGACTGTAAACTTAATGCCACATGCCTAATTTGATAATAGGTAGATTGTAGACTTGATGCTGCAAGCTTAATTTGATAATAGGTAGATTGTAGACTTAATGCCACATGCCTAATTTGATAATAGGTAGATTGTAGACTTGATGCTGCAAGCTTAATTTGATAATAGGTAGATTGTAGACTTAATGCTACATGCCTAATTTGATAATAGGTAGATTGTAGACTTGATGCTGCATGCCTAATGTGATAATAGGTAAATTGTAGACTTAATGCTATAGGCCTAATTTGATAATAGGTAGATTGTAGACTTAATGATACAGACCTAATTTGACAGTAGGTGGACTGTAGACTTAATGCTATATGCCTAATTTGATAATAGTTAGATTGTAGACTTAATTATATAGGCCTAATTTGATAATAGGTAGATTGTAGACTTAATGCTACATGCCTAGTGTGATATTATTTAGATTGTAGACTTAATGCTATGTGCCTTATTTGATAATAGGTAGATTGTAGACTTATAATGCTATATGCCTTGTAAGATCTGCCAAACTTTAGCACCAGCATGATACAGCTTTCCTAATAAATTTAATGTCTTGAATCTATGATCATAAACAAACAGAAAAAAGCAAAACTAACAAGTTCTGTTAAACTTAGCTAACAAACAATTTAAGTATCAAAGTTATAAATTAAAAATCTAAGATGAACTTACAGTATTAAGAAGTGAATAAAAGCTGACGATCATAATAAAGGTCTGTGAAAGTCCTACATGAATCAAATGCTAAAAACTGGAAATATACTGGCTTTCAAGAACCATGATATTGTCAAGATGGCATTGTCTAGATATCCTTTGATTATTTTATTACAGTTCCAGAATAATATCATGGTCCAAATAATGAGCACTTTCTATTTCCACTGAATAATCCAAGTTAATGTTTTTCCTCTTGAATAATATCTAAGTGCAATGCAAAACATCTCTGTAAATTTATGACAGGAACACAATAAATGTGAATGACTCCAAAATTGGAAAGAAACTGATTACTCAGTCTTCCCTTATATACACTGTCTATTCCAACTGCATTTTGCAATAGAATCCACATGACAGAATACAAAATTCATGTGATATAGCCCAACCAATGGAAAATTAGAGAATTATTCAAGAAATGTCTTAATCCTATCAGCTGCTGAGAAATTAAGCCAAAGGTGCCATTTAAGTCTTATTATTAAGATTATTATTAATAATTGTCAGCAGATACATATGCATCTATTTATAGATTCTCCTAATACTAAACTCTTAAGATGGTCAGGTCACATATTCAAAATTTAACTAAAGATATTCTGTACAATTTACAGCTGCCATAAATAAAAATTATAAAAAGTAGATAAAATCATGTTACAAACTAGAAGTTACAAAACATATTGATATATACATAAAATCTTAAAAATGCATTGATATTTGCAGGAAGAAACTTAATCTTTCTGGGGGATTTTTTTCCAGGTTTCTGCCTTTAATGGTTTTGATGGATATGTGAGCAGCATGAATTTTTCGGCATCACCTGGTGCAGTATCACTGTCTTTTCTTTAAGCTCTCATCTTACTCTAAATGAATATGACAAAGTATTACTTATGAAATAGAAGTTTTCTAGGTTAACACACAATATATCTTGTATCATAACTCTTCTATTGACAGCTAATGATCAAAGTATCTATGTTGATTATGAACATACATCACAAGTCAATTACATGTACTATGCTTCAACCTTTTCATGAAATATGCAACTGAACTGGTAACTTTTTTTAATTCAGATTTAACATTAGCATCACCAGCTCTAATCTATATCATAACCTCAGCCTAACATTGCCTCAAATTTGCCAATGCATATAATAAGTAATCAGGATTTATCTATCCACGAAATTTCAATCCAGACAAATGTAAAACTTATTTTATTTCAATATTCAACATAACCAGTATCTTCTTAAACAGTGCTAATAAACTTATTAGTTTTTATAATGATGTTCTAAATTATATATTCATGAATATTGTTTGGAAATTGTGACAAAAATTGAATTGAAACAAAGACAGGATCTGATTCATATTTGAAATAGCAGGAGTATTGTCATTGTATGGGTGTTTCGAACTTTTGCTGGTTATAAGCTCAGAACAGCTCATGGGTGTGTTGTTGCACACCATCTTAATTGTACCAATCCATCTGTCAGCACAAGTTACTGTACCTAAACTAGTTGGATGATTGTATAAAACTGTACACACACACACACACATGCATTCATCCTGAGGTCTAGTTGGTTTTAAATGAAATTGATGATGTTCAGAAATCCAACATGACACCAAAGTGGCCAACTTGAAAATCTGTTATCATTAACAGCATTTGGTTTCCACATCCAGTATTTCCACCATGCAGCCATCCTGGAAAGTTATATTGACTTTTGTTTCTTCTCATGAGAAGACTTCTCATGTTGTTTTGTTAGTCCTAAATGAAATTATTTTCATGATATCAGCCATGGTGGCCATATTTGATGGCTAAGCATCCATATGGCCACCACAGCAGCTTTCCCAATAACCTTTTTATTGTAACTCCACCAGAATGGGTGGTCTCCTTGTCATATCTTGTTAGTGCATAATGAATGTGGTGTCAATTTGGCTAACAATGTGGCCACCACTAGATAAAACTCATTACAACATTAGGTATCCCCCAGAAGACATTTTATAATTGGTACTAAATGAAAATTATACCAGTGAATCTGACATTCATTATTACCACTAGAGCAGCCAACTTGAAAATCATATTATTGCTGCTTAATGTCAATAGAAAGTTGCATCAACATGGGATTTCAATAGAACAAATAAAACCTATGGTATCTAGTTGGGTCTAAATGAACATTGAGATGATGTGACACTAAATATGGCTGACATGGCATCCATCATGAACATTTTCTTGTCATTACTCCTACTAAATATATATGATATCTTCTTAGTCCTAAATGTGAAAGGTGCCCCATAGGCATCCAATATAATGAAAACCTTGTCACTAATTTTTCTTAATGGATGGTCATATTGGCACATTGGTATCAAGTTTTCACCAAAAGTCTTGTAATGATGTCTAGTTTGTCGTAAATGAAAATGGTGCTGATCTGATGTCCAATATGAATGCTACAATCTATAATTAAAAAATCTTATCAAGTAAGAATATTTGAGCTCAGGTTTCAACATGCAGTAGTTAAAAAAACAAGAAATGGTCTTACATTGAATTAATGGTGACACCTTTTGGACTGTAGGGAATCATTTCTTTCAATTTTACATCTAATTTATAAAGCTTAAAGCCTCCACATTATATGTAGTACATTATGATATATTTTGGCATGTAATTCACCTTAATACGGATATAAGTATGTTGTTTGAATTAAGTTTTATCTGAGTTGTAAGCTTTGTATCTTGAAATTGGCTGGGTGGTTGTATTTCTTGTAATTGGCAGGATAGCTTTGCAATTTAATATGACTAAACTATGCAATAACTCTCTTGTTGTTCCATCCATACATCTATCACACAATCTCATTATCACAGATAGTCCCATAGATTTTGGCTGGCTACCATGACACTTTACATTATTATATACATCACCTGAAGATGTACATATAAGAAGATCACTTTGCACCTGTAATTTTTTAAAGAGTGACATATTGTCCTTTTAATCTTTACTCTTGTATGCAAGTATATTATCCAATCATATTAGTTTAAATAATGTCTGTTTTTATTTGATTATCATGAAACTTGGTAAATATTATAATGGTCATCACATGAAGATGCATGTATCAACAAATCACTGTGCCCAACAAATCAATATTTAGCTCACCTGGCACAAGGCCAAAGGAGTAAATGGTATGGTCCTTAATCTCTTGTGGATCATTCATATTTCTTAATCTATCAAACATGTCAAAACTTGATTTTTTTTCTTCTATTCATTTCAAAACCCACCTTTTTGTTTTTGTACAAAATGATGTTAAACTGCCACTAAATATGACCACAATTACTAAAAATAAAAAAAACCATTAAATAGCTTCATCAGAAATACTAAATATATAATTTTCAAAAAATGCATGATTTATAGAATGATGCTGTTCCACCCACTAACCATTAAATGTGGTCACTGTTAACCAAACAAGAAAAACCTTCAAACTAGTTCTCCGAAACTGCCGAATAGAATGTGACCAAACTTGATAAAAAACATTCTGTCAGGAATACTTTTAACACATACACAGTTCTTCCAATCCACCTTCAAGTACTAAAACCTTTTTTCTTTAAATTAAGTTTGACTACATATCACAAACTGCTGTTTAAATTTTGACCAGATGAGACAGAAATCATTCTGGTACAAAGAACTTTTGAAACAGAAATTATGTCCACATGCTGTCAGGTATAGCAACTATTACCAAAAATGGGAAAGGGTTCACATGACTTATTGAAATCCACAAAGTGTCCTAGCATAGGAACCATTTTTTCCTATTGGCAAAATCCTGCTGTGTTATCCAATATGGAATAAACTTAAATAAATCTTCAAACATTTGTTTTCATAATACATGGAGTTATTACTCTTTATATTTAAACTTCATATAGCAATTATGTCAGAATGTTATGAATGCAGCTAGGTTAATATCAGTAATATGTTACCTGTTGTTAATTTGCATAGCTTACTGTTTCTGGGATGGAAATTACCTGCTGCATTGCATAGCTTTCTTATTCTGGGATGGAAATTACCTGTTGCTATTGCATAGCTTACTGTTCCGGGGATAGAAATTACCTGTTGCTATTGCATAGCTTTCTGTTTCTGGGATGGAAATTACCTGTTGCTATCGCATAGCTTACTGTTCCTGGGATGGAAATTACCTGTTGCTATTGCATATAGCTTTCTGTTTCTGGGATGGAAATTGCCTGTTGCTATCGTAAAGCTTACTGTTCCTGGGATGGAAATTACCTGTTTCTATTGCATAGTTTACTGTTCCTGGGATGGAAATTACCTGTTGCTATTGCATAGCTTACTGTTCCTAGGATGGAAATTACCCTTGTCCATTCATCTACCTATTGGGTGACTTCTAGAATATTCTCTAAGTTGACCAAGTGACCCAGAAAATGGCCATTAGTCCTCATTCTTTTTATAGATGTTGCAATGCTTAGCAGATATAAATCATACTTTATTGAAAAAATACTTTACATCATTTACTCTTCATAATAATAATAATAATAATAATAATGACCTTATTTAAAGAGGGTAACACAATTAGCTAAAAACTAATCTACCTTGAGGCCCTCATACAAAGGAATTTATTTATTTAAGCTGCATCTCTGAAGCCACTGGATATATTGGGTTTGGAAGAAGGAAATAGAGTGGGCATTTCTAATCTCAGCTGGAATACTATTCCAGAGCAGAGTTCCAGAGTATTGGAAACTTTTTTTAAATAACTCCTTATTTGGTTTGGGAATTTTATACTGTTTGGTAGACATGGATCGCAGGTGGGGAGTATTACCAGGTAGCCTATACTGGAATAGTGATTGTAAATATTCAGGAGCACTATTCTGAGATATCCTGTACATTAATTTGGCTTTTCTCAAACAGATTCGGTCTTTAATAGGTAATATTTTTAACCTACCAGCTAAACTTTCCTTGCTTTCTTTCTGGATTGATATTAGCCCAAATGCTCTTTTTTGAAGATGTGCCAGCTTTGCTATGTTTTTATCATTTGAATTACCCCATACTGTACTACAGTAGTCCAAATAGGGTTGTATGTAACTGTTATAAAATAGTTTCCTGTGCCTTTCAGGGAGAAAATGTCTTATCCTACTGAAAAGCCATAAACTTGAATTGACTTTTTTACTGATAAAATTGTTTGATATGTTCAGTCCATGATAGGTTATTATCTACCAGAACACCAAGTAGCCTATCATGACTCATCACTATCAAGATTTGTCCTTCTTTGCCGTGTTGAGATAAGTAATATTTTAGTTTTACCAGTATTTACCACCATGCCATTACATGTGCACCAGTTTTCCAGTTTGTTTAGTGCATTCTGTAAAGAAATTTCGAGCTCATGCTTTGTGTTTTGGATGTCTGACAATGTTGTGTCATCTGCATAGAGATCTGTAGATGATATTGAGTCTCTTAGTAAAATTGGTAGGTCATTAATAAATAAAATGAATAGTAGTGGACCTAGAATTGAGCCTTGTGGTACTCCATATCTAATTGTTTCAGGTTCAGACAGAACATTATTTATGTAAACATGTTGTGTTCTCTCATTTAAGTATGAAGTAAACCATCTAATTGTTCTTTCATCACACTGGTAGATTTTCAGTTTCTTCAAAAGGATTTCATGATCCACCATGTCAAAAGCTTTCCTGAAATCTACAAATACAGTTCCAATTATTCTACCTTGGTCAAGTGCTTGAAGCCATTTATCAGTTAGGGACATCAAGGCAGTCTCACAGGAATGGTTCTGTCTAAAGCCTGATTGATTAGGGTGTAACCGCAAGTGTTTGGTTAAATATGACATGAATGAGTCATGGACATGTTTTTCAATCAATTTTGACAAGTTTGGTAGTATTGAAATTGGTCGGTAGTTATCAGCATCATCCTTAGAACCAGATTTGTGAATAGGAGTTACTTTTGCAGTTTTCCATATTTTGGGGACAGATGAGGTTGCAATACTTAAATTAATTATGAATGTTATGCTATCTACAATAGCAAAGGCAGATGATTTAATGAGTTATGGACCAATCTGATCAAGTCCTGTAGCTTTCTTGGTATCAAGTTCACATAAATTTTTTTTAACAAAGTTTTTTGACACTGGTGGGATAGAGAAACATACCTCCTTTGAGATTTTACTGCTGCAGAACTTTTTCAGTTCATTAAAGTTGTTTTCTATCACTGGCTCTTTTAACTTTGTGGTAATGTTGATGAAAAAATCATTGAAAACATTTGCAATATCAGTTTCATCAGTGACTATGGTGTCATTTACCAGAATTGAGTGAATTTTATTTGTCTGTTTTTTGTGCGTTCCTCCAGTGAGTTCATTGAAGACTTTCCAAATGGAGTTTGTGTTGCTCTTTTTGTTTTCAAGCAATGATTGATAATAAGTTTTTTTAGCTTTTTTGATCATACTTGTTATTTTATTTCTCCATACTTTATATTGTGCATGGTTTTCCATAGCCTTGAATTTGTCTCGTGTTTTCATAGCATCTAGGATTTCAGTAGTAAGCCAATTAGGTTGAATATCAGTCTTTACTCGATGTACTTTCAGTGGTGCATGCTTAGATACTACATCCATAAATAAGTCAGTCCACACCCTCATGGCTTCATCTATGTCATCCAAATTTTGGATCATACTCCATGGAACTTTATATAGGTCATTGAGAAATTGTTCTTCATTAAAAGTTTTGAACGATCTGTAAGTGATCGTTTTATGTGTATTTTTCTTATTTTTCTTGCATTTAACCTTTCTTGTCAAAAAAGTAGGATAGTGGTCACTAAGACCAACATTTGGTACATTAACACAAGCCACATTGTCTGGTAGGTTAGTATAAATGTGATCAATAAGAGTGCTTGATTTTTCTGTTGTGTCATAATTTTAGAATTTTAAATCCTTTGCTTTTAAATGAAAACCAAACAAACATCAGAGGTATGAAATAGGCTGATTTGATTGTGAACTTATTTAACTTCCATATTATGTGACCACAATTATTTAAAAACAGAAACAAAATTTTAACAAACTTTTACTCAAAACCACTTTACTTTGATCTATTTTGATTGATAAATCAACATTGCTGAAATGTTTGGATCCAGTTATGCAACAGAAAACTTCTGTTGCATAACTCAATCCAAACTTTTAAGCAGTGTTGATTTAACAATCAAAATAAGTCAAGATAAACTGGTTTTGAGTAAAAGTTTATTATATATATATAATCAATAATGTCTCTGCTTTATCTAGTTCCGGCACATTCTTCTGTTGGGGCATTGGCTGGTGGCATTTCAGGTGGTGCGACAGCAATAATTGTCATAGTTGTCATCATTGTCCTGTGGCAAAGGAAACGTAACAATCTGTAAGTTGCATATCAGTTTAATATATTGATTGATTTCCAGATTTAGGCATTAGACTTGTACATTAATGAATACATGGAATTTTTTTTACAATGGACACCAAAGAACCAAGAATTTACTGACTTATCAGTTATCACAGGGTTGATTTGAAAGGCAATTGATGTGGTTTACAATGGCTAAATTTTGTTTTTCAATAAAAGGTATACTAAATGAAAAAGAAGTGGGGGATATGAACTTAAAACCCTTCAGACCCTTTCTGGAATCTACCACCTTCATGGAACCTAAACCTTGTATTTGTTTACTTTCAAAAAGGTTCTTAATCTCAGTGATAACAAACGTTCTAATCAGGATCCTATTCCATTCCAGGCTTAAAACTCTGCTGCATTAATCTTTGTCTTATACCATTAATGTTACATTGTATGACAACTAGATACTCACCTATAGATTTTTTGTACTTGTTTCTAGGAAACTTGCTTGGAAGACAGATATTTATCATATATGTGTATATTTTTTAAAATTTCCCCAGTTTAATTTTATGGTCATATGACCAATATCAGGCCCAGTTGTGCCTCTTATTTTACGGTGCAGCCTTTCTGATAAATCCTTAATTATGCTAAATTGCTGTCCATTTTACCTGTAAAATATAGTCCAGGTTCCTTCTATATAGATGAATTTACACTAGGTATTCTGGACACAGCCTGCAATCCTGAAAAACATATTCCTCTTCTTGAATAAACCCATAGGTTATGGATATGAATTAGTAGGTAGTAATATTAAGTGTGTCAGTGGGTCACCTGCACAGACCAGCCATGATCTTAAGCTTTAGTTCTGGATCTTGACATTCAAACAGGGAATTGAAACATTTGTCACATGCTGTACAATGCCTTTAATATTGGAAATTAAAATAAGTTACACAGACCTAACATTCTTTGAAATAAAACTTGCAGTGGTATAAATTATATTTTTAAGGAAAAAGGCCAGTAAGTTATTAGATGATGCCACTGGATCCAACATGGAAAATCTGATTAAAGTAAGAAAAGAGAGGTAAGTGATAGTGTATTGTAATGTATCATTCACCAAAATTTCCATTATTTCATATGGGACTTTAGTTAAGGACTAGGCAATAAAAGTACACCTTTTTGTCTGTTTTGTGTGATAGAACAGTTGATTAGTTTATTGTTGATACTTAACTTATTTAAAGAATTGATTTAGTTTGTGGAGAAAGATTAGAATTGTTGATTAAAGATTTCTTTCACCCGTGCCCAGCTATAATTAAATGGTCTCACATATAATATTAACTGAGTTTTTTCTTTGTAACTGTTACCTATACTTAATTTATTTGCTTTTAATTTGTATGATTTGGCACAGTACTTAATATCTGCATGTAAAACAATGATTATGTATATTATTATTATGCTATATCTTGTAAGGAGGATTTAATTATTCCCAGAAACAGCATTATAAAGGAAGTACAATGAAAGTTTAGCATAATTAATCAGTTAATGTCAATTACAATATTTCATTAAATGTTAGCAGAATCAGATTTTAGTGAATCAGTCATATGCAACAATGGACATTTTTAGAAGTAACAGTGTTTGCTATTTGAAGAAATTCAGTGTGTATGCTAACAGAAAAGAAATGTGGGATTTATCAAACAACAGAATAATTTATGTCTGCTTGTCTGACTGGGTAAGTGATTTTCATGTGTTAAAGAAGAATATAATAGGAACAAATGTTCATAGAAATGGTGTGGTAAAGCAATTTCTTTTTATTCCACACAGTTTATTCATTGTGTTTATAATAATTATAAAAATCTTTTTGACGCAAAACTAAAATCCAATTTTAGTTCAACATGATGGTCTACTTTAAATGTAATCCCTACTGCATGTTGGTTCCAATGTCAAACAGACACATATATCTGATAAACATCCAGTATCTTATTCAATTAAAAGTTTTATAAAATTAGAAGATTTTGCCATTTATGTGTGGCAATTTCTCATTTATTTTCTTGTCAATCAAAATCTCAAGGAACTTATATTATGTCCTTCAGTATGGTCACCATATGGTTGTTTTCATGTTTTGAACACTTAAGTGACATGTCAAATGCCATTCATTATGGGATTTGTTATCAAAAGATAAGAAAAATAAAGAGCATGAAACAAGGAACATGTGGAGAAGTTGCAAATACAAAATATAAAGTATAGAACAGAGTTTTAAACAAAATTGAAAGAGGAGTGCTTGGTGGCATGATTTCAGATGTTGAGGATTACTGACTGTTCTGTTCAAGAATTTTTACAAAAGGATCGATAATCATTTTTGTGATTGAATTGCTTGATCACATTTTGCTGGTACATTTTTGTTTCTGTTACTTTTTTAATATGATTGTCTTTATATTGTTATTATTTTTGGTCTTTAGTTTTCATAGAATAAATGAAACATTATATCAGGCTTGTCTGACTGTCCTTCTACATTCATCATTTGTTCCATCCATCCAATCATCCCATCTTTATTTCTTCATGACAACTCCTTTAATTATTATTAGATTCTAGCCAGATCTGGTCTGAAGCTAGATACTGACGTTTCCTAGCCTGGATTCTATTATTTGTATTCAATTCATTGTTTTGCACAGCTATAGCCCCTGATTCTTAGACCTACCTGGTTTCATTTCTGCACAGTAACTCCTATAGTTATTTTTCAATTTGAACCACATTTGGTATTCACTTTGCAATTAATTAGTTCTAGTCCCTGATTGTAAGACTCACCTACATAAAAAATCCTTTGATTGTGACTGGAGTTCAGCTATATTTATAAAGCATATTGATATTGGTGAGACCTTTAAGCTCAGTTCATCTCTAATCTTTCGACTTCATTGTTCAGATAATCTACCATCAAATATGAACCCCAATGCTAAAAATAGAAAACCTCTTAAAAGACTTTTCAAATCTGCTAAATAGAATTTGATTAATTTCAAATGAAAGATTTTGCATTAAGTTTACCTTCTCTATGATCAATTTATCTCAATTTCTTTGATACCATTAATTTCTTTGATACCATTAATTTCATACTTGTGCATCTTGCCATAAAGATGCACCATGCAGAGTATTTATGTTAGAATTAGGTCTCCAGTGTTAATTGGTGTATTTAATTCTATTTCTTACACATTGTCATTTGCAAAATCATGCAGCTTGGTGGCCTAGATGTATTATGAAGTGCTACATCTTTAAATCAGACTAAGTCACAATGACTTATTCTTTATACTCCAGTTATCTGCATTATCCTTTTGTTTAATTCAGTTCCTTAGACACTAATTCTTGAAATTATGTTACTGTAACCTATATTTTTCACTCTCATGATCTGCATTAACCTTTGTGTGTATACCAATTGTTGATACAGTTACTTCAAAGAGATGTTAAATTTGATACATAGAAAGCATCGCAAGAAGTGTCACATGTTTTTGGATAATGCAAAACTTAGCAACCTGTCACAGGCCATTTACTAGTTATTCTATTGGGTCAAAAAGTGTCTTTAGAATTACCACCAATGCCATCACCAATACAACCAGCAACTGCTGCAAAAGAGATAAGTTTTCTTGGAACTGCAGTGGTTCAGTGGTTATCATGCCAGACTCATTGCCAAAAGGGTGCAGGTTTGAATCCAGTACCATCAGACTGGCCAGGGTCATTATGGTGTGTTCATGGGCAAGGAACTTTACTCCAATTGCCTCAGCATTAAAAAAAGTACTTGTCTTGTTGTGCCATAAAGCACCAAAACCAAGCCAAACAGCACGGTCTATTTAGTAATAATAAAAAGGTTTATGATTGGGAGTTTGTATGAAATCAATCAATGTAATCATTGTAGTGGTATTGGTGGGTGGGTGTAATACTAACCAATATCAGAATCTGTAAGAGTCGTGAGCTTGGAGCCATTATCATGAAAGTAATATGAGACATACCAATCTGAGACAATACTAATATCTTTAACTGAGCTGCAATTTACATACTTTAAATAGAATAAAATATAATGGTAAGTATGAATCAGTCTTCCATGAGACTTTAAGCTTTTGATTGCCACAAGTAAAGTGATATTAGAAATTATGTGCCATATATTTTATGCATCATTTTGACCCATTTGGTTTAAATAGTGTAATGTCAAATAAAGTGGATCAGATGACTCAGTGGTAGATATGCCCTACCCTCAGCTACTGGCTATTTTATTTTGAAATGAATCAATAAACACATATTAAAAATCCCTGTAATAGGTATGTTCATTGTAATAAATTTTTCTCTGCCCAGGCCTATCAACCTAGCTAACTTTGCAGAGTATGTCGCAGACTACCACAAAGACAGCAATCTGAAGTTTTCTCAAGAGTATGATGTAAGTCATAAAAAAATGTTACTGTATTGTCTAATTTTTTACAGTGTTTATTGATAAAGAATCTAATATAAAACTGCCATTTATGATGGCCATTCTGACCTATTTATTTATAGATCAGAGTAAATGTTTTTATTCTGTGATATTAATGAGCCAATCATATTAATTATTTGAAATACTGATGCTGATTATTTAGATGACTGACTCATATGGATTCTGTTGTGTCTCCTCAGAATTTTTGCTTCTTACATTGTACCTGATTGTTGCTAGGTGGATATCACTTTTGATAAAATGTTATGTCATGCATAAAAAAACAGATTAATCAAACATTCATAATGGTCTAATCAAAAGTATTCCATAGTCCAAACCTATGTAATTAATTGCCACTAAAAATATAAAGGTCAAAAAGTTAATCAACCAGCATGACAAGCATGTGTGAATAGAATCCACATTATTTGATTTTACCTTGATTCAAGATCTTTCTCTTTGACACTGTGTTCACAAGATTAAACATAATATGTCCATCCATTGTATCTTTTTGATCATCTGGATGACTAATTATCTTGAAAAAAAAAAAACAAATGTCCCACACAGTGTAATGTCCATCCATCTTTAATGGATATAAAGAGTAGATCTCTCATAGGTCTGAATTGTAAACTTATGATCTTAATTAACAAAAGTATCTTAGTAATGTTTTACTGTGGCTGCTTTTAAATATCTCAGACAGCCAAAATATTAATATTTATTTGATTACTGATACATATAAAACAAGCAAATGTTAGATCCATAATTCTGTTCACAGTTCTAAATTTTGATGATGAATTGAATCTTGAGTACATAGAAAAAATGTATGCTACTGATCCTGATTATATATATACAAAATGGATGTTCCTTATCCTGCATATATAGACAAAATGTGTTTCACTGATCCTGAGTAAATAGACAAAGTAGGTGTCCCTGATCCCTGATCCTAAGTAACGGTATATAGACAAAATTCCTGATCCTGAGCATATAGAGAAAATGTGTGTCCCTGATCTCGAATTCCCTGATCCTGAGTATATTGTATAGATCATCAATATACACAATGTATGTTCCTGATCTTGCTGTATTGACAAAATATTTGTCCCAGATTAGTCCAGATGACCATCATTTTACTATATATATATATATATATATATATAATTTGTTATTAAGTACAAACTAAAATTAACTTAAATATTTCAATAACGCAGGGAGTTTTCATTATCATGTATTATTCACTACTAATTCTAAAAGGTTATAGTAAGAGCAATCTTAATAAGAGTTAATAATATGTAAGTCACATGATGGCCAGCCTAAATGGTTGGAAACTTAAAGGCTAGTAATATGCATATTTTCATGTTCAAAAATTTTCTTACTGGGGGCGATACAAGGAATTTGGATTTTTAGTAGGGGGCAGTGTATACTGAGTTATGTTACAACAAGGCTATGCTACAATACTACGCCCATAAAATGGGGTATTAGCAATGGAAAACCATATTATCATTGTTTTTCCATTATGCAAACAAGCAAAAGTGAATGAAATGAATTGTTTATGTAACTTCTAATTGAAGAAAACTGTAAACTTTTAATGGAATTCAAGATCATATCTACATTACTAAGGGAGCAGCAGTATTTGTTAGGTTACTTTACAATGAGGGACCACTGTCTAGTGTTTTATCACTGTACAATGAGGGAACACTGTACAGTGTTTTATGACTTTATAATGAGGGACCACTGTACAGTGTTTTTTTACTTTATAATGAGTGAACACTGTACAGTGTTTTATGACTTTATAATGAGGGACCACTTCACAGTGTTTTTGACTTATAATGAGGGACCACTGTACAGTGTTTTATGACTTTATAATGAGGGAACACTGTACAGTGTTTTTGACTTATAATGAGGGACCACTGTACAGTGTTTTATGACTTTTTAATGTTAGGGAACACTGTACAGTGTTTTATGACTTTATAATGAGGGACCACTGTACAGTGTTTTATGACTTTTTCCTCCATAAAGGACCTGAAGACCATGAGTCCAATGCATGCCCATGAAGCAGCAGACATGGAGGAGAACCGTCTGAAGAACCGCTTTGTTAACATTCTACCTTGTAAGTTTTATTGTTTTTTCTATAGCCTGACCAGTTCCTTATTGTGTGGACAATTATACTCACAAATGCTATCTCTGAGATTGTCTCACTTGCATGTAGTTAATTCTGAAGTGTGCTTGAATTTTTCTCACCCTCAGTAATCTGTTATTATCATGTATTTATTCAAAGCTTTTGAGTAAATGAGCAATAGATTCACAAGACATGTATAAAAAGTGACTGTTGTGATGGGGTCATTGAATATTTAAAACACCCCAAGAACATAGCATGATTGTCAGGCTCTATATGATATATATATATATATATATATATATATATATATATATATATATATATATATATATATATATATATATGTGCTTGTATACAGCAAGGAATACTTCCCACATCTAAATTCTAAGTAAAATTTACCTAAAGCTGTGACACCTAGTTACTGAGGACAAAACACAGATACAGTGTAATGTTTTTATAACAAGGCAATCATTAAAATTGTAATATCATCAGTCTTAGGAAATTATTTATTCCTGCTTAAACATGCCTTCCAAAAAAGTAAAAGTTGGGATGGGCTGATATTTGACTTATTTTGCTATTGTTGTTCAGTGTTTACTACCATTTCTCAACACAAAAGGATATACTTGACAGACACTATAACTGGTGGAGGAGAATCCTGCTGCTAAGAACCACTGATCCACAGAAAGCTACTGGCAGGTTTTCTCACATCCCCATATTGGCAAAAGCAAGACTCCTAACCCATGTGGCCAGAGGTGAGTTGGCAACCACTTGAAACCATTTGGCCATCTGTGTTTAGTAAAATGAAGTTTTGTAAAAGGAGATTCTGCTTGTGCCTGTGCCTCAAGAGGACTGGTTTCCTTGATTTATATAAGAGTTGTTCATTCAAAGAATGAAATCTGGACCCAAAGATACCATTTCCAGAATAAAAAGTGATCAGAGAGATCTAACTCAGAATTTAATTTTACAAATCCAAAAGTCAATAGGATGTCATGAACAGGGAAACAGAGTTACATTTGGGAATTACTTTCTCCAACATGAGAATACAGAACCAAGTAAATGCTCTATGGATGATGCATCCTAAATGACTCATACTTGGAGCCTTATTAATTGTACCCTACTTTAAAATCACATAATATTTCAATGAGCAGTGCAAAATGTCTGGGTATTACCATAGTAGAGACCTACATTTTGCATGGACTGGTTCCCAAATCTTTTTAAATGTTGGACATTTCATTTTTAATTTAGGCCCCTGAAATTGTTTATATAAACCATATGTACATTGCAGTGGCAAAGACTTGTCATTGCAAGATACACAGCCATAAAGGCTGAGGAGTGTACATATGCAGTCCTGAGCTGTTAATGCACATAACAGTCACTGTCAATACACGTCACATTCACTGTTAATACAAAACATAGCGACTGTTAATACACATCACAGTCGCTGTTAAAACACATCACAGTCACTCAGTCAATACATGTCACATTCACTGTTAATACACATAACAGTCACTGTTAATACACATCACATTCACTGTCAATAGACGTCACAGTCACTGTTAATACACATCGCCGTCACTGTTAATACACATCACATTCACTGTTAATACACATCGCTGTCACTGTTAATGCATGTCATATTCACTGTTAATACTCATAACAGTCACTGTTAATATACATTACAGTCGCTGTTAATACTCATAACAGTCACTGTTTTACACATCACAGTCGATGTTAATACACATCACAGTCACTGTTAATGCACATCACAGTCACTGTTAATACACATCACAGTCACTGTGAGAATATTATTAAAACAGCTTTTTCCATTCCATTAAAAATGATCATAACTCTATTTCTTAGCTTGTCTGTCCGTCGCTTGGTTTGTCCTATAGAGTAAGCATGTTGTGTAAAATCTGAATTACTTCTTGTTAATTTTGGCACAAACAGCTGTCGGAAAGTCTGAAGAAAAAAATAGATATATATTTATATATATAGAATATATTGTACAGTATGTATGCTGTATCAATGATATACCATGAGATATATCAATTTTTCATTAAAATTAAACAAGGCTTGCCAAGTTTCCTTTTATTGAAAAATTTATACACTGAGTGGTATATCATTGATACAGCATACATACTGTACATATATTTTATTTATATCACATACAAATACATATATTTGCCCTTTGAATGGAATTGAGATTTATTACAGGCACTGCTGTGTATTGACAGAGTGAATGAACACCTCACATTCCCAAGTGTGTCCACTATAAAATGTAGTTCTATGCCTTGTGTGGCTATACACAATCACCTCTGCATATTGATAAGTTGATTCTTTTCTTGTTTTAGTTTCTATTTTTCTTCACATTGATTAAATCAGTATAATAAACACTTATGATTTAAACATGAAAGATGGTTTTAACAATAAAAGTAGAGCACTGCAAACACATGGTTAGCTATGCCATTCACATGAACACTTACCCATTCATATGAACACTTACCCATTCATGTACCAGCACATATAAATTAATGTGGAATAGAAACTAAGTGAAATGATGAACCAACAAGAGGTAATTAAAATATTTTAATATATTTACAGTTGATCTAAGTCATTGTTCTGTTTTATGTACTGGTAACAGTACCACCCACCATAAAGGATGAGGTCAGTTTGACTAACATTTACCATCATTCATAAGTCCAGAGGCATCATGGGATGACACCAACGAAAATCTTCTATGCTCATCATTTCATAGATTTTAGCCTGTATCTTGTATAATGGTCCAGAGAGAGAGAAAGAGAGAGAGGGAGTGGCCACTGGACATTTTCATATTTAATTAATACTATTCAATTTTTAGAACATTATAGTATGTTTAAGAAACAACAACAAAAAGAAAACATTAAACACATCACAGTATGTGTACCATGCAACTGAGAAATTTACCATGTAATGTTGATATGGTTTGCAACTTTGTGTAATTGATAAGCACTGTAGACAACTCCCAAGGAAAGTGCACACATATCGTTACAACTAACCATGTTCTTGTAGGTTACTTGGTGTAATTTCTATTTCAAAGTTTTAATCCAGTCCAAATTCCTTTTCTTTCGAACTCCACATTGATGTGTAGATTGTCTGTTATGCATGAGCTGGGAGAGGGGAACAGAAAGCAGAAGGGATTGTAATGAAAATGTGTACCATTATTAAATTCATTTAGAAAACAGGGATTGTTAATACTTTTTATCATTATTTTCATATGTCACTAATGATTAATGTGTGGAAATTGATCATTGATCTAGAATCAACTGCAAATGGTTGCAGAAATGTTTATATTTATGTATATTATTGTGCCATGGATAAATCACAATTTGATATACCAATAGTATTGTTACAGCAAATTGCTTTATACCACACTTTAAATGCCATGTCATTTTTAATGTATGTGGTATAAATGTATATATATATATATATATATATATATATATATATATATATATATATATAAGAATGCAGTAGTATACAAAATCTTGTTATCTCTTTAATATAACATAAAGCATGCAGTCATAATTTAAGTTTTGCAATTTAGCACACTGTATAAACTAGAAAGATGGATAGATAATAATAATAATGAGGACTTTGTATAGAGCCTAATCTTTAGAGGCTCTAAGCACTTTACAACATTTGACAACACCTATGACATAAAAAACATAGTAATATGATTACAAAATTGAAATTAGAAAACATAAAAAACATGCTGAAATATTTAAGGTAGGAAACATTTATAGGTCTTTAAGCTTGTTCTTGCAGTCAAAATAAGTGAGTTTTAAGAGCACTCTTGAATGGGATCACTGTCTTTGTGTCTAAGTTCAGTGGGCAATTTAATCCATATTGCTGGGCCCTGGTATGTGAAAGAAAGTTGTCCAATATGACTTCATTTTCATATGGGAATAATGAGTATATGATTGTCAGAAGAGGAATGTAGGTATCTTGCTGGTGTGTACACATGGTTGAGGTTGGATAGGTATGTTGACTAAAGTCCATCAGTGAAACGTAGCACAAAGAACAAATTTTGTGTTTGATTCTGGATCGAATGGATAGCCATTGTAAGGTACAGAGCAGCGTGGAGGTGCAGTGCTCTGATGGTGATACTCTAACTATGATCCGAGCAGCTGTGTTTTGAACTTTTGAAGTTTCTGAAGTAGATATTGAGATGACCCAGACAGAATTGAGTGACAATAGTTCAGTCTTGAAAGTACTAATGAACACACAAGTGTTTTAGTGGCATCAACTGAAAGTTATTTGCAAATGAAGCTGATACGTCTCAGCTCAAGATATGCAGCCTTGCATATGTTCATGACATGTTGGTGCAATGTGAGAGTACTGTCCAGAGTAACACGTAGGTTTTGTACTGACTGTGTGAATTTAATGTTGGTGTTGCTGATATTTATTGTTTGAGGTAAAGGATGTGAATGAGAAAGTCTTTGTGTTGTGATCAGAATGGCCTCAGTTTTATCATCATTCATCTGCAGCTTGTTACATGTCATCCATGATTTCACATGAAAAATGCACCTCTCTACACCTTGGATGGTAGCATCAACTTCAGTTGGGTGGCTAGATTTGTATATTTGGGAGTCATCAGCATACAGTTGGTGAGACACTGGATGATGATCTATGACACTTGAGAGCAGCTGAGTGTATAGAATAAAGAGAACAGTTCCAAGAACAGACCCCTGTGGATCACAACTCCAATAAATCCAGAGTATCCTTGATATAACTCAGAGAGTATCAAAATCACCTAAATACACATCATCATTTATAATACATCATATTTCTATATTTAAATGTTCATATATATTAGCATCTTCAAAGTCACATACAAACCCTGAAAATCCATTTACATTTGCATCTACAATAGTGTCCATTGAATAGCTAGAGTCAAGAGTCCCACTGGGTACATTTAGATTTTTTGTAACTGAAGCGTTGGCATTCTCCTCTTTGCCAGCTTCCTAATATGAATACATTGATGGACAAAGACTTTGTTTGTGTCCATATTTATGGCACCTGAAACACTCGATCTGTTTGCCATGATGGCATACATGTGTCATGTGCCCAATTTCTCCACAGTAGGGACAGCACTCTTCATTAAAGTGCTTGAAAATGGGGGCATACATGTTAATATTTTTCAGTAGTTGAGAGGTTCCTTTTCTGCTTAGACATGTTATACTACAGATATGATTAAGTTCATGTACAGGAGAATGAGGGATGAAATTAGAATGATAAAAGTAGTATGGAGACAATCTCATTGAGTACCCCATTGCATGATGACATACATATAATTGATATGAAACTAAATACAAAATGTTTTAACATAGGTCACTTAAATGTACAAGGTATAGTGGGAAAGATAGACCAGATTAAGTTAATGTTGTCTTCCAAGGAAAATAATATACATGTTTTAGGACTCACTGAAACCAAATTAAATGCTAACCACAATGATGATCAATTTCTCTGTCAAGGCTACAATAAACCATTACGTAGGGACAGAGAGACAGCAGGGGGGGGGAGTCTTGTTGTATACATTAGGGAAGATGTAAATGTAAAAAGGCAACTTGACTTGGAGTCACATGAAATTGAGAGTATTTGGGTGGAAATTTTTCAAAATAATGCAAAATCTTTCCTAGCTGGTTTCATTTATAGACCACCTTCCTCCAAAGTATTTTGGAATGATAACTTTTTGAAACAAATGGAAAATGTTCTCTAAATCACAGGAGAAAGAAACATATATACTAGGAGATATAAATAAAGACCTTCTCAATACTCAAATAAGGAACAACTGGATGGAATTTATTGAATCATTAGGCCTAGACCAGCCTACAAGGGTAACAGAAAAATCGAGCACTCTTATTGATCACATTTATACCAACTTACCAGACAATTGGCTTGTGTTAATGTACCAAATGTTGGTCTTAGTGACCACTATCCTACTTTTTTTGACAAGAAAGGTTAAATGCAAGAAAAATAAGAAAAATACACATAAAACGATCACTTACAGATCGTTAAAAATGTTTAATGAAGAACAATTTCTCAATGACCTATATAAAGTTCCATGTTATATGATCCAAAATTTGGATGACATAGATGAAGCCATGAGGGTGTGGACTGACTTATTCATGGATGCAGTATCTAAGCATGCACCACTGAAAGTACATAGAGTAAAGACTGAAATTCAACCTAATTGGCTTACTACTAAAATCCTAGATGTTTATAATGGAAACACGAGACAAATTCAAGGCTATGGAAAACCATGCACAATATAAAGTATGGAGAAACACAATAACAAGCATGATTAAAAAGCTAAAAAAAATTATTATCAGTCATTGCTTGAAAACAAAAAGAGCAACACAAACTCCATTTGGAAAGTCTTCAATGAACCCACTGGAGGAACGCACAAAAAACAGACAAATAAAATTCACTCACTTCTGGTAAATGACACCATAGTCACTGATGAAACTGACATTGCAAATGTTTTCAATGATTTTTTAATCAGCATTACCACAAAGTTAAAAGAGCCAGTGATAGAAAACAACTTTAATGAACTGAAAAAGTTCTGCAGCAGCAAAATCTCAAAGGAGGTATGTTTCTCTATCCCACCAGTGTCAAAAAACTTTGTTAAAAAAAATTTATGTGAACTTGATACCAAGAAAGCAACAGGACTTGATCAGATTGGTCCATGACTCATTAAATCTTCTGCCTTTGCAATTGTAGATAGCATAACATTCATAATTAATTTAAGTATTGCAACCTCATCTGTCCCCAAATTATGGAAAACTGCAAAAGTAACTCCTATTCACATATCTGGTTCTAAAGATGATGCTGATAACTACCGACCTATCTCAATACTATCAAACTTGTCAAAATTTATTGAAAAACATGTCCATGACTCATTCATGTCATATTTAACCAAACACTTGCTGTTACACCCTAATCAATCAGGCTTTAGACAGAATCATTCCTGTGAGACTGCCTTGATGTCCCTAACTGATAAATGGCTTCAAGCACTTGACCAAGGTAGAATAATTGGAACTGTATTTGTAGATTTCAGGAAAGCTTTTGACATGGTGGATCATGAAATCCTTTTGAAGAAACTGAAAATCTACCAGTGTGATGAAAGAACAATTAGATGGTTTACTTCATACTTAAATGAGAGAACACAACATATTTACATTAATAATGTTCTGTCAGAACCTGGAACAATTAGATATGGAGTACCACAAGGCTCAATTCAAAGTCCATTACTGTTCATTTTATTTATTAATGACCTACCAATTTTACTAAGAGACTCAATATCATCTACAGATCTCTATGCAGATGACACAACATTGTCAGACATCCAAAACACAGAGCATGAGCTTGAAATTTCTTTACAGAATGCACTAAACAAACTGGAAAACTGGTGCACATGTAATGGCATGGTGGTAAATACTGGTAAAACTAAAATATTACTTATCTCAACATGGCAAAGAAGGACAAATCTTGATAGTGATGAACTATGTCTGACATGGAAGGATACAAATCTGCAAATGGTATATCATGATAGACTACTTGGTGTTCTGGTAGATAATAACCTATCATGGACTGAACATATCAAACAATTTTATCAGTAAAAAAGTCAATTCAAGTTTATGGCTTTTCAGTAGGATAAGACATTTTCTCCCTGAAAGGCACAGAAAACTATTTTATAACAGTTACATACAACCCTATTAGGACTACTGTAGTACAGTATGGGGTAATTCAAATGATAAAAACATAGCAAAGCTGGCACATCTTCAGAAAAGAGCATTTGGGCTAATATCAATCCAGAAAGAAAGCAAGGAAAATTTAGCTGGTAGGTTAAAAATATTACCTATTAAAGACTGAATCTGTTTGAGAAAAGCCAAATTATTGTACAGGATATCTCATAATAGTGCTCCTGAATATTTACAATCACTATTCCAGTATAGGCTACCTGGTAATACTCGCCATCTGCAATCCATGTATACCAAACAGTATAAAATTCCCAAACCAAATAAGGAGTTATTTTTAAAAAGTTTCCAATACTCTGGAACTCTGCTCTGGAATAGTATTCCAGTTGAGATTAGAAATGCCCACTCTATTTCCTTCTTCCAAACCCAATATATCCAGTGGCTTCAGAGATGCAGCTTAAATAAATGAATTCCTTTGTATGAGGGCCTCAAGGTAGATTAGTTTTTAGCTAATTGTGTTACCCTCTTTAAATAAGGTCATTATTATTATTATTATTATTATTATCCATTGCATATTTGAACCATCTGCAAAAATGAGATGATGACTTGGTTATGCATGCATTCCTTATTCTTGTGTTCCAGTTGACCACAGCCGTGTCAGGTTGCTTCCAATTGATGATGTACCTGGATCTGACTACATCAATGCCAATTTTCTCCCTGTAAGGACACACTCTGTCTCTCTTCTCTCTCTCATTTTGACAAATTAAAGTGGTGATTCATGCTTTTGAATTGTTATTCACTCTTATCCTCTTAATCTATCCAGTTGTTTTACAGACTTCAACCTGTGGCTTAAGGAATACTGATGTACATTCTCATGCATGTAATTGTTCCCTGTAGTAAAACAAGATTCATGTGAAGTAATTGAAATGATATTCCCAAATAGGATATCATAAATACTATTGAAATTCTTCTATACCAATATTGGTTCTCTCACTTTGCCTTTTTGTGTCCTTGCCACATATTTTGAAAGGTTACCGGTATATAATGTAATCCACAGCAATATGTCATGTCATATCATGTTAGCTCATTTCTGCTCAGTAACTTTTGAAGGACTTAATGGACTGAAACCAGTGTTATAATGATTTCCATTAAGATCTTGGTCACTTCAGAGTTTTGCCTTTTTTGATCAAAATATGTAAGCAAGTTTGGTTCATACTCATTTAGATCTAATGATGGGTAGACTTTTTTGGGAGAGGAAGTCAGGACTACTGAAGCTGTCGCTAGATCTTGTAATCATATTGACAGTGGTGTCAAAATATTGCTTCATTCTAATTGTATCTTCATTAGGGTTTCACAAAGACCAGAGAATACATTGCCTGCCAAGGACCCATTCCTGCAACCATTGATGATCACTGGAGATTGATCTGGGAACAAAATGTACGAGTTATTGTAATGCTGACACAATACAAAGAAGAAAACAGGGTGAGTCATTTAGATAAGATGTGGTTAATGCTACAGAAGAGTATTGGTCAAGCTTGCATTAGTGGAAAAGGAAGGTATAATGCTGAATTTTCAGGCAACAAAGGAATCAATAGATTTGTTAAGACAATGGTCCAGGTTTTATCATATTTTGTAAAGGTAAAATATGGTAGGAACAGATGCAGGTGATATACTAAATCAGGTCCAAGTTAATTTGAGTCTGGCCATTGTCCTCATATTCATTGGAGTTATAATGGAGTCATTATGTGTAAATATTAGTCAGCATTATCCTTTCCTGACTCAAACTATGGATAAATCTGACAGAGCTGAATTAATGGATTTAATCTCTATGCTGCCTCAATGTTTTATAATATATTCAATATGCTACATTGTATTCAACCCAATTAATTATAATTATATTCAATAAGCTACATTGTATTCAACCCGAATAAGTATAAATATATTCAATAAGCTACATTGTATTCAACCCAAATTTTTAATTTAGGACTGTAAGAAAAACAATCCTTCTTTTAAATCTGTAATGGTTCAGGAAAGTACCAGCATCTGAATCAGAATTTTGCATCATCATATTTGTCTCCTATGGGCTGTATGTTTACACAGTCATATAATGAAGTTAAATATCAACCATTATCACCTGTCATGTATTGAAGTTAAATATACACCATTATCACCTGTCATGTAAGGAAGTTAAATATACACCATTATCACCTGTCATGTATTGAAGTTAAATATACACCATTATCACCTGTCATGTAAGGAAGTTAAATATACACCATTAGCACCAGTCAGGTAAGGAAGTTAAATATACACCATTAGCACCAGTCAGGTAAGGAAGTTAAATATACACCATTATCACCAGTCATGTAAGGAAGTTAAATATACACCATTAGCACCAGTCAGGTAAGGAAGTTAAATATACACCATTATCACCAGTCATGTAAGGAAGTTAAATATACACCATTATCATGAGTCAGATAAGGAAGTTAAATATACACCATTAGCACCAATCATGTAAGGAAGTTAAATATACACCATTAGCACCAGTCAGATAAGGAAGTTAAATATACACCATTAGCACCAGTCATGTAAGGAAGTTAAATATACACCATTATCACCAGTCATGTAAGGAAGTTAAATATACACCATTAGCACCAGTCATGTAAGGAAGTTAAATATACACCATTATCACCAGTCATGTAAGGAAATTAAATATACACCATTATCACCAGTCAGGTATGGAAGTTAAATATACATCATTAGCACCAGTCATGTATAAATATACACCATTATCACCAGGCAGATTAAGATTTCAAATAATTTTTAATTTCAGTTTTACATGGTTTCAGACTACATCTGTTGTTGCTATTCCATAATAGGAGCATAACTGTATTGAATCCAGTTGAATCATAGTTTCCCAGATAATGAATTCTATGTAGAATGATTAGATAATTTTTCTATACAACACATACAAGTTCAGTATATTCTTCTTGCTTTATATTTTCTTGTATAGTTTTACAGATTGCTACATTATTTTGTAAGTAAGTTTATCTTATGTTGCACAATTTATAAATTCCATTCATTTTGTTTTAATTCATTTACAGGTGAAGTGTGAGTTATACATGCCACTAGATCTTAAAGATCCAAAACAGTATGGTGACCTTGTTGTCGAGTGTTTGACATATTCCTCAATGAACTCCTTTGAGTACAGGACCTTGAAAATAAGACTGGTACATTATCTTTTGGAGATTCAGATGTGATTTTGTTTTCTCTTTATACAAGTAAGAAGGGCCACCCTTCTGAGAATGCCATGCAGAATAAATCTCTATAAAATAGAGGATTCTATCATCATCCTGGTGTCATTATCATCTCTGATATTTTGGGGTAAATTTAATATAAGAAAGGTATGGTTTATTATATTAACAGCAAGTTCCAGTGTACAACAAAGGCTTAACAGTAAACTTAACCTTTTACCCTTATGTTAGCAAAATATTCAAATTTGCTTATTAATGTTTTTGCAGCGACTCAGCTTTTTATGCTCCTTCTTATAAGCATTTTAAAAAATATGCATTATCTCTGTATAGCTTTATTTGAAAGCTGTTATCAGGAATGATGCTTCTTTGCTGAGATGTTGCCATACTAACACTTATTTATTTTATTTCTCCATCCCACTCAAACAGAAATAATTTATTTTTAACTCATTTGTTAGTGTACATGTTCCTGAAACAAAATGATGGATTATTAATATTAGTAACAGTACTGTGCATATATATATATATATATATATATATATATATATATATATATATATATATATATATATATATATACATTTATGTATGGTTATATATTCAACACCAGTTAGTATGACTGAATTTATTAGACTACCTACTGCTATAGTAAAAGTCACATAGGTCATTTATGCAGTAAACATCGATTATTTCAGTAATGGGTGTCATTTTATAGAATTTGATTCTGCATGCCTTTAAGTGGCAAGCATTCACTTCATTTAGATTCTTCTTTTGGAAGGTCATTATTTACATGCCCCAAAACATGCATACGGCATAATCAATGTTAAAGTATGTAGACATTTTTGGACGAAATAAACTTAAGGTATGATCCAGAAAAATCCAGATTGAACTGCACTGTTCTTTAAGTGTAGATCTATGATCAGTTTCCAAGTTATGTATTTGCACCTAGTTCCAAGCAAATGATGAGATCAGGGGAATATGCTATCTGCATAAATAACTTTTCTTTGTTACGCCTAGAAAATTTACATACTGGTATACTAACATACAGAAAAACGATGTGTTCCATGCTTTTGTATCACCCCTGTAGTTTCAATAGGTCTTTCACAACTAGTCAGGTTCTAGGCCTATTTGGACTTCTTGTTTATATCTGGTTTATTTTAGAATATTTTTAGACTAATGTATCATATGCTAAACACATAAACAAACTTTGCTTACCTTATATCTTGTTTTTGTCTATTACAGAATTTTAATGCCTTGATTTTTTTCATAACAGGGAGAAAAAGAACGAACTATCAAACATTTTCACTTCCTAAGCTGGCGTGACTACTCAGCCAATGTTGAGTTTGATACAATGATCGATTTCATCAAAACAGTTCGCAAATTCATACAACCACCTGACATGGAAGGACCAATGATTGTTCACTGCAGGTGAGTACAAAAATATACAAGTCAGTTATCAGATATAATAGCACATTAGGAATGAAATATTTCACTGAAAATCCCTCAAGGCTAATTTAATTTTCAATGCTGTTCACTTTGTATATGTACCTAAGGGAAACATGTATGGTTATAACCATAATTATACCAGCATTACCATTCCATCTTGGGTAACCCAGCACATTAAAGAAAGTATTTGATTGTGCAACACCGTAAAGAAACCACAAATTTCTAAGTGAATAATGGAGATTGGGGTGGCAGGTTTCTGTCATTCCCTACTAAAGCTGGACTGTTGTCAGCAGAGTTATATAATCCTAATGACTTAAGATTATAACAATTATATCTGCAATATATATATATATATATATATATATATATATATATATATATATATATATATATATCAGTAACTACTTGATAGCAGAGGTACCTTGATTTGATGATTTATCTAGGGAGTTAACTTGTTCCTATCATGGAAAGCATAAATGTTCTGCAGACTGCTGACTGTAAATTGCATCAGCTTTTGAGTTATTTGAGCTACTAACAGGGTACCATCATTAATGTTGTATTGTGGAACATTATGGGACTAAATTTCAATATGTCTGGTCGGAAGAATCAACTTCACTGTTTATTTATGGAATTGTTATTGTTATTATTGTTGTTGATGTGAGTTTGAATTATGCAGAAAGTTTTCTGTTTTACATAGTTCTCATGTCCAATCTCTGTTAAAGTATTATCGTATGCCAGGCCGAAACAGAATGAGTCAGTGTTATTGGTTTATGTTTCAAATCAGTTGAGAAAACACAATGTACACCATGAAATTACATGGAAAAAAACAAAAAGGAATGCAAAACAGACTCTGTCTCAGATAAAATATTTATAAAAGTTCAAGCTGTGGATAATGTCTAATTAAACATATCCAGGGTAATGAATTCAGCAAAACATAATTACTTATACAAAATAGTTTCCCAAATGGGATAAAGTAACACAGGTGAGGTCAGAAAACCCCCACAGATAAATTGAAACATAAGAGAAATAAATGAAAACTCAAAAGACTAGAAATACAAGTGACTGCTTTTAATGTCACAGAGCTTCTAATGCTAGCTATGATGGATCATTGGACACAACTGACCATGTGACTACTTAATATTCATGGCAGGTCATTAACATTGCAGATGTATTATTAGAAGATAAGCTTGAAAAACAATTGCTGACTGTCTAAATAATGTGTCATTCCCTTCTCCCCTACTTGTATTGATGAATTTCTTAAGTAAACATAATCCACAAATTAAAACTGAATAATGCACAAGGAAGTGAATATATATATATATATATATATATATATATATATATATATATATATATATATATATATATATATATATCATATGTATAGTATGTGCAGTGTGTATCTATAATAAACCATGAGCGATATACATTTTTCTTAAAAACGAATATTAAGGTTATTTAAGGCATGTTATGTTTAATATATCGGCCATTTGTTAGATGTAACACACTTGCATATGAGGAAGGCTATTAAGAGGACACCAGATACTGTATGCATTAGCATGATAAGATATCAGCATCAGTTAAGAGGACACCAGATACTGTATGCATTAGCATGGTAAGATATCAGCATCAATTAAGAGGACCCCAGATACTGTATGCATTAGCACGATAAGATATCAGCATCAATTAAGAGGACACCAGATACTGTATACATTAGCATGATAAGAAATCAGCATCAATTAAGAAGACACCTGATACTGTATGCATTATCATGATAAGATATCAGCATCACTTTCTGAGCAGCAACAATGGTGTCAGCATTAAAGTTCCTCGGTAAGGTAAAGTTAAAGTATGGTGTCCCCACACTTTAATTGTTTGACAAACATATTATATTAGAACTTTTCATTTGTATAGATAGGAGCAAATTCTTGATGTATATAATTCAAACGGTTTACAGCCTTAAAGGCTTTGACAGTCAAATATGGGGGTGGGTGGGAGGATGGGTTTGATGTTAGCAAATACGTTGATAAATGGACATCAAGATATATGACACTTTTTTCTGCTTAATTTGTTATTGTTACCTTATTATCATAAAATTGGAGAATTTATTTTTACATATTCTGAGGATATTGATATACAAGAAGGCTTTGTAATTGGACTGTATGACTTGCCCAGGTGAAGCAATTGGATTTCATCACCACAACAATGATTGTCTCACTGGAGAATAATTACTGGGATAAAATTATACATCCCATATGATTCTGGTAATTTTATTCCTGAACATCTTTTATTAAATAATTCAACAACAAAAGAATATTTAATTCTTTCTTTCAGTGCTGGAGTTGGGCGTACAGGAACCTACATTACTATTGACTATCTGATGCAGCACATTGATAAGCATGGGAATGAATCCACTGTGGACATCTTCAATTTCGTCCTGAAGATGAGAGAGAACAGAACCACTATGGTACAGACAGAGGTTAGTTTAATGTGGCACATTGCTCCTAATTTTTCTGTATCAACTATAATTTTTTTTCCATTATTTTTTGATACGAAGCTTGATGTTCCTTTTTGCTGTAAGAAATTTATGATTATAACCCTCAGTGGATACAGGAATGTAGAATCAGGTCAGTCCATTATCCAACAAATGGAGGTAGTCTGTGTAACCCTGGAATATGTCTCATAATATATTTTTCACCGAATATCTTGGACACTTTAGCTCATTTATCCCCACATGATATATTTCTATGTCATGAGGTAGTACCATGATTCCATGCTCTGTACCATCAACATCATTTATGATGCACCAAAGCTAATGGTATTGCTGGTAAATAGAAACATGTTGTTCTGCAACAAAACCAAATAAGGTAGACATTCCACTCATGTTGAAAAGTACAATGAAAAAGCATAATCTTTGACACCCAATTATTTTAAAGCTGAAAATTACCAGTTTTGGAACTGGAATGTGTTGATTTGAAGCCGACTTGTCTGAACTGCCTACCGACGGATGAACCTTTGCATAAAGTATATGACAAGTTTGAGATTTGAAGTAAAAATGAGGTATGACAAAAAATTGTGGCTCCATTAAAATGAAGCCTGATTTACAACCTTCTACAGAGATGGGTAAAACAGGTTATCAGAATATCAGAAACAACCTCTGGCAAAATGAAAATCTCATGGAAACAGATGTGTTTGGTTGCTATTGAAAGTAATAAGAAAGCATTTCCTACCCCAGTTTCTGTTGAAATGAAAATAACCACCAGAGCATAAATTAAAAGAACATATTTATTATTTGAAGGATTTTTCCCACTCTGCCTTGTTTTGAATGCATTTTGTTTATATCTAAACTTACTCAGCATTAACGTAAAGGTTGATGTGTTGCAAAATCATATTCATATATATTTCTGCACATACAATCATTGCTTTCCATGTTTTGACACAATACAGATTGTGTTGTGTATTTTTACATGTTATGTATCACAGTATAGCCACATTTATAAATTTAAAAAATACGCAACTGAGACAATGTTTCCAAAATAAGCATAGCATGTATCATTGCATATACCATAATTCCAGAATGTATGAACAGAAGTGTTTTCATTCATTCTTTCAGTTGTTGGCTAGATATTAAACAGAATCACTATTATAATTTTAAGATATATTTATTATCATGTTCAGAAATCACGTTAGTTCAGTCAGTAGAGCATCAGACTCATACTCCAATTGTGACAGGTTCGATACCAGACAAACCAACTGATGTTGAATGCCTCTGTGTCCTAGGGATAGACACTATATTCAATTGTTGCATCATGGTATAGCCTATTGTGTTAAATGTACCATTTAAAACAACACAAAACAAAAGTATAGTTAGATGCACCATGCACTTTAGCATAATGGAAAGGGTATCTCTACTTAAGACTCCAACAGATAAAGTATCTTGTTGTCACATTTTGGTATGTGTATTTTACATATCTCATTTGTTAATATCTTAAACTCAGGACAAAATCAGCAACATCACTAAGGTATATTTCATGTCAGTATCTTGTTCTGCTGAGTATTGAGTTGAACTGCAAAGGTCAAAATTCAAAGATCAAAGTTGGCAGAATGCACATGCAAGGTCATTCCTTGTTTTATTCTTAATATGCCAGCTGTCCTTGGTATCTTGTGTGAATTATGGGACAATAAAGAAAAATGGTTATTTTTTTATTGAATTCCATTATTGGGTATAAAAAGTCAATGGTTGGAACTTTATTAAATTTAAATTAGAAGAAAGTGGTACATTTGTTTGAATAGAAAATAGTAAGTACTTGTGGTGCATGTGTTTAAACAGAAAATAGGAAGTACTTGTGGTCATTTGCTTAAATAGAAAATAGTAAGTACTTAATATTGTGGTTATTTGCTTAAATAGAAAATAGTATATACTTATACAGGAGGTTCATTAATATATTTATTATATTGTGTAGGCATGAAAATGGAACCCATTCTGTTACAAGAAGGAATATAAATGTTCTTTATGATATTATTTGGAAAATACCTTCAGTGATTAAATAATTTTTCTGGATTCTTTGAATTAGAAAAGAGTGCAGAGAGAGAGTTAAAGTTGCCATATCAAGACTACATGATTTTTCTCAGTATTGTAAAAAAAAACTTTCTCTTTTTAATGCATGTACTAGTGCATGGTGGTAACTTTCCATTAAATACATTTAACCAGTTCTCATTAGTATTAAAGGATAGCTCTCTGCTATCTCCAAAAAAGACCTCATTCCCTGAAAGGCGAAAAATGTCTTTCTCTCCATATATCATATTCATGAAGGGATGTAACTCTTATGGGTTAACCTCCACTGTTCCCACTAGGTGGACACCATGCAGTATCCCAAATGAAAACAATTTACACATTTGCTTACATCTGTGGATGGTGCCTCCAAAAGATCCATTGCAGGTTATATTTAAATTTGACAATTCAACAATTACTTTCAGTGATATAGTAAGTCAAGCATTTTACCATTACATTTCAGTTCTTACCCAGTTCTTTGGTTGTCAAACTAATATGAATTTCCCTATTTGAACAGTTGGTATATTTGTTTAAATGCACTTGTTATTTTTTCTTCTGTTCTCATCCATCATCGAGATATGAGTCAGGTGGAAGAAGTACCATTGTGTTAATTTCATCAAGGCCAAACATGAGACATGCCTGGCCTGCAGAAAGTCTCTTCTTCACATACTGTTGTGTTTGCAATATTACCAGTACCTTTAAAAGGCAATTTAAGGCCATAAGAAAAGGGTGCATTCAAGATTTTCTAAACATGAAATACTAGGCATTCATCCAAATTCAGAATTGTTGTCCAGCCTTATGAAGTATATCAAGATGCCACCTCACCGCAACAAAGGTACCAAAATTAGCACCAGTCATATGGTGACAATCATATCAGATACAGTTGAAATCTCATTTAGTGATTCAGCTCAGGCTATATGAAAATCATACATAATATGCATTCTGCAGTGTCTAGAATGTTGATGAATGTAACTAGGACCATTTTCACCAAAACTGGCAGCCAGTGAGCCAAGTCCCTATTACTGGTTGTGCGGGATTACCTTCTGACTTTGCTGGACAGACTGGCCCACAAGTTATGTATCATTTGCCATATGCTATCCTGGCTACTTACCAGCCAGTCCAGCCATCCAGCCCATCAATATATGGTTTGACAGTCATAAAAGTGTTATCTTAGAATGGCAAACAGCACATTGCTCAATATTTCCTACAGTGACAGCATCCTACACCCAGCAGACCACCCTGACTAGAAGACCATCCAGTATAACCCTATCCATGATACAGCGAACCAGCATCTCATTTAGAGCCATGCATCCCAGCTCAAGCAACCATACCAGGCCAGTATTCCTCAGCTGGACCACACTCCATGCTGGACATGTCTTGGCCAGCAATAATAGCTAAAACCTTTTCTCACACATGTTGATGATTCCGATTCGGCAGCATTGTTGTCATATGGAATGCTATACCCCTGGATGCAGAGCACAGCACAGGAGGACTTTTAGAGCATTCTGATCATGATTTCACAGGGACAGAATTTATTTTTAAGGGTCATTGAACCTTGCGTGTGTCAGAATACATTAGTCCACTGGCAGTCAATATTACGTAAAATGTCAGGACCTCAGTGGGTGTTGACAGTTATGATTAACGTCCATCTATCAGTAAATACCACAACCATCAAAGATTACAGAATTTTACTGTCATCTCTGAAATAAAACCCTAATATTTTTGAAGGCCTTCTTCTTGGTGAGTCTTTGTCCTGCACCATGCCACCAAATTGAAGCAAATCACATTCTGAAGTTTATCATTCAGATATACAAAATTATCCTAGGCAAGGAAATTCTTACTGTCATCAACATGTGTGCTCCACAATGCTGTAAGGTAGAAAGGTCCATGGTTAACACCATGTTTTTGTTGGTCAGACTTCCTCTCAACTTGAGCTGGCATCTCTGGTGATCTTTCACCTAGCTGAGAAGGCCAGAAGTGACATTGCTCAGGAATCAGTATATGCTGTTCTGCAAAGGTCATCATTAGAGGTGATTGCCATATAATGATGAACACTCTAACAGCCTCTTATAGCATTGACTTGATAAGCAGAAACACGATCCTGTGATCAATTTTTCGAAAAGACCACCATGTGGTGACCCTGTGCATCCTCACCTTTAGTTCCTCCCTCTCACATATATGAATCAAATTGTAGAGGTCAAGTTTGAGAGAAAGTGGCTGACAATAGTTACTGGTTCAGCTCTCTTTGCAATTAGTCCCTCTCTCACTGTAGTCCTGGTAGGTGGCATATTACCAGAGAAGAAATGATCAGTGACAAAATAAATTTCTCTGTTCATTCTTATCAGCAACAACAACCTTTATATGGCCAGGAGTTATAGGGAGCATTATGCCACAAACGTTTGAAGAAAGGTTTCTGCTTCCCTAAGCCTTCTGCCATCTGTCAATGACCTGCTTTTCATCCAGCTTGTGACCATCCTTGGTTCGCTAGGGAACTTTCTGAATGCAAGGCATTATACTAGTAGCCAGGTACAGGATCCCAAATGGATTGCTCTCGAACATGTACCAACAAAGAATCATTGCTTGTGCTAACACCATGATTGAAGAAGTTTATTATTTCAATAGGGCAATCATACTGTTTGTATAGGGTGATGCATATCTTACATAACACATTGTGTCACTCAGATATGCAAAACGTATCCCAAAACCCCCAGACTATATATATAGACAGAAAAAGAGAGAGATATTATGTCCAAAGTAGTTTGCATAAATAGTAAATATTCCTGCTGAGTACCCATGTAAAACTATGGAAAGGGGGGCAGTTTATATAATAGATCATTATAAAGGCGACTAAAAAGAAAGGTGGTTACAAATAAGCAACCACAGTTTCACAGTGTACTCATTTGGTTGAAAATAGCCAGGGCAAAGCCATTTTAAATCCTTTGAAGACATCTTTGAAAGAGTCCATTAGGTTAATTTAAACAGCTAAAGTGGAGCAGCTCAATTTTATTTCAAATCATGTAAATCATGGAGATGCATGTTGAAGAACAAAAGGTAGTTCACATCATTACCTAGAAAACATGTGATTCTGGAAAGGGTGAGCCATCTGCAAGCGAGTCAAGCCTAGAGTTTGACTCTGTAAAGTGCAACATCAAGGGTGAGCCATCTGCAAGCGAGTCAAGCCTAGAGTTTGACTTTGTAAAGTGCAACATCAAAGGTGAGCATTTCATTTTTTGCAAACACTGCAAATACCATTTCAACATCAGTCATTCGGGAGTGTACAAAAAAGCAGCAGCACTAAGCATATTTAACACTCCTAGCCACAGCAATACAGATGGAGGAAGATTATTTTCTATTCTTAGAAAAATTATCAAGATCTTCAGGGAAATGTTTGAACAACAATATCATCCAGTCCCTGACATGTGCAAGGATGAACATGACATCTAAAAGAGAAAATATTCCACTGGATTCAAAGAAAGACATAAATTCAAATTTTTTCCTTACTAGTATATGTAATGTCTAATTGAGCTTATGTGAGTGTTGGCACATGCATGTATGTGTGCAGTGCTTGTATTCAAAAGTGCTTAAATCTACCAACTGTGTTTGGTTTGTATGTGTATTAAATGCCTCAATGGATATTTCTGTTATTTGTTTTTTTCTACAATCATATTTGAATTTTCATTATAATGAAATTATAAGTCTCAATTAGACAATTTCACTTTTTTAGGTCATGTGCACTGACTCATCATTTTTTTTGGTCTCCAGAACTATCCAAGTGTTTGGTAACATGTCTGGTATTGGTGGTAGATTTTGTTGTTAAGCATTTCTTCCTCCTTTTACCTGTTTTCCTAATAATACATTTTTGTGAAGGGCATTTTTTTCTCAGACAATATTGACCTGATCACATTACTGTCTATCTCCCCCACCCTTGCCCACAAATGCTCAGTCTTAAATGGGTTACATACCATATACCATTGGTCACCTAGCGAGAACAAGGGGAGTTAACCACTTAATCTGTTCTATATGATATCTAAACAGAAAATGTTACTGAATGTGGCCTTTTCAATCCCAAGGAGAGTGTAATAATCAGCATACTTAATAGATGGTGACAATTCCAAAACAGTCTATGTTTTTGCTCAAGGGCAATGCTTTTCTTACAGTAACCTAATGGCAGTATACGTCCCGTTCAAACTGGCCTTTGATTTCAAGTCTGAAACTCAAAGCTGAATCTTCAAATAAGATCTGCAGTTCTGTATATTTGATTCAATTTATATTTGATTTAATTTAATTGTTTGTTTGTTGGTTTTAATTTTTTATATTCCATTACATGCTATTGTAATGTAATTTTGTTTACTGGATTTGACATTGTTCAGAAATTTAATTCAGTTATAAACATCTAATAATAGAAGCACTGTTTCTTGTTTCTGACCTTGATTCAGAACCAGTGATAGTTTCTAGTAAACAACTTTTTAAAACATTTTTGTTCATTCCCAGAGTAGAACATTGATTTCAGTCAAGGTTATATTTGGCCTATGTGTCAAATAACATGTATCAATTAGGTTTTTCCAGAGGATTGACCCATATCCAGGCATCTGTTTTGCGTTTTAATCAAACTTAAAATTTATGTTGTGATAAGAATTAATTAGTTGGACTCTAAACCATTGACATTTAAAAGTGTTTTGTTGTGACCAGTTTGAACTGAAATGTAAATTTGTCTTCTAATTATTTGAATTCAAGATTATTTTCTCTGAAAATATAAGTGCTCCTACATAATCTTGGACAAGGACATTTATTTAAATTTATTCAGAATTAAAAACTGGAATATTATTTTCCCTGTGTCAACAAAGAACTGTTGATGCTGACCACAGCATATGTCATCACCTTCCATTTTGGATTTCATCAGGATTAAAACTCAGTTTCAGTTTCATTAGGACGTTTTATTACTAAGACTTCTATTTTTTAATTCTTGGATTATTTTTTGGATTTGATTTGTAGAACCGTAAGTTCCTTTTTTCATGGGAAATTATTTGTTAAATTTTACAAAGTTTGTTGTCTTCACTCTTTTCTTGTTACAGTTTGAAAGAGCCTAAAGAAATAACACCTCATTAAGGTCAGCAGGGCATCAAGCACCAACTGTTATGATTATATTCCTGTAGATATATGTGTGATACTTACATAACGTATACTAAAGACGGAACTACCATACATTTTGGCCATTAGCACTTGTACATACAACAGGGTGAATCAGATAAATTCATAACAGAGGACAGGGACAAGGTTAATCTAGATATGTCATGATGCCAACCTGTTTACCCAGATTTGTCAAAGCTTTCCTGAAACCCAAAAACTTACTTGTTATTGATATGTTTTCCCCATTCTCACACCCAACTGACATTAGTTTCTATGATGCTGACCTAGTTACCCACATTTATCTTTGCCTACCCCATATTTTTCCTCAAAATTCCTATATTTCTCAAAACTCACACACCGAATTTATTACCAGTTAGAAACCTGATTTTGGTGATGCTATACATTTTACTTTTTCCCACACCAAAAATCCCTTTGGTCTTTAGTACTAAGAATCCTTTTGGCAAAAGGGTCAACACTTATTTCCTGGAAATCACATAACCTACTCACTATTTACCATTACATCTTCAGATTGAATGCTGATTGATGCTACATATGAATGATTCTGAATAGAGTTAGTTACATATGTAATTATTTGAAATAAGTCTGTGATCCCTACCTGTATTAAGATTGTTTTATATCAAGCTGGAAAAAATTATTTCATATTACCATCTTTAATCTTTACTCTTTACCTTTAATGAGGGGCCCTGAGTGGCTGAATGGTCTAAAGCACTCTCCATTATGGATCATTGCCATCTCACCTATGACTGTGTGGGTTCGAGTCTCAGATTCAGCCAATGTGGGTATGTGAGAAAGATTGCCAGTAACTTCTCATGGGTCGGTGGTTCTTTCCCAGGTTTTCACAGGTTCTTCCTGCACCAGTAATACTGGCTGCCATGTATAGCCTATTGTGTGCTGCAAAATGGCATTAAACCCTACAAAAACAACAACAACAACCTTTGATGAAATAAAACAAAATCTTTGATGGGAATCTAACTCGGTTCATCTGCAGCTGTGAATGGATTCTTTCCCATTGGACAACAAGACTGCCAAGATATAAATTTTTATTTTTTAAGCGAAAATATATCTTATTTTCTCTGTATCAGCCACTGAGATTTTCTTTCTATAAATATTTTTGATGCCTGATAAAACTATACTATAAGATATTGATGAGTATTGTGCTCCTGTCTAGATCATCCCACACCAAGTTAATTGATGTCCGGCTCACCGCAACAATGTGCATAGTCTCTGGAACACTACATCTACCCCTTTACCATGTACTCAGCAAATGCCTCCTCCTCATCTGCATCACATGAGGAAGCAACCACAAAAGTGTTAGCTAAGGTCTATGCCAGCGAGAAACCTCCACTGTGCATGGACATCACCTAACATCCGGCAGTCTGCCTGACTTTGAGACATCCAGTCTGGTTAGGTTCATTGCAGGAGGATATGACAGCTATTTTGGGATGGCGTGTCGAGTGGTCTTTAACAGATGTTGTATTAAGCACTCCCTTGTAGCTGAGCCATCTGTCTGCCCTTGGTTGGTTTCAACCTTTCACATCATCTGTCGACCACAGTGAATGCTTCCGGACAGGACAGAATCATTTTGCAGTCAACCTTAACTGATGGGGCCATACCACTTACTCTTCCTCTTGCTGTGGAGCTCTACAACATTGTCACACATTGTGATTTACTGTCCACTGACAAAGTTCCCCAGTGGACTGCAGGCTCTGCACCTTGATGGCACTATTAAATGGCTGAGCATGCACTGCACACAATAAATAAATAAATACTATAAGATATGATTTGTACCTTTGTAAATCAATATAAATTCTCTTTATATTTTGCATTTCTTCACTATCAGTTTTAGATATAGCAAATATAGAACTGGGCCCTAGTGTATGCACCAGTTGTGGCACAGAAGAGTTACCAAGCTACTGTTACTAAATATGGAGTTACAGAGATAAAATATATCCATATATCACATGATGACCATTTATTCTGCCAGTTGAAACTGTACTGCAAAGTATCTTGAATAACTGATATGTGTACATTAAGCCTTACTGGTTCTGTGTTGCAGCTGCTCAAGACCACCTTTTCAGTTTTGTCTACATGTACATGTCAATCACTTTCTATGACCAGGTTATTTCCAGAATTAACAACAGTTACTCATATAACTGTATATCAATTTGAATAATACTGTTATGGATAAATATGTGTCTATAATACAAGTCTGAAACAGCTTTGATAAACCAAGCTGGATTGTCAGTATCATCCTACAACAAGTCATCTGCAAATAAAAATAAATTTGATTATTTTTAACCATGGATGTTTTCCTTCATTTTTTAAGAATATGAGTCTGTCAAGGTAAAACCATTTAATTTTGCATAATAATTATAAATTCAAAATGACCTCCGTTATTAACGTTTGCTGCAATATAAGTCATGTCATTATTGATATTAATGGCATGATGTTTTGAGCACTTGCAGCTGATCCATTGTCAGAATGAGTTATGATAATTCTTTTTTTCAGACTACATGCATATAAGTTAAAATATAAATATATAGTAAAAGTATTGTAAACATAAAAGATCATATATATATTATGTACAAGTATGCAGACACATCTACATTAGCTTATTGTAACAGAAACATTGCCCTTGAGAAAAAACATAGATGGATTGCTTTGGAACTGTCACCATCTATCAGTTATGGTGCTTTGCTTTGTTAGGAATGAAATTAAGTAGCATATTTAAATAAAGAGTAGTTTGTTCCATCTACTAATAATATGAGAATTAACATGAATGTCATAGTACCACAGCTATTTCAATTTTTAGTTCTTTCTATTACATTTTATTGTCATCATGAAAACACATACTTTCTCATTACTTGACCAAAACTGAATGCGTTATAATCTACAGACATGTTGGAGGCACTATTCCATCTTGGAAGGTCAAATAGAAATCAAAGACTGTTATAATAATGCAAATTCAATTATATATTGCACATTTTTAAAATAAATTTTGTTTCTCTTAATGACCTGTAAAATACCTGCAATTGAATCCAACCATTTTCTTTAAAATTAATGTAGCCTGTAAACAGACAGATTTCTGAGATTTCAACTTATCTAATAGGGAAAGGGTTTGAAAGTTTCTTGTTGTTTCAGGACTGTTGGATAGTTTCTAATCAGATGAATTTGTTCCATTTTCCATATTCAGCATCCCATGCCTGACTGCCAATGATATCATCACAACATAAATTATAAAATAGGAATCTAGGTCTTTATAAAATATTTGAAACATTTTGTAAAATATAAAATAACTTTGGAACATTTTCAGACCATTGCAGTCATCTAAAGTCATTATACCTTAGTAAAATTGACTAGTTGTATATGGACATTTTATATGAGGAAATCAGTGTCTAAAAAATTAATGGAGATGTGTAATGTTATTGGCTAAGTAATTTTAAAAGAAGACAAATTAATGGGAGTTTTTATCAATCTATATATATTTATCTTTTTACAGCAACAGTACATCTTTATTCATGACTGCATAAAGGAATACCTGAATCAATTCAATACATATGAGAACCAAGGTTTCAGTAAGTTATTCTTAATTCTTTTTAAAAATGTTGATTTCTGATTCTTTTATTTACACCATAGCTCATTGTATATCTAATAACATTTGATATATAAATGCTTTTTAAAAGATACTTGACTGATTAAATCCAGATTTAGCAATGGTGTTTCTCTGAGGATTGTGTACAAGTTTTTTCAGCAATTTACTCCACCCCTAATTCAGAATCATGTTGAAAAGAAAGTTAAATAAATATCAAGATCTACTTCAGAGTTAAAATTTAGCACAGGTTTTAGTCTCTTCTATTTTCAGTGTTATTTATTCCAGCTGTTAGATAATTTTTTTAATTCACTTGACTAAAACTGACATTAGTAACTGTCAGCCACTGAAATCAGTGATTCTTGTGAAAAATCAAATATCAACCAACACTATTACATGCTACATGTGGACTATCATTTATTAATGCCAATACAGTACTTAGCCTCAGAGTCATGAAACTCAGAAAAAAACTTTGTTCATCCTAAAATTTTAAATTTTTAAAACAAAATCTTTAATAATTGTGTGTAATGGGAATGTAATCATAAAAGTATGCGGATTAACTGTATTTCTATCTACTTGCCCAGTTTCAGTGATATTGCATGTCTTGAAGCATGATTATTAAGCTTTTAGTTCTTCTTATCCATTGGTTTCTATATATTGACAGCTTCTTGAGATCAGGACAGGGTTTTATTTCAGCATAAGCTACAGAATAGTTCTGCCTATATAACATACAAAAATCATTCATGTAACATAGTCTTGTCTTAACAAGTGTGTTAAATTTTCAATGCTTAATAGTGTGGTGAAAAAGATTCATTGTAAATAATAACCTAAGAAAAAATTGTTTAGCAAATGAGTACGAGTTTAGCTGATGAATTAATTGACATTAATGACTCACTTTTATTTGTAACTCATATAGATATGTATCATACATGTTTCTTGGGGTGTATGAATTAGTTTTAACAAGGTTGTATTTATTTTACTAGGTAATGAGGATGAAAATGTGTACCAGAACACTGATGCACCTGATTTGTACCAGAATGTGACATTCGGTTCCATTCAGAATACAGAGCTACAACAGTCCATAGAATGAGAAAGAATCAGTAAATTATAGAAAGTTAGGTGAACCAGTCAACAGAAAGTTGCACACAACAAGAAAGTATCAAAAATCAGTGATAATAATACCTTGCAGTCTCACCTATGCAACTGATTACACAAACACACACAACTTTATCCTGAATAATATGTATGGTGAAATAGGTGAACCAGATTATAATTACTTACAGGGCCATAGATAGCAATCATGGACCCTTGGGTAAGAAACACCCAAGCCTCTCAAAGTTCTTGTCCAAACAAATTTTTCTTTTTATAAAATTAAAAAGTGTTGTTCAGCCTGGGCCCAAGCCCCAGGGATATAACCCCGGTTGTCCCCTTCTCTTGTCAGCCCTGATTAGTTGTGTGAAACTAATGTTTATATACATCATTCAGCTCTATTGTCATGTCACCTATGCAAATGATTTCATATATAAACTCAAAAAATTACAAATAAATTTATTTTGAATAATAAACATTTTAAAATTGTATTCTTAATTTAGCATGTGTTCTTTTTCTGAAATTGCTTAATTATGAACACTGTTGCCAATCTTCAATTCCTGTTATAATAAATTTATTTCATATGGATGTCCACCAATACATGAAAGGAAAATTGAGCCAAATACTGTGCTGTGTTAATACATAAAGGGCCAAGCAGTTCTTCAGGTTTGTACTGGTAGATTAACCAGTTAAAAAAACATAGAAGATGCTAATTCTTCTTTTGCCACAAAACGTATTTTTATTGCGGTGATTTTTCTTAATTTCTGCCTACAAGTTTTATACATAATATAGCATAAATGCTGCATCTTTAAATGGCTAAAATTTTAAAATAAGATCAATATGGTGTGCCATTTTGGGAAGATTTCTTTCACTTCCAGTTTTATACATGCTGTCAATATAAGTGGTTCTCTAAAAAAAAAAGTAAACTTATATATATCTCTGTTTTCACTACTGGTGTATTTCTCGTTTAATATGCATCGATTTAAGATGGTAACTGTGCCGATGAATTATGTATTTTGTTGCCCACTTTTATTACCTACCTTCTCCAGCAAATTGTTTGGGGTACATGCATCATTTTCTTCAGCTAACTGACCTGGTTGCTTATAACACGGTTTGGTCTATAACATGGTCGGGCTCTATGGCTCCCAACTACTGTGTTACAGTGGGGTCACACTGTACATGTCTTTCACATAAATAACTTTATGGAACATATATATTAAATATGTGTCAAAGTCTGTAACAGTCAACCTGTGCCATCAGAATAATAATAAAAAGAAATTTAGATAATATAATTTAATTTAAACCCTGGCAAATGAAATCATACACCAAATGGCATCCAGTTTTTCCTAACTAAATATTGTTGTGCACATTATATTTTTACTTATATATAAATAGTATACAAAATTAGTTGCTTTTATAATTCATACTTTAGGTTATTTATTATTATTTTGTTTATAGTGTAAGAGATTTAAGTCTCAGTCTGTCTGCTAAGGTAATTTTCACATTTTTTAATATATCTTTGCATATATTTTATTTTGTTTAATCAAGCTTTACTTTAATATAAAATGGTTTTACACATATATTCATATGCATGTACATTTACCAACATTGTCAGTCTTATATTGCAGTATTTGTGCCCACACTAGCAAATCTTTATCCAAAAAGGGAAATATGTTTAAGAGAATTTTTCATGCTTTGCAAAAATTCATTATCTTAATTTTTCTTTAGGAGAGAAATAAATCTATAAATCCAAAGACATTTTTGATATAAATTAATATAACAGTAGGTGAACTAATCTGTATTTTACAAGAATTCATGTCTTGAATTAGCATTCATGTTACAGCAAGATCTAGAGAAATTGTCTTTTTTGTGCCAGATTTGCAGATTTGTTGACCAATATTTACACTGATTGAAAGCATCTATGTTATACATAATTAACAAATCAAAAGAAATTCCAGTAGTCCCTCTTTATAGTGAACCTCGATATAAAAAATGACACCTTTAGACCAACATAACAATTCATAGTAGTACAAATATGTTTGCAGTAGTGATTGCTTCATTCAGAATACAACACTACACTTTAAATAATATTCTTATGTTTTGTAAAATTTCAAAACTCTACATCCAAATTCAATTTTGCTATTAAATTGTATTAGTGTTTACACACTGCACAAAATAATTATCAACATTTTAAATATTACTTAAAAAGATTGTACAATATTCTATTAAATGCTTTGGTTTGGTTTTGGTCCATGGTTTAAAGTACAACACAAATTTGTTAAGTACACCTCTCCCTAGATAACTGGCACACAATGGGGTCCACAAACATAGACCGCACTATAAGCGAGGCATGAATTACCTAGGGACCTCCAATTTTTTTTTAAAAAATCGTTTTGACATCGAGAAAACCATGGTGGGGAGCAGCGTTCAGGTACTGGGATGTTTATTGACTGAATCCTCATTTTACAATCACGTCAATAATAATTTTTAATAATGCACATTTTCTAATTAAGTTGTTCATTATTCTGTTTAAATAACATTTATTTTCAAAATGTCCAACAGATGAAAGATTGTTCCAACTGGCTTCAACATCCATCACATATACTTGAAAAAAATCTGTATTACTTCACAGCTTTTTGTTTTCTTGATGAGTCTGGTTCCCTTACTGGTGTTTGCTATTATCTTGTCAAATCTCTTATGACTATTAGCTATCTATGTACCATGCAGGAGAGCACATGAGGCCTCTTCTAACTCAACAATTTGGTAGGTGGTTCTGTTTACTAGATTTACTGCCATTCATCTGTATATTTGTTCCATGAAACTATGCAAACATAGCCAGCTTTAAAGGCTAGATTGAAATGGTTAATACAGGAAGATGCATTGTTTGCGATATCAGAAATGGAATTTGGCAGTACCCAAAAATGTAACCTATATAGCAAAAACCATTTCATCTGAATTAGATGTTACATATTGTGGTTCATCTAAAATGGCATGTTGTTGCGATTGTTTGGTTTTGTAATACATGGAGTAAATGCTTTATGAAAATAGTCCTAAATATTAATTTGAATATGTACAATCTGGATAACAAGAATTTACATTTTTTTCTTCAAATTAAATCACATTGAATGCACTTAATAGTGAAATGTAGCACAAAACAATAATAAGTTTTTGACATGATGCTTCTTGTTGTTTTTTTATTTATTTATCACCTAAACAGAAAAATCAGTTTGGCACATTAATGGTGAATTAAATAAAAAAAGGAATAATTTGAATAAGTCATGTGATTGAATGTTAATGCTAATCTATTAAGATACACAATGATTGCTATGAGAACAATATTTATGTCTTATAATTTATTTTTCTTACAAAAATGTATACACTCGTGTATGCTGCAAAAATGGATTTGCTTGGTGTATATATTTTATATAAATTTACGTATTTTATATAGATATACTTATTTCATTATGTACATTTACCTCCAAATATTGTTCGCAAATGTGAAGATGTCTAGGTTTTACAGATTGAAAAAAGATACAAAACATTATATTTAAAATCTGAACTTTTTCATCCCTTTTAATGGTGGAACTTTATTAGAATGGATAAAATTTCCATTAATTCTATTAATATGAAACTGTGATAGCAGGATTTAAGAAACAGTGGTAGAGGCAAAAAGTTGCAAAAACAAAGAACAGTTTGCATGTTGTTACTAATGCCCTTAAAAATGTATGTAAAGTTGCAGTTGCTTGTGGTTTGGGTCTTTGTATAAATGAAACAGGTTAGCAATGAGAAGGTCTCAACAGTAATTAAAATTTACTTTAAAATTATAATTTTGTAACTTAGCAACACATATTATTTACATGTATTATATGCAAATAATTGATAGAATGCTTCTAGCGTACCATGCATTTTTCTGTACTCGGATCTTACCACCTGCTATATGTGTATTATGTTGTTCCACTGATAGTTGATAAATATCATGAATGCATATAATATCACACACATCATGGAGAACAAAAAAGGAACCTTGAATTTCATGGTAAAGTTAAATGTGTTTGCTTTTGTTCTAGTGTTACCCATATGTCCTTCTACTGTGTTTGATCCATCTGGCCATTGCTTATTTTATTTCTGCCCTGTAACTTTTTGAGAATTTCATTGATCTAGCATTACCATATTAAGAAGACTAAGTTGGATTCAGTTTTCCGACTTTTTATGATATTTGACTGAGTTATGGCCCTTGCTTGACTTAAAGATTCTCTAACCTCTTAAAGATGTTGCTTCTCAATGTTTTATCCTTGAGATTTGAATTAGAATAATTTTTATTTATTTTAAAATCAAGGCCTATCTTACAAAAGCCCATCTAAATTTCACATAGCTGTTCAGCTCAGATTTCTTGGTTTGATTTGATAAACTATTCGCTACATTAAGAGAATAATTGAGTACATGTTTTAAATCTGGGTCATCATTCCAACTCCATAATTAAAAACAACTAACACTTTCTTAAAATTTAATATAGAAATAAATTTTGAGCAATATTCATGTCAAAAGATTTTATGACAGCAAGGACAGATAAAAACAACTTTGATTCAATGCTTAACAAGTGAGACATCCAGATCAGTTTTAGTCATTTCACTATGCTATTCAGCAGTTTAGTGAAATAAAAAGTATTCGTTTTATAATGTAATAAATATAATACATATTTGTTAACCATAGAAATAAAATGGAAACTGTCAAATTTCACTTTTTTGTTCACCGAGGTTCACTAAAGATAACAATTATTCAGTTATTTCATAACTTTTATTTGAAATAAGCTAATTTTATAGGATCCATATTGTTGCATAATTGGGTATGATTCATAAATTAGAAATTTTGTATGTATATCTGTGATGTCAAAATGTAACATAGTGCAATCCAGACACTTTAATACATACAATATATCTGTATACAGCAGTGTAATTTGGCATTTTCATTGCAGAGAATGACCTATTCATAGCAGATTTCTGACAATCGTGACAATTGTTATATAGATTCTGAGATAAATATTTTCAAATCAATAAAATTATGAAGCTTTTACTGGCATTATCTTTCTGTTCATTAAGTTATAATATTGGATGCAGATGTTTTTGTTTCGCCCATCAAAGCATTCTTATACATAGTTGTCATCTTTCTGTTGGCAGTGATGCCTGCCTTGAAGGTTTGTATTAAGATTTTTACAAGTCACATGGAACCTTGGAGATATATAACTACACAGATGTAGATAAGAGATCAGGTTCAGTGGAACGCTTGTTATATTTATATAATGCAAGCCATTTAGTATAAAGTAATATCCTCAGTGTAGTGACAAATATCAGCATACCTCCCATAACATGCCATGTCACACGAAAAACTAGAATTTTCACTATTTTCAGGAATCTTAGCTGCATATAATTTTCAACAGCAAACATAAAAACAAAATTTCTTGACCACCATGATATAATTATTAATATAATCAGTATATATGAACAGTAAAACAACTAGCTCAAAGCTCAGTTAAATCTATCCCTGGGTTATATAGCAGATATAGAACCAGTCAAAAGGTAAGGTATTCTGAGATAAACAACCATTTATCAGAGATTACTTAATTGGCTGATAATAGCTAAACCTGCTAGGATGATATATCCAGTCCAAACCTGCTGTGGGAGAGTGTTTTGCTAATTTGCAGAGGTAAAGTACACAAAGTAGAACTACCAAATTAAATCTGAAGTGAGATACATCAAAGGTATATGCTGAAGAACCAGTTTTATTACACATCACTGCATTGAACGAGAATGTTGAAGACAACTGTAATAAAGGTTGTGACCAGCAGTAATATATCTTTGATGCCGGAGTTTACTCCAGATGTAAAATGCAAAACATGATTGTTTCAGTTGTCGGAATAGTGTTGAAGTATGATTCATTGTTAAAAGTGTGATTTGGGAAGAAATACATCATCAGCATGCAAGCAACACCCAGTAAAAACACATTTCAAAACTCTAGGTTGACGGAGGTTTACTTAGTTCTCTTATTCTATATTTGTATCTTAATCTTGTTAAAATAATTGCTATTAATTTACCCATGCATTCCATGATGAGTGTAGCCATGAAAGACAGACAGTAATAAGCACCTGACTGAGTTTGAAGTAACACTAAAAACACGATTTTGTTATTTAATATCCCCTGACATGGCTATGTTTTGAACACAGGCTTTTAGTTAACTTGCAAAAACTACCTCCTCCTTTGACACGTATCATTAAGAAATAGTAAAATAGTTTAGAGCTCATATAAAGCTATCCTAGGGGCATAGAGGTAATACAAGGGCCACAGAGATCATGTATTACAAAATACAACCACTTCACATACTGCTCAATCGACTACAATGGCTAGGGTGATGTGTTAAGAAAATTAAGACTGCTATATGGGGTGAACATTTTAGGTGCTAATTTGTATCATAAAGATAATTTTCACAAAGTGGAACAACCAAACTTTATTTAAATTAACAAGATGTGCATTGAGTAATAAAAGTTATTACACATCATTGCCTTAAATGAAAATCTTTAAACCTCTGTTAAAAAATTTCACAGCTTTGTGAACAGCAGCAAAGCTTCTTTTAAGGCTGATTTTACTGCATATATAAAACACAAAGCATGATTATTTTGGTAATCAGAATAGTGTTAAGTTGTAATCATTTTTGAAGGCAAATTGTCAAACTACATTTCCTGTGATTCAAGATATAAGGAGCTATCAAGGAAGCAAGTAATGCCCAGAAAATTTATTTGTAGAACTCCTAGCTGACAGAGTTTAACTTTATGAAGCAGACTGGCAAGGAGGAGCACATCATTATTTGTACAGCAGTCATTCTGGAGTGTATGACAGCAATGTAACATCAGTTAAAACCATAATTATTTTGACATGCTCTACTGAATATTCTGCTATGTTATCTTTATTATTATGCATGATTTTAATCATTTACCAACGAATAATCAGCCCATGATTTTCACAATGATTTTATGTGTAAAATGGATTGATAGACAATGATATGAACATGCTCCTGTTTATACAGTTGATTTGTGTTGATAAAGAGATTACATTGACATCCATACTGGACAGAGGTATTTATTACTGCTGCAGTATGTATAAGGCCTGTATAAAAATGTAAAATATGTCCCTTTCTTCAATTCTCAAAAACATGAAATGCTCAGTTCCCAATGTTATGTATACTTTTTCTATAGAGGCAAGCATATCTCATGGACAAACTGTATTATATACAAGTCTGACAAAGCTGATATCATGCTTGACAAAAACAAATCAATTGTGGCTATGATTCATTTGGAGAATATAGCAGGGAGGTATGGCAACAGTACCATCCAATCTCTTATAAAAACAAAGATGAACACAAATGGAACAGGCATAACCTTCAGTCTCACCCCACCCCACTGCCCCATACTCAACTGTTGAGAGTACCAATGACTGCATCAAATTAAGATTATATTAATAATAGTAATAATAATGAGGACTTTGTGTAGCACCTGATCTTTAGAAGCTCTAAGTGCTTTACAACATTAAACAGCACCTACAAGATAACAAACATAATCATATTATTACAAAAACAAACAACACGAAATTAGAAAAACATTAAAAAATAAAGAACATGCTGAAAATATTTCAGTAGGAAACATTCTTGTTCTTGCAGTCGAAATAAGTGAGTTTTAAGAGCACTCTTGAATGTCATCACTGTGTCTTTGTGTCTAAGTTTAGTTGGCAATTCATTCCACATTGCTGGGCCCTGGTATGCAAAAGAACGCTGTCCATATGACTTTGTTTTCATAGTGGGAATAATGAGTATACGTTTGTCAGAAGAGGAGCATAAGTATCTTGCTGGTGTGTACATGTGGGTGAGGTCAGATAGGTATGTTGGACTGGAGTCCGACAGTGAAATGTAGCACAGAGAACAAATTTTGTGCTTGATTCTGGATCGAATGGATAGCCGGTGTAGGGTACAGAGCAGCAGCAGGGTGTGCTCTAATCGTGGTACTCTAAGTATGATCCGAGCAGCTGTGTTTTGAACTTTTTGAAGTTTCTGGAGTAGATATTGAGATGAACCAGACAGAATTGAGTTACAATAGTCCAGTCTTGAAAGTACTAATGAATACAAGTGTTTTAGTGGCATCAACTGAAAGATATTTGCGAATGGAGCTGATGCATCTCAGCTCAAGATATGTAGCCTTGCATATGTTCATGACATGTTGGTGCAATGTGAGTACTGTCCAGAGTAACACATAGGTTTCGTACTGATTGTGTGAATTTAATGTTGGCGTTACTGATATTTATTGTTTGAGGTAAAGGATATGAATGAAAAAGTCTTTGTGTTGTACTCAGAATGGCCTCGGTTTTATCATCATTCATCTGCAGCTTGTTACAAGTCATCCATGATTTCACATCAGAAATGCACCTCTCTACACCTTGGATGGTAGCATCAACTTCAGTTGGGTGGCTAGATTTGTACATTTGGGTGTCATCAGCGTACAATTGGTGAGGCACTGGATGATGATCTATGACACTTGAGAGCGACTGAGTGTACAAAATGAAGAGAACAGGTCCAAGAACAGACCCCTGTGGAACACCACAACATAGATCAACTGGGCTGAATGTATTCCATTTGCAGATACAATTTGTGTCCTGTTGACCATGTAGGACTTGAACCACAGTAAGGCTGTATCATGAATGCCAAATACATGCTGGAGATGGTGAAGTAATATATCATGGTCTATTGCATCAAATGCTGCAGACAAATCAAGGAGGGTGAGGACTGTAATCTTTCCGCTATCCAACACAGAGAGAATGTCATTAACTACTTTTAGAAGAGTAGTTTCAGTACTGTGGCAAGGGCGATATGCATATTGTACAGTGCTAAAAAGACTGTTTGAATTTAGATGAGATACAAGCTGGGATAGAACAACCTTTTCTAAGATTTTTGATATGAATGGGAGATTAGAAACTGGGCGGTAGTTCTTTAAATCGTTATGGTCTAGTGTTGGTTTCTTCAGCAGAGGCTTTACAATGGCAGTTTTGAAAAATGATGGGAATTCCCCGGATGAGAGAGACGTATTAATAACATCAGTTAGTGAAGGCAATACTGGATCTAAGCACTCAAGCAGCAGTGATGCTGGAATTGGATCAAGTTCACATGACTTTGGTGCACTCTTCATCACGATTGTACGTACGAAATCCATAGAGACAGGTTCGAATGCTGCTAATGGTTGCCGCTCAAATTCTGTATCCCAAATGTATGGTGACGACGAGTCAATTGAAATTGTGGTGTCAAGCTTATCTCTAATGGTTTGTACTTTTTCATGGAAGAAATATTGCAAACATGTCCGGAAGACAGACTGGAGAGAAGGTAGTTGGAAGTGGTGTTGATTTGTTCCTTGACATTAGCTTGTTAGTAATCTTGAAGAGCTCTTTGCAGCTGGAACTTTCCATGATCTTAGTAGTGTAGTGGGCTGATTTCGCTGCATGGAATATATTTGTGACATTCTTATAGCGACTTCATAGATTTGCTTATGAATAGTGAGTCTGGTGGAAAGCCAGAGCCTCTCAGCTTTACGGCAGTCTCTTTTAGCAGTGCGAAGCTGGTCCTTAACACTGCTATACCATGGAGAACACTTTTGAATTGAGACTCTGCACTTGGTAGCTGGAGCATGTTTGTCAAGTAATGAACGCAGACAGTTATCGAGTTGTTCTGCGGTAGGAGGTAAGCAAGTTGTTAGGTTAGCTTGGATGTCGTGCATTAGTTTGGTTTTATTTATCATACCGAGGTTTCTCTTAGTAGCAGATAAAGGTGATGGGTTAGGGACTGATACGTCAAGATGGTATATAATGCAGAGGTGATCTGATGCAAGGTCATGGGATACCAGGGCGGACCGTAGACTCTCATCATCACGTCTATGAAGAATCCAGTCTAAAATGTAACCATATTTATGGGTGGGTTGGTTAACTGACTGTTTGAGGTTGAAAACATTAATGGAATCTATGAGTTTTGATGTATTTGAGTTTCCGGGACAGTCAAAGTGAAATTTGAAATCTCCAAGAATAATCAGGTTGCCACCTATCAAATTTCCATAGTCCAGGAGATTCGGAAACTGCTCCAAAAAGAGAGAGTCAGCCTGCTTGTTGTTTCTACTAGGAGGAGGGCGGTATAGGCAGAAAAAAATGGACTGACCTTTGCTCCAATGTGAGTGTGGTTTGGACTAGTTCAAACGATGTGTGGTCGAAAATGAATGTTGTGGTATAGTTAAGATGTTTTATCATAGAGTTCTTTGTGATGGCAACAATTCCACATCCGCGAGAATTACGGGGGAAGGACTTGATGGAGTAACCAGTGGGTGTTAGATCCGCACACTTGGGTTCATCGCCTGATGTTTTTAGCCATGTTTCTGTCACAAAAAATATGTCAACATTTTGGTCGTTGATAAAATTAACTATTTCTGGCGCTTTTCCGGTGGTCATACTGACTGGGCATTGAATAATGCAATGCGCAGAGGTATTTCTTGGATAGTTGACACAAAGGTTGACGAATTAATTGGTATTTGAATTAGGTTATCTATATTAACAGTCGAAACTTTTTTAAATGGTTGTGCCCAAATAAGGCAGATAACTGGAATTCTTCTTCCTGTTCTACGCCGGCCAGCTTTGAAACAACTTTTCTTTTTTCGCTTCTGTTTACATTTAGGTAATGATGAATGTAGTCCCAGTTCGTTTAGTCTAGAGCACAATGTAGTGTGTAGAGTGAACATTTAAAGCAATTAATGAGGGTCCATCGTAGCATAAACGGGTTGACTGGCGAGTATCATGTGATGGCGGTTTGTTAAAGAAAACATTGGAGCAAGACAGCTGAGAAAAAGTCTAATTATTCTCGTTTCCAAAACAAGGAAATGAAGAAACACATACGAATTTAACAGCCAAAAACATAATGAACACAATAACGAAGATGAAAACAGGCAACAAGCACACATATCATGAAAACGGCACTAAAAAACGGAACAGCTGCTTCAAGCCTTTTAAGCGATAGCGGCCATCTTTGAACTCTGATTTCAAATCCATAGTTAGGCCTCCAAAGTATTTTGGATATGGATGCAAATAATGTCCACATGCCTTCAGTGTAACCACAATTGCTAATAACAGAAGAAAACAAGTTTCAGAAATGTCTTAGGAGAATTTAAGCAAATGTGAAAGAAAGCATCCTGTTGTGATGGGCTTTTAAAATTTATACAACTGATTTGGGATTGCTTTCAAATCTAGCCAGCATTACTTTTAATATAAAATCTTTTAAATGTCTTATTGGCAGAGACCACAAAGCTGAATTTGACAAAATTTTACAGAAGCATTCTTGTGTGAAGGAATTCTTTTAATGAATGATCCCACCTTGACATCATATATGCTGCTGTTACAAAATGAAGAAAATCCACTAATAAATTTTGCTATATAAGAAGTTAATAGAAATTGGACAGAAACTAATTTTGAATACCCTTCAGGTTAATAGAACTGATGCAGTTCCAACATTAAGTTGAAAAACATATACATATCTCTATCAAGAAAACAAAATGCTGAACGGAATTTAATGAACTTGAACACAAAGCATTCTGGTTTAGGTGTCTTTCAGATAGGACAAACGATGTTGACACAAAAAGTAGAGAAACCTTAAATAATTCTCATCATAATGTGCAATCAGCAGCATTTGACAAATTTCTACACAAAACAACTATACAAACCTATAAATTTAGCCAATTACTCCATGCATATTGAACAGGATACAGATTGTTTGCATAGTAATATGTATATAAAGAATCCATGTATAAAATAACCCTACTACACACGTAATCTTGTGAAGATCAACGTGTTACTCCTTTACAAATATATATATATATATATATATATATATATATATATATATATATATATATATATATAACCACTATTTGATATTGCATCTTGCCTCAAAAATAATAATTTTGTTTAAAGGTCACCATAACCATATGTTATTTCACTCAACAAAATCTGTATGGAAAACATATCTTTTTCACTGCTGGACTACATTTACTTTCAAATATCAAGAATTGACATACACATCATACATTAAAAAATTAAAATGATATGACCACCGAAAACCCTTGTGCCATTGCACCCACTGTTTTCAACAGAATCACATATAATGCCTATGTACCCACTCTGAAAAATGTTGAAATAAATGCGCTATATTTCTATGCATAGGATTGTTCATTAAGAGTATTATATATATTGAATGCTTTCTGCTGTGCAGTTTTTATGATTTGAATGTGTCCACTGTGAAGAAATAATTCAGCTCTTATTTTGGTAAGTTGATCATTTAAAATTATTTATGCCATCCTTAAAGCTTGGAACAATATATACTATGTTATATGTAGTGAAAATGATGTTTCATTGTTGGAAAAAAATTATATAAGTTTTGAAATATATTTCACATTTAAGAAATAAAATAAAATTTAAAATGAATTGGCTGCAAAGTAATATTTTAGGCATCTACGCAATAATTACAAATCAATTTGCTTCCACATATGTCAAATTGTTGGATGAATCAAGCAAGATAAATAGGTACATAGAAAAGTAAATATTGCCAATTAAAAGTCTAACTGAGCATTCTACCTACATATTTACCCATTCAAGTTAGTAAAAGATTCATATACAAAAGAGTTTATTAAATATTATTAATTGTTAGTGGCATGTACATATAGTCAGATTCCAAGCATGCAAACAGGATAATAATGAAAACACATCTATCTGGACTGATGGTGGGTGGATCAGGAAGATACGTTAGGAAGTGACCATTTTCCCATCACAATCAATATTCAAACAAAAACTCAACACATTCCAAACGAAACCCCACCTAAATGGAGGTACTAACAGGCAGACTGGGACCAATTCCAATTATTACTAGCTAGAGTAAATCCAGATAACTTAGAAAGCCCAAGTATTGACATGTATTATGATAACATAACAGACACAGTTACAGAAGCAGCTAACCGATGCATACCAAAGACAACTAATATCCAAAATAAAAACCCTGTACCATGGTGGTCTAAACAGTGCACTATAGCACATAAAGACAAAAAAAGGGCCTTAAATAAATATAAACGCACCAAAAATTATATCTACTTCCAGCAATAAAAGATAAAGAAAAAGCACTAAAACAAACTATAAAAACTGCTAAAATTAATCTATGGCAAACCTTTTGCTCTAAACTGAGTCTAAAATCAAACTCAAAACAAATATGGGACAAGATAAAAGCCATAAAAGGGAAAGCAACTGCCTCAGTCCCAAAATTTAAAAATGCCATAACAAATAAAGATAAGGCAGACGTCCTAGCGAAGCATTTTTCGAACATGAGTAGCAACAATAATCACACCAAAAACTTTCAAGAACACAAAAAACTAATTGAGGGAACCCAACCTCAAATGTTTCAAGACCAAGGAACAAAAGAATCCCACCTAAATAGCGACATCACAGTACATGAATGGAAGATAGCCCTACGATCCAAAAACGAAACATCCCCTGGTAAGGATCAGTTAGGTTACATTATCTACAAAAAACTACCTATCAATATAACAATAGCCATAATCAAACTCTTTAATAGGATATGGGAAAAAGGCCAACTACCCACCAAATGGAAACAGGCCATAGTAATACCAATCCCCAAACTAGGTAAAGATCCCAACAACATAAATTCGTACCGACCCATCTCCCTTACAAACAATATTTGCAAAATAATGGAGACAATAATCGCAAATAGGTTAAAACACCACCTAAAAACCAATAACCTACTCTCCATAAATCAATGAGGCTTTCGGAACAAACGGTCCACCACTGACCAACTTCTCAGATTGGAAACAGACATCAAACTCGCTTTTAACGCACATAGGAAAACCGATCGCAACCTCATAGCGGTTTTTTTAGACCTAGAAAAAACGTTCTACCTAGTATGGACCAATGGACTAATGGCCAAATTAAACCAATTTGGAATAACTGGACGCTTGTTCAACTGGATTGTCGATTTCCTCACAGGCCGGAAAATTACCACAAGAATAGGCAACACCCCTTCGGAAGAATTTTCACTTGAAAATGGAACACCGCAAGGCAGTGTAATAAGTCCCTTACTATTTAACCTAATGGTAAACGGCCTTGACCTCAATGCAGCCTCCGCAAAAAATAAACTTGTCACAATTTGCAAATGATAGTGGCATATGGAGGAATGGAAATCCTGCCAATAACACAGTAGTTAAAGAAATCCAGCAGAGCCTAGACAACATAGGGAGATGGACGGACAAATGGGGTTTCAAAATATCTCATGAAAAAACTGTGGCAATCATATTTACCCCCAAACGAAATAAAAACCTAGTCTATCCAAACTTCTATATACAAAATCAATTAATCAAATACGTAACAGTAGTAAAATTCCTAGGAATGTTCTTTGACAACCACCTCACATGGAAACAGCACATTGAACAACTTACCCAGAATTGTAACAAAAATCTCAATTTACTCAGGAACATCACAGGGACTGACTGGGGATCCAACCAGGAAACCCTCCTCACGATACATAAAAGCCTAATTAGATCAAAACTGGATTACGGTTGCCAAGCATATAATTCGGCTAAGCAGCCTGTACTACAAAAACTTGACACTATCCAGAGAAAAGCCTTACTATTATGCACAGGAACACTCTCCTCAACATCATTAGAAGAACTACAAACACTAACAGGATAACTACCCTTGAAATTACGTAGGCAAGAACTGCTCCTCCGATACTCCATTCGATTAGACACCCACCCAGACAACCATCCCACCAAAATAGCTATAAATAAGTGTAAAGTTGTCTTCAAACCCAAAATCATACCCATCACACCAAGTGGCAAAGTAATCCTTGAACTAAGAGAAAAGATACCTCTACTAAAAAAAACAGGTAACAAACAATACAGACCAGAACAAATCACCATGCTTACAAAAACCACCAAGGATTAACATTGAAGCTACCAAATTAGGCAATAAAGAAGGACAAGAAAACTTACTTAAACCTGTACTGGTGAACGAAATCAACCAAAAATACCCGGACTATGTTAAAATATATACCGATGGATCAAAAACAAACAACCCACCAAGAACAGCAGCAGCAATAATCATCCCTGAATTCAATATACAAACGGGATCCAGATTACCTGACTATTGCTCCATTTACACCACTGAATTCTGGGCTATACTTGAATCACTACAATGGATCAAAGACAACCAAATTCCTAAAGCAGTCATTATAAGCGATTCCCTAAGCGTTATCAAATCGATCCAAAATCGCCATACACACTCTAGGGAACAATTCCTCGACATAGCATGCCAATTAATCGACGTTATCACCACAGCACATCAATTAGTCGAGCTCATGTGGATACCGTCGCACGTTGGAATCTCTGGCAACGAAACAGCAGACAAAGTTGCAAAAACCAAACTAGGAGATCAAAACTCTATCAAGTTTAACTATAGCTCTACAGAAGCAATAAGCTTCGCACAAACATATATAGACCAAACATGGCAAGATTTTTGGAACTCCTCCACAAAAGGTAAAAAGCACCATGAAACCAAAAAAAAAGTAGATAGGAACACACAGCTACCTAAGGGTACCTATTTAGAACAGAAAACCATAAACAGGATAATAACTGGAAAAACTAAACTAGCAAGCAGTTTTGGAAGGTTTATAGGACCCAAACCAGCAACCATTAACTGCTTTAACTGCCACACCACCGAAGATCTACACCACGTATTCAATATATGCCCAAAATATCAACCCGCTCGGAAAATATTTATCAAAAACCAAAAAGAGATTGGATCACCACACACATACCCAGAGTTACTTATGGACTCTAATAAAAATAAACAATCAGTTTATAAAAATATAAATCAATTCATAGACTCAGCAGGACTTAGGAACAAAATATAATTACTATCCCCACAAAACAAAAAGACCCAGTAACTAGCTAAATAAATTTAGAAGCCACCACATAAAAACCCATAACATATCATTCAATTTTATAAAAGTATTAATAAATAATTCACTTACTAAGCACCTATAAAAAAACTAAGGAAACCGCAAAATCGGATGTCCTAGATGTCCTTAACGAACCGAGTAATCAGCTAGGATTCCGGTCCTAGATGTCCTTAACGAACTGTGTAATCAGCTAGGACTCCGGTCTCTTGCTAAATAAAGTATAAATAACATTCAATCTCTAAAAACATTAATTAATAAATAACTTAAAGAGGTAATATCTAAAACCTTATAAATAACATTACGTAGGAAACACACCCTAAACATCTCGACTAGTAATACCATAATAACCTTGAAAATCTCTCTTCATGCATGATATCTACTAAGAACCTCTATAAACAGCATAGAATATCCCCCCTCCTTTTAGAACATTTTAAAGAAGAAAAAAATATTTAAAAAATCGAAAAAAAATCGCAAGAAACACCAGGCAAATGCAACAAGAAACCAGCGATGTAAAGTAAGCAGGACCGTTCCCGAGCTCTCCCTTACACTAATGACAGCCATCCATTCAACTGTAGGGACCTTTATGGACCCACAGACTGAGGCCAAACTATCAGGGTTCCTTGAATCCATAAAAGCCTGGGAGAGGTGGCACCATCCCCTTCCCCAGGAACAACTAGCAGGCTGCGGTGCAGTCAGAAAAAAGTGGTACATGTACAAGTGTGCGCACGCCACTATAATTAAACTCAACAACAAAAAGGAGAGAATACTGGTATGAAATTTCCGAGGAAGAGTAATACATGGTACAAAGAAATTATAAGTAGTCTTGTTTAAGGGTGTTACTGGCCCAATTTTAGATTGGACGACCTGATTCTTCCCCCCCCCCGCCCCCTGCCATGGCCCCTCAAGTTAGCCTAAACAAATATATCTGATATTGCACACAAAATTGCTACAGATTCCTCGAGATATTTTTAATGTCTCAACTTTTGCTATTATAAAACTGTTATCATTATGACAGAAAAAGTACATATATTTTACCACTGATAAGAGAATCAGGTTCTAAGATTTAGACGAAGTTTCCATCAGAGGCTATTGTTTTATTAACGTAACAAATGTTAGCTCATCATCTACTGTAACGTTTGTGCATTTGTTTTGCGATGTTGGAGTATAAAGGTTGTCAATTGTTTTAACGAATCAGTTCTTGATCAAAGAAACTTTATCAAAATATTCCGAATAATCATTACAAATAAGAGACAACTTTACCTTGTTTCTATTTTTGAACAAAGAAACTTTATCAAAATATTCCGAATAATCATTACAAATAAGAGACAACTTTACCTTGTTTCTATTTTTGAAGTACGTGCTATATTGCTTGTTGTCAAGCACACTCGTCATATGCTTACCCTGGAAGAGACACATCTTCTTTAACGTGGTACCTTCGAATGCAATATCATCCATTGTATTTCACATATCACACAAAATTTGTTGAATACTGTTTCTCATATTTCAAAGCTCTGTTTGGTATCATATCAACAATTAAAACGTCTTTGACTCTCAGTTCCTATACCATATCTAACATTACAAACGTTTCACCTCAGAGACAAGCTTGAAGTTGATTAATCAAGTTTATGGAAATTTCTTAGAAATTGTCAAAGAATGGCTCTTTTGGTAACTTATGTGCAATACTGATTCACAAATGATGAAATAAATAAGTAATATTCCAATTTATTGATGTCACGAAAATTCACCCATTAACTCATTCGGCCCCAGAGGTTTTTGTCGTTTTTGCCTGAAATGTGCGTAGGAACGAGATTTGGGGTGCTATTTCTGAATGCATCGTAATACAGCGGTTTTCAACAGATTATCCATGAGAATAATGCCTAGTTGTATTAGAAACATCAATTTGCATTGGTTATTTTGCTTGCGCATGAGCAGAAGGGTAAAAGTTGGAGTTTTTTTTTTTTTTTTTTTTTTTTTGCTTAATAGACCCATAATTTTCGTATGGAGACCGCAATTTATTCCAAATGCCCACCTTATCCTAGTTTTTGCAAAGGTTCACCTGTCTGTGCAATTAAGACCGGTATGCCTTAGATGTGAGGCCAAAAGGTCTAAAATCCGGACACAAAATCGCATTCCGATCTCGAGCGAATTTTGGGTGAAAAAAAAAAACGGGTCCAAAAAATGAGCTTTTTCTAACTTTATTTTGTAGTGCAACTAGAACTTCCAGATTATTTGATATCATTTTAGAGCTATATCTGTCTGCTTTTTTTTAATACCACCCACGTTGGCATATCTTAAACGGCCTTGATGCTGCAGGGCTTTGAAGTAGAGTACAGCCTCATCACGCCTACAGACGGGATCGGGGCCGAACCGGTTAAGAATTTTATTATAAGTCGCTATTGCTATTTTACACGAAGTGTTTTTATTCTCGTATTTTATCTCGATCTTTTTATGTATTGTTGATAATGCAATACCTATCCCCGGCACTATTAGCAATAATGGATGTACGGTTCCGCCGTCCGTAGCAATTCCAGCCGTTGTTAATATCATAGGAATATAATTAAGCGCGCTTATTATTTTACTATTGACATTTCTAGCTTGTCTGACACTCTCATGTTTTTAATTGTAATATTGATAGTATTTGATCAGCTCGTCTCTGTTATTGTCTGGGAGTCCAGATGAAATATGATTGAAGTCAATTATTTCTTTTCATATAAATATGAATCTGTTTCGGTGATTATATCAATGCCGTAGTGAAATTTTTTTTCGCGGACGCCTTACCGATCAGAACACTAAATCTTTTATTGACAGGATCGACAAGAAACTCTCTGTACTTATACACTTCATATTTTAGCAATATCATTGACTCTATCATGATATTATATCTTATGTTTCGTCGATATAACTAACAACATAACATCACTGTCCCAGCTTAAAATTTTTAAGTACTGAGATGCTGCCTGAGAATTGCATAAGCTGTTGCAAAACTCAAAAGACCGCCAATATCTGCTTGCCCTATATCTGTGGCGGGTAGGTTTAGGTATTCAGCAATCAGCTCTTTGATATTTCTGCATTTTGCTTCTGTCAATAACTTTCCAGCTCCTTTCGTATAATTTATTAACGCAATGTTTTGGGAACTATTATGTATTTCATAATTTTTATCAATAATAGGTTTTAAAGGTGTAATATCGTCAATCTCTTGATAAAATATATTTCGTTCGCCATCATATAACTCATTTCTAGACTCAATTTCTGAAACTGTGTTTAGGACAACATTAATGTGATATACGTCATACATTTTTGTCGTCCGTGAGAGAGTCTATCAAAACTAGATATGCTGTTGTTAGCATGTTAGTGTCAGTACTGCTATCTACTATTTATACAGCGTATTTTTATCATAATAGTCCGTTCCAAGTATGTGTCCTTGAGGTTACGATTTTTAAGAAACTTGTACTTTCTTTGTTTCAGCTAGCTTGTCAAGCATGTAGTGAATCTTCTTTAGTTGCTTTTTTCTTTGGTTTCTTACCACCATGACATTTTAATTTTATAAGGTTAGATTTATCAATCATCAAAAGATTTTTTATCTAACTCAAGCAGTGTATTTATCAAATATTTTTCAACTTGTAATCGTCTCTCATCTCAGTCACGTACAGGTCAGTATTTGCAAATTATATCAAAGTCTCTGATCGCGTAACTCAGTTTAGGGCCTCTCATTCCTGAAACACTGGCAAAGTTGTTACTGTTCTCAGTTAAACTGGGTGATTCCAAAAGTAATTGTTTCATTTTTTGAGCGATATATTTATCGCCCTTACCTCCTCAAAACGTTCTGGGTCTAGCTGATCAACATTAGCTATTTCGATCTCCGTTTTGGGGTTAAGTATAAAATTATTAAACTCTTTTGCTACCCTGATCGACGGAGGATCAATTGACATTATATATTACAGTTACATTAAATCAGAGCGTGCTAGCACGCCAGACCTATACTAGATCATCGAGTGTATATATCTCAAGCATTGACAAACCTGGGAAAGGACCTCTAGCGTTGAAAACATAAATTATATACATAGCAGCATGTATAGACACAATATATTAACATTCTGTAATTGCTATTTCCGACACGAACACTCGTCCATGCATAATGAACCTATGTAATTAATATGCATGTACTATGCAATTGTGTCCAATACAGGGGTGGTATATGTAATGATGCATGTGCAGCATTCATAAATACAAATATAGTTGCTTCCATTCTCAATTTAACTACATCTCTGAAGCCATTGGATATTATGAATTTGGACGAATGATACAGAGTGCCCATTTCAAACCGCAAATGGAATATTATTCAAGGGCACAGTTTCCGATACTCGGAAACTTCTTTTGAATAATTCCTTATTTGGTTTGGTTATTTTATACTGTTTTGAAGACATGGCTCTCAGGAAGCAGGCATCTTAAACTGGGACTGTGATGGCAAATGCGCATAAGCACTGTTATTGGAAATGTTTTACATTAACTTAGCTTTTCTCAAACGAATTTGGTTTTTAAGAAGTTATATTATCAACTTACCCGCTGTTTTCCATCTTTGATTTTTGTTTTTAATTGATATTTGTCAGAATGCTCTGTTTAGGAGACGTGGTAGATTTAGTATGTTTTATTATTTGAGTTCTACTGTATTACTTGAATCTAAATAGGTGTATGTATGTGTTATAAAATAGTTTTCTGCAACATATTGAGAAAAAAACGTATCCTACTGAGAAGCCATAAACGTGAAATAACTTGTTACTGATATATTATTAAATGTTCAGTCCGTGTTAGATTATTGTCTACAAAAGCACTAAAAGTGTTCCATTGTGACAGACAATTTGCAAATTTTTATATCTTTCCATATGTAACATAGTTGATCACTATCAAAATTGGTTCTTTGTCGCAGTTTAATATGTATTTTAGTTTTACTTGTATTTAATACCTTGTCATTATTTATGCACCATTAATCCAGTTTGTTGAGTGCAGGTTGTACGGAAATGTCCAATTCATGCCTTGTATTTTGAATGTATGATACTGTTATGTCTTCTGCATAGAGATCTGTAGATGAAACTGATTCCCGCAGTAAATGTGGAGGGTCATTAATAAATAATATAAATACTAACGGACATAGAGGAGAGCAAAATATTTTTAAAAACAACCTGAACTGTCCGTCATATCATATATTATTAAATGCATTTCGGTACTCCATTATTGTCAACACATTGACTTGCACATAGACAAGTGCACTATGACAAGACGTTGTATTTAGTTGCATTGCAATCAACAAGGTGATATTCAGCACTCTATCGTCGATTTTAAGGAAAAAAGTCTTTGACTCGGGTGTTTAAATCTACGGTCTAGTATGCATGATAACACAAACAGTGCCCGATTACCAAATTGGCAGAGTAGGCACCAGCCATGGGGCCACGCGTCAGCAGATCAAAATAATATTAACAAAATGTATTATGAGATAATTTGCGAGGGGGGTCCCAAGATTTCAACTGCCTAAGGGCCTAAAATGCCTCCACAGGTTTTAATCCGGCACTGAAAACAAACCCAGGTTGTGAGTGTATTTAATGAATACCATGCATGACGCCATTTAAAAAAAAACTTTATTATCTTTATTTTCTTTTACAAAGGTCAACATATAAATTTCAACCAGCTACCCTTGTGGGTGTATTTTCATTGTCTAGGCGAAGTTCAGCGATTTTCTGATATCAGGAACAGTGTCAAAAGTAAAAAAAAATAAAGGCTTAAATGTATCTTGTAAAAATGAAATCCCAGACATTTGAGAAAATATTTGTGTTACTAACTTTAGTATGCTAGAATTTTCCAAGAAAACCAGACGTGTCTTCATTACTCAGCGGTTACAATGAGTAAGAGGGCAAAACATACGGAATGGAAATTCTTTTCGACCCAAACGGCATCAATTTCCTCGAGAGACTCCTCTTATGTGTTTAGACCAGAAAAGAGTATGCGATCTCCTATAATTCGTTGCTTGTCTCTTAGCACAATATTGTTCTCACGTCTGTGCCTAAACAAAGTCCATGTTATGAAAATGGTGCTCTTCAGATAACTGATGCTTCCAGCATGGTGGTCATGTTGAAAATATTGTTATCACTACTCCTCCATAAATTTGTATATCGTTGTGGGATTTTCGATAAATGACTTACTATCATGTCAAGTTGACCTTATATACATATGGTTCCAAACTGATATTCATTATGATCGCAGTATCAGGTATATTAAAATGTTTATTATTATTCTTCCTAAGTGAATTGGCATGTTAACATGAGTTTTCCAGAGAAAGAAGTCCAGTGAAAGAAGTCTAATGAAGTCTTGTCGATTATGAAGGAAAAATAGTATTGCTGACCGAAAAACCAATTCAACTGCTACTGCATCCATCTTAAAACTGTTGTCACAATTTATTTGAAACCGAAAGTCATATTAACCCAGTGTTCTATATAAATAAATAATAAAGACTTATGTTGTGGTTAGTAGGCTCGAAGTGAAAATGATACTGATCTGATCTGACTTGCAAAAAGGTCACCGTGGTACTCATCTTAAAATATAGTCATCAGTTCATCTCGTTTACTAATGGAATCAGTGAATTGTTTTCTGCTGATTTAGTATAATGTCTTGTCGGTCCTAATTACAAATGTTACCAATCTGGCGTAACATGTCTGACATGGTAATCATCTTGAAACACTTCCTATAGCTGATGATGATATGACATCGTGTTGGTCCAAAATAAAAATGATTATCAGACCTACAGTGTAAAGGTATATTGTATATCCAGAAAACTTCTTTATCGCTAATTTTACTGAACGGATCGGCATAGTAACATGATGTTTCCGAATAAAGACTTCATATCATATCCAGATAGTCCTAAATAAATGGTGAGGAATAAACCTCCAAAGTAGCCACTAATATAGCCATCTGGAAACTTTTGTCCTCATTCCCTCACCCGATATGTTTTTGGATGTCTTCCGCTAATTTCGGTCCCTAACAAAGGTAGTATTAGATTATGTGCCTTATGAAAAATGAAAAAGATTACATTAGAAATTTACACTTTACCAAGACAGCATGTGTACTTTCACATTTGATTTTGGTATCATCAGAAATAATACATGTGTTCAACAGTTCATTGAAGCATACACAAATATAAAAGCTAACATGTAGAATACTTGTTCCACATTGCCAAATTTGTTTTACATGTTAATATACTTTGTATGTACGATTAATAAGTGCACCTTACCCTGGACTCTCCTTTTCCAACCGTGGGTTTTGCTAATTCTTTCAAACGGGACTACAGTGCACATTATAAATTTTGTTCACACGTTTCCTTTTCATTTTCTATACTTTCAAATACTTCAAAGAGAAAATGACAACAGGGAATACTCATCATCCCAAACAACTTTTTACTGAAAAGTCGTATATAACAAAACTTTTTAGCCTTATGTTCAATCAGAGATCGATGTTATGAATTTCATAAATGTACCAAAATTCTCTAGGTGAAGTTAAATGTATCAGTAGAACACTAATTTTCATGAGCAAAATCAGCAGAAGAACTGTTTGTATTGATGTTGATAAATTAGAGTAAAAGAACTCAAACCCAAAATTTGATGTGCTATATAGGTTGCACAGATGGTTATTAACATTCAACAGTCTGGTAGACAAACCCAAGTCAAGAAAAATCTGTTAAGTTCTGTGATTTAACTTTCTTGTGATTACAGTTATATACTGTGTTACGACTCTATGATCTTAAACCAAGCAGCAGAAAGAAGTAAAACCAACATTTAAAAAAAAAACAGCAAACAGTTTATTCTTCTTAGTTATAAAATAAAATTTTAAGAGCAACCTACAATTAAGCCTTCCGGGTGAAATCCAGTCTTGAATGCTCTGATTTACTGAAGGTATAGTGTATATCCAGAAAACTTTACTAACAGTCTTGATGTATCGCAATGATATAAACAAGAACGTCTTTGAACAAATTCATAACAATCCCGAAAATAGTGCTAATCCAGTCAGTGAGCACTTTGGTATTTCCACTGAATGATTAAAATAATAATTTGCATCAAATTATATCTGAACATAACTAAACACGATTCCACAAGGACTAATATTAAAATAGGAATGAATCATTTTGTTTATCAGAACCCTATAATTAAAAAAAAACGTACGATACGATGAGGTGACCAGGATATGGATCGTAAGTTTATTTCCAGAACTTTCTAAGGTCAAAAAGCCATGTCAATATTTTTATAAATGTTATTATATAGTACAACCCACAACCCTAAACAAAACTTAGATATCTAAACATTTGTGTGCAAATGACCATTAGCTTACACTACGACCTATAGTCATGGATAATATAGTTAAGCACAAAATATACGTATACACAACAACTGTCAATATTATGAGACTTTAAGTCTCAGCAGGAGTTTCGCGCTCAAAATGTTTATATAAGGCAGAACTTCTGTTCGCATTTAATTTAAATGTATGTGATGAATTACTGAATGTACAATGCAAGTATGCATGATATATTGATGAATTGGGTATACTTGTGGTTTAGAAGTAGCTGATATAAAGTTTGATAATGTACGTGTTTGAAGTGGTAATTAAATATTTATTAATCGTGTCAATATTTTTCCGGTGAAAAAAATACAAGTAGCAATTTTGATTTTCCTTCCACGAATCGAATGCAGCTGTTATTGTGGGTGTTGTCTGAAAAACATTGCTCTAATATCACTGGTTATTGCTCGCAACATAACTATTGTTACTGAAATGCGGATGTCGAGAACCTCCTTGATATTGTAGGGAAGACCCTTACATGGATTTGGCATGCAGGACCAGAGAATCCCGTTATATAAACATGCGAATTACCACTGCCTACCTATAAATAAACAAAAGATATGACATATATAGTGATGTATGTTTTCCTGTATGATAATTTATACTATCAACTGGATACTTTACACAACTTATATAGAGCTATGAACTATGAGAAAAATTAGAACGATGTTTTTGTAAGTGATATGGTAAATAGAAAACACTTTTGCATCACTTATATCGTTACTTTCCTGTTTAGGACTAAAATCGTTGGCTTGAATATTTTTAAGTGGCATAATCCGTTCCTTACACGGGTTGCAAATTAACATGAACACAGTTCTTAGTTAATTAACATTAATATGTACCCTTTATGCCTTTATATAATATCAATGACAGTTTCATAATTATATTTTGATTAATCTTTAAATTTTGATGCTTTATATTGCCTACTGAACGTCTTAATAATTTCTAAATATAATGATTGTATGATTTTATAATGATTTTTGTAATGTATCTTTTAATATTTCAAGGGTTGCATTTTTTATTTTTGGTCCGATTGTATAAAAATGACCTACTGTGCTTGTCCGTTTTGTGCTGCCAAATCACCAAGCATCAAAAACACGACTAAGGTACATTGCTAGCATCTGCTTGGCTTTCGCATCCTGTTGATAAAATATGTACCCCTTTATATCCATTAACACACTTTTTTGACTTTCATTTTGTAATTACTAGCATAAACACATTTTAATGAATATTTAAGAAAACTCTTTAATATCTCAAGGCATTGCCTCAATGAAGGTTTTCTCTTAATCTAATTTAAATGGTAAAGCATGTTGTACAAATATAACCTTTGATGTTGTATATTCGCCTTGTGTTCATTAGAAATTTTCTAACGAGTGGTGTGCTTTCACTAACAAGAAATTCATGTTGTTCTCTACTTTAATTATCTGAGTAACTGAATTATGACAAGTTGCTGGATGTTCCTTTTCAAACAGAATTTAAACAGAATTTAACCAATTCATTTTTTCATTGCTTTTCGTGTATCGGTCGCAGAGACTTCGTCGAATTTCATTTCTGATTGAATTCTTTCAACAGTGTGTTCCAAGATCCATATATCTATCTAAACGGAGCAGATATAGGGTTAGTCTGCTAAATTAGACTACAACATATGATAGAAATGATTTGTAGTCTAATTCATCAACCTTATATAGGATAAGATTTACAGCAGAATGATTTGCATACATATAAAGAAAATGGTGTGTTTTACAATATGCATATTTCTGTCCACATGTAAATATTTTTGTTGTATAGCAATTTTGTTGAAGGAAATCAACATGTCTGTGAAAGGTAATATATACATTTGAATTCTTTTATCATTTACATAAATGCGACTAAATATACTTCAGCTGTAATATAGAATTTCTAATAGATAATGCGTAAACTACAGACTGACTTCAGGTAATGTTTATAGATGGTATTGGGGAGCAAGATAAAATCTTGTTAACAATCATTAGTGCTTGGAAAAAACACATGCCAAGTAGTACCTGTGCGATGCTGTAATAGTCAAACTGTATAAAGTTATACAGAGTAACCAAAGTTAAATTGCTGACGGGCAAATTCTATGTTACTAACCGCAGGATGCCTACAGACCCAATAAGTTAAAGATGGTCATATTTCGGAATGGCCAAAATACAACCTTTAACGTGACATTCCACAACTTGTTAAAGATGGTATCATCACGGGTTAAAACTATGATGGTGCTGCGACTCTATGGTCTTAAACTAAGTAACACCAAACATCGAAATCTAAAGTTTTGTCAAATTCAGCACATTTATTTCAGTAGAATATAAAGTGAAAATTCTAAAAGGAACAGCATCACAAGTCTAAAAGTTTACAGTGTTATAAATGAAACTCCGGTGATGTTCTGAAAGAATTCCAGTATTGAATGTGCTTATGTTACAATAGACGGCAATGTGCCGATTGGGTTACTATTATGATGTATCACAATGATATAATCCACAATGTCTTTAAATGAATTCATAATAATCCTAAAATAGTGATTTAGTCCGAAGAGTCAAAGAGCACATTGTAATTCCAGTGAATAATTTAATAAAAAGATCCTCTCAAATTATTACTGAATCTAGCTATATTGATTCCACTATAGCTGTTAAGATTGGAAAGAATAATTCTGATCTAAACAACCTTTATAGAAAACCTAAGACACTTTATAGAAAACCTAAGACACAATAAGAGGACCAGGATGAGGGTCAAACGTTGATTTCCATAACATTCTAACTTGTAAAAAAGATTGTGTCTTTACATAGGTTTTATTAAAATAAACATGTCAAGCATCAGGTAGAACAGGAATTTCCAAGGAGAAATCCAATGTTCTGAACCCAGATCCACGTAAACTTGTTTTTACATTGATCTTAGTTACGTAGATCCATATTCCTACCCTCTGTTACAGAAAAAGGTTAATCACTCAATGCGCAGCAAACGTATATAACAATGGCAAACACAGTCAACATTATTGCATGCACGGGATCAATTATAAAATATTAAAACCTGTAATCTCATCAATGTACCTCTCATTATCTATGCTCACTTTGAGTATTTTCTCATCCTTAATGGTTTATGCTGATATAACTCAATTTGCGAAGAGAACCGAAAGATTAAACATTTTAAACAAATATCAACTGGATTTCGTTTGATACTTCAAACTTACCACGAAACTTTATACCTATGGTTTACAGTAAAACGAAAAGCATTCAAAGTTTTATAAGCGTTAAGAAAGATTGACAACATCGTTTACTCTGAGAGCACCAATAATCATTTTGATGATGTACAATATTTCGATTTAATGAGTATGGCTCTTGGAACTTAAAGAGAGAGAGAGAGAGAGAGAGAGAGAGAGAGAGAGAGAGATTTATTGAATCCGAAGTCCACAATGAATATCATGTAAAATAGAAAGGACCAGCATATAACACATGCAATACCGATTTGCAAGGTACAACCGTCTACCTTACCGTTTCCAACTTGTCCGGCTGTGACAGATATTTGTTTATCAAAGAGTTTATACAAATTTATCAGAGGATCATGCCTAAAAAGAAAGAGAAATGCATCTTTCAGTAAGGTCTCTGTACTTTACAGATTAATGAATAAACAGGCTGATGATATTGTTCTGAAAAGTAAAATCATGGTTGAGGATACATTTAGGCTCATTTGCTCAATTTGAAATCGTTGACAGAATTTTAAGAGACGTGAACACAACATTACATAGATACAGAACTCTAAGTTTTAAGGAATAATATATCCACATGGATGGGTATATTGAATCATTACTAAGATATCAAGAGGCATCATTTCCAGCTAAAGAGATATTTCAACTCAACTTTATTCAGTTCAGATGACAAAGAAGTGGAAAGCTAGTAGTCAAATGATCCTTAAATCTATAAATGATAACAGACAGGTTATATTTGCATCAAGTGCAATGAATGTTTTTCGTTATGGTTTAGGCTATATATGACTATTACAAAATGTGGTAATTGTTAATAAAACATTTTCTAACAGAGTAAAGGATAAATGTAACAAACATGATCTGATATAATCACTTAGCCATCAACATCTTGGCATTATCAAAATTATAAGACATTACTCGATTTTGAGAATTATCTTTCCCTACTATTACCATTACTTATCGGTAAATCTATCTGAGATTCAGATGTTCAGTTAGTCAAGACATTTGTATAGTGGCTGACAGACATAATGGTGTCACTATTTCATGTCGTTTGTGTACTGTCTGTTATTGCAGTAATTTGTTGTACATACAAGATGAATATCTTGCATGTTTTGCTTGTAAGCATTTTCCAGAATTGAGAGAAATGTGTTTGGACAAACTTTGGTTTTCTAACTCATCTGTAAAAAAGAAGTATGGCTTGCGTCCATTATGCTATTCACAAAACTTCATTAGATTTGTACCATTTGCACAAGAAATTACGTGCAATATTTAGTATTAACACTACTTATATCTGCACTTCAGATGATAGATTTTCTCATTTTCTTGGGCATGCGGTCCAGATTAACACTTAAAGAATCTTGAATCTATAATCTTGTCGAATATAAAATGTGTATCGGTCTCATACATTATAGTTTTGATGATTTTAAAGTGTCCACTGAGAATAACTTCTGTCTTTCTTAAAACAGTGAATAATATCTATAGTGTCAAACATCGTGAAAATGATGTTCCCATTATTGAAAAATAAATATACTACTTCAGCAAGGACAGTATAATTCATCCAAATTCTCTGTTTTGATAAACAAGTTCAAATGTTTCAATAAAGTACTGCAAGCAATATCATAGGTATATATAGTATAGTCATAAAAGTAAACTTGCTTCCACAAATGTCAATCGCTTTTTAACAGAACCAATGATATAAATGGAAAAATCAATAGTGTTAATTAATTCCTGTTGCACTTATCAAATGCAAACTATATAAAGATTTCCGTTCAAAAAGGTTTCTATCATAGATATAAATTCTCAGTGAATAGGAGGTAGAGTTGGGTTGCAGATATGAGAGAATAATAATGGATATGCATACAATTGGACTGTAAACCGGCAAGTTAAGGAGTTGCTCGAAAAGTAATATGCGGAATGCTTTCCCCAGATACTATGATTAAAACGTATTTCTATGCAACTGTTATATAGACCCTAAAACGTAGAATGTGGAAATATTGCAAATAAAATAGTGAATGGGTTGCTATATTCCCACATACGTATCGAGGGATATAATAACATCTCTCATAGATCCGTGCACTCTACTAAGCACACAAAGAAGAATGTATATTTGAAGCTTTTATTAACGTTTTAGTTACCTAACAAAGCAAACATTTGGAAGGCCTGGATTTAAAATATGCAAAATGGTTATGTTTAAAAATGTATAAATCTACCTTTTCAACTTATTGAATTTACAAACTAGAATATTGACGCAAGAGGGGTAGCTTGACCTAATATATAATTCTACAAACTAAAAGACTCTAAGAACAACATCGTGTTGGGCAATTGTTGAGTAAGCGTTTGCTCTATATAAGAGATGCAAGTCGAAGAAACACTTAGACACAAAGAATGAAAAATCATCATTAAAGGTATGTATTTTATATCTTTTAATAAAGCTCATGTTTCTTTGTTTCGCATCCACGTCCTTCATCACGCTAACATTGCACTCGTCAGAAGAAAACGAACAGGATTCATCGTTTCTTCTAAAGCTTTCAAAAAGATAGGATACTGTGGAATTAATATCAATTTGGCACTTTGCCTGTTGTTAATGAATCTGAATCCAAAGATTGATAACGATATTGATGGGACAATGATTTTAGAAGTTTATTAAAATATCAGAATAATATATGAGAGATTAAAGAGAAATGCATATATACTATCAGATGGTATACGTGTGATGTGGAAAAACAATTGATCAATTCGAAAATACGAAACACAATATATAAACGACATAAGTTGTGTTTACATGTGAAAACTAACTCGTATTGTAGTGAGAAAGTATTATTAGAGAATAATTTTAAAACCAATTGATGTTGAATGCGCAGAGATTATAGCTAAAGGTTCCCCAAAAACAACTAATTTTCATAATCGTAATGTATATGAAAGCAGTAGTTATATATTAAATGAAACTGTTAAGTGAGACACTGACGCAAAACAGTGAAAGAAGAAAACTACTGCGATTGATTACGTGGGCCTCCCAATTTAAAAAGAAAGTAAAGATTATGTGGAGGAAAAAAACAGAAAAAATAAAAGAAAACTTCTACATTTATTTGACAGACTATTAAAAAGTGCATAGTTCTGCATAGTTAACAGGAATGAAATCAGTTGCTTACTTTTCTCCATATATGCAAGCATACGACGCTAAAATGCATTTTTCTCATACTTGTTACGTGGCGACTAGTACATACCCCACCTCATACAAGAACCCAACTAACCCACCACTTAAGTGGGAACGACCCCAAACTAGTAAACTGGTTTATTATTAATAGCATTATTAATTATCTTAAACACTTACATAATGATCTTAAACACATATTTACCGATCCTATGCAATTTACAAGCATTCTTAATATCTTTAAAAAGAAGAAGCTGTATCTTGGTACAAAATTAACTATATAATATCTACTTTATACATCAAATCTACAATTGATAGTCATGAACAATAATTACAAAAGTATAAATATACATACCAAAGCGGATTTGGAAACTACTTTCTTTTTCTACATCCAGATTGGAAAAGCAATAGTAAAGTGGGTATAGCGTTGGCTGTCTCGGTATGTCCTTGGGAAAGACACTTTGCACGCAAAATGACCATCCAAAAGGACATCTGCAAGTCTTAATCCTTCTTCAATATTTAAGTAAATTAATAACACGTTATTTTCAAGAAGAAAATACATCCATGTTTCTTTTACAATTATACAATTTAATGCAAAAGGGGCAAATCACACAAAAGAAAAATGGCCAAAATAAGTTCAGATCCTATTTTGGGCATGAGCCAACCATTTTTGAGCTCTTATTTACATGATGGCCGTAATACTTTTTTATGCAAGTTATGTACTCTACCATGTTCATTTCTTTTTTAAAAAGAAACAGTTATTGCTTTAAAGGCTTAATTTCGGACTCTTAGAGCAGAGAATTACAAGTATGAAAACTAAATTAGTGGTTCAACTTTACCTCCACAAAATTTGAAGTTAGTCCCTTTCAGTGCAACCTAGTATCCCTTTCAAATAAAGAATTTTGATCGCGAAACAAAGGGAAAGTTTTCGTTACAAATATCTCCTATCTTGGCATCCGTCCGTCTACGAGAGACGATGGCATAGCTCCAAAGTACGCTTTTGCTTATCCTTCTTTTTAGCTCTCTTTTCAGCTTGCTTTATTCTTCTCTTTTCCTCTGCGTTTTGAACTCCCTGCCTGACAGCTAGACGCCAGCTGGAACGGTTGTTTGCACAGCTCTCCCAGTCGTTGACATTGATGTTTGCTGTCTTCATATCCTTCTTGCAAACATCTTTGTAGCGCAGATGTGGTCGTCCAGTTGGTCGTGCACCTTCTGCTAACTCCCCATATAACAGGTCCTTGGGAATGCGACCTGGGTCCATTCTCTTGACATGGCCGAGCCAGCGAAGGCGCCTCTCGCTGAGTATGGAGAACATGCTGTTCATGTTGGCGCGTTCTAGAACCTCTGTGTTGGGTACTTTGTCCTGCCACTGGATGTGCAGAATGCGCCGCAGACATCTCAGGTGGAAGCTGTTGAGTTTCCTCTCGTGTCTTGCATAGGTGGTCCATGTTTCGCTGCTGTAGAGAAGTGAGCTGAGCACGCACGCTTGGTAGACATGCAGTTTGGTCTTCTCTGTGAGGTTGGGGTTGTTCCAGACCCTCTGGTTAAGTCTGGCCATCACTGCTGCTGCCTTGACAATCCTGCCGCCCACCTCAGAATCAATGGAGAGTGAGCTGGAGATGTTTGACCCGAGGTATGTGAAGTTCTCGACAACTTCCAAATTGTACCCATCGATGGAGACAGAGAGAGGGGAGTCTGTGTCCTGTGCCATGACATTTGTTTTCTTCAAACTGATGGTCAGTCCAAATTCCTTACATGCATGGGAGAGGCAGCATACCAGCTGCTGGAGTCCATCTTCCGTGTGTGATGTCAAGGCTGCATCGTCGGCAAAGAGCAATTCACGGATGAGTACCTCTGTGACTTTAGTCTTAGCACGGAGACGGGCGATGTTGAACAGCTTGCCGTCAGCCCTGGTATGGATGTACACTCCCTCACTGCAGTCCTTGAATGCGTACTGGAGAAGCATGGAGAAGAAGATGGCAAAGAGCGTCGGTGCAAGGACACAGCCTTGTTTGACTCCGCTAACGACTGGGAATGCTTCAGATGTTGCGCCATTGAAGCACACTGTGCTGTGCATGTTCTCGTGGAACGACATAATGACAGCAAGCAGACGTGGGGGGCAGCCGATTTTCTGCAGAAGTCTGAAGAGTCCACTCCGACTAACCATGTCAAACGCCTTCGTCAGGTCTATGAAGGCAACGTAGAGGGGCATCCGCTGCTCGCGACACTTCTCCTGCAGCTGACGTAGTGAGAAGATCATGTCTACAGTTGACCTGCCGGCTCGAAATCCACACTGGGATTCTGGGTAGACGCGGGAGGCTAGGATCTGCAAGCGTGCCAAGGCAACACGGGCGAAGGCCTTTCCGACGATGCTGAGGAGGGAGATGCCCCGATAGTTGTTGCAGTCGCTACGGTCTCCTTTGTTTTTGTACAAAGTGACGATGTTGGCATCACGCATGTCCTGTGGGATGTATCCCTGTTCCCAGCAAAGGCAGAGGAGTGTGTGTAGGGGCTGGAGCAGTGCTGGTTTTCCGCTCTTGAGGACTTCAGGCGGAATGCCGTCGCTTCCGGGAGCCTTCCCACAGGCAAGGCAATCGATGGCTTTTCCGAGTTCTTCCAGGGTGGGCTGTGTGTCTAGCTCCTCCATGACAGGCAGGTCTGGAATGGCGTCCAGGGCAGTTCCAGTGACATTGTTTTGGGTTGCATATAGCTCGAGATAGTGCTCAACCCATCGCTGCAGTTGTTTCCCCTGGTCTGTGATGACTTCGCCCGTCTTGGACTTGAGGGGGGCGGTCTTGTAGCTGGGGGGGCCTGTCGCTTGTTTGATACCCTCATACATTCCTCTTGTATCCCCGGTGTCAGCAGCTGTCTGTATACTGTTGCAAAGGTTCAGCCAGTAGGTGTTGGCACAGCGGCGGGCGGTCTTCTGGGCGTTATTCCTTGCAATCCTGAGGGCTTGTAGTGTTCTGGGGCTAGGTGCAGCCTTGTATGCCAGGAGGGCTTTCCTCTTTGCCTCAGTCACGGGCTCCATCTCCTCCCAGTTTTCCTCATACCAGTCGACATTCTTTCGCTCCCTCTTCCCGTAAGCTGTGATGGCTGAATTGTACACAGAGTCACGGATATGGGACCACTTGGAATCAATGGTGTCATCAGGTGTCACTTTGGTGAGGGCTTATCTTCAGTTTGCTTATGAACTGCTGTGTTTTCTCTGGGTTGCTTGCACAGCAGGTGTTGATGCGTGGGTGACCCTTCTTCTTGGCGTGGTGCAGCTTCTTGGGTAATATTCGCACCTTGCTGGCCACGAGGGAATGGTCCGTGTCACAATCGGCACTGTGGTAGCTGCGGGTAAGGAGGACACTGGCCAGTTCTGCACGCCTGGTGATGACGAGGTCTAGCTGGTGCCAGTGGCGTGAACGTGGGTGTCTCCACGACACCTGGTGGATCTCCTTGCATTTGAAGAAAGTGTTTGTCACACATAGGCTGTGGGAGCAGCACATCTCCAGCAGTCGCTGACCATTCTCGTTGATCTTGCCCCTTCCGAAAAAGCCGAGACAGGTGGACCAGGCCTCATGGTCAGCTCCCACTCTAGCATTGAAGTCTCCTAGTAAGTAAAGGCTTTCATTGTTGGGGATACTGGATATTGCCTGATCCAGAGCCTCATAAAACTTGTCTTTCTCCTCGTAGGTGGAGTAGAGGGTTGGAGCGTACACACTGAAGATGTTGACCGGGCCTAAGGATGTTGACAGCCGGAGGGCAAGGATTCTCTCAGTACCTGATGATGGAGGTTCAATGAAGGCGATTAGCGTGTTCTCGACGGCAAAGCCTACACCATGCTGCCTGGGTTCATCCAAGGGCTTCCCCTGCCAAAAGAATGTGTAATTGGCTTCCCTGATGGTGCCGCTGTCAGCCAGTCGGGTCTCCTGGAGGCAGGCAATGTCGATGTTCAGTCGGGAGAGTTCTCTGTCAATGACGGCAGTCTTCCGTGCATCGTCGATCTGCTGTAGGTCAGTGGTCAATCCAGGACACATGCTCCTGATGTTCCAGGTTGCAAAACGAAGAGTTGGAGTCTTTTTATTTCTTCTTTTAGTCTTTCCTGGTGCAGAGTTTTGTGGCCCACTTGTCGAGATGGTTCTCTAAGCTTCACGAACCCAGTGAAGCAGGCAGGCCATGGCGGGCAGCACCTTACTGACTGGGGGCTGCCCAGCTTGAGGCGGGCGGTAGCTGTCCAGTGAGACCTGATGATCTCTCCCACCGTCAGAAGTAACCCCTGGCGCCAAGCTCTACGCCAATCGAGCTTTGACTTAGAACCGGTAAACTGCTACTTCTCGTGTTGTGCCGACGCCGTACGACGACGCTGGAGTGTCCTCTCCAGTGGAGCTATGAAGCCTGGGCAGGGTGGTATGGAGAATCAGCTGTTGCCCATGCAGCAGATCCCCCCTCTCCACGCAGCTGGTGTGCCCAAGGGAACGACGAATGCCGATACAGCTTGGCACCAACGGCGTCGCAGGAGTTGCCGGAATGACGTTGAAGTCAATGTCATACCGCCTTAGGGACTCCATCTCCGGATTTTCTGTCGGGGTTTACTCCCTTAGCCTTTCCCATGAGTGGGTATAGCCACAAGGCAGCAGAGGTTTGGAATCGGAGTTTTCCTTCTCCTAGATGAGCTACCATCCAAGGTTTACGAGTCCCATCTACCCGAAGCAACTGGTTTTAAGGCGCCAGTGGGCCGCCTTCACCCCTTCTCCTGTTAGTAGAAAACATGGTCTGCCGGGCTTCAAATCTAAGCCACTCGCGAAGGCCAGGAGCTGGATTTTAGTTGACAGAGGCAGTAAGAGACGCAGGCCGTATGGGGCATTTTGGAGGATTGGGGCGCTTGTCTCCCACTCCCATCCCGGGCAATGTCAACCTTAGACCACAAATAAATGGTTGCAATTATGCCCCGGAAATGCCTAAAATGCATGAGCTTCAGAAAATTCGCCCGCTGGGCTCCCACAGTAGGGATAACATCGCACAGACACCTTGACTACTTCTTTAAAGATTCATAGCCCCTTCCACCTTCTCTTCTAAAACTGTTTCCGAATACAACCATGTAGAAGCAACAAACATGGCAAAATAAGTAGAAGCATATGAGTTAACCATAACAAACGTAACGTGTTACCTTTAATTATCTTTGGCGAAACACAAAGGTGTGTTATATACTATCCCTGTTGTTATGAATATGTTTTCTTTTGACCAATGAATACGTGCAACTAATATCATGCTATTTGATCGGAGGACAATGAAAAACTGTTATGTAACAGAGGTTACAGTTAATTTGAGTTGTCTCCTTTGTGTCAATTAGGACGTTGGAAATTCAATAACCGGACACGACGCATTGTTGCCGTCAAACTACGAAACCGGAAGTAAAATTGTCATTGGTTGCTTGTTACTATTTGAGTACAAAAAGACAACATCGGCTCGATTCCATGACGTTTAGCGGAGGATGCTATTGATGAAGCACAAGCTTAAACGTCCGGATCGCATGATAAAAGGTAACTTTCAGTCGAGCTAGATGATATCATAGATCTGTATGATTTTTTTTTTTTTAGGGTTGTTTGGGAAGGGGTGAGGTAGAATATATGCTGGTAGTATAAAGGTATTTGATACATAGGTCTATAAGTCTCTCTCTCTCTCTCTCTCTCTCTCTCTCTCTCTCTCTCCTATTTTTCATTAAAGTTGCATGGTAATTTAAAGACAAATATGAATTTTAAAACATAGTGTTACAGGTTTACAATATGAAACAGTAATCTCACTAATCATACTTTTTATATTTTCCCTTAAGATTATCCTTTCAAGATCATATTATAATTGGAATCCATGCATTTTATTTTCAAGTTTATTTATTCCTTCCATTAAAAATTTCCGAGGAACCAATTTCATGCAGTTAGGGGCCTTACATTTACAATACCAATTGCTTTACATTTTAAATGGCTTGCTGTTATGCCAATCGCTGGAGCAAAACAGAAATATTATCCAGTTTGTTTAAAATCTGCCTTGCTAATATTGACAGCAGATATATTTATGGAGGAAGGTCTTTAAAAGACTTTTGAATAATGTCATCGTAATCACGCAGATGCATCAAACAATAAGAAATAAATTTCTGCTAATGAACCATAAAGTTAAGATTTTGGGGAGTTCGGAAGCTGTCTGTACAATGAATCATGCAGTAAAACTATTCATTTCTTCTCCGGTTGCGCTTGACACCTCCGTATATGAAGCAATCAATTTATTTTCTACAAGAATTTCGTTTGACAACTTAGTGAGCCGAACGGTGAATTAGAATTCAGCACTAATCGAGTTGAATTCAGCCCTTTCTACCTCTTCCATCCCCGACCGAATTTGAAAACAAAAAAGCTCCTATTCATTCATTTTATGGACAAGTGGGCGATCCCACTTGAAACTTTGCTGCGTCAATAATATGATACACTAGTGGGTGTCGAACCAGCATAAACGTTGAAGTTTTTTTAATTAAAACGTTGATTATTTTTTCTTTACACACAATAGAATATAAATGTTTTTATTAATCACTAAGTATTATCTTTTGCTTTTGTTTTCTTACCGCTAAAGGAAGTCGTGTTCCGGTCGCACTTAATGCAAAATTTGGTTTGTAATATTATTGTCCACCATAAACTATTGTCACATCGTCCAAAACGCGGCTGTGCAGGCTGTACCGGTGTCTGAAGTTTTGTATTCCTTAACAAAGAAGACATAGTAATAAAACCGATGAATCATCAACAAGAACAATAAACGAAACCGGTCAGGAACCGGGGGTTACTAGACCATCCATGAGATTGGAGGGAATGCGTCCACTTTTTTCAAGATGTACCTTCCTCATATTGTTTATTTACTTCGTTATATTTAAGGAATGCTTGCTTAACATTCTACTCACATATTTTAAAGATGAGAGTGCTAAGATTATGAATCTATGAAAATGTTTCAGAAACCAAGTCCCCAGAGGTATGATTAATAGGTGGGTTTTGTCTTGACATCACTCCTTTGTGTCTCCTGTGCGAAGCTTCCCTCCTTCGATTTGGTAATTGACTCGATGTTTTCGATATTTACACCACGTTTTACAGAAAATTCTGTCACAAAACTGAATCGTTTAAATAGTGTTTCTCATTTAAGAAAACGGCTTAGAACATCATTTAGCACTGCAAATTAATATCATGTACTCATGACGCATGCCAATAAGAAGACCAATCTTTCATCTCAGATAAATAAAACATCATTCACATAAACCCTGACGTAAAACCTCGCCTATTAGGAAGTGTTGGTGTAAATGTGTAATAATACAGTGGTGTTCACAAAGAGGAGGGATGTCTAAGTAACAGTTGCAAACAACAAAGGACTGTTTGTGGTGCATCAATGAAACTTTATGAAAAATGAACTATTTATAATTTAAGATATAGAACCTCGGAGTTTGCATTAATGTTGACCTTGCTATGCAACCTCTTTTATTAAAACGTTTCTTGTTAAATTTATTCAAGATAAGAAAGAACCACTAAACGGTTTCTTTCATTTTCAACTTGAATGTTTTCCTGGTTTGTAATTAAAGTTTGGTTTAAAACACTTTCATCCTTTTAATGTTGGACTATTAAGGTTAATTAGTATTCAATCTCACAAATAACCAGGACCGAACACACGCATTATGTACAAACATTTCGTATATAGCGCATAATCAAATGTGCTAAACAGATATTTGTGATCGATTGCCTACAAACGTTCTTGTAGAACACGTCATCAGAAGAAACAGTAGAATGTTTACCTGAACAGGATCTACCCTTATTCCAAATGTTATGCAAAGTAACTGTTCTCCCTTCCTGTCTAGACTAAAGTGGTGAGAAGATAGAAAAATGTTAGTGTGGAGTAGGCAAATTTTGAATATTTACAATAGTTGTTAAAACAACTGTCTGTTTTGCTAACATATGAGTCAAAAAATATCACATACCAAAAACAAAATTATTGACATTTATTAAAGTATTAAAATTGATCTTAGGTTGATTCAATTAAATTGTTATGCGACTTTGTTATTGCTAAAGACAGTAACCCCAAAAACGATCACTGTCAACATCCGGTGACATACAAAGAGGTACAAGAGTCCTATCTTAATACTTTTAGAGGTTGAACTCTGCAATAAACATGTTTTACTTATCTAGCAATCAGCATATAAACCTCCACATAGCAATATTTGCTCTTGATTGGTCTCCATATGCGTGGAATTTTATCAATTTATTTAATTCAATTTCCTGCTATAATCTGATAGATTAAGATATAATTGCTAACATGAATCCTCATTTAACTGACACAAAAACTTATTCCAGACACTAATCACTACTTTTAAACTGTCTAACGATGCTGACGGAACCAATGGTACATGAGTTAATATTATACTTTGCGAAAGCAATGAATAACCTGAAAATGAGGTTGTGGCAGATCACAAGATTTCTCTGCGTATATGGCAAAATGAAGGACATGATGCACTCTTTCGCCAGAATCGCATCCTAGCTAAATGAAGATAAGATCTGAAAAGATATGGTTTCGCATTTGTAAATGACATGGTTTCGGGCAAACGAGATATCTTACTTCACGTTGACAATATATTTTTGCACCCTAGTCAACTAAATATTATTAGTCGGTACGGTTATGTGTACAGTATCAAGCTGCTCGCTAAATAACAAATTTCAGAGTAAATTAATCGTTTCATATTTCACAATGTTGCACCTGATTTTGCTGAATTCATCTACCTTATGGAGTTTAGCCAATTATTATATCACTTGAAAATTAAGTGTTATGGAAAGAGCATGAAGCTTAATTTGAATTTTACCCTTTAAACTCACATTGTTCAAATACGCAGATGTTAAATTCGAACAATGCATTGTTTGGATTTATATTATAGGAGACAAAATTGCTTCCAAATACTGATTTATGCTTCAAATAACAATAACAGTGGCAGAATTCAGAAAGAGTTGGTATGTTTCTTTAGAAAACAAAATATATAATCCTGATTCGCATATCAGTGATATTTCCCAGATTGTTTGGGTACCCATTATCAATACCTAAAACTGTATATTTTTTCCAATGCAACACATTGCTTGTGAGAACTTTTCAACTATTCTAAGTCCCTTACTATACTAACTTTGGAGAGAAATTACCATGATTAGTATAGCAAAGTATCTAAATCATCAAGGTATCCTAGGCTAACATTTTACTGAGACATTGCTGAACGCTAATATTCAGAAACAAATTGCATCTCTCTAGCCCTAGCAAGAGTGTGTGCATTTTGGCAAACATTAGGATATATCTATGTATACTGTTACAAACATGCTTGATTCAAAATGGTAACTTTAAATATACTAACGAAAAGATATCAAACACGATAAAATGATTCAAACATTTCCAGCATTTTGCTTAATTATATTTATTGTATTGTAAGACCACTAACTCGAAAACAAATTATCGTTAAAATTTATTTCAAAAACTGTTTCCATAGTAATTGTTCTTGTTTCATACGTTTGTAGGATAAAATAGCGGATATAATGATTAATTATATCAGCTGTGGATCTGGTTACAACCATTCACTGAGCCGTAATTCCCTTCCGACGTGCATAAACAGACAATCATATTTGGCTTTTTGTCACCAAAAAAGACATCAAACACTTCTTTATTAAGTCCTCACTTTCCCTTGAAGAGACACTTAATACAAAAGTCAGCGTTTACGTTGGTTATTAATATCGTGAATGGCAAAATAACAGGGTCGTGAGATCAGTTTACATCATGCTTGGCCCATTTAGAGACCAGACACAAAGGCCACTATTTCACCTGAATCGTCCTCATAGTATGGTCCCTGGACTATACAGTTATCTAAATGCTCAGACATTTTTTCATTGCATACATTTCGTTTACAAAAAAACAGTGTTCAAATATCTCGATTTTACCTTTTTCCAAGTGAAACTTTCCAGCTCCATGGATGTGGGTCCCATTTTAGAAATAGTAGAAACATCCCTGCACATGTTAAGGAGTAAACTCCACAGACTATTTCAGATCATGGCTAAAATAATCACGCAGAAGTAAATTATATTTCGGTCAAAATATTATATTTTTCTCCTAGAAATCACACAACAAATTAATTATAAAACGATTTTGATCTGCGAACCAGGAAGACGCGTATAGTCAAGACTTCAAAGTAAATGTAGACAGGTAAATTTAAATGTGGATTAAATTTGGCTCAGCTGAACGTGGTATGCACTAAATCAATGTTTGGGGTTGCTATAATAGTATTTTACGAGATAAATACCTGTAAATAAAGTCAGACATTAACATACAGTCTTAAACATGTTATCCACAACATGTCAGTGATATTGAGATATCCTCCATCTGTCTCTCAGTTACGTACCAAATTTACTATAATGTTTGGTGGCGTCTAGTTTATTACAGCAACACCGACGCAACTGATCCGGACTGGTCTGGGTGAGTATACAGCTGGATAATTTTAATTGGTTTAGGATGTTAAACCATATATGAAACTTTGTAATTAGTAGATCTCCTTCGCTCATAACTCTTGAGTACCGGGAAAAAGGGAAAATTTCAAATGCTGATAAATTATCAATGCTTTCTCATCGAACTTTATAGATCCAATCATAGGAGAAAGACACTTCAGAATTTAACCAGATTCTGCTTTATGACTGTCTGGACACTGTCCAGGAAGAGCAGAGGAAGAACGGGATGGTGGTGGATATGTAATAAGAAGCATGGGATTTGTGATGCAATCTCCAGTTCTATTCTTATGCTAAGTTGTAACGTTGGAATAATTAGGTTCAAATAAGTGTACGTTTCATCATGGAATGCATATATAAAGAAGCGATAATGCGGACTGGGCTATAAGTAGATTTACTTATTTAATCAAGATCAATAACCAACGATAAACTTGAGTATGTGTTCGTGCATACCAACATAGATGATAACGCAGTTTGTTTGCTATGGATTACATTAGTGTGAAGTTTTCCAGAAGGGATTATAACCTAATTTATTGCTGTTGATTACATTCCTTTGCAGTTTACGAGCTGGAGGTATCTGCCATTGTAAGTGTTTGTGTATGAAAACTGAAGTACTCTGCTCCTAAGCGGGGTCTTATTAAACACTATTGATAGCAGTGGCAGATATCCTTTGACAAAAAGGTTAATTTACAACAGTTTCTGCAAACATTAATAATTTTAATATTTCACTCGTACAATAAGCTTTACTCCTGAAACAAATCAGCACAAACATTACATTCCTGGTGTTTAGATTTCAATTTGTTCATATTCTTTGAAAACAATCTTTTAATTTGAATTGACTAGCTGCACAGAAAAACAATAAATGAAAGTAATTTTGTTAAATAAATTGTATTTCATAATTAGGGTTTCATTATTTTATGATGATATCATATTTTGATTATTAATGTGAAGAAAAACTACAAGAATCATGATTTAGAGAACACTATACCTGGCAAAGAGCAGTTTGAATTATTATATATTTCATTTTCTGCCTAAGATATGTTATAAAGTTTTTCTTGTACATTTATTTCATCCACCTGTAGTTTTATGCTTGAAATTAGATCGTCTAATTTCATTACATCAACTTAGGAATTAACTCTAAGTTTATGATAGCAGAGATAAGGGGATTCTTATTGTAACTGTTGTGCTGGACCGATTCAATGAGTAATTCCTGATCTTTTGTTGTATACCTTACCATAACGTAAAGTGAGTCCAATTGACAAAAGGTATGCAACGCAGTGTGTTATCTTCTGAGCGAGACGTAGAGAAACATTCTTTATGGCAATCGTAAAACATCGCAATGACAGAATATCAAACGATACTGTTGGTTTTCCAGCCGATCATGCAATTGTGCAGAACAGAGTGATTGTAAATGCAATATACCTTACATGCAGATGTAAAACATGTGACAGTGACATATAGTTCATATCAATTACACACTTGTAAGGATAGCGGTGCATGTACATGAAAACGTGTACTGCAAGAACATATTTATAACCGTTTGGTTATAATACATACTAAAATTAACAATAATTTAATTAAAACAATAAAATTAAGGTTAGTAAAAATGTGTATACTATATATATTTACATGCAAAATCAGATATGATAATTACAGGGACTAAACGAGATTTCTACAAGTAGCTAGAAAATTAAAACAATATGCATGTAATAGAATTAAAACAAACTCTGTACATCTTAAGCAAATCACGTTAGTATTAAACTTGATTTTACCTAAACATTATGTAACAGTAGATACGGGTCAAGATGATTTTCAGTTCGTGTGTGTGTGTGTGTTGCACACAGGTAAATACAGTTGATACTTTATCATATGAAACACTGTCGTTTGCATTTTCTCCACTGTTGAGCAATGAATAAAAACCTTGCCAGCTGTGGTCGCAAACGTCAACTAGGTACGAGAGATTTAGAACCAAATCTTGTTTATTCTCTACATACCTCTAGCCAAGTTCAGTGACAGCGACGCTCTTTTAGAATCTTTACAAACTTTCACTTCAAATCAAAGCGTTCATTAATTCTGTGTATAACATACATAGTGAGTTCATTGTATCAATTGCACAAGATGGTGAGACATACTTTTAAACATGTGTGATTGTTCCTGTACTGGCACCAAATTTAATGTTACCGTTTTAGCTTGTCACATTGCTTCTCTGCAATGATACATCCTCATTAGCTTGAGGTGGGTGACGTAGTTCTATTCTCAAGCCGGACAGAGAGTTCAGTTGAATCCTTGTTCTTAAGTACATGGGAGGTAAAAGTGGACCATTATCATAAACTAGTATTTATAATTTAAAGTGCATTGAAAGAAATGCAATTTCATATGTCTTTCATGGGTCTAGTTTCTCATTTGGAACCTTATTTAGTCCAAAATTTTGATGTATATTACAGGTATGTCAGTTAAGTGAATCAAAAGAATAATGCATGAACTATTGGCTAAGCCAAAATGGGCAAAATGATGTTATAATTTGTATCATTAAACTGCGTGTACTTTCGTGCTATTTGTACAAGCTTTTACCTTCTATACAAGCAGGTGGTTTAACCTATTCCGTGATTTTGTTTCGTTGCTTCTGCTTCCATCCAACTGTCTTTATATAACCTCATATATTTCAAAACGCAATGTGCGAAAAGTCATGAAATATCTATAAGAGGATTGTCATCTTTGGTTGCCATGGTGAAGTGTCCCATTGTCAAATGTCATCCATGGTTGCAGGGAATCCCTGGATCAGACATCATCCTTGGTTCATATTCGTGGGGCTCTGGTTTAAATTTGATATATAACTGATTCAATATTGAAATATTAAGTATATAGGTGCATGTACATGAAAGTAAAGAGTGAAGGGCATATTTATAAGTATGACACAAGGGAAATTCTAGACCTTGTTCCAGAGAGAAAGCTTTAAAATTGTATCCTTATATAAACGTGTAATGATCATAACATATTTTACTTGACAATACTCGAGTGATAATAAAGATTTGTGAGAATACATTAAATCTTGACCGTGTCAATGCTTTAATCTAGACTGAGTCATAAAACTTTTCAAGAGTAAGATATTTCCAAAAACTACACATTAGGACACGCAGATGACTGGAATTTTGAGATCCATGCTGCATCATGCTTGAATGTATTTTATGTCTTCAACTAAATAAAATGAGTCTTACATAATTTGCCGTTCACAGAAGGACAGAGCTTTTGGTCTGCTTGTAAAAGAGAACAGAATATCAAAACCAGTTTGAGTATTCAATAGGTAAGATCTTCGGGACGCTAATTTTACCAACCTGTTATGGTCAAAAGTTAGTTAGCATGTTTGTTTCCTTTATTTCCTACAAAGTAGATATTTTATATACAGCGCAACGAACAAACAAATGAAGTATAACAACACTCAATTCTTTCTAAGCTGAGATGATTGGCATATGTACCAATCCTTTTCATGACGATCCCTGAGGCACCACATCGGCATTAATTTAAGTTTCCAATAATTTTCGATGAATAGGTTATTTTACTTGATTCGGGAGGGTGTAAGCTTGCAATTATATTTGTTCATATCATTGACTCACACATATTTGAATAAAACACGTGCATTGTTTTGCGACAATATTGTAAATATTGACATTTGGTCAATTCATTTATATTTTATTTTGTTTAAGTTATTTAAAATCTAAAACCCATAGGATATAGACGGAAATACAATTCTCAGTAAGGTCTTTTAAATGTTGCACTTAGTTTGACAGATTTTAGCTATTGTGTCGTGCCTATGAACCTTGACTTGTATGACTTTAAGCAGTCGTTGCGCTGATGATGACAATTTTGATGTCATCAAAAAGTGAACATATGAAGCTCACTAAAAATGTTTCTAAACGCATCTTTAATTTTTCATCTAGTTATCTTTAACAGACGAAAAAGCATGCATTGTTCTGGAGAACCCTTGTTCACTAGTCATAGATAATATTTGCAAATTCTTTCGTTCATGTATATCAACAAGGGTAGAAATAACCTGTTACAACAAAAACAAGAGCAACATCATCATCATCAACGACAACATCAACAAGATGATAATGATGATGATGAAGAAGAACTTTATTTAATGACGGTTACATATTTAGCTGATAGTAATCTTCCATATGACGTTCAGAAGAAAAAGAGTAAGTAAGTGATATAAAATGATACATTACAGTGATCAAAAATAATATGTGCACTAACATCATCAGGCCGTCACATTCACAATATGCCTTAATCACATACACCTAGAAGCATTACTATGTATATCTACATTGTGTGTTTAACGTTTTTGGTCCATGAATGTAGATGGTACTTTAAGATAATTGCCATCTGTGAGCAGGATGTTTTCATGACTAACTTTTGCCCACGATTGTACGTAGTAAATAGTATGTTCATATTCTATTAGAGCTAAGATTATTCTTGAAACAGATTAGTTTACATTTTGAATGGAAGTTTCCAGTGAAAACGACTCATAACTAGCTCACGTGAACATGTGCATAAAAACGAACTTGATCAACCAAAATCGCAGTATTATTTTACGACCATTCTTTTCTAGTCCTTTCCAGTTCTGTTGTAATTGGAAAAAAATATTCATTTAAAATATTCATGAGGATTACTAAAAGCTTATTGAATTTGGATTAACACGTTATTTTGGAAATTATGAGAATTAATTAAAAGACATTCTGAATTGCATCATTGTTGCATATGAGGATACTGAAGATTATGTAATTCATTTGATTTGTTATAAGACATTTAGAATTATTGGTGATTTAATTCAAATTTTTTGTGTCTCTTACAACTTATAAATTTGTGATGATTTTACTTAAATTGTTAGTTTCACTTCTTTCCATCACTTAATTTAAGATCAACGTGTCTTAACAGCATACAGTAACACAAAATGGTAGTCTGCCCAGTTCATTTTTTTTTGGCACATCTCTAACGAATTTTATTTCAGCGTTTTAGTAGGTAACTGAACAAGTTTAAATTTGATTTTCAACATTTCCCCCCACACAAATATAGACACTTAAGGCTCCAGTTTGACTTGGAACTTTGCGTTACATTCTCAGGGACATCCATATTGTATGAATACATTTTTAGTTTCATTTAGTTCCATTTTCATGGCACTAAACCATATTTGGTCTTCTTTTGACACCAACTCAAAAGTATACAGCTACATGAAGCTGGACTTGAGACAATTTATGTTAACATAACTTACTTGTCAAACAGAGGATTTCGTGTATTGTGTTTAAAATGTAAAAAGAAACGAATGTAAACATAAAGGAAGGCAAGTTTATAATGAAATATAAATTTATATATTTATTCTGTTTTTTCGCATCTAACATTAAGGCTCTGTATATTTCAGTTTGTTGAAAAGTAGCTGTCACCAAGATGGCGGAGCGGTGTATGATGGACACTACGTGCTGGCTGTTCCTTGTTCTTGCATTCATCCAAGTAGGAATGTTCTTACAAATTAAACATACTTCTTTCTGTCACTCTTTCAAATGGATTTTGGAGTTTGAACTTTAAAGGCCAGTAAAAATTAGCACAGTACAACGATTTCTTTGGGTGCGGATGAGATATTCATACCTTCCACATCAATGGGTAGTCCTGGATAAAACGCAAATTCCAATGTTGCAAAATGTATATGGGTTTAACGTACGTAGACACCTAAATGGACAACGAGGAAAAACAATGTTGAAACCACATTTACTATGCAGCACTTATTTATCTATTCTCCAATATCCAGTTATATAATATACATTATCTAGCTATCTACTATCCAACACATTGTAATTAACTATACTATCCATCACCTGATCTTTTACTATCCAGTACCTAGTGATCATCTATCCAATATCTGACTTTTACAATTCATCATGCAATTTCGAGTGACCAATAAACACATTGTACTATTCTACATGCCCTTTGAAGTGACTAACGTCCAGTTGTATCATATTCAACACCCAATTATTTCCTATCAAAACCCAGTCATTTTCCGTCCAACGGCTAATTATCTAGTATCCAACACCTAGTAATTGTTGTTGATGTTGTTGTTGTTGGAGGGATTGACGCCATTTTTCACCACACGATATGCTATACATGGCGGCCAGTATTAATGTGGGAGGAAGAACCCGGGGGAAAAAACCCGGAAAGAACCATCGACCGACGAGAAATTACTGACAAACTTTCTCACATACCTACATTGGCTGAATACAAGACTATAACCCACGCATACAGAGGTGAGATGGCAGTGATCTGTAACGGAGAGCGCTTTAGACCACTGGGCCACTCGGGGTCCCAACACCTAGTAATGAACTGTTCAATACCCCACATTTGCTAGTCAAGCACTCAGTTTGAAGTGACCAAAACCCACTTTTCTACTGGCCATCAACAGTAGGATGTAAAAGATGGGTATCAAATACAATTTAAATCCCTTACAAAATCCCATATCCCCATATAATTTATCTATTATTCACTTATAAACAAATTAAAACTCATGTCCCGTTTAACATCCATTGCATCCAAAAATATCTAATACAATTCCTAAAAAAATGCCATTGAAAGCAAAGTAGAGACAAAATGGTAGTAATAACAAAGACGTACACAAACATTTTCATGCACATACACTATCACACATCAGTTCAAAGAAAAGAAACGGTTAGGAATGCACACACATAGGCAAATATATTTTTACAGTCTCATACATGGAGTGGAGAAAGTGAAAAGAGTAGAAGTACCTACACACGCCAACAAATAGTCTTCTAGAAACATTAAACAGGATGGAGAGATTCCACGCCCACTTGCTCTGGTGATAATTGTCGCCGCTGCCAAAATTGAGCAAAGCTCTACAGGTAAAAAAAAATGTCTTACAAATCCATATATTCCATTCAAACATGACCAGTTTAACTCACGCCTATCTTCACAGTTATATTTCATTCACCGTCTGATAGATAACATATGCAAGGAAATGAACTGACATTGTATCAAATCATTTAGCTTATTAAATCTATTAGCAGAATTTAACATTGTTACAAACTTTATAACCATATTTACCGCTTCTGACACAGTATATTTGCAACAAAATATTCTGGCAGTTTTTGTCAGACGACAATGGGTAGTCTTTTAGTAAGAGAATTTAATCTAGAAAAATGAAACGAAAACAAGTATTACAAATTCGAAACTCCACTTAGCTACAAAGTTAATGTCACTCTAATATCTGTTTTAACGCATGTCTTGGATTGTAAACATAATTCAATGACTGTCCTTACCTGTCTGTTTGTTCTTGTCTGCATTATGGTTAATGTCTGTAGAAATCTATGTATGTCTATGTGTATTAGCAATCATAATATTTTCTCTTCTTTCACTCTACGTATGATAGTATATAGGTTTGTATAAGTATGGACACCCCTAGTTTTCTCTTTTTTCACTAAATGTGTGACAGTATAAAAGTACGATGTATCTATAGTTGGTATATTTCTACCCTCTACCTTTTCGTGCAGTTCACATTTAGAGTTATAAAGACTATACGGGTGGTAGCAGGTGTTAGTTTTGCCGATACGGTTATATAGGGGATTATAGTAGTGGGAATCAAGGATTTAAAAAAATATTTTCTTAGTAGCTACATACACTCAAGCATGATGCAGAACTTCAATGTACTATACAAGACTATTTTTGTGCATATGTGTAAGCACGCCTTCTCTTTACTCTTCTTTAATTATATATTACTGTGTATAAGTGTCTTTGACTGTATGTTAGCACTCCGACCTCTTGGTAAGTCGAAGAGTGGATTTTGGCCATTCCGTAGGTCATGTTCGACAGTAGATGGATGTTCTGGGTTAGTACCTGTTGGTAAAGGATGGTATAAGACTGGTGTAAGTAAAATAGTTTTAACATTACATTTCACATCTTGCCCCAATGATACCCACAGATGTTTAGCCTAGGGACATTTTCTAACATAGGATTTCCCTTTTGTCCCAAAGTCTCTCTCAGATGGTAATCCTGGGGGAATTTTTAACATACACTTCCGCTTGTCACTTAAAATTATAAAATAGTGGTCTAGTGTTAAGTTCCGAAAGTCACTATTGCCAACCATCATTTCAGAACTATAAACATTTTTAATATAACATTTCTTCGTGTCATTATATTTTCGTCCTAAAAATAGTGGCATATTGTCAAATCTCCGTTGTCTCTATAACCATCTATCATGTTGGCGTAATGTTACATATCTATTGTCCCCATATAAACATACTATACACACTTTACTATTCTCTTTTTCTGTCTCTGTTACTCATCAATTAGTTTTGAAATTAATGTTCGTACACAATACAAAGATCAAGGATTATTTTCTTTTTTATAACATCGGTGTTTATTTTATTTATATGATGTATTCAAGTGATAATACATTAGACTTGTATGAAATATAACTTTGAGAGAGAACAACATATACATGTATTTTGTGATTTTGTTGACTAGTACATTAAAATAATAATAATAATAATAACAGTAATAACAATAATGGCTTTCTATGCATGATATTTGTTGACAAAACAATACTGCAAAACAAGGTCACCTGTGTACAAAAGGCCATTTTACTTTTTCCCTTGGATGGCGGCTATTTACAGGTTTATCAATGTTATGCTACCTTTTTGAAAGGCACACCAAGGCAGCTAACCTAATCTGGCCATGCTGAGTATCGAACTCATGACCTTGGATTATTAGTCCGCTGCTGTACTAAGTGAGTAGTCAAGTCATGTAGACTACTTTAATTTGGGGTAAGAATAAATACAATTGATTTGTGGACCAAAAGGTCAAAGGTCAAGAGCACTCATTATCTGAAACCAAACTAAATAGTTTCTGCACAAAAGGTATCGTGCATTTATATGCATCTTCCACAAATGGTTTTGGACAACTTACACAGTGGATCAAAAATAAGCCTATTGATTTAGGGGTTTCAAAGGTCAAGTACCTTGATCACAAAAATATGGCATTGCAAATTACCTGTTATTCTAGACCAAATTTCTTGACCAAGTTTGTGGGAGTTTTGTACTTTAGGTATAAAAGAGGTACTTTATTTTGTGACTAAAAAGTCAAAATCATGATTCTTGTGCCTTACAAAAAATAGGTTTACAGAGAAACTTTTGTTTAGTGTATGTTCCTTGACCAAGTATTGTAAATGAGTTGCATTTATATTAGTAAGGATACCTTAATTTCAGGGACCATGAGATCCGAGGTGTCGGTCATACGATTCATTAATTAGTATATCTCAATAATACAAGTGACTGTACACAACGTACTATTAAATGACAGGTATACATATAATGGGTCATCCTTGGGTCATCGATGATACTCTTTATTGAAGATGACAGTATTTGTTTGGCATATAATATACTGTTTACATATTGTTTTGCACTGTACCTGTTTCATCTGCAAATGTAAAATGTCATTTCGTACAATATTGAAATATATCAGTTGAACAAATTATATCGCTGCAGAGGCTATATCACTTTATCACAACACTGGCGCTATCACTTTTTGAAGTAATTTCTTTCCAAGTTTGGAAATACGCTTGGCCAATCATATGCTCTCTCTCTCTCTCTCTCTCTCTCTCTCTCAATAGAAGCAGTTTCATAAAATGCGTTAAATCCATAGACCATCTAGTATGCATTTATGTAGACATGGAGGAGAAAACATCAATATATGCCTGTAGATAAACTCCAAACAGCAAAGGTAGTCTTCAATTATTAATGTTAACATGTATATTATTTGTGCCTGAACTTACTTACTGACATGTTGTTATTCAGTAGTATATTATCACCAATATCATATACCTATTAAACTTTGTGACAACGTTTACACATTTTTAGGAAAATTTCTTGATTAAAATATCGTAATAAAATTATTCAAGTAGACATTTTAACTCATCGCACCATAACAGCACTTTAAAATCTTGGACAAGTCAGGCATTAATTATTGCTGATTGTATATTGAAATTGAGTGGGTACAGCGTCTGTTATCTAATAAACACAATATTGCCAAGGCCACACAAAAGGACACATTTAAATGCAGAAATAAAGACAATAAATGACCAAAATCCTTACAGGTAAACTCAGTCATTACAATCGTTAGTTTAAAGATGTTGAGCTTTGAAGTCTCTTTGATATGACCCCTACATGATGTTTCTACATTACTCCCACTCCTGCAATGTTCATTATACCAATATGCAAATACGAAAATACAATAATCTTCATTGTGTCCTGTAAAAAGCCATTAATGTGACAAGATTCACAATTTAAATGCATTATATATATATATATATATATATATATATATATATATATATATATATATATATATATATATATATATATATAAGCAAAACCAAATTTGTAGATAAAGAGTCACTGTCCTAAAATTATTGTAAAATTTCAGAACTTTCGACGAATGTAATGCAGCCATTAGTTGCACTGTCACAAAATGGGGAAAAGTCTAGATAAATCGATGAGTTTTGCTTAAAAGAAAAACGTATCTTTCAGTAGATGTACGGAAGTTTCTTTCGCTTTTTTCTTATCATAAATTATAATAACTGGAATAAAACATGTAAGTGATTTAGAATGCACTTTTGTTTATTTGGGGATATTTACTTTACTTCAACCACTGAAGGTAGTATCAACGCTCATTCTTACCATGAGTGTTATGTAAATTAGTGGACGAAATGTAGCCTTGGTTAAATAAATAAATCTATGTTCATTGGAACAGTTATGTTAGTCATTGCTATTTGCAAATGCGGACAAAATACAGTTCTTGTGAGTTGCTTTACTCAAAGCACTATGCAACATTCTAGTCATAATCATTTAAGCAAGGTTTCAGAATATTGTCATGAAATTTGTTTTCATATGTCAAGTAAACCCTATCTAATACTCACACTTACGGACTGCCAACTAATGCCATTAGCATCAGCGTGAGACATCTCACGATTTACAAGCGCTCTAAAAGCTTGCTCGACAATCACGAATATCGTCGGTCACCTAGCATACTGACACAGTATATCATATACAAATTCACATTATATTAAAGCTTATTGGACAATCTGGCCCAACGTTCGTCACCTACTGCCTGTCGCAATAAAATGAATTACATGTAATACGTTATAATTTCAGCATTATTAAATGTTTTGCACAGGATTGTCAGCCTACGAAAACATAATGAACACTAATTCAAAAAGGGTAAATGTCGATATATAATAATTTGATTTCATATGATGTGGTAGATGGGTAGAGATGGTTATTTCTGCTATGGAGATAGGTCATTTTGGTGTCATGAGGTTAAAAAAAATCTTCGTTTAAAGTTACTAGCTAGTCACAATAGTATATGCGGTGATGGCAACACCTGTTCTGAATGTTGAGTGACTATTTCAAGGTCATAATACCAATATATATATATATATGTATATATATATATATATATATATATATATATATATATATATATATATATATATATATATATATATATATACATTGTGTCTATTTCTTTTTCAATTATTGTTTCAGCTAAATTTGTCATCTAAGTAGGTTAGTAATCTAGTTAATCTAGTACATTTTTCTTCAGTTAAAGAGAACACTACATCAACACTTCCAAATCTGAACAAAAGTGTACTAATCTTACATTTATGTAATGACACCTAGTATACTTAGCTCTTTTAAGATGATGTCAGCTGGTTAGACACCTGGAGAGTTACCAGTATATTGTATTTGTATATTCAGTTTTATTTTATTTCATCTAAAATTAAATTTTCACCAATAAAATATAAATATATGAAACAGTAAATAAACGTTGAAAATAAAAACTGCCTTTGATAAAATGGCGGTGTTATTTTTTCAATCCTATTGATTTATGTCTTCACATATGTTTGCCAATAGCCATGTGTAATGAAAGACTTACATCATGTGAATAATTTAGATGCATGTAAAAGTGCATGGTTGCAAATAATTCTGATTTGGCAATATACTCTTTGCCGCAGACAACAGCAGCAACAACTACACAACCCCCTGTGATTGGAGACAACTGTACTGATAACACTAGCTGTATTTGGACTGACAGTGGATGTCAAAACGGCAAATGTCAATGCAACAATGGCACTTTTCAAGTAAACAGCACAGCATGCATCAAAGGTGGGACTTATTTCATGAATAAATGGAATACCTACAATAATAAGTTTCATTCATTGAAATCTTCAAAAAGGAATCGGATGCTCATCAGTATAATGATTATGAAAATTTGTATGACACAATGATTTTATAGGTTCACACTAGGAAAATTCAGAGTGATCTCCAAACAATACATCAGTGATCTAGATTGGTAGGCAACCACAAACATATATCTCCTTTATATGTGTCAAAGAAGGAAAACAAAGTAGTGGAAAATTATTATTTCATTAAATTTAGTAAACATTTTGAAAAATTAGCAACTGAATGGCAACCCTACTTACAGCTATTTGAAACATAGCACATTAATATTTACAATACAATACAGTACAGAATAAAATCATTATATATATATATATATATATATATATATATATATATATATATATATATATATATATATATGTGTGTGTGTGTGTGTGTGTGTGTGTATAAAGAGCAAATATATTGTAATGTAGAAATTGTATACAATCTGTAGCAGAATTGAGAAGTGTTTAAAAAGTAGCATGCTTCTTACAGAATTAGAAAAACAATACAACAATAGAACTTAACCTGACCGCCCACATGCATTATCCTCAGCACCCTCCGGGCGCATGTTCAGCATATATCTTGCTGTAACGTGGTTCCTTTTTTCGGCCCCAAATAATTTCTGAGGGTAAGAAATTGGCTTATTCTCAATTCATTGTGATAGGTCAGTATAAGGCTGATTTCTGCCAATCGAGCGACTGCTTTTCCTGACTGTCTTTTAAAAATAAGCATGATTCTAACACCCCGTCTCGACACTAACTCAGACGTACAACCAATCAATATCATCCATGCAGAGCTTGCATATCAACATGTGTACTCATCCATTGACTGTTCATTCAACTCAAATACTGGGGTGGTATTTTCGAAGACAGAGGCATAGAGTGTACCTTTTCGAATCGAGCCTAGATTTACTTAGGCATTTTCAAAGGTCATTGTGCTGTGTGGAGCTTTTCACATGGTGTCATTGTATTGATAACTTTAAGTTGTTGTTTACATAACTCTGATGCAGCTCAAAAACATGTCTGATGTTGTTTCTACAGGCTATATCCAGTTTTATATGGTAAGGAAAACATGACTGAAATCACGAAAGACACATACTTAAATGCAAGAAAAGGGATTTATATTACCAGATTTTCTGGTGGCACTATCTATCAAGGAAGTTATTGACTTCGATCCTACAATGGACTCTATGAGACGTCAAGTCTAGTTTGAGACCTTTCTCGTAGAGTTTTGTTTCAGTTTGGATCTGATTTGCCAAGAAGGTAACATCCATTTCGAATATCTAAAACAATTTGCTTTATATGTGAAGTTGTATTTGTTGCATTTCATGATATGTCGGCATTTTATTTTGAAGTGAAATATATTAGTTGAAATTGGGCAAGTAATATATATTTTCATCCATTGTACAAATTACTTGCAATTATGTTTCTTAGTGACTTTAATATAAGATGAAATTAGGTAAGTAATCTGTTTTCATTCATTAATGTACAAAAAAGTGTGTTTACTTGGTGTGCAACTTTAGGTGTAAGCTGATATTGTATGTCTGGATTTTGTTTTCTTGGGCTTCAAGTTTTCATTCACTTTTCTGTTTCTTGACACTGAATGAAATTTTTTTTACATTTTTGGACAGCAAAAAAGGATATTTTGCCATATGACAATAGAAATTGTGTTTGTATGTGTAAACCTTTTACTCATATTGTTAGATTAGATTCAGTTTTAGCATGTAAAATTAACTAACAGCAGGATATGTTGTCATAGTTTTTATGATGCTAATCCTTCATTTCAGAGCAAAGTATAAAACCTAGAAAGGTAGGATTTGCACCAAGATTGGAACAATTTGATTCTGGTCAAATGTTATCTTGTTTTCACCGGTATGTACAGATGATATATGTTTGTTTTCTTCTGTTTATGTTTCAGTTCCTTGTTTTCAAATGACTGTCCTTTTTGAAAATGAGACATCAGTGATGCTTAATTGGAACACATTTTTACCAGAAGTACAACACCTCATTTTAAATGGCACAATACAACTTTGGGTAACTGCACAAGGACTAGATGTGAACCAGCTGGAGAACTGCACAACAAATAAGTCTTTTTCCTTTGCCACTTGTACAGACCTATCACCGGGAGCACAATTTAATTTTTCTGTCAACTTGTATCATACCAAGGGTTATTTCCATGTCCAGCAATATAAGATATTCATAAAACGTAAGTGTCTTTTAAAGTGCACAGTTAGGCATTGTATTAAATTACTTTATACCTGTGGTACGTATAGATTCTCGCTGAAATTTCACACATTATTCTGTGTTATTTGACTGAAATATGTGAATTCTTTTGTCTTGGGTCATCTATAGGAATGGATGCCAAATACAGACAAATTGTTCTCGCATGTACTTTTACAATATGTTAGCAGGTGTCGTAGTTTGTGTGACTTGTGTACATAGCAACAAGTGAAAGTATAACTAATATATTCTATTTTCATACTTATTCATACAAATGCATCTTGGTATGAACATATTTGCAAGACATGATCATTTGGTACAAAATATCATGCAAGAATAAAAGCTCTGAGATTAACAAATCTCTTATTCTGTGAAAAATTGAACTACAAAATGAGACTCTGAGTTGATCCAAAATCATTGAGTTATATATAGTAATTAGTAGCTGTAATTTACACGCATTTCCTTCAATCTAAATCTGTGAGACAAATGAGGATAGAGAAAAATGATAAAATGCATACTATATTGAAACCCTTTTACTACTGAAAATGAAATAAAGAATAAGAAATGATACTATAAATGAAATTAGCTTTAATAATTATTCCAATCGAGTGTTCATTCAAGCAAAAGAGTTGTCGAAAACAAGAAATCCTCAAGAAAGCAGATCTTCTTTTATTGCTGCATGCTTAAATTCCAGTGAACAACAAGGACAGTACTAAAACTATTACTAGAAGCACAAATTACTAATGAAACACTGTAAATGTGCACTAAGTACCACAGAGAACGGAAACCCAAACTTAACTGATGTTCAGACAAAAACATGTATGACATGTAAATTATCAAGAAAGTTTTAATTAAACGGGGGCAGCATTTTCAAAGCCATGAATAATTAAGTCTGATCTTTACACATTTGCACCACAATTATCCAGTCTGCATGAATTGGCTGGATCGATGACGTTCTAAGTAAAATCTAGTGGTTGAAGATGTTTAGTACATGAAAGATGTTCAAACAAAGAATTATTCCATTGTTTTTCAGTTTAGTTGGCATTTTCACACTTTAATTGGTTCTAAACACATGTTGACACTGCTTGTTATTGCAATGGGCAGGGGACAGCTGGTCACTTGTTTGGTTTCATTTGGAATAATGACAGTATCCAACCAGCAAAGATCAATGTTGAATTCTACCAGTCTTCAATGTTTTAATACCATGGTCATCAGTAATTGATTGTGTAACTTTATGGACAGTGTTTTAAGGAAGTGATTATACTCATGTACATTAATAATTAATTAGTTTGGCATTGTTTGGCTTTGATGGATTCCTTTGAGGTCAAGTGTATGTGGTTTATCTTGACAGGTGTTTGATTTTCCCATACAGTTGGTAGTATTGCTTTAACTGTTATATATATTTTTACTTTTTGTAACTCCTGTTATATGACTGTGTCTATATTATTTGTAAAGCTTTTTGTAAATTGCAATGATCATCTATAGTTAAGATAGTAGATAGCTAAATTTTGTACATGGGTATAAAATTCTATTTTAAGATATTAGGAATGCAGATTGTGTAAGACCTTTAAGTAGTTTTTGATGTAGGTGTTTATTAATAATCTTAAGAATAAGACCTGTTGACAGCTTTGGGGTAATTTCTCATTGTTTGCATGGTGGAGTCATATGGGTGTTTTGAAGAATTAAGTTATTTCCTATTGGATAGGTAAGATTGGTTCTTTTATGATGTGGGATATTTGCAAACTGTCACATAAGATTAGTTGCAACAGGTGTTCTCACCTCTTATGTTTGTATATAAGTACATGGAGCTGGACAATTTTGGTCAGTTTTATTTCTTGTATTTTTGTTGTAACATCAGTCTTCAAACATATTTAACGTTGTGTTTATATATTATTGGAGAGGAACGATTTGTTTAGAATATTCATTGGAACTACAAAATGCTCATTGACTTAAATATTATTTGAGGATTATTTTGAGTTATTCAGATGAGTTCTGGACAATGCCATTTCGATACGTCTGGACTGTTGGCAGATTTGAAACTCATTCTGAACATTTGAATAGACTTGAATAGAATATTATAGGATTATACTGGATTCTGTTCATAATACTGTATGTTACTCTTTAATTTTTAATTTATAACTTTGGTAAATAAATTATTTGTTAAGTTTTACAAAACTTCTTGAATCTGCAAGTTTCTGTTACTTAGATTATGGCCATAGAGTCGTAACAATCCATTGAAGTAGACGTTTTTTGTAAACATAGTTTTGTCATTTGTATTATTTATTTGGGGTATTGGGAGAGTTTAATCTGCAGAATAAATATCTATAAATATGCAAACTTTGACAGTCAAAACCAGGAATATTTAATTACTCCCAAAAAGTCTTTTGTTAATAAAACCATATAAATTCAGACCTACACAAATAAATGATGCTTCTTTTAATCTGAATAACTCCAGAGGCCAAGTCTGAAAACTAAACTCTGAGTTCCATATTTTGTACGTTAGACTACACCTAAGCTCCACTACCTTTATCTGATACAGTTAAAGTGTAATTTCACCTTGGCAAGGTCAATAACACTAAATACAGACAAGTGGACAGGAAGAGAGTGAAATTTGTATACATATACTGTCATAAAGAAAATAAGCATAATGTTGAATTAAAAGAAAAACAAAATGCAATTTAAAAAAATATTAAACATGTTTACTTTGTGAACAAAATGAAAACAAGAATGTCACCTGTATTTGTAATCTGTTGAGACTGAGATTGAAAGATGATAAAGAAATGGGTGAGAAACATGTTAAATTCTGACAAATTTGTTTCAGCTCATTAATGCAATTAGTCTTAAGTGAACATGCAAAATTAATCATATTCCAGTGAGAAACATCCCTTTATAACTTCATATAAGCCCATTCACATTTATAAACTAACCACCCAAACAGAACAGGTAAAATAGTAAAACGTGCATGACCCACCAATAAGCTGAGAAAAAAAAACTCCTGCTCGCCAATCTCAGCATGAAAGGACAGTAACCCAAGTTCTCTTTCAGGAGTGACTTAATGTACAGTTTCCATTCTGTCCTGGTTTTTCACATGAAGCTCTCATAAAAGTCTTTAGTTTGTTTGACACAAACCAGACTCTGATCCAGGCAGGGTCTTCATTAAAATAAACTACCTTGCCCAGAGCTTTTAAGTACTCTATGAAATAGCCAGATAGGCAAAATGGACTAAGAATAATCACATCTGATAAATTTGATGTTATAAAGCAGTGACATGTGATGGCAAAATTAACTTTTCAGTTATGATCAAATTAGAAAATTATATGAAATTACCTGATCATAAAAAGACCTCAAGAGAACTACAAATATCTCGCAAATCCAGCCTTTCCAGGCTAAAACTTTCAGCTAAAAAAGCTAAATGTTACCTAGGTGGCAGTTAGAGTGATCTCCCCTTGATTCAAGAATTAGTGGGCAAATCCCACCAATTGTTCAGTTACTACTTTCACACATGCTGAGTAGCATGCTTTCAATCCACGTACAAAGCGTTTAGACATTTTATATCATGGTGCAAGGTGGAGGAGTGTTTTCTTTGAAGGGAAGTGTATTTCCTCTGTATATTTCCAAGATTTCTGTTCATTTTTTCTTTGATGACAAAGTTCCTGACATTACAGTGTTTCCACTTTGCCATCCTTATGCACATAGACACCCTTGGCATAAACATGGGTTGTGGGCAACACCTCACATTGCAATAGCTGTATTTAATAGGTGCAGGTCAGGTGTTTGGTACAGAAAACTTGAATAATATTAATGTATAATTTCCACAATATTATTAAAATCCACTTCATAGTTAGACAGGACACTCCACAGATTTTATGTATAAAGGTAGTCAATTGGCCTTTCCTACAGCTGACATAGTCTTACATATGATATATTGTATGAACTTTGTAGGTATCAAATGATCCTTAAGTGCATTTTTATGTGCATGTATGGGGTGCACTATAGAAAACTTGTTTATAATACTGTATAGTTTATGCTGCATGATATAGGTAAGTTTTCCATGTAACATCAACTTCATAGTTACTGTAAGTGGTACTACTGTGTTTTTACTTGATTTTACTTGTATAGGCAGTCAGTTGGCCTTTCATACAAAAGTTTTTATTAGAATTTATATTTTAGCATCCAGTTAGTAAGTATTAATAGTGATGCTCCAGTATGTTTTGTAGTCCCAATGTCAATTTATGTAACCCAATAAGTGACGATCAATGGAAAATAAGCCATATTTTCATAAAAGTTTATAACAAAAGATTGGAAATTTAAATCTGGATAAAAGAAAATGGCTTGTCTGTTTTCTTTAAAGCATTTAAAAGAAACTGTTCGTAGACATCGTATTGTCAAATATCATCACCATACACATACACATATGTGCTAATAATTATAGTTACTTCTACAAATCTATACTGATATTAAATAAAAATATACATGCAACTTTCCATCCATAAATCCAATAGTTCAGAAGGGTTTTACAAGGTAATGCACGTACTAATGAACGATTGGATGGTACTTTTGTTCAAACTTCCCTGCTGGATTCTCTGAGTGAATCTTGGTCAGGACTGAGTTGTTCTTGGCAACCATAATGCTAGCATTGTCAGAACTGTATCTAATGCAACCTATACATGAGACAGTGCTTATCTCTGTTGAAAAATGAATATACATCACATTTTGGAGTGCCTGTTTCGCTGGGATGGGACATAATATTTTCAAGTTCAATGAGGGCTTAGCAGGTAATCCAGCAGTAATAAATGCCTCTGTCAAGTATGGGTAATAACATTTTATTAGTACAAATTAGCTGTGCAAACATGAATATGTGATTATTATTGTAATTCAATCAATTTGTTTCATGGTTGAAATCATCTGAAAGAGCATTGGTCAATTAATAGTATTTTAACAAGATAATAAATAACAAAAACAAGAACTAATCTGAATGTTCAGTTCAGTGTGTCGAATATGTTATAAACTGGAGGTGCTCCCATTTCAATGGAAATCGTACACTCTAGAATGACATACTGAAATGTTGTTTGCAGTATGTGGAAATAACGAATTGAGCCCATTAAGAGATCATACCATGATGCATGAATACTTAGCTATACTGGCAAGAATTAAAGAAATCAATCCGCTGCCTCACTCTACAACAACTGCTTGGTCTACAGTCCCAGCATCAGTTGATAATTGACTTAAGGAAGAAGCCAATTTTAATTACTTCCTTATGACTTATGTTATTAAATCAACTTCTCACAATCTGCACAAACTTTTGATTTGTGGTTTTAGAATCTACATCATAACGGAGTTCTCATTCTCTCCGACAACCTCACTGTGGTCACTTGTCTCATATAGCAAGATGGAAGCAAGTGCCCAGGCCTGTGTATTCTTGTTTGGGATTGTCTCAAGTTGTGTTTTCAATGACAAGTCCATGTCCCCTGCTTGTCATGTTCCAGTCCAGCTAAAAGTATTAGTTGACTCGTCAGGGAGGAACCAACTAGCACGAACAGAATGGTCTCTTTGTCCACAGTTTATCACTCCATAGGTGCCCAATGGGACTGAACAGTGATGGACCTAAGACCTAGGCAGTCAATGCTCATTATATTGAATGGAATGGCCTGGATGTATATGCTTATCTCCATCACCTATGGTTCCAAGGTGATACAGAAAGCAAGAGAATTAGGGTGTCACTTCATCCTGATTCCCCAATCAAATAGAAACAATCTTGGACTTATGACCCCTCCAATTTCACAACAGAATCTCAAGGCAAATGAAGATATTACCTCCCCTACTCAAGCAACATGATACTAGGTGTTTCATCACAACCCACAAGAAAACAAGCCCTCAGGAAGAAACAGTTGTTACAATTAGTGGTGGAGAAATTATCTGAGTAAGATGGCCCTCCACTTTTAGGGTATACAAAAAAATTGGAATATCATCACATAGTGGTGTGCACAAGAAATTTTTATGCCACTGCAGTCATCAATACGTCAATAGCTAACTCCCAAAAATGGCTCTTTCAGGAGAAACAGTACAATGACAATTAAATGCTACTGTTTAACAATCAATGGTACCTTGCTTCATCGAGGAAAAGATGGCATAATAAAGAATGACCTATCTGATCCATCCGTTATTGATTACACACATCCATTGATCTTGAATCCTTTCCCAAGTGCAATCTATCATGAGTACTAACCTGGCTAAACAAGACAATATTTAAACTGCTGTCAAAAGCTTCATTGGCTCATCACACATATAAGACCATTGCCAAGAACAGGTTTCCATTTATCAGTATACAGCCATTTGTAATGAATTCCAGTCTACTCTGCACACTTCATCTCAAGGTCATCTACAGGACCCAGTGAAAGCTGAGAAGTGGTACTTAAGGAAGATCAAGCCTTTGCATCAAGGTAGATCATACCCCTTCTTACTCCTCAAAGAGGGAAAGTACAACCTACCAGAACATACATTTTGTCCTGAATACAGTGGGTTATATTTTCCACATATCAGAAGAAAACCCACACAAGATGAATTTGCTTTGCATCATTGCTCATGAAATTAGGACAGTTGCCACAAACATTGCAAATGAGTGAAACCGATCTCTGTTATTATTGATGCCATGGTATTAAGATCCGAGTCCACCTCACCAGTTTTTATCTCATAGATCTTTTATCCTAAAATGATCAATTCAGTCTGGTTGGATTTGTACCCATAGCAAAACAGGTTACCATCTTCAGTCATTGGACAGCTTCACAAAAATGTGGTTTAACAATTTCCACTGGATTTGCAGGAGGGAAACTGTTTCCTTTCAAAGCCACTCAAAGACATAAGGAGTCTATTCTCCAATAGAGTTATCTCAAAGTTGTGTCACAGACCTTTGGGGACCTCGCAGGGATAAGAGCATGTATCTCTGTCCACATATTACATATTCTCTTAAAGTTTTATGATTGGGTAACACATTTGTAAAAGAAAACAGTTTTTCTAGCAATATGTACATGATCATATTAGACTTACACTCCCCTTATCCTCACAGTCAAATCCATATAGAAAACGTACCTTCTGCTCTATTAGGAACTGAAGCATTCGTTGTGGTTTGCCACCGATCCCTGTATTCAGTGGAAATCACTCTTAACTGCCACCTAGGTGGGCAGATACAGCTTTAGTGGTAATGTACAATTTCGAATATTGCATAGGGTTATAATTTTAAAGAAAAAGAATTTCCCGTTTTCCGCACTGGTTTTAGTGGTTATTTAAAAAGACCTTGTATACCTTATGTATTGTTCAAAGAACCTTTAATTCCCTTTATTTTGGTTTAAGATTGATGGGAGTAATATGGGTTATAGTGTATGCAGTTTGGCCTTACTCCAGATGTCCACCTTTCAAAAACTTGCTCGTGCCACTTGGTCATTTTTCCCTGAACTTCAGAGGTAGATTGTTAAAAAAAATAACTTTTTTTTCACATTTTATATATTTGGTAATTCATTCATTGCACTTTCAGACTCTTAGGTATTGTCTAGTCAGGCAAAATTAGTTTTTCATATTTTAATAGCTGCTAAAGATAGTGTACCTTTTTAGCACAAGGGAGCAGCAGTCATTTTAGTTAGCCGTGTGCTTAGATCATGTACAATTTAAATAAGTACACTATCCAAATAATTATCAGCCATATTAAATAAAGGTATTTAGAGACATTCTCCCCACTGTACATGTTTCAAATGCAAACAACTTCACCTTACAGAGACATCATTCTCTCAAAAGTACATAACTAACTGGTGAGCACATCATTTGTAGCTAAAAGATTATAGTCTGGAAAGACTGGATTTTCAAGGTAGTAGAAGTTCTCCTAAGATATTATGATTGGGTAAGTATTATTGAGGAAACATTTTACTAGAAAACTTATCTACAAAATACAAATATCAATGAACCTGATGATTCTACATTATAACATAAAGTAGAAACCATATATCAGGACTTTCAGATATGAATAATCAGTTTGAATTTTCTATGGAATCTTTAAAGACAAAGAATAGTATTTTCAAACAGATTTAATCTTTCACCCTACCCCACTTTGTATCTTTCCTGCTACTTTTCCAACTATGCCTACTAATTTCTTTCTATTTGAAATCCCTTCACGACCATCTGAAAAATCTTGTTATCACTGCTACTATTTTATGAATGGTGGAATTAACATGGGGGTTTTGTAATGAGCATTACTTGCAGTGTATAATTGCATCTTTCTGAAAATGGTGCCAATCTGACCACCAACATACATGTATGTGCAGTTTGTCTGAGGGAGTTTTGAAAACTGGACCCAACTGATACTGGAGAAAGTACTGCTAGCAGTTTTGTGAACAAGTTGATGGCACTTTGACAATGATTTCAAGGCCAACAGACTTGACTTGTATTTTCACTGTACTGGCTTGTGCGCATTATAACACAAACAACAATATAGCTTGTCTTTTTATCAGACCCAATTTATGGATGCATCAGATAAATACCCAGTACCTGGAACGATGTCATCAAAATAACTTCAAATATTGAATTCATATATTAACCAAATTAGCATGTTGGTATATTTTGATAAGGTCTTTGATTTTCTATCCATGATACAAACAACAATTTGACAAAACTAATCATGGTATGTTGGAGTTTCTTGACCATGTCAGAGATGATTTAAATACTCAGCAGAATAATAAAGGACATGGAATCAGGTCTTGGAAAGTCTTATCAGTAGAGCATATATAGTCCATTAAATGGGTTCTTGTTTGTTGAATGAGTCAATTTTTTACCTTCCCATTATGATTGTGTGCTTTTTGTTACTGAGTTTACACAATCGGTGTTGTACCTTAAACTTGCCCAGTGGATTTGTGCCCACCTGTCATTGTCTCGGCCCCATAAAATTTGCCATATCCATGTATCCAAATCCTTATTAGTGGAAAAAGTATTGACCAGTTGACGTCTGACAGCCCAATTAGAGAACATAACAGCACATTCATAGATATGCATTCAGTGTTCTATATAAAATGTTTTCCTACTAATAGTTTTCTCATTGCTTCTAAACCATTGTTGAATGCTGGCTGATTCGGACCGTGGCTGATTCGGACCATGGCTGATTCAGACCATAGCTGATTCGGCCCAGATGACGGGCTTATTCGGCCCAAATTATGGGCTAATTCAGCCCAGATGATGGGCTGATTCGGACCATGTGAACTATTTTAAGAAAAACTATGTAACACACACATTATTTAGTTTATTAGTTATTGCTGTTTTTTGCAGACATACTAAGAGAATATAAAAAGTTGATATTCGGCTTTTAAATTTACGCAATACAGTTGTTAGCAAATTTCTAACTGAAATCAGAACAAACTCCATATTAACTATAGCATTTAGATTTTTCAACCAAAACAAAGAATATATAAATATAAATTCAAAGTTTAACACTGACATAGGGGAGAAGAAAGGGCAAAGTGACCCTTCACAAAGACTTTTCTGGCTTAAATGTGATAAAATTTAATGATCAATGCATTCAACTTTAAGGTTCAATACTTATTCAAAATTCGACACTTTACAAATAGACTATGATAGCAGAAAAACATTAACAGACGTTGCTTGAAAAAAATATTATTAAATTATAATTCGTCTTACGAGGTCCACAAAATTAGAAGAATATTGACGTGTGATATTTTATCGAACTAAATCAAAAATTGTACAGCACCTCACTTTCTCCTTTAAGATATGTTTTTGTACTACTATTAGTATATAGGAAAAGAGACAGTAAAAACATTCTATATAAATCTAGCAAAGGCATAAACCTACCCAGACCTGTATGTGTGGACACAAATAATGTAAATTCAATATCTATGAATAAATGTTTCTGTGTGGACACTGTTTTAGCGATTTTTGTCCCCAACAATCTGCATACAATTTAATGATCGATTCCTTAAATGCAATTTAATGATCAATTCCTTAAATGCATATTTGAACTGCTCAACGTACCTGGGAAATAATGAGAAATATCGTGTCTTAAACAAATGTAAGTGTCACATTTAAATCTCAGACAAAACGTATTGATATTTCACATGATCTTGGACAACAAGTCAGTTGGTAGTTTACTGATAAACTGTTAAGCTTCTTTTGTGTACTAAGTTACTCTATTTGTTTTTTCTAAATTACTGTATTTTCTTATTTTTGCTACATCTTTCCATCTGTATCTTTTTTTTAAGGACCTGCACAACCTGGACCTATCAATCAAAGTGAGAAAAATTTTACTGCTCCTAATGTCAGCTTGTCTTGGAAAGCTTCTGTCGGACTGGTTGACAACTATTCAGTCATTGTTAAAGATTCTGATGGAAAGATTGTGGCAAATGAAACATCAGGTTACAACCAGTCCTATATATTAATAACAAGTCTTCGACATGGCCAAAACTACACAGTTCAACTTTTGGCCAATAGACTCAGCAAGACTAGTGAGCAGAGAAATAACTCCTTCTCAACTATTATCATGCGTAAGTATTTAGACGTCTCTAATTCTGGTTTATATTTGTACTGTATTCTTAGATTCAAAACATGTTTAATGCAATAAATGTTGTACAATTAAAGCATTGTTTCTGCTGTATTCTCTTTCTGTGATCCTAGAATTGATTTCTTGTCTGTACAAATGACAGATGCTGAAATAGTGTGTTCACACCAGTGTCCACCTGAATGTTGTTAAAAATAAATTTTAAGTCTCACCTTTTTCCAAGATTAAACTACAAGTCAATATCACAGGCGCAATAATATTTTTTTAAAGTCTGGCAGTAATCCGTTGTTACAGTCTGGGGATTTGGCAGTCTCTTCTGTTTCCAAGAATACATTTTATCAGGCACTATAAACAATTATGGGATGTATAATACTGCAAGGGAATTATTCACCCAGAAAAATGTAAAATATATGTCTGTGTACAGAGGCATGTGATTCAGCCATTCACTTTGTACAAGGAGTTTCATCAAAAGATCGCTCAAATGATCATATGTCAAGGTCACAGGTACTACTTGACGTGACACATGAGTTTTATAAACTTATGTTATAAAGCCATTTATATTCACACATTCCCATTGTTTTGGAATGTATGGCATCGAATTTAAAAAATGATCAAGTCAATAATCTGCTTGCAATATTTTTTATGATTCAGATAATGTTTTCACTGTAGTTTTGTCCCTTTTTTTAATTTTATTAATACTTGTTGTAGTGGTTGGTATCGCACATGCTGCATGCAGTAGAGATGCGCCGACTTGTATTTTTACCTGCACGATCATGTGCGTTATAACCATTCACCTAACAATATACTTTAGGCTGTTCCATATTCCAAGTTAGAAAAGTTTTATGCTGATGGAGTTAGGTGTGTTTTAAAATTTGTATTGACTGGTTGCTGGCTAAAGTATATGCCAGTGTGGCAATATAACATTTACAGAAATTAAACTAAATATTGTTAATATGAAATTTAATCATAATTTAATCAAAGATTATTCAGTTCAGACTGTTGAATGATGTGCACCTTAAATGTCATCAGAACACTTTTACAATGGCTAGGTACTGAAATGAGTCAAGAAAAGAGGACATCAGGTCTGTCAAAGCAAATAATGGCATATAGCATTCACACACACTCACATTTTATTAAATACCCCTACCAATTTTAAAGACAAGAAAACATCAAAGATATCAAAAAAACTTAAAAGTCATTTCATTGATCAGTTTATAATGTCACCATGGGTCACAAGCACTGTAAACATATCAATATCAACTGAACTATGTACATTACACCAACTGCCATTGTAATCTGTAATGCCTAGGATGAATGGGGTATTTGTCTCAGTTTCTAATACTAATAAGTGATAATCATTTTCCAGATTTCATTGTCATTATTATAGATTGATTGATAACAATGATAATGATGACAACAAAAGGTGTTTGCAAATAAGGCTTAAAATGACACAAGGACAAGATAGTATAATGTATGTGTTTGTTGGTCATGTGCAGACTGGCATTCAAACAATATTTAATTAGGCCCAGACAGTACAAGTCTTGAGCAGTTCTGGCAGGCAGTCAACAATCTGAATATATCCATATTCTGGAAATGTTTTTAAACTTCTGTTTAGAATCATTAGAGTTGTCCTGACATTGCCACAGTCCATGCAGACACTAAAAAGGAAATTTCCCATTCTAAGGAAAATTCAGACTGACTCAAGGGGAAACATATATCCAGTATTGTTACGGTCAACCAACAACAAGGTCTGCCACTTATATAATCCAGCAATGATTTAAGAGAATCTAATGATGGTTGTGGTGCATGTAAGCAGAGTATGAATGGCATCAAGTTACTGTGAAATGACTGACTTGATGAGATGTTATGCATATTTTAATATTTTAAAAAATTTAAATTTGTTCAATAGATGTAATTTTTGTCCATTTGCATGCTAAAAATAGTGTCAATGAAAATCTTCCTTCCTATTGAGGTCAAAACTCTGACCCAATGTTGAAATTCTCCTGATCTGTCATGACCTGAATTTTTCCTGAAAAACTGGAGATAAACACCAGGATTTAATATTTTTACCCTTTTTTAAATTTGGACATTATTGACAATAATCCCATTATGTTACCAGGGTTAAGCAAAAAGTGCATTTGTTGAAAGAGATATTTGTATCTTGATCTGGATGACCTGATTAAATGATTATACCATTATAACTGTTTTTGAAGTATACACTTTTAGTGAACATTTTGGACTTGGATATTGTTTGTGTTTATATGTAAATGTCTTATTTACCTTTTTTTTACATCAGGATAATTTTCAGATTTTTTAAAGTTCTTTATTATCTCTATGGTCTGTAGAATGTTTGAGAAATAAAAAATGGCCTCCTTGCTTAACAGGCTTGAGGCACTACTCAATTTTTATGCTTTTTATGACATGCGTTTGTTGACAGTATTCATTTACGTTAGTGATATCATGATGTATGACTATTCTGTTGAAATGTGTTTCTTCATTTACTCGTTTTGGAAAGAGAACTATTAGACTGTTTCTAAGTCTTTTTGTCCCACTAATACTACAACTGTTTTGTGTTTAGAACATAACATAATCTCATTATACTCACCATTCGACACCTTTATGCTATGATTGACCTTCACTAATTGCATTAAATAACAACTCTTTGGCAGTTGATACTTCATTGTGGTCTACACTTAATTGGAACTTTTTTCACCTTTACTTAAGTGTAAGTAACAGCAAAGAAAGAAACTTTGTTTCAAAGTGGGCTGGCATAGAACAAGAAGAAAAATTCTAGTTATCTCCATTTCACCTTTTCCTTTACAGCAGTTTGAAAACTTGATCATTAATTAGGAAAACTTAATTCACATTCTTCTCACATCATCAACCTTAAAATCTGATCAACCACTGTGCATTGCATTATTCAACACGCAATTAGTAGGACCACTTGCAAGGAACACAGAAATAGTTAACTTCATCAATAGTCAGGATATTGGCATCATATTCTAAAGAGAACCATGGCTAAAAATCAGGCAATCCCCAAAGTGAACTCAATCCAATTCCAACATCACTGGGGCTTGACAGTTTACTTTCAATATTGACTTTACTAATAATTGTTATCAATTCTTTTCTCTCATCTGGGGAATTAAAATCATTTTTTTCTTCAAACTGCTATTGCTAAGCCTCTGTTGAAGAGACCGACACTTGACCATAACAATTTAAAGTACCACTGCCCTGTTTCTAACCTATCATTCATTTCAAAGATCATAGAAAAAGGTTTTCTGTCCCAGCTTGTGGTTTATCTGAATTCATATACATTTTTCAGCAATTTATCTGCATATCGGCCTCACCATAGTACTGAAACTGCACTTGTGTGAGTAGTTAATGGCCTTCTCTTTGCTTTGGATAGTGGCAAGATTACAGTCCTCACCCTCCTTGAATAGTCTGCAGCATTTGACACAATACACCATGATATATTACTTCACCATCTCCAGTGCGTACATGTATTTGGATTTCATGATACAACAATACTGTGGTTAAAGACCTACTTAGTCAACCAGAAACAGATTGTGTCCATAAATGTAAAACAGTCCAGCCCAGTTGATATATGTTTCGTGTTCCACAAGGCTCTGTTCTTGGCCCTGTTTTAACAAAATATAAGATAGGAAGAAAACTTTGGATTTAACACATGTCAGAGACACCAGTTTTCTTGGCAAATGATATTTACATACCCATTACTTGGATTCTTTGGGATATTCCTGGCTGTGAAACCAATTGTACCTTCATAATGGGGCCAACAGACCATTTCCTTATTTTAGTAATGCAAAATTCTGAAAATCAATAGGCATGAAAATTTGATGGGCCAAATCATTTTAATATAGCTCTTGAAATAAGACAGATGCCATATTTAAATTGGTCCCATTGTGGTTCTCTTAAGAAATGAGTCAGGTCAGCTGTTTCTGTTAATCTTCTGTGGGCCTTCCAGAAATATCCCTAATTCTGCAAAGATAGGCTTACATTATTTATTTCTGCTAATATAAACAGTACTAAATTTATATGAAAGATGATTTTTTGTTACAGCCCCATATTCTCCAAGCAATGTTAATGTGCTGGAAACAAGCCTCACCAACAGTAGTTTGAATTTGACGTGGACAAAACCAAGTGACTTTAATGGACCACATGTGGGATACGTTGTCTGTACGTTGGAGAGGATTTATCCTGAGGAGACTGCTAACAATAAAAGCTGTAATGCAACTTCAGAAGAGTGGTATCAAATAAATTCACTGACAACAGGTTTGTAATGTAAAGCTATGTTTATTTATGCTCCAGCTTCAAAGAGCATTACTAGATTGGAATCACATTCCAATCCAATTGCCCAGCATCGTTATTCAGAATATACCAAAGTTAATTTAATTATTTGTAGAATTTTCCAGAGATCATAGTTTCCAACTTAGGACAAGTTTTTAGTAGTAAAACAATTTCCTGATATTAATATATTTTTGATTACCCTATAAAAAATATAAAATTCAAGTTGCAACTTTTAACAATGTTGCATGGCTCAATTGCCAAATGGATGAATTTAAAGTTGCAGTGCAAAGATTATTACAAGCATTTTTAAAAAGAAAACAAATCACTTATCTTTCAAATTTGTATCGGTGAGATAATTTGGATAGACATATATCATTTCAGCGATACATACTGTTGTCACAGAGATTCATTAAGTTATGAAACAGTATTATCGCATATACTGTTATACTCAGGGTCACTATCATTGGTCTGACATCAACTTGTTGAGCTATAATAAATTGATGTTGTTAATAATGTATGCCCATTCAAACAGTTTAAGCAGCATATCTGCCAGTTTCTAGAAATTAAAGTAATTGTATCATTTGGAGCCAGTCACTGGGGATAGTTGGGTCATTCACACATTTATATCCGATGACAGTACATGTACATAAACAGACTGACATAGTTTTACAAATAAAAAGAAAATTAGACATGAGAACTGCAAACAGGATTTTTTCTCTGCTAAAGAAAATATGGACAAATTATCATGGAAGTATTCTTTATCGATAAGCAGGTAATGCAACCTAGTTTACGCACAATCCAGACAATAAAAATATTCATCTTGAAGACAAGACAGTTGGAAAATAGTTTTAATTAAAACATAAATTATATGGACAGAGAAAAAAGTCATTACATATTAATGTCCTGATGATACATTAATTAAAATAATTTTTAAAAAATTATAAAGTATTTTTAAAAAATTTTAAATTAAAAGAAAAAAAATCATTTATATTTGTTGTATAAATTGTTATGGGTTATTTTATTTATTTTATTGGATTTTTTTTCCAGTACTTAAATTTGTGGATTGGAGGTTTTCTCTTGTCATTTTGTAAAAGGACAATTATTCTTTGGAGGGTCATACAATTTGTTGATTGTAGCAATTATAAATCAGTCATTTGACAGTGACTCCTAATACATCTATTTTAAAAGAAAGTATGTAAACCTCGGAACAAAATCAATCACATAAGATTTTCCACTCTGCATGATAGATTTTAAATCTAGAATGTATATGTACACCACTCCCTGGCCTACTTTATGTATTCATGTGCTATCAACAATATTTATACACACCCTTAGCAAACATTCACCAGAACTTCAATGTGCTTAAGTTCAACACTGGCATTTATACCTTCAAGTAACAGATAGATCTGATAAGGTAATTTTGGCATATATATGACACAAGCATAATGTTACAAAGGAAATGTGGGTAAAACCATGAATTGCTGTGTCATGTTATTATTTAACTCTAGTAAAACATGATGGGGAACCTGATTTATGCAAGCAATATTTTATCTGTATTACTGACCACTTAAGACTAAACTCATGGCATAAATAAAAGTTCAAGTAGACTGTCACCCATAAAAGAACAAGAAAAATGTAATGGATTTTGATGGAGACCACAAAACATGAGTTTGTCCAGGAACAGCAGTTAGTTCTGCACATATTTGTAATCGAGTCCTCCAGAGGACAACTAAAACATTGAAATTTAGATGCAAAGATGTGGAAAAGAAGCATCAGAAATCAGATATATATAGCTGCAACCCAGATTCCACAATCTGGGGTTTAATAATTCCTGGTTCCTACTTTGAATCCCAGTGCACATAGAAAATTGTACCACAGATTACTACAAACTGATGCCCACTGTAGGACTAGGAACAATGACAATCTTCTATACCACCGTGTGGGGGTGTAGTGGTTGTCTAGGGGTGGGGTTCTTCTTATAGACTTTAACGAATTATGAGAAGTTCCCCTGGTCCTTATTCAGAAGGTTAATTCTGGACACTATATTATTTATTGACTAAATATATTTATGGCTACGAGCCCCCAGTCAGCAATGCCGACAGTTAAATTAAAAGAAATACAAAGATGAAATTTAAACAATAACAATTTAATAAATGAAATTTAAAAGAATTTAAAGTAATCAATGTCTCTCTTTCACCCAATGATCCCTTTGATCATCATTTGAGTTCACAGTGTGAGGAGATTTTTCCCTTCTTGAGTGCTACTCATCTAAATCTCTTCGTTCCCTTGTCTTTCTCTCCTTTCGTGATCTCCACTTCCGCTTCCTCTTCTATAATCCTTGTTCCTTGCCGTTATCTTGACTTCCGGTTCCTCTTCTAGTATCCGGAACCCTTGACGGTATCCCTTGAGGTCACCCGAAATTCACTCGGTATCTCTCACCGTCACCCGAAATTCTCTGAACTTCTCTCGTCCCCCGAAATTCTCTGAAATTCTTTCGTCCCCCGAAAGCTTCCTGATCGAAGCTATTTCATGAATTTCCTAAATTCCGCCAATTTTTACGAATGGCTAACGGAGTGTGTGTCACTGCGACTCTTAAACACCAACTGACGAATTTCAGGCTTGTACAAGTCTTATGCCAGTTTCTCGAATCAAGTCCCACCTACAACGCATCCCGATTGGATGGCGACGGACTCTGGTCATTTGATCGAACTGTCAATCATAAAAATGTCAGTCTGTGTTTCCCCATGTACTGTCCAGCCTACCATTGTCGGCTTCCGGCTCTTTGAAGTTGTCTACGTCACGTGTTCCCATGTACAAAGATTCCCGCCAGATTTCCACTCAAGAGCTCAAACAAAGACTGGGTTACGTAAGAGGATTAGCCAACTTAGGTACTTGGAAAAACAAAGCTTACCTGGCTCCACTTACAGACTTATAAATACATGTATAATACAAGGGGTTGGGGTAAAACATCACATCCCCCCACGCTTGAGAATAAAATCAGGATTTTATTCACTCAAACTAAAAAAGCAAAAGTGTTACACGATATAACGAACAAAATCAGCAAAATGAACTAAATGCTAAACTGAGTATGAACACGAAAATATAACAAATGATCTATATCATTTCGGCGCTTCTACTCATGAAATCTGCGCCTACGTTTTCAGATCCTTTCACGTATCTGATCTGCATCTGGTACTGCTGTAAAAACAGCGACCATCGCATCAATCGACCATTGGACAACTTTGCCTGCGCCAGATAGGCGAGTGGTTGGTGGTCGGTCTCCAATATGAACTTACGTCCATATAGGTATCGCTCGAACCGTGATATGCCGAACACGATTCCGAGACATTCCCTCTCCGATACTGAGTAATTCTTCTCGGCAGCAGACAACTTCCGGCTGCCGTATGCGACAGGAAAAAGCGTCTTGTCATGCTCCTGGAGCAGTACTGCTCCCAGTCCCGTGTCGCATGCATCGGTGCGCAGAACGAATTCTTTATCCAAGTCCGGTAGACGAACAACTGCGTCGGATGTAAGTTTATCCTTTAGCGTTTGGAATGCGTGCTCACACGCATCTGTCCAAACGAACTTACTCGGGGTCCGTTTCTTGGTTAGGTCAGACAACGGGCCCGCAATCGCGCTGAAATTAGCGACATACCTCCGGTAATATCCGGCCAGTCCCAGGAATGACCTCACTTCCGTTTTCGTGGTGGGGCGTGCGGCGTTTCTCAACTGCTCCACCTTCGACTTCTCTGGAGACAGCGTGCCTTGGCTCAGGGTATGTCCTAAATAGTCTAATGTCCTGAAACCAAGGTGACATTTGGAAGGGCGGGCTGTCAAGCCCTCCTGACGTAGCCGCTCCAAAACGTCAGCTAACAGAGCGAGGTGTTCACCCCATGTCTCTGTAGCTAACAAGAGGTCATCCATGAAGTTGTGGACACCCCTATCGCGCAAGGGCTCCAACAACTTCCGCATCATTCTGGTAAAGACGCTGGGCGCGTTTTGTACCACGAACGGCATCACCAACCATTGGTATGTCCCGTCGGGAGTAGCAAAAGCAAGCTTCGGTCGGTCTTCTTTCCTTACCGGAATTTGCCAATACCCCTTGGACAAATCCAGTTTGGAAAAATATTTCGCTTTCGAGACCGAAGGGAAGATATGTTCGGGGTCAGGTAGCATTTCAACTTGAAATTCTGTCACCTGATTCAGCTTCCGGTAGTCGACGCAGAACCGATGGGTGCCGTCCTTCTTCTGCACTAAGACTACTGGTGAGCTGTACGGAGAGTCGGCAGGTTCGATTACTCCCAGAGCAATCACCTGCTCGATTTCTTCCCTTACAACTTGTCGTTTCGCGTGGGGCAAGGGGTAGGGTTTACGCTGAACTGGTCGGTCGTCCACCATCTTTAACCCGAACTCGACAAGCGTCGTCCTCCCGGGTTTTTCTGTTAGCACGTCGGAATATCCGGCCAGCAAGGTCTCTATCTCGTTCCGCTGCCCTTCAGTTAACATGGGGTCACACTCCACGTCCGACGGAGTCTCGGCCCTCGTTAATGGACAGCTCGGGACAGTGTTAGCACCTTCCGTATCGCCTTCGATATCCTCGGTGACTATCGCTGCGACAACAAAATCGCTGGCGGTCTCCTTTTCCCGGTACCTCTTGAGCAAATTGGCATGGTACAATTTCTCTTTCGTCGGTAGCTGTATCCGGTAGGTTTGACCTCCGACCTTCTTGGTGACGACGTATGGACCCCTCCAGGAAACTTGCAACTTGTTGTGTTCCTGGGGCAACAACAACAACACTTTGTCCCCTACCTCAAACTGACGTGGTTTTGCGCGCTTATTGTAATTTTTCGCCTGTTGCGCCTTAGCTCGTTTGAGATTTTCTTGCGCGAGAGAACAAACCTCTTCCAGTTTGTTGCGTAAGTCCGCGACGTACTGGTAGGTAGTGCGTACTTCCTCTACAGCGTGGTCGTCTGTCCACAGCTGTCTCAGTACGACGATTGGGCCGCGTACGGTTCTCCCGTACAAGAGTTCAAAGGGAGAGAACCCCAAACTCGCTTGCGGTACTTCCCGGTATGCAAAAAGCATGGCCGGAATATACCGGTCCCAATCCTTGGGGCGGCCTTCGCACAATTTCTTGAGCGTGTTTTTCAAGGTCCCATTAAACCGTTCGACCAATCCGTTACATTGGGGGTGATACGGTGTAGTCGTGAGGTGTTTAATCGACATGAGACGATTCACCTCCGCCATCACACGACTCATAAATTGTGTTCCTTGATCGGTCAAGATCTCGTCGGGCACTCCGACTCTTGACCAGATCGCAAATAGAGCTTCCGCGACGGTTTCCGTGTCAATGTTACGCAACGCAACGGCCTCCGGATAGCGTGTAGCATAATCGACAACCGTTAAAATATATCGATTTCCGTGCGCAGACGCGGGTTTTATCGGTCCGATTAAATCCATGGCAACACGTCTAAATGGTTCATCGATAAGGGGCGTACTCCCCAAAGGGATGGGTCGCTGATCCGTTTTCGGTGCCATTCTCTGGCATTTGTCACAGGAGAGACAGAACCGTTTTACGTCTCCCTGGACCCCTGGCCAGTAAAACTCTTTTACAAGACGGTCACGCGTCTTAGCAATTCCCATGTGTCCACCCATGAGACTCTCGTGTGCAAGTTTCAGTACTTCGCAACGCTTTTCCTTTGGCACGACGACTTGCTTGAAGTGTTCGTTGTGTTTCCTGGCGTGGCGATACAAGATTCCCTTCTTGTAGACAAACTTCACCGCGCCGTTCGGAGTTTCCCTTTCTGTTCCCGCTTCTGCGTGTTTGTGCAACTGCGCCAGAGTTGCGTCCTCCTGTTGCAGCTTCCTTAACTCCGCTGGAATAACATTACTAACCGGTGTCGATGTAACTTGGATTGGCTTTTGTTTCGGCTGTCGACTCATGGCCCTGGTTTCAACAGCACTCACTGGCATAGGTGTGCAGGTTTCGGGGTTCGGCTGGGGTAACACATAACGGCAACCCAATATGACGTCATGTGATAGCCCCTCCAAGCAAGCAGCTTCAATTTTCCCCTTCACGTATGGTGAATCGAGGTCAATGACAGCTACTGGTAATGAGTCACGCGCGCAGTTCGCGTACTGAACTTCTATTACCTCCCCTGTATAGTCCTCCGGCTTGACATATTTCTTGTCGACAAGCGCGGAGACGCTGCACCCAGTGTCATACAAGATGGTGGCGCCTTCACCATTGACAGTTGCGGCCGCAAGGTTGGCTGGGTTGCGACTCGCTTCCGGCACACATTCCTTCTTAGCTACGACATTCACCTGGGTCTGCCTGCCCTTGGGACAGTCCCTGGCAAAATGCCCCAGGCGCTTGCAATTAAAACATGTCGGCGGCCCTCGCCGACTTGCAAGTCCTGGCTTCGTGGGTGAGGCCTGTCCAGGTCGATAGGCGGCAGTCCTACCTGTAGGTGCCCCTCCGACCTTCCCGTCGCCCTGACGGTTACGGACAGCCGGCTCAACCTCCCCCATACGACGCGACTCAGAGGGTCGGGGTCGGTCAGCAACCCCGGAACCTCCACTCTTCGAGTGCGCCTGCTCGTATCGCTCCGCCATGTTAGCGATCTCTTCGAGCGTCCGGTGTTCTCTTTCTGCTAAGAAAACTGTCAACTCGCGACGGTAAGTACCCAGGACATGTTCCTTGAGTATTACCTCGCGTAGCCCTTCGTACGTGCGTTCGACTTCGGCCATTTTCATCCACTTCTCAAATAAACCTCGAACACGGTTGTGGAATTGAGAGTGGGTCTCTGTTACCTTTTTCACCGAGTCCCGGAAAAGTTTCCGGTAAGTCTCGGCGGTCAGCCGGTAATGGCAGAGAAGCGCCTTCTTGAGGGCAGTATAGTCATCAGCCTCTTCTGCAGTTAAGCCGTGGTAGACTTCCCGAGCTGCACCTTGCAAAAAGGCTGAGACATTAATGGCCCAGTGCTGTTCAGGGACCTGATGAGCGCGTGCGAGTTTCTCAAACTGGACGAGAAAATCGTCAATAGCCTCCTCCCTATCATTGAAGCGTGACATGTTGATCTGGACTATCCGGTGGTCGATGAAAGGTCGGCCGGTTGTTCCAGAGCTTGTACTGGCGTCGTCCCGTCCGTTGGTCCTAGCTTCAACTCTGACCTTTTCCATCTCCAGAGTGTGAGCGAGTCTGGCTAGCTCCAGCTCTTTCTGGGCGTCTCGGTCCGCTACTATCTTGGCTAACTCTTGGTCCGCTGCTATCTTGGCTAGTTCTCTCTGGGCTTCTCGGTCCGCGGCTATCTTGGCTAACTCTTGGTCCGCTGCTATCTTGGCTAGTTCTCTCTGGGCTTCTCTTTCCGCTGCTTTTTCGGCCTTCCATTCCTTGATCCTTTCTTCTATAAAGGTTGCCAGGCGATCTCCCTCGTATCCAAGATCTTCCGACCCCATGGCGCGGTATTCCTTTATCATTTGTCGTTCGGTAGCCATTATACTAATGTAAAGTGATACCTTGTCTCAAAATTCAAACAATATACAGATATTTGTAATACCAGTTTAAATACTTACCTGTCGACAACAACTAGTTTCGTTCAGGTAAGATATTTGTTCGATATCTGCTTCACACTTACTGCTATGAATGGAAGATCTACAAAGCCTGCACATATGACAATAAAAATACAAGATGAGAAAATCACAAAATTTCAAATACAAAGAATGGAAAATATCTCACACTGTTCACTAATACTTCTACCAATAACTTTAAGTCCCAAAATAATATATATGTCTAATTCATATCCCGGACGAAGCGCCCACTGTGGGGGTGTAGTGGTTGTCTAGGGGTGGGGTTCTTCTTATAGACTTTAACGAATTATGAGAAGTTCCCCTGGTCCTTATTCAGAAGGTTAATTCTGGACACTATATTATTTATTGACTAAATATATTTATGGCTACAAGCCCCCAGTCAGCAATGCCGACAGTTAAATTAAAAGAAATACAAAGATGAAATTTAAACAATAACAATTTAATAAATGAAATTTATAAGAATTTAAAGTAATCAATGTCTCTCTTTCACCCAATGATCCCTTTGATCATCATTTGAGTTCACAGTGTGAGGAGATTTTTCCCTTCTTGAGTGCTACTCATCTAAATCTCTTCGTTCCCTTGTCTTTCTCTCCTTTCGTGATCTCCACTTCCGCTTCCTCTTCTATAATCCTTGTTCCTTGCCGTTATCTTGACTTCCGGTTCCTCTTCTAGTATCCGGAACCCTTGACGGTATCCCTTGAGGTCACCCGAAATTCACTCGGTATCTCTCACCGTCACCCGAAATTCTCTGAACTTCTCTCGTCCCCCGAAATTCTCTGAAATTCTTTCGTCCCCCGAAAGCTTCCTGATCGAAGCTATTTCATGAATTTCCTAAATTCCGCCAATTTTTACGAATGGCTAACGGAGTGTGTGTCACTGCGACTCTTAAACACCAACTGACGAATTTCAGGCTTGTACAAGTCTTATGCCAGTTTCTCGAATCAAGTCCCACCTACAACGCATCCCGATTGGATGGCGACGGACTCTGGTCATTTGATCGAACTGTCAATCATAAAAATGTCAGTCTGTGTTTCCCCATGTACTGTCCAGCCTACCATTGTCGGCTTCCGGCTCTTTGAAGTTGTCTACGTCACGTGTTCCCATGTACAAAGATTCCCGCCAGATTTCCACTCAAGAGCTCAAACAAAGACTGGGTTACGTAAGAGGATTAGCCAACTTAGGTACTTGGAAAAACAAAGCTTACCTGGCTCCACTTACAGACTTATAAATACATGTATAATACAAGGGGTTGGGGTAAAACATCACATCCCCCCACGCTTGAGAATAAAATCAGGATTTTATTCACTCAAACTAAAAAAGCAAAAGTGTTACACGATATAACGAACAAAATCAGCAAAATGAACTAAATGCTAAACTGAGTATGAACACGAAAATATAACAAATGATCTATATCATTTCGGCGCTTCTACTCATGAAATCTGCGCCTACGTTTTCAGATCCTTTCACGTATCTGATCTGCATCTGGTACTGCTGTAAAAACAGCGACCATCGCATCAATCGACCATTGGACAACTTTGCCTGCGCCAGATAGGCGAGTGGTTGGTGGTCGGTCTCCAATATGAACTTACGTCCATATAGGTATCGCTCGAACCGTGATATGCCGAACACGATTCCGAGACATTCCCTCTCCGATACTGAGTAATTCTTCTCGGCAGCAGACAACTTCCGGCTGCCGTATGCGACAGGAAAAAGCGTCTTGTCATGCTCCTGGAGCAGTACTGCTCCCAGTCCCGTGTCGCATGCATCGGTGCGCAGAACGAATTCTTTATCCAAGTCCGGTAGACGAACAACTGCGTCGGATGTAAGTTTATCCTTTAGCGTTTGGAATGCGTGCTCACACGCATCTGTCCAAACGAACTTACTCGGGGTCCGTTTCTTGGTTAGGTCAGACAACGGGCCCGCAATCGCGCTGAAATTAGCGACATACCTCCGGTAATATCCGGCCAGTCCCAGGAATGACCTCACTTCCGTTTTCGTGGTGGGGCGTGCGGCGTTTCTCAACTGCTCCACCTTCGACTTCTCTGGAGACAGCGTGCCTTGGCTCAGGGTATGTCCTAAATAGTCTAATGTCCTGAAACCAAGGTGACATTTGGAAGGGCGGGCTGTCAAGCCCTCCTGACGTAGCCGCTCCAAAACGTCAGCTAACAGAGCGAGGTGTTCACCCCATGTCTCTGTAGCTAACAAGAGGTCATCCATGAAGTTGTGGACACCCCTATCGCGCAAGGGCTCCAACAACTTCCGCATCATTCTGGTAAAGACGCTGGGCGCGTTTTGTACCACGAACGGCATCACCAACCATTGGTATGTCCCGTCGGGAGTAGCAAAAGCAAGCTTCGGTCGGTCTTCTTTCCTTACCGGAATTTGCCAATACCCCTTGGACAAATCCAGTTTAGAAAAATATTTCGCTTTCGAGACCGAAGCGAAGATATGTTCGGGGTCAGGTAGCATTTCAACTTGAAATTCTGTCACCTGATTCAGCTTCCGGTAGTCGACGCAGAACCGATGGGTGCCGTCCTTCTTCTGCACTAAGACTACTGGTGAGCTGTACGGAGAGTCGGCAGGTTCGATTACTCCCAGAGCAATCACCTGCTCGATTTCTTCCCTTACAACTTGTCGTTTCGCGTGGGGCAAGGGGTAGGGTTTACGCTGAACTGGTCGGTCGTCCACCATCTTTAACCCGAACTCGACAAGCGTCGTCCTCCCGGGTTTTTCTGTTAGCACGTCGGAATATCCGGCCAGCAAGGTCTCTATCTCGTTCCGCTGCCCTTCAGTTAACATGGGGTCACACTCCACGTCCGACGGAGTCTCGGCCCTCGTTAATGGACAGCTCGGGACAGTGTTAGCACCTTCCGTATCGCCTTCGATATCCTCGGTGACTATCGCTGCGACAACAAAATCGCTGGCGGTCTCCTTTTCCCGGTACCTCTTGAGCAAATTGGCATGGTACAATTTCTCTTTCGTCGGTAGCTGTATCCGGTAGGTTTGACCTCCGACCTTCTTGGTGACGACGTATGGACCCCTCCAGGAAACTTGCAACTTGTTGTGTTCCTGGGGCAACAACAACAACACTTTGTCCCCTACCTCAAACTGACGTGGTTTTGCGCGCTTATTGTAATTTTTCGCCTGTTGCGCCTTAGCTCGTTTGAGATTTTCTTGCGCGAGAGAACAAACCTCTTCCAGTTTGTTGCGTAAGTCCGCGACGTACTGGTAGGTAGTGCGTACTTCCTCTACAGCGTGGTCGTCTGTCCACAGCTGTCTCAGTACGACGATTGGGCCGCGTACGGTTCTCCCGTACAAGAGTTCAAAGGGAGAGAACCCCAAACTCGCTTGCGGTACTTCCCGGTATGCAAAAAGCATGGCCGGAATATACCGGTCCCAATCCTTGGGGCGGCCTTCGCACAATTTCTTGAGCGTGTTTTTCAAGGTCCCATTAAACCGTTCGACCAATCCGTTACATTGGGGGTGATACGGTGTAGTCGTGAGGTGTTTAATCGACATGAGACGATTCACCTCCGCCATCACACGACTCATAAATTGTGTTCCTTGATCGGTCAAGATCTCGTCGGGCACTCCGACTCTTGACCAGATCGCAAATAGAGCTTCCGCGACGGTTTCCGTGTCAATGTTACGCAACGCAACGGCCTCCGGATAGCGTGTAGCATAATCGACGACCGTTAAAATATATCGATTTCCGTGCGCAGACGCGGGTTTTATCGGTCCGATTAAATCCATGGCAACACGTCTAAATGGTTCATCGATAAGGGGCGTACTCCCCAAAGGGATGGGTCGCTGATCCGTTTTCGGTGCCATTCTCTGGCATTTGTCACAGGAGAGACAGAACCGTTTTACGTCTCCCTGGACCCCTGGCCAGTAAAACTCTTTTACAAGACGGTCACGCGCTAGCAATTGCCATGTGTCCACCCATGAGACTCTCGTGTGCAAGTTTCAGTACTTCGCAACGCTTTTCCTTTGGCACGACGACTTGCTTGAAGTGTTCATTGTGTTTCCTGGCGTGGCGATACAAGATTCCCTTCTTGTAGACAAACTTCACCGCGCCGTTCGGAGTTTCCCTTTCTGTTCCCGCTTCTGCGTGTTTGTGCAACTGCGCCAGAGTTGCGTCCTCCTGTTGCAGCTTCCTTAACTCCGCTGGAATAACATTACTAACCGGTGTCGATGTAACTTGGATTGGCTTTTGTTTCGGCTGTCGACTCATGGCCCTGGTTTCAACAGCACTCACTGGCATAGGTGTGCAGGTTTCGGGGTTCGGCTGGGGTAACACATAACGGCAACCCAATATGACGTCATGTGATAGCCCCTCCAAGCAAGCAGCTTCAATTTTCCCCTTCACGTATGGTGAATCGAGGTCAATGACAGCTACTGGTAATGAGTCACGCGCGCAGTTCGCGTACTGAACTTCTATTACCTCCCCTGTATAGTCCTCCGGCTTGACATATTTCTTGTCGACAAGCGCGGAGACGCTGCACCCAGTGTCATACAAGATGGTGGCGCCTTCACCATTGACAGTTGCGGCCGCAAGGTTGGCTGGGTTGCGACTCGCTTCCGGCACACATTCCTTCTTAGCTACGACATTCACCTGGGTCTGCCTGCCCTTGGGACAGTCCCTGGCAAAATGCCCCAGGCGCTTGCAATTAAAACATGTCGGCGGCCCTCGCCGACTTGCAAGTCCTGGCTTCGTGGGTGAGGCCTGTCCAGGTCGATAGGCGGCAGTCCTACCTGTAGGTGCCCCTCCGACCTTCCCGTCGCCCTGACGGTTACGGACAGCCGGCTCAACCTCCCCCATACGACGCGACTCAGAGGGTCGGGGTCGGTCAGCAACCCCGGAACCTCCACTCTTCGAGTGCGCCTGCTCGTATCGCTCCGCCATGTTAGCGATCTCTTCGAGCGTCCGGTGTTCTCTTTCTGCTAAGAAAACTGTCAACTCGCGACGGTAAGTACCCAGGACATGTTCCTTGAGTATTACCTCGCGTAGCCCTTCGTACGTGCGTTCGACTTCGGCCATTTTCATCCACTTCTCAAATAAACCTCGAACACGGTTGTGGAATTGAGAGTGGGTCTCTGTTACCTTTTTCACCGAGTCCCGGAAAAGTTTCCGGTAAGTCTCGGCGGTCAGCCGGTAATGGCAGAGAAGCGCCTTCTTGAGGGCAGTGTAGTCATCAGCCTCTTCTGCAGTTAAGCCGTGGTAGACTTCCCGAGCTGCACCTTGCAAAAAGGCTGAGACATTAATGGCCCAGTGCTGTTCAGGGACCTGATGAGCGCGTGCGAGTTTCTCAAACTGGACGAGAAAATCGTCAATAGCCTCCTCCCTATCATTGAAGCGTGACATGTTGATCTGGACTATCCGGTGGTCGATGAAAGGTCGGCCGGTTGTTCCAGAGCTTGTACTGGCGTCGTCCCGTCCGTTGGTCCTAGCTTCAACTCTGACCTTTTCCATCTCCAGAGTGTGAGCGAGTCTGGCTAGCTCCAGCTCTTTCTGGGCGTCTCGGTCCGCTACTATCTTGGCTAACTCTTGGTCCGCTGCTATCTTGGCTAGTTCTCTCTGGGCTTCTCGGTCCGCGGCTATCTTGGCTAACTCTTGGTCCGCTGCTATCTTGGCTAGTTCTCTCTGGGCTTCTCTTTCCGCTGCTTTTTCGGCCTTCCATTCCTTGATCCTTTCTTCTATAAAGGTTGCCAGGCGATCTCCCTCGTATCCAAGATCTTCCGACCCCATGGCGCGGTATTCCTTTATCATTTGTCGTTCGGTAGCCATTATACTAATGTAAAGTGATACCTTGTCTCAAAATTCAAACAATATACAGATATTTGTAATACCAGTTTAAATACTTACCTGTCGACAACAACTAGTTTCGTTCAGGTAAGATATTTGTTCGATATCTGCTTCACACTTACTGCTATGAATGGAAGATCTACAAAGCCTGCACATATGACAATAAAAATACAAGATGAGAAAATCACAAAATTTCAAATACAAAGAATGGAAAATATCTCACACTGTTCACTAATACTTCTACCAATAACTTTAAGTCCCAAAATAATATATATGTCTAATTCATATCCCGGACGAAGCGCCCACTGTGGGGGTGTAGTGGTTGTCTAGGGGTGGGGTTCTTCTTATAGACTTTAACGAATTATGAGAAGTTCCCCTGGTCCTTATTCAGAAGGTTAATTCTGGACACTATATTATTTATTGACTAAATATATTTATGGCTACAAGCCCCCAGTCAGCAATGCCGACAGTTAAATTAAAAGAAATACAAAGATGAAATTTAAACAATAACAATTTAATAAATGAAATTTATAAGAATTTAAAGTAATCAATGTCTCTCTTTCACCCAATGATCCCTTTGATCATCATTTGAGTTCACAGTGTGAGGAGATTTTTCCCTTCTTGAGTGCTACTCATCTAAATCTCTTCGTTCCCTTGTCTTTCTCTCCTTTCGTGATCTCCACTTCCGCTTCCTCTTCTATAATCCTTGTTCCTTGCCGTTATCTTGACTTCCGGTTCCTCTTCTAGTATCCGGAACCCTTGACGGTATCCCTTGAGGTCACCCGAAATTCACTCGGTATCTCTCACCGTCACCCGAAATTCTCTGAACTTCTCTCGTCCCCCGAAATTCTCTGAAATTCTTTCGTCCCCCGAAAGCTTCCTGATCGAAGCTATTTCATGAATTTCCTAAATTCCGCCAATTTTTACGAATGGCTAACGGAGTGTGTGTCACTGCGACTCTTAAACACCAACTGACGAATTTCAGGCTTGTACAAGTCTTATGCCAGTTTCTCGAATCAAGTCCCACCTACAACGCATCCCGATTGGATGGCGACGGACTCTGGTCATTTGATCGAACTGTCAATCATAAAAATGTCAGTCTGTGTGTCCCCATGTACTGTCCAGCCTACCATTGTCGGCTTCCGGCTCTTTGAAGTTGTCTACGTCACGTGTTCCCATGTACAAAGATTCCCGCCAGATTTCCACTCAAGAGCTCAAACAAAGACTGGGTTACGTAAGAGGATTAGCCAACTTAGGTACTTGGAAAAACAAAGCTTACCTGGCTCCACTTACAGACTTATAAATACATGTATAATACAAGGGGTTGGGGTAAAACATCACACACCGAGATATTTCAAGTAAAAAAATATTATCTTGTTTCACCTATTCATGATAGATGGACACTTTCTGATTCCAACCTCATGAGAACTTGTGTTCATTTCCTTTTTTTTGGGGGGGGGGGGGGGTTGGGGCAAGCAGAATTTTTTCTCGTAACCTAAATTTTCATCTCTGAAGTGTTAAGTAATGTTAAGACATTTTTTCTTAATTTTCGGAAGGAAAAAATTGTGTTCAGTTTGTCGTAATCTTTACTCAGTACTTTGATTCCAAAGTTTTAAATTTGTTTAGTTTTTTGAGAGGAGTAAAGCTAATTTTAATTATTAAATACTTACCTGATGCTATTATTAAGCTTTACCTATTTGAAATGGAAATAAACCATGCTAGGTACACCAAATCCCTGTTCAAGAGATTTCATAGACCACATACATCAACCCAGTATGACTTATGTCTCATGTGATGTAGCACATCCTCACTCTATTTCAAGGGCATTTGACTAATGAATGATATCAGAGCAGGTTGTATAGTGGGCATCCAATAGTGACAGGTAAGTATTACATAGTTAAATTTAGCTTTACTTTCTCCAAAATTTTCAATTTGATGTCAGTAATACCTTACCTGTCTTTGTTATTAAGCTGAATCAGTCAGTATAAGGAGGGTGACTGATGAACGGCAAAGGAGTAAAATGTGGAAACATTACTAACTTTGTAGCCAGGCCATTCAGCTGCTGTTATGGAACAGTAGTCTGGGTCACTCATTGTGTAGTATATATATGTGTTACAACTCTATGATCTTAAACTAAGTAATAGAAAAATAGAAAATCAATACGTTTTGTAACATTCAACAAATAATTGATTACCCCAGTATACAAAAGTGAAAATTTAAAAAGAATTTACAGTATTGTGAATTAAATCCCAAATAGTCCTAAAAGTCGCATCACAAGTCCAAATGAATAGAGTTCCAATTGCATTCCTGTGGTGTTCCAAGTAAAGTCCAATATTGAATGTGTTGATGTGTCTGTAGTCTCAAATCTGCTAATATGCCTATGGCATGGAATGTGGTGATGTGTTAACAGTCTTTTGATGTATCACAATAATCCAAAATGTCTTTCACTGAATTCACTATAATTCCAACGCAATGATTTACTCCTTGAAATATTAATGAGCACTTTGTACTTCCAGTGAATAATTTCAATAAATAAATCCAAATTAAAAACTTAAATCAACATTACAATGGATTCCACTAATGAGGTTAAGATAGGAATGAGTAATTTTTTCAAGTAAACAACATTGATATAAAAAGCTAAGATACAATAATAAAGCCAGGATGTAGGTCAATCTCCTCTCTAAAATATTTAAAGTTGTCAACAAAATTAAGAATTTTTAAGTGAAAAAAATAATGTCTTACAATCAGATTCAAATGAATATGTTTAGCTCGAACAATAATGATCTGATAATTTAATCTATAATCATATAGAAATATTAGCTGTATATTATGTTGCTTACAAAATAAATGTCACTAGTTAGGTAGACCATTAACATGATTTTGGACTAAGTCAGTTACAAAATACAGATATACATAACATATAACTATGGAGAAAAGCCAACAAACAATACAAATTAAAAATACATATCAGAGAACACAGAAAAAAAAATATACCTTGGCTCTGTGCTTTTATTTTTTTTCCTAATAACCAAAGGTAAAAAGAATAAAAAAGTTTTGTACATTTACCAAAAATGTGGGCTTCATAATATCATCTAAATATGAGTGACATACATGTATGTCCAGGAAGTAGATACTGCTCTGACTTCATGCACTTTGTCCCCATGAACAGCAAATCCCTTTCTGAGAGAGACATACAAGCTCTCTTGATGGTGAATAAAATGCATCTAGAGACAGTGGATGCTGAAATATTAGCTCAGCCCCTTAAGGAGACAGACAACCTTTTCCTATCATTCCTTCTTCCTTTTGCAAATGCTAAACAGAATCTAAGGGCCATAACTGAGCAAAGACACCTATCCTGATCACAACCAGGGCAGATGTGATTTAGAGTGAAGACTGCCATCGAGGATGGAAGTACTGATGAAAGTTTTTTGCAAGGAAAATGAATTGCAATTCCCGTTGATGCATAAACATCCTTCCTCAATTGATAAGCATATAGTTTATTTCTTCTCCAAGCTGACACGATGGCCAGAAGAAGATAGTTTAAAGCATTAAGATTTACAAAAGATGCCTCACTCCAAGGTTCATAAGGTGATTTTGTCAATGTCCACAGAACACATGAAAGGTCTTGGTGTCATTGATTTAACACCAGCTTCTGTAGCTCAAAGTACTTTATAAGCTCTGCTAAATGAGGATCTGAACAAATGGATTGATCTAAAGAGAATTTATATGTGCTCAAAGGGTAGCCCTATAATCATGGATTGTTAAGGCTGTAAAAGATCTCTCATCAAAGAGAAGGAGTAGAAAATTTGCTACCACAGCAAGAGAGACTCAGCTAGGATTAACACATTTCCTAGTTTACCAATCACATAAGATTTTCTACTCTGCATGATAGAATGTAAATCTAGAATGTATGTATAGCTGTAACTTTTCTTGAAAATTTTGCCTAATGCATAGATTGCCCATGATGAGTCAAGCATGAACTTCAAGGTGGAAAATCTGTATAGTGTTGTGAAGCAGAGTATACGTCTGTGTTGTGACAGTAGACTGTCCCACTGAGGCAATATGCTTGGTTTGTCAGTCAATCCTTTAAGAAGGTAGTTAACTACCGGTAAGGCCTTTGAGGCCACAGAAATGCAGCCTGTGAATGTCCTGATATGGTGCATAGTTGCAGAATCGACTTGAAAGATAGGAATGGGTACATCAGAAACTGATCCCATTTCATGCTGAAGATCTCCACTGCCAATGCTGCTTGATGTATGACTTGAGAAACAAAATGGAAGCTTCTTGTTGAGTTTTGTTGCAAACAAGTCCACTATACACTCTGCAACTGTGTGATGTAGAAACCATTTTATTAGGACTACCTTACCTGCTCTAGACATGCTGTCTGAAATACTTCTGTCTGATTGAGGACTGGAAATAATTTTATGTGTGGAGCAAAAACAAAATGGGATGTGGAAGTGTGCATCATGAAGATTGATGAAAACCAGTCTGCTGATCTGGCAGCATTCCAAACTGAAGTTGCTAACTCTATATAAATGTTTTATCTAGCAGACTGTTTTATGAAATAATGATCTATAATGAGCAGCATTTGTCCAACGCTTTGTGGGGACCAGAAATGGAGTAGAATGCTGGTGACTAGATGCTTTGAACTCTCTCTAAGCCCTTCTGAAGATGTGCACTTCTTCCATTAACTGTATAGCATTGTGTGATGCATACCAAAATCTTGGCCAATGTGACCTAATCAATGATATATTTACAAATTGCTTGAAACATTGTGTCTTGTCTGTAATTCAAATACATTTTCACCAACTGCAACCAAATGTAAACTGAAAATACAGCACACCTAAGAATGAAAATTTATCCTTCGACAAAATTTAGTTTTAACAGTAGTAATACATTACTTAACAGGTAGGTATTAGATAATTAGCATTACTTTTCCCCTCACCCTCACCCTCCTCCTAAAAACTTTTGTAATCTACTTTTCAATATTCATTAAAAATAGCTTTAAAATATGCTGTCCTATTGTTCTAAGTCTTGCTAAGATTCCTAGACATGCACTGTAATAAACATCTTAGAATAAGCACGGTTGCTCCAAAATTGTGCCTGGGGTATAATTTATACTTTTTCATCTATTACTACTTGATGTACACAAAGTGCACATTTTAGATGAAGTTATTTCTTACTGCACCTCATGATTAAATAAAAAGTATGCCTTACTATGAAAGAGAGAGAGAGAGAGATGTGTATATATGATTGTACGGTAATCTTTTATTGTTCAATTACTTGATGATGGTTATCATACTCATGTACAAAAGTGCAGTACCATATTGCATTATCAATTAATACCACTAGGTAAGCAATTCCTTCTAGTCTGAGTTATCACTTCCATTGTTCATGAATCACATGGCTTTGTAGTGGTATTTACATGTCAATTAAATATGGTATGGCTGTTAACATCTGTTTGAGGTCATGATTTGGCAGACTAGATCATATTAATGAGGATACAAATAGGGAAATGAGGCTAACCATGGCACCATATAATGAAAGGAAATGCCAGGTGTTACTTGTGTAAATTTCTGAACCAGTGACATCTTTTAAACTTGCAGATAGGACTGACAGCAATTTAAAGTAACATGTAGCATGAGCAAAGATCAAAAACCATTGTCGCCTAAATACAGGACGAGTACATGCACTTGAAAAAATAATCTTATTTGTTGGGAAAGGAGAGGTCATTATACTTGCAAAGAATGGTCATTCTTGATATTTAACATAGTAAATGGAGTCTGTATGGATATAACTGTTGTGAATATTCAAACCCTGAAGGAGTTTGTATGTTCATAGCTTACATTTACTATTTTTTAATTTTTTCTCTCTTTGAAAATGTTTCAGCTAAACAAGGGCAATAAGGTGGAGAAAAAAAATCCACAAAGACCTGGAGTCTCTATCTCCCTCTCATATATATCGGGTCATGTTTTATTTTGATCATGAGTGCAAGAAGAAAAATGCGAGGGAATAAATATGCATCTCTCTCTGTATATCTCTCTCTCTCTCTCTCTCTCTCTCACACACACACACACTCACACACACACACACAAATGTGGAAAAGGCATTTAGGTATCAATGATGCAAGTTCTCTGTTACTGGTAATCTGAAATACACACACACACACACACACACACACAAATGTGGAAAAGGCATTTAGGGATCAATGATGCAAGTTCTCTATTGCTGGTAATCTGAAATAGCATACATTGATACTTTTAATATTTATGAAACCGGAACTTATTATGCTTCAATTCCACACAGCATCACGAATTTTATCCTGAATAAATTTTCAGGTCAGTGCCATTATGTGTATCTAACAGTTCATAATACATTTAAAAAGTGTGAAACAAATTAGGTACCTTTAACTACAATTATTGATCCAGACTGGAAAGGTTACTGAGTTACAGATACTGGTAACATTCACGATGCTGTGATAACAAAGCAAAAAAGACAAAGCTGAGGTATTGATCTGGCCTCATCTTATACTCAGATTGGACTTATAAATGGATGAAAAATGGCAAATTTGCCAAATATGCTCATCCTACAAATACAGTAAGCACAAAATAACCACTGTTCTCCTGCATCATGATTATTCCCATAATATTTATAATCTCACCATTAGTTTCTTCCTTTACAAATGTACTTAAGGTAAATCACTCGCTACATTATGATCAGAAAATAAATGGGATAGACCCCTTTAAATCAAGATCAGTCCCCACCCATAGTCAAAGTGAGTTGCCTGTCTGGCTTACAAGCTAAAATAAAAGGGTTATCTAATTTGTCTGAACATAACCTCAAGCACAACAACAAAACGCAGCATTTTCATTTTGAAGTTCTTGAAACGCACTGGTAAAATACTAATATTCAGTCCCCTGCTGGGGCTCCACTTCTAGGTCCCTATACATTTTAAAATTGTATGATTAATTGTATCCATCATATAAGCTTTGTTTAGAAAATGAAGCATATTACATGGATGGGGACAATACTATTTCTGTTCTCTGTATTTGATTGGTTACCTATAATTAATATTCACTTTTATGAATAGCTGTCTCTTGCTCTTATTAATACTTGGCTATGCATCACTCATTAATATATTTAAGGTTATGTTTATGATTGTTTGACAGTTAAGCTAAGCTAGGGTACTACCAACTTATAAAATCATACAATATAATGCTTTTCACCCTAACTAAATGAACAGGCAAGACCATGTTGTATTTTAAACCATGTAGTTCAGAGAGGTGAAAGCCACAGATTCTTTTGTTATATGAAGTGTTTCCTGTAATTGTAACACATCTACAGGTCCACAGTATGGTGATATGAACTAATAACACAACTTGAGGATACTATTGTTAATGACTGATATGTAAAGACCAGTGGTTTCCCAACTTCATTTCTGTTTTCAACTTTGATTTGGAAAGTTTTCCAATGTTCAGGAAATAAAACTGCTACATGGTCCTTGAATACTTTTCAGGTCATGATGAAATACATCAACCTAAAGACCAAATCACGAGAGAAGACTGATAGATATGCCACAATTAATACGAATTTTAGGCTTGAACATGTGTAAATTGTTAATTGTCTGTTGTGAGCCCTTCTGCATCAGAATGTGAATGAGGGTTTTGTCATGAGAACAGTATCAAAGTAGAAAGGACCAACCATTTAATTTTGCTTGAGACATGAGTGAGAGTTTCTTTCCAAACAGGATTTTTTTCTTTCTTCATTCTCAAGAAAATTTTGATTCCAGAAAATGTCATGGGTAGAATTTGTTCTTTTACTACAAATCATGGCAAGAATACTTTTTAACTACTAATCTGGGGACTAGAAGATATTTTCAAAATAATCCCAAGCACCTCTCCCATGAAAATTAACCAGAAGCTATTTAAAGAAGAACACACTTAACATGTGTATTAACATCAACTCTGTCGATCCAGCCAGCAAGGAGAATATTCATTGAGCAATTGGACTCCATTTAACATTAAGGAACTACTTTAAGTGAAATTAAATTAAAATGTTTTTGGAATGTGAAATATGTGTTAATAGCATAAAGATATGACACTTAAGATGAGTTTATCTGAGTCATGATATGTGATTTTTTAAAGCCACTTGCCCTGGGCCTGGGTCTGAAAATTTTTATTTGAGTATTGACTATCATGATGAAATCAATTCCTGGAATCTTTCACGTAAAAGATGACTGTTTCTATATCAGATATTTTCTATAGCCACCTTGGCATTAGAAACACTAACAAGATGCTATTGTTTTTTTAGAATCCTGTACTTTTTATTAAATGTCTTATATACTTGCAGGTGCATTCTACAACTTCTCTGTCTACAGCCGTAATTCACTCTACAATAGCATTGACCCAGCAGTATCAGAAGAGAAACAGACACATGAGGGAAGTGAGTATTAGTGACTCTTTTGCAAGCCAATATAATAAACCCTTCCATTAACAAACCTCTTGATAACAGACGTACTTTGCTCTAAGAAACCTCCTTATTAAGCATTACTTAATATAACAAATACACACACTGGACTCCAGCAAGTACTTGCACATGAAGACTGTACTGTACTTAGTTTATCATTAGGACTGCTATTTATGTTTTGCAGGGAAATATATTGGACACAAGCTTGTCACTACAGATTTAGATGAATCGAATTTCTCGAGGTATTGTACTTCACTTGGAAATTTTTCAAACAGCAGTCTTGATTCTAAAGAACTAGAAGTATTTTGGGAATAATACTGTTGAACACTCCTCAAACTTTGCAAAGTGAAAATATGTAAACATGTTGCACCACCCATATCCCTCCCAAAAGCGATATTATCTAGCCTATTTTGCCAAGATATTTCACTTTCTATATAAAATATCCTGAATCATATGATGTGAAGGATATTGCCCATCTGGATTCTAAACAGTACCCTCCAATATACCCATCTGAAAATCTTTAGTACATTAGAGGTATATATTCATCAGATATCATATTCGTCAATAGCAGTTGGAAGTAAACTGATCCAGATTAATGATTATTCTTTTGAATTATAATAACACTCAAGATAGGAATAGACTGGTATTTTATGTTGAACTTAATTGGCATCAAAGGCTATTATTCTCCATGTATCCTCCATAGCTAAACGTTGATGATGATTTGCAAAATCTTGGGGCAATTTTTTTCTTTTTCAAATTGATACTTTTACATAACAGAGCATCCCTGCAAATCAAACTCACTTTAATTTGTGTAGGTTGCTGTGCATTTCATGCTTTACTCGTTCTTTGAATGTATGTCCTATCTAAGAGTCATTACATAGACAAAATTATAGGAAAAACTACCCTGTCACTACTTGTCCATAAATTAATAACATGCTATTTGGTGCATAGTACATGCATTGGTCATGAACTAAACTGAGCCAATCAGATGCAAAACTGCCCAAAAGAAAATGGTGGAGCTTCAATATCTAATATTGGCGCCTCTGCTGCCATCTTTAAAATCTTACTATCACTATTTCTTCTGAATGGATGGTCTTATCAAATTGGGATTTCACTATAAAAGAAACTTATTACGGTATATAGTTGATCCTAAATGAAACTGATGTCAATCTGGCTTCCAACATGTCCATCACAGTAGCCATTTGGAAAATCTTTTCATCGCTACTCTACATGAATGAAATATTATATTCACATGATGCTTTCACCGGAAGACTTAGTATATGTCAAGCTGATTGTAAACGAAAATGGTGCCACACTGATCTCCAGTATATCCACCACAGTGGCCATTTTGAAAATCTATTTCGTTATCTTTACTCATCCTTAATGGATCACAATATCAGTAAGGAGTTGTCATGAAATGCTAATTTTGTTGACTTGTTGGTCCTAATTGAAAATGATGATAATCTGAAGTCCAGTATGGTTGTTTCAGTGGCCATCTTAAAAGTTTTATTATTGCTACACCTCCTGTTGAATGCCTTGAGCCTTCACCAGAATATTTATTATGATGTCTACTTGGTCCTAAATGGTGTTGCTTGCACACCCAAAATTGCAACCACACTAGCCATCATGAACAAAGTTGTTTTTCTACTCTTTCTGAATGGATGGTTGTATTAACGTAGGGTTTTTACTAAACATCTTCTTTTGATGTCAAGTTTATCCTAAATGAAAATGGTGCTGGTCAGATGTCCAGTATGGTCACCTTATTTGTCAGCTTGAAAATCACATTATCACTAGTCCAGAATGTTATATTAGCATTGGTTTTTCACTAGAAAGACTTCATATGATGTCTAGTTAGTCATAAATGAAAATGATGTTGATCTGACTCCCAGTATGGGTACCTCAAAGACCATTTTAAAATCCTTTCTCCTAGATGGCTAGTAATATTAATACAGTGTGATCCTACTATAACACTGTTGTTGGGGTCCATAGAACCCAACCGTATTATAGATCAAACCGTGTTATAACTAACCATGTCAGTTATCTGAAGAAAATGATGCATGTACTGAAAAAAGATAGGCAGGGAGGATGGTGGTAGTAATAAATGTGGGCACAAAAATATATGTTTTTGATTGAATGAGGACAAAACTGAAATACACTTGTATGTTGAAAATTTACATTTGTCTAGTACAGTCTATACTGAATTAAGTACTGTGCATGTGTATGAAAAATCCATGTATTCAAGTATAAATCACATGTTATAAAATTCATGTATCAATCACCTCCTGTTAGAAAACCCAAATAACATATTATTAAAAGCATGGTACTCTTCAATTTGATCTATATCCCATTGTCAACAAACATGTGTCAGTAAGCAATTCACTACGGTATTGTCGCCTGTAGTATGTAACTGTAGTTGTTTACATGCTACATGTACATGTGCTTAAACTGGCCTAGATTTTGGTAATCTAGCAGAGGATACCCAGGGGATGAGAAATCGAAATGAAAACGTGCTCAAATTAAAAAGTAACTTAACAGCCAGATATCTTTGGTTTCAAAAGATTGGAAATTTAATTTGCATTTGTCTGTCGCCATTGGTAGCGATCATAAGCATACACATTTTTTCCTGCAGAAAGGAAACTTGCATCACAAAATAAATGTCTCCCAGTCACTTTGAAGAATGCAACAAACCATCCAATTCCATTGCATTTATTTAAGTTTGGTGCAGACTTCCTTTCAAGATTATAGTCACTCTATGTTTGGTGAAAATAGTTTGACCAATCCTTTCATTTAAATGTTGGCGAGATTTCACTAAACTTTCACAGAAATAATTGTGAGATTTCACCCAAATTCTAACCAAAACTTTCACCAAATTCTAGTGAGGTTCAATAAAACATTTGGCCAAACTTTCACTTAACTTTTGGTAAGATCTCTAACTATTCATTGAAAGTTTTGTGAGAGTTTACTAAAACTTTAGTGAGATTTCAATAAAATTTTGATTATTATATAGTATTTTACTGACATTTCAGTAATTGTTCAGACATTTCAAAATGTTTCAGATAAATAATACATATGAATTAAACATCACTTTATTAACCAAGATGATATTTCAGTGTACATGAAACAGAATTATACAGATGTTGTAATTATATGACATCCAAGGCAAGAGATTGGGTGAATAACAATAATATAAATAACAAAAACTTTATTTAGTGATGGTAACTAGCAGCAGAAGAGGTGAACAGACCTTTTGATGAAACGTAATTTTTGAAAAATAAGAACTCATATGAAAAAATGTGCAAAATATGAGTGTAATGGCGCCAAACCGAAGCCTCTAAGTTACCAAGAGTTTCTCATATTGGGTTAGGTTTTTTGTGTTAATTTATCTTTGTCATTTGTGTTTTTCTAAGTTTGTATGTTCGTTCATTCGTTTACCTGCCGGACATTTCATTGAGGTCGCACCTCCTCAGCTGCTATAATCAAATCATTGTTGATATAATAATGACAACGGGTATGAAGTCTTATACATCTAGATTAGCTAGAGAAAGATTAGAAGCAATTAGAAGATATCTTCCCATTTGTGATTCTGTCAGACGAAAACTACAAGAACGCCAAGAATCTCCAGTTGAATTTGCATAATGTTCAGAACAATTATTTAAGCCTGTTACAAAAGCAACTGAAAAAGTTGCAGAAGTTACTGAAAGTCTTCATCCAATGTTAGAACAAACTGCTAAAACTAAACAAACAAAAAAGATTTTACAAGATCTTCCAACTGAAATAGCTGCTGTTCAACCCCCCCATGCAGGAAGAAATACTTGAAGGTATTGCCAAAATTCATACTGAAATAGTCGGGGCAAAATAAAGATCTGGCACCTAAACCTTAAAAAAGGAAAAAATATTGAATTCATTGAAAAATTTAAAGAAGGTATTGTTGAAGAACTTAAAGAAGAAATTGAAGAGAAAGATTTCTCTTGCGTTGCATTTGATAGTTCTTTTCGAAGGTCTGAAATTTTAAAATCTAAGCATGGTAACACAAATACTAATAATTATTTTAAATGGTTATATCATGTGTATTATAACAAACCCCAGGCTAGAAGTGATGATGAAGTATATAATAAATACATTGACGACATAAATAAATTTTATTTGGCGTCAGAACTTCAACAACAAAAACTGCAACCTCTTCAGCAAGAACCTTCCCATCAACTTCCTCCACCGCTGCAATGAATAGAATGACAACAAAAATCATAATCTCCCAGGTCACGAATTCCTCGGCCACAACAAAACCACAAGCTTCTCAACAAAACCTAAATATATTTTTACTGATGATCCTCCCGGCGCTACTGGAAGCAGTTTTTCTTCCCAGACTACGCCAGGAGGAAGTGGTTTTATTGCTTGTCCTAACAATGTTCTTGCCGACTTAGATAGATTAGAAATTCTGAATGGAGGAAAACAAGCTGGAAATAATTCACCAGAAATCATTAATGAAATCTCTGATATTTGTCGAAGATTATTTACAGGCAGTATCATGGACATTACTGTTTATCAATCTTTCATGAATGAAATTACTGATGATTATCACAGTCATTAGATAAATGAATAACAAATTAGATGATTATACATCATGCTCAACGTGGACCTGTAATGATCATGGTGATAAATTCGTGATTACCTACTTATAAAGCAACTTACGGCGATGGACTCAGTGATGTTGTTCTGGGTCTGTTTAGAAGGATAGCACCAAACGCAATACCAATTGCAAAACAACTAGGAATGAAATCTTTGATTTTATTAGTGAAAAATTTCCTAGCACAGTTGGTAATGTTGCTGGTAAAACATTCTCAGCAATCAAGGACAGACTAACAGGATTAGTACAATGAAAACCTCAACTGCCAGTAAAATTACCCAGCACTGAAGTTATGCCTGCAAATGTCAGTAAAATAATAAATCAAGCTGCAAATCAAAAACTAGCAGAGTTGACTGGTGAAAGAAAAGAAAATCTGCAAATTTAATAGCAGATAGTGGTCTTCATTTTAGACGATAAAAAATATACTAAAATGTTCAAGTGTATATCTGATCCAGCGTTTACCATGGACGCACCAATTCTTAAAGAGGAATCGATGCGTGATTATCAATATCATTCTTATGACACATGACAACCAAATCAGCATGGATGAAATGAATTACAAGTTCAAGATACAAGCAAGTAGTTCTTACCTGCTGAAACATTTATTGAAGTATAAGGTGAAATTTTAAAAACAGATAATACTGAATTGCAGCTGATTTTAGAGTTGGTTTTGTTAATAACGGTATTATGGCGTTGTTTGACAGTGCTATGTATATCATCGATGGAAGAAATAATCAGTTCAGAAAGACATCGATGTTGCCACAACTATATTGGGTTTGCAAGATATTCAGATGATTATACAAGATCAGCTGGTCCATCAATGATGTTTACAAAAAGACATTACTGACCATCCTGACAATAGACCTCATCTTTTGGTACAAGTAGAGTGAAATACTGCATCTAATCCACAACCACCTGGAGCAATAGACTGATCCTCCACAGTATTTATTATGTTACAGTCTGCCAATCCAAATTATAATCTAGGATTTGCATCACGTTTATAATTGTTGAGTGGTAATCATAGAAGATTTTCATGTGCAAATCCACTATCCCACATCTTTGGATTTTGTAGAAATGTTAGAAAAGTTATTTTTGGAACTAAATATATAGTTGTACTTGTAAGAAAGGCTACTGATGATGATGCAATCTGGCACCCTGTTGGTGGTGCTGGTGATGTTGGTAAATTAATACTTACAAAACTTTCATTGTGGATGCCGGTAATGACTCCAAGGGTTGCTGAAGGACAAAAATTACTTTCTTTTATGGATCAAGGTGATAAATCATTATTATCATGGTTGACAGTCACCACAGATAGTGTTCAAAGTAACACTAATGGTTTATTTACGTGGCATATAGCATCACATCAAGGTGTTTCTGCACCACAGCATATATTTATTGCTTTACAAGATACTGAACGATTAAACTCACAAGAACAAAATCCAATGGTATTTGAAATACTTGGCGTCTCTTAAGTATCTTTAAGGATACATGGACATCAAGAACCAGCTGAGGATAAATTATTGAATTTTGATCAAAATCATGTAGCACATGCATATCATCAGTTAATGACATATATGGGACGTGATCAAAGTATAGATACTGGTTTGCAAATATCACAGTTTGATTTTACAAGTCTATATCATGTTTATTACTTTTCTCTGTAACATCTTGATTTAAATAAACAATCTGCCATTGATATACATTTTCGGGCTCGTGTAATAGAGCAGCTATAGCTAATTACAGAGCAATTGCATTTATTCTTTCAGATAAAACGATGTTACTTGAAGGTGTTGGTGGACAAATGAAAGTTATTGATGCCCCCATAGAAAGCATGTAATTAAATCGTTCATGACATTTATAATTTCAAATCATCATGTTAATGTTAGTCTGACTCCTGGTCAGATTAAAAAGATTCAATCAAGTTCAGTATAAAACTGCGGAATAAAAATATCACTAAAAAACAATCAGATCACAGGTGGTCAAAATAAATTATCACTAACTGAACGTCAACTTAAACATTTCAGTAGTGCCCAACAATTACATACAGGCATTAAACTCACTCTCTCTGCTGGTGCAGTTAAAGACACAATTAAATAGGTCATATATTTCCACTTCTTGCAGCAGCTATACCAGCTTTATTAGCCGCAACTCCAATTATTGCAAAAGCAGCTGCACTTGGAACTGCTGGTAAAATGGCTTTTGACAAAATAGTAGGAAAGGGTTTTTTTTTTTACAAAAAGGACAAGGTCAGTATCTTCCAGGAACTCCTTATTGATACAGTTAAGGTCTGAGACTTCCAGGAACAGTTCATTAATCTTTCCAATGTCAAACTTTGATTTACTTGATGCTGCTAATAAACAAAAAATAAACAATTTCAGAGGTATTTTTCTGCATGACCAATTACCAAAACAACCAAACAATATTGAAACAGGTATCATTAATCTTGATAAAGTTCTGGTCCTGGTACTAATTTTTTTGGATTGCATACGTGATAGATCCACATGGAATTGTTTATTTTGATCTGTATGGGTTGGCTCCACCAACATAATTTTTAAATTTGCATAAACACAATAAAATCTCCAGCTGATATTCAACATTACCAACACAGACAATAACAGATCCGCCAATATGTGGCCTGAAGCAATTGCTGTACTCGATGATATATCTTCATGAATATTACCGCCTCATAAAGTTGTACATGAGTATACAAGTAGCCGTTAATCATTTTAAACAGATTTTAAAGTATAATGGTTAATATTTACAGAAGATCTTCTTCGATCAAAGACAAGAAAAAAATTTGATATTGCTTTTTCAAATTAAGCGACTAAAGATGAATTTGCTGGTATTATGAACCTCTCTGGAGTTGACCGAAATGAAGTTATTTTTCAGCATAAATACGGTGTTTTAAAGACGAGTAATATTAAATGGAATGACATAATTCATAGAGTTCTCTGTGCTACTATGGATGACATTCCAGTAATATACTGATGGCGGTAGAATCAGAGACTCAAATATATCAATCGCAACTATTAGAAATGAAATTGCAAAAAGTGTTGCTAATCATTTACGATCTATGGGTGATACAATGACAGGTGAACTCAGCATGAATGGAAATAAAATCATTGTTTTAAGAGATCCAACATCTGATGAAGATGCTGCAACAAAAAATATGTAGGCATAAAGCTATAATACAGTAGATACTAAATTAATCACCCTGAGAGCTGAGGATGATGTTCACATAAATATGTTTTCAAATCTTAGTATAAATTGTCTTCGCTTCGTATTCATGAGCTAATTCTAATCTAATTTGTTTTTATCACGCTTGAGAGAGATACAAATTTTTTAACTTCCTTATCCTTCACAGCAGCCAAAGATTGAAACGTAGCTTGTTGGATGAGTTTTATAAATGTGTCCTCTGCTGGTAGTGTATATCAATCTTCAAATTAAGTGTTTGCAGTGATTCAAAATCACAAATAATCTTTTCAGGATCAAGTTGAATTTTTATGCCATCTTTTTAAAAATAATTTTAATTGCAGAAATAATATCATTAATTAATCTTTAAAAAGTTGTTCATATTTTCCCATACAAATGTACCTAGAAATCCTGACCTAGAGAATGAGAGTGCATAGGTCTTCACATTGCATATAAAAAGTCTAACAAGTTAAGATTCCAGATTCTGGTATATGGCATTCAAGTCTACAAGAACATATTGATTTGGGGTCAAAAGGTCATGATTATTGTGACTTAAAGAAAATGGGCTTAGCAAATAATTTTTATTCTAGAATAAGTTCCTTGAACAAACTGCATGAATGACTTGCACTTGGGGTAATAAAGAAACCTATAGATTATGGGATCTGAAGTCCAGAGGACATGGTCATTGTATGCCTAATAAGAAAATAATGGTTTCTGCACAAAAGGTTAAACTCAGAAACTGCATACATGTACATTGATCAATGGTCCAGGTCACTGAGACCCATAACTGGTCAATAATTTCCAACGTCAACCATTCCCTACTACCAGTACCGGTAGTGTATAAATAGTTAAAAATAGGGCAAGCATCTAATGAGCTTGTTGTTCACTGGTGCTATTTTTCGTTGTTGAGTTCACTGGTACTATTTTTCGTTGTTGAGTTCACTGGTACTCTTTTTCATTGTTTTCATTGTTGAGTTCACTGGTGCTCTTTTTTGCTGTTGAGAGACACAAGTTACATCTATGTTATTTAATTTTCAACCTCTCCCTGAGTTCATGTGATACACCTTGGTAATCACATTATCTGGAGTTGCACAGTAAACATTTCTTTTACAAAATCTGACTATCATAAGTTCTAAAGCATTTTCCCACAGCTATTCTATCAGATATCTGATGGTGATTACATATCACACTTTCAGATTTGTCTTCTCCTGATATAATTTTAATGGGTTTTTTCTTGCTGTTTTTTTGGGGGGGAGGGGGGCTACAAAGAAAAATAATCAAAACCTAAGTTTGGATGTTAGTTTAATTGTGGTAATATATTTATAAAGTTTAGATTCAAGTTTTAAACAGTATCTTGTATTTCTAATCTTATAGACACCATCTGATACAATAGGCATTTGCCATATTATTATAACCTCAGTCTGCAACACACTTAGTACATGTTATTATAACTACAGATTTCATCCTTTTTCACTTGTTACAGATCCATAGAAAAAAGTATGTAATGTTTTGGTTTTTTTTGTCTAATTACAGGGCCTGGTGTAGTAGATGATGTAAAACTTATATCCTTTGAAGATAAAATAGAAGTAATGTGGCACCGCCCCAAGCAGCCGTATGGGAATATTATTACATACAAAATAAATGCCTCAAACATGGAGAACACATCAGACTGCCATATTTGGTGGCTGATCACTAATAAGACCAATAACAATGCAAGTATAAATGCTGCAGCAAATGTCTTTCTTTTATGACTGTGAGCAGTGAGTGATTTGTATACTTGTATAAGAATGGAGTATCATTGTTAAAAGTGGGTGTTTGTGTTATTTTGAATTGTAAATCCTGTCAATAAACTTTTAATTCTTCAATTTCAGTTAGACTATATTTTTTATCTTTTATTATACTGCTATTATTGTTTAGGCTTAGTTTACAAAAACATAACATGTGACTGCTCCTGATGTTAGTTTTTCTAGCTTTTGAAGTCATTATGAATTAGTTGATTAGGGGATTACAGAAAATACCATGATTGTGTATGGAAACCTTTAGGGGACCTTCAGTAAATGCTTTACCAAAAATGTTGAAAGAGTATGTGTTAACATAGTGTTAGCACTTACTAAGTGGTAACGCCATGTTAATACCATGGACTTGAAAGTCTGGGGCATTACTGCAAGATATTAATACTTAACATTGTAAATACCAGCATTGAAGCCATCCAGTTTATTGACATCTACAGAATTATCTACCTGCACAAATATTATGGTGCTATGTAAACATTCTCTCTGTCTATGTTCTTCCTTCTTCCAATTTGTTTATGTTTGTTTGTTTTTTAGAGGGGGGAAAAATTTCTCAGAATTTTGCATGGGAGTCAACAGTTGTGCTTTCCTCATTACAAATCATGGTATCTATTCATAATTAATGGACCAATGTGGGTATGTGAGAAAGCTTGCCAGTAGCTTCTCATGGGTCAGTGATTCTTCCCGGGGTTTTCCCAGGTTCTTCCTCCACCATTAATACTGGCCGCCATACATAGCCAACCATGTGCTGAAAAATGGCGTTAAACCCCACAACAACAACAACATAATTAATGGTGTATTCAAATAGAATAGACTTGTAGAACATACTTTGTTTCCTTTCAGTCACATTTTGCATTTATAAGTTTCTGGATGGTTCCCTATGGTTTCTTTCAATGACTAGGAATATGTACATTCTTGCGTGCTTTCCCCATAAATTTCTAGATATGGATGAACTTATATAACATATATTAAACAAAATCGTAAATTATCAAAGCCAAACATAATAAAAATGTTATATGGCAGTTTGAACATCATTCAAGTTAGTGATTGATAATAAGTGTTTCAGAGAACTAAATAGACTATTTCTTTTTAACCCAGTGTGAAATTAATTTTAAAAATCTTGGCTTAAAAACCAGTATATACAGTTATTGACCTCAGAAGGAGACTTTATATGGGAAATACTAGAATATTAAAATGTTCCTGTCACTGGTTTCAACTCTAATCTTCAAGGAATAAATTCTTTTTATGAGTGGTACTGAATAGCTATCCTTTCGTTGATTAACACAGATGTTAAAATCACTATATTATCTTTCATTATATAAAAGTTTGTGTTAGTATCATTGTTGCAAAGATCTCTTTCTCATCAAGTTAGATATCCATATCCAGTCCTTACAAAATATTAAGACTTTTTTGTCCACCTCATGCATTATGTTTTGTACATGGCTCTTTAGAAAACAGAAAGTCTAGGTATAATTTTCTTATCAGAGTGCATGCATGTGTGGAATCAGATGGAATTTCATGATCAATAATTAGTTATACTATGCAATCATACTCAATTATTAATTTGTTACTTTGTAGAATGAGGATATTTCTCAAATAACTGACATCGGAAATGATGGGATTCAGATAAAAGTTAATTTTGACCAAAACTGATCATAGAACTTTTAATCTGTTAATTGGTCATTAATATTGACAGCAACTGATGCATGCCTAAATCAGTTAATTAGAACAGCAGTCTGTGTTGATGACCTTAGTTTCATGAAGGAATAATCTTATCCTATCAAATATATATCTAATTCAGGGTAAACAATTTATAAATACACTGTACCTGATTGATGAAAACAATTGGAGCCAAGATTTTTCTTCAAGTTGTATTTGTTTGAAGGATTATGTCACAATATATATGGAAACTTTTATAAATGTTTCAGGTAACCAAAGAGTCTTCAGGTTGTACAACTCAGACTCAAAGTATTGAAGTGAATGAAAAAGATATGACTGTCAGTATAACCAATCTAATGTCGGATGGCAACTACAGCATTATTGTGATGGCCTACACTAGAGTGGGAGCTGGCATTCAATACTCTAATACAATCACCACAACTGAAACAGGTAAAGATTAATGTAAAGGCTTTATATAAATAAAACACTCCTGTTACAGATCAGTCAGGTATCATCATTAATTAATAAGACATTTATTGACAATCAACCTGCTTTAATGTCTAAGCGAGAGGTCAAAGAAATGTAATTCTTACAAACATGTTAAGCTAATAGACATAGTAAATGTCCAGGATTGAACTTGGAGTCATTGGGGTCTGAGCTATGTTGAAAAGCATTTGACCTACTCATTTCAAATGCCCAACACAACAGGATATTTATTGTTGCTCCTTAATTGTCCCATCTGTATCTCTGTCAACTAATAAATTTTCCCCCATGTGATAACTTAATTTATGCTTTACGTGGCTGGACCATGCTCAGCAGGCTGGTTCAAAGATACCTCTCAATTTCAACATCAGGAGCTTCAAAGTCAAGGCTACTGCATGCATGACTATAAGCAGGCCCAGCCCCACGGCAAGACAAATGAGGCAACTGCCTTGGGCCCTGCACTTTCAGGCAAAGCAATTTTTTTTTGCTTGGGGACCCATGCTCATCACTTGCTGCTTTGGGCCCTGCACATACTAGGGCTGGGCCTGGCTATAAGGTCAGGGTGTACGTAGATATCGATGATGAGGAAGAGGCTCCATCATTTCAGCTGATACCCAGTTGACAAACATCAATGTTTTATGACCATCTGTCTGGAAGAAATTAATTGTTTATGGAATTTCTTTTCTTAACATCAAATACTAAATTTTTGTCAGCCTTGACACAGTCTAAAATATTAAGATTAGTTAGTTTTAGAAAGTCAGATAATTTCTACATCAGTTAAAGTATTCAAATTTAAACAATGCAACTTTGGGACAATATTACTGTATGATATTATTTACTGCTACATATGCAAGACTAGAATTTTGTGCTTGCAAAACATACATAACTGTATGTGTCCCATTTGGACATAGACCTTACATTTTAGCCTCTTGGGTAGATCTCTGGGGGTGGCAAGTGCCCCAAATGCATGTTTCATTTGTGTGTGCGATAGTCTCTTCATACCCAGTCAGTACATACATGCTGAGATCTCAGGTTTCAAGCCATGACCCTGGCAAATAGTCTTTGGAATGTACAGATGGTCCCAGAGGCCAATGTTAGTTGCATGTATTATGCCTTGAAAGTTTGTATATGATTATAGGGTGATGATTCTATGATATGACCCAGAGGCTAAATCCCCATCTCCAGGGGTGAGATCAAAATTCAAAAGTGTTTTCAATGACAACATTATATGAATATTTATTAATCAATTTTCATGTGTCTAGTTTTAATGGAATAGGAGAAGATCAAGAATATTACACATGTGACTATATACAAACATACTGTATCACAAATAAGCATAGGTATAGAACTGGCACAATTAGCACTTCAGACATGAAGTAGACTTTCACGTTAAATAAGGAAAGGTATAAATAGGCATAGGTATAGAACTGGCACAATTAGCACTTCAGACATGAAGTAGACTTTCATGTTAAATAAGGAAAGGTATAAATAGGCATAGGTATAGAACTGGCACAATTAGCACTTCAGACATGAAATAGACTTTCATGTTAAATAAGGAAAGGTATAAATAGGCATAGGTATAGAACTGGCACAATTACCACTTCAGACATGAAATAGACTTTCATGTTAAATAAGGAAAGGTATAAATAGGCATAGGTATAGAACTGGCACAATTACCACTTCAGACATGAAATAGACTTTCATGTTAAATAAGGAAAGGTATAAATAGGCATAGGTATAGAACTGGCACAATTAGCACTTCAAACATGAAGTAGACTTTCATGTTAAATAAGGAAAGTTATTGAGTGTAAATTTCTCTGATTTAGGATTCTACATAAAAAGGAAAGAAACATTAACCAATATGTGTTTTTCAGTGCCTGGAAATGTAACAAATGTAATGGGAAATGCCAACAGTGCAACAGAGATATTAGTGACCTGGCATGCCCCACTTATTAGAACTGGAAGAACAGACTACCATATAGAAGTCTATGACACCATTGCAAACAATTTAATTCAGAAAAAAAATGTTGCAGGTAAGAGTCTGTTTTAAGACCACATTGTTTGTATAATTCTGGCTATGTATTAATGCCACATTATTTGGATGTAGTTCCAGCTCTGTATTTTGAATACCTTTTGAGTACATTATTCAGGATCATGCTTCAAACTCCAAGAGAGTCAATTTGGATAAATCTATGTATCAATTGCTTACTTTTTGCATAATGGTAGGTTTGAAAAGATTCTATGATTCTGACATAAATTTTTTTAAATGTTCTAAAATGCTAGAATTGTTCGACCTTTAGCTTCTGTTTTGAACTCTAAATGTTTAAAGAATATGGCAAGGGTTAAAATGCTTTAATTCCAAGGTTCCATCTTCATGAAAACTGAATAACTTAAATCTGTATATAAAAAAATTATTAATAATTTATTACAAATAAATAATAATGATTGTATTATCAAACTATGCACTTCAACCAAGGAAATGACTTTCAAAAGTACTTAAAATTAAAGTGGTCAAATTCAAGTAAATTGAAAGCCAACAGTCAGAGTTCAGATCCAAATGCTACAATAAGATTTCATTTTGCCACATGAATTATAAAAGGTAGAAGAAAAATAATTGTGCAATCAACACTGAACATGAATGTAAATACTTTATTTCATCTGAAAACATTGTTTTCTGTTCCTTTCAAATTGAACATTCATGAATATAATGTCGAGGGGTGAACTCCAAAGTTGCACCAAATGTCATATCCAGCTAAATTGGTCTAAAACCACAGCATTTATTCCAAAATGGAATTCTCAGTGAAAAATGACCAGAATTAAACAATCCATATAATTTTATTCATGGACTTCATACTGAAATAAAAATCAATTAAGGTTTTTTACATCTAGTCCTTTGAAAAGTTGTAAACAGACCTCGTAAGGTAACTTGATTCTTTGAAGTTGCTCAAATTTTGCTATTATGTAGTTCACTAAAACTTTGTTAAGTAATTGAATATACAATTGTGTATTTTAAATAGCCATTATTTCATATATATGTCTTTCTGTATATTTTAACAGATTCCCCCAGTAGGTATCATTCTGTTATGCAACTCAGAAATTCTTTATGCATGTTGCACTACCACTCTAACACTTCGATGAAAGTCAGTGTGAACATTTCACTGGTTTGGAGATATATATTGTTCTTAACCTTTTAAATTTATTGAATCCAGCAAGACTTTTTAAAAAAACATGACCTGTCTCAAGCAAATAAAAGTGGTGACAGGGGTAACGGGTTTGTTCTGCCTTCCCTTCTATGATGTTCTTCATTAGTGCAATTACATAAAATACAGACATTGTATGTACATCAGTCATTGCATATGCTCAATGTTCAGAAGAAATCTAGCACTGTTAATGTGGTTGCAGGTGCTGCATAGAGACAATGTAGTTTCTTTATTGTTCATCACTGCAATTACTATGAAAATTAATGACAAACAAACCACACAATTTAATAATTTCTTCCTTGTAAAACTTTGATTTGTAGTGCAACCTTAATTGAATTCAATCAAGCTATTATCAGTAATTTTAACAACTTTCACTGAATTCTACCAAGTCGTTCTCATGGTATTTTGTTAATATATTATTGTAACATGCATGGACAAAATTATTTAGAACCATTTCTGCCATAGTTTGTGTGGTAATTATGGAATTTGTTTTATATTTTTAAAATAAAACAATGCATGCAAACATATTTTAAAAAGAGCCAATGATTTTGTTCTCATTTTTTGTAGTCAAAGCATTACAAAAGTCAATCATTCAGTAATAGTTACAGACATTGGTGCAGAAAGTGACACTTTGTCCCTCTGCTAAAATATTTGGTTATCATAAAGCTGCATATTGCCTTGTACCAGTCCTGTTGATTCTGGCAAAAGTAAGGATCATTTCCAGTTCAAAAAGATCATCCCAGCTGTTTATCAATATCACATTATCAAAACTTTATTGAAAGAACAGCCTAACATTTTCTTTCTAATTGGAATATCATATGGATAACCACAATCTGGAATGTCAAAATGTAAAGCAAACCATTATGTGTAATGAAATTGGGAAGTCCATGCTTTTGTGACTAGCTTCTTTTTAGTCTAGATCAATTCCTCAAAACAAAAGAAATGAAGAGATGCCAGTTTGTGCAGTCTGGTAAAATTTTCATTAACTGTCCAGTGCTTGTAAATGCAGAATAAAATGCACATAAATCAGAGGAAATTATGGGATAGCCTGTTGTCGGTTGTCAGTCTTTGACTTGAATTATTAGCATGAGATGCAATTACTCACCCATGCTACCATGTGCTGAATCTTCTTTCCTATTTCCTAGGATGCACATTTAAAGAGATGTCACACTTATTGATTTGCTCAAACTATGTGCACAATTATTTTACTTAAAAATGACAAGTTTAGTAACAAAGGATCAAGTGTTATTTTATAAATAATGACAAAGCCATTGAATCTCCATTGTAGCAAAACCAGTGTACTTAAATTGCTGTCATAAAACAACACATGCAAACATCCATATCAACAAAAAAGAACTGTGATAATCATATCAAATGATGTGCTCTGTCATGGCCAGTATTGAAACTGGTAATCGGTCTTCAAATAATTTCCAAAATCTAAAATCTTTTTTGAAACGGCAGATTTAAATGTATTGGTTGTCTGATTTATACCAAACTTGAAGGAATTCATTACTATGGAAAATGGATCAAAAGTTTTTCCTTTTATACATTTCATGTCACAAGTACCAGCAACTGCCATGTTGTCTATATGTGATTAAATCAGACAAATTTATTATGAGCCCTCTCCATGCTTCCTCCTGCTATTATATTTATCAAAGACAGTCTACCATAGAACGATTTTGCCTGTGGATTATAACTGAGATCATTTGTTAGGTTACAATATCATCAGTTAGCAGAGAGATTGTCCAGTTTAAACTGTTGAACGCTTGCATGATTTTGGATTGCCAGGATTTTACATTGGTATTTTTTAGAGTTATGCCCCATGGTTGATGGATTCATCCATTTTTGTTTGGACAAGTTACCCTAAGTGAGGGCCTATAACAGAGAGAATTTTAGAATTACTGTCCACTGTAATGCACTTATAGCCAATAGCTCTAGTTTTCCTTGACCTACATATGGTTCTTAATTTGATTTAAGAATTTACATGTTAGAAGCATTTTTTGGTAAGATTTGTTTACTGCTTTTATTAAACAATTGATAGTGAGAATTTGAAATATTTTTATACAGTGCAGTTTCATAAAGATTGTAATGTACAGATTGAGCACTTACATTCATTACACAGTATAGGATGGCTGAACTAGGTAAGACATGGTTTCTTTTTTCATTTGCTTCAAATCAAATTTAGCAGAGTTTAAAACTTAAAAGATACTTAAGTTTAAATTAAGAAAGAAAGACTTTAAAAACATTATGACTTTGAAAGTATAGCTGTATTCATATATCATCTTTTGATTTCTTAGTGTATTTTTTAACAACTTATTCACATCTATCTGCATGTTCATTCTACAATATTTTCATCATATTACCTGTTCGGACAAGTTGTATTGAATCCTTGCAGGCTGTTTTTACTCTGAATGCAATGAATGCATCTATGCACTTTGAACAAATCTCATCTGCACAAAGCCAAGATGGTCACAAAATTTCTTACATTCTGTTTTGTTCATCAGATTACATATTTTCTCTTGAATTTGACTATTGTATTCAGTAAAATATAAATTATCTGGATGCTGATTATCCCCATTAGTTGTTTTGTTTGGTTAATTGATTGTGCTTAATGGCACTACCACTCATCTGTGACTATTTAGTACTGAGGCACTGGCACAAAAGTGGACTAGTATGGACTAGTATGGACCCATGCCATGTCCTCTAAATATTTGAATTCCTGATTCATTAACAGTTCATATTCAGGATGACTGACATCCCTTTAAAATCATTGTCTCCTGATTGGTCCAGATCATTGGAATTTTACTGTTCCAATTACTCTTATTTTTTTATTTGTCATAATCTTGTACACATGCCTACCATACAGTAGAGGAGTTTATGATGTGAAGTGCAGTATGCCTATTCATCTGTATCACTGATACCAGTTTTGTTTCTGCACAACTTAAGTTGATCAGCACATCTATGTACCAAACTCTGTGGATGGTCTGCTACTGAGCTATTGATATCAGGGTCAAAAATTCAAAGGTCAAGATCATTGTGACTGAAAATAGAAAAAAGTTACCCCAGAAAAAGTTAGAGTTCTCCACCATCCATAATTACTGGTTTGCACTTTTGGATAATTATCAAGATATTGATTTCAGGATCAAAAAGCCAATGTTCATATTTACTGTGACTGCAAGAAATGGTTTCTGTACAAGAATTCCAGTTCTTGACCATGTACCATCACTACCAACATTTCAAAATTTACACGCATATGTTACGTTTTTACATTAGCTTATGACAACATTGATAGTTTTTGTCTACAGTGTCAAAGCAGTCAGTTTTGCCCCACTGCACCCTGCAAAACTTAATTCTGTGGCCACCTCCCAATAGAAAGAAGTTTGAGGAGAATTTTGGTCCTGCTCACCCTCTCCCCTTCCATGGTTATGGGGGTTGTTATGCCAACAGTTTATTTACTTTAATTAATACTCTTACACCAGGAATTTTCTTGTACTACATCCACATTTCAAAAGTAGGTCACTGTATTTCATATTTCACTGATACTGCTTCAGTCTGATGTTTTCACTCTTCACGCTTTGATCATTAGACAAGTACCCAGTACCCATGCCAATAAAGGTCACTGTGACATATATTTCACATTTTACTGGCTTAATATTTTACATTTAGCTCAAGACCATATGAGTTGTATGTATGTATATAAAATAAATATTGCATCGATAGTTTGCATTTATTTTTGTTGGTTTAAAGGCTGGGGGGGATAGAAATTCCATAGGGTAGGTAGAAATACTTAAGATAATAACCAAACTACCCCTGGGTACCTTTTCTATAAGTAATGATTCCATGGGGTTGTTTTACCACAAAGTACTGTACAAATACTATAGCACACTGACACTTTTTGAAAGGTTGGACTGTAAACAAAGCAACGTGCAATGGGTCACAGATTTCACTTCCACATCAGCATCAATGCCACATTGTTCAGTGTGCACTGTTGCCAAAATACACATAGGCCATAACACAATAATAATTTTACTTTAAAGAATAAATAAGTACTTTTAAAGCAATAAAAAGAATACCTAAATATAACTCTTGTATACCACCAAAATGAAAGAGGTAAGGATGCTCTAAAAATTGACTGCGAATACATTTGTGTCAAGGCTGAAGGGTTGATGTTTAAGACCTTTATCGGTATTACTTCTTCTTAATATACTGAAATAAAAAGTCTGTAATTTTCAATTCTTTTAAGAAAAACATATGTTTCAATCCATGGGCCACTACATATTAAACAGGTGCCCAAAAGATTATTTTGTTGGGTTCCACAAATTCGAAAATGTCCAAATTATTTTGAACTGTAAAAGAGGATGACTGTTTTGGAACCAAAGCAACAAAAGAAATTGGGAAAGCAGAAACCGTTATGTTCCCTATATCTAACAATGGATATAAGAGATAGTGAGAGTAGAGTTGAGGTGTCTAATATTTGATTGCACTATTTTTTATTTATTTTTCTGTCAAGTAATGATTTATTGTATTTGTCACAAATTACATCCAGAAAGTATGTGAGAATGTATGGATGGGATATCAGCAAAAATAATGCAATATTATTTGCAGACCATGAGATATCAAATCATAGATGTAACATATACAAGTTTTGCAACTAGTTAACTATGTTTGGACATGATCTATGCTGAGATGTTTTTACAACTTGCTTTTTCATTCCTTGATATAATTATATCTACCTAAAATAAATTTAAAAATGCCCAAAGTTAATGGCATAGTTATCTTATGGCCATAGCTCATGTTGTCATGGCTACATCTTAATATCTTGTATCTTAGTACGTCATGGCCAAGATTGTTTAACTTTTTTGGATTATTAATATCCCTTCCCTGCTGCAGAATTTTTTTTTATTTCAATAAATATAAATTGTTAATTGTTTGTTTCCAGGGTATGATGTGCAGAATTTGACAGTCACAGGGCTACAGGAGTATTGGGTTTACCAGTTTGCAGTATATGCTAGTACTTCCAAGGGTAAAAGCTCTCGTGTCTACTCCAGCAATGTCACAACACTTGAAGCAAGTAAGACAGCTTCTAATTTCTAACTATTTTGATAGTCATTTAGGTCAGATTCTAAATGTTGAAAATGATATTACTGTAAACATACTGAAAGATTACCTATCTTTACAGACAATCTTTTGCTATCAATAAGGGTGGTGACTCAAAGCTATTTTACTATATATATATATACATATATATATATATATATATATATATATATATATATATATATATATATATATATAAACTGGAATAAAAACTGGACCTAGATATGAGTTAGATCTTTTTTTTCGTTGGTTTTTACTTTTAGCTGGGATGGTAATGTTGTATCTTGAAGTGATACGTCTATACCTTTCACTGATATTCAAGGCCCATAGTTTTATAAGATATTACTAATAGACTTCATATTATGACCATGGATGTTTAGAGGTCACTATAGCATTCGGAATGAATAATCTCTTCCCCAGATCGATCCCAACAAACTTGATTAAGGTAAGAAAGTACAGGTATCCTTGCAAAAAAGACTTTTCTAGATGGCAGACAGGACTGATATCAGTACCACTGAGGCATAAAACCTGTCATAATCACAATCATCTGAAGCTTATAACCTTGAGATGGTTATCAAATAATTAAATTTTAACTTGTAATGAGACCTTTGCTGTTAGCAAAACACATGCAAATAATATTTATCAGAAAGTTAGTACACAAATAAGAAAACCCTTCAGCTAACTAATGTCCAGCTTTGATGTTGCACATGTTTGACATTCAGTATTCAAGATGCTTTCTATGTCATGAGGATATTTAAATATATATATTAGCCTTTGATTTTGTGTGCATTCAGTTCTTATATATATATATATATATATATATATATATATATATATATATATATATATATATATATATATATATATATATATATATAATATGGTGTGCTTAACATGATTGTAAGTTGTAATCAGAATGTTTGCAAAGCATTTTAGTTTAAGGACATTCTTATTTACAATTATACTAGGTTTAATGGATTGCTTCAGTATTTTTTACAACACAGTCAAAGTGAAAAAGTAAATAACAGTAAATAGGGTTTTGAGAAGCAAATAATTCATTCCTGTTTTGGATCAATCTGGGGAAATCCTTCTGTGATCAAAGTTTACAGTTGTGCTGTTGACATGAGATATAATTTGAGAGGAGTTATTTATTGAAAATATTCATTACTAAAGAGTTCATTGACTCTTGGATGAATATATTACTTTCGATATATGTGAATTTATTGAATGACATTCTGGATTGCATCACTGTGTTATATCAGGACATTCAAGACTATTGGAATTCATTGGGGATATTTTATATTTCTGGACTTGTGATAGAACATTTAGAATTATTTGGAATTGAATTCACAGTTTTGGAAAATATCTCCTGAATGTTCATTTTGTCTTATATGGAAATAAATTGGTTTTAAGTTGATTTTACTTAAATTGTTGGTTTCACTTTCTTCCATTTACAAACTAAAGTCATAATACAATTGTTACAAACATAGCTAAGCTAAGATTTCTTATGATGTTGGGCCTAAATGAAACTGGTGCCACTCAGGCATCATATATGGTCACTACAGCAGCTATCATAAAATGTTATTATCACTTTTCCTTTTGAATGTATAGTCAAATCCTTATGTGGTTTTCATTAAAAGATCTGATGTCCAGTATGAATTGTTTGATCACTACTCCTCATGCAAAAAAGTAATATTACCATGGGGCTTTCACCAGTAGATCTCTGATGTTTAGTTGGTCCTAAATGAAAATGGTGCTGCCTGCACATGCAATGTGGCCAAAATAGTGTCCATCTTGAAAATCATATTACTGTGTTTTGTTCCCTCAAAATACGCTTTTTTCAACATGGAAATTTCACTAAATGACTTATCATATCTGTCAGGTCTTCAATGAAAATGATGATGCTCAGACATCCAATATCACCACCACAGTTGCCATCTTTAAAATCTTGTTATCACTGATCCTAAACAAATCAAAACCACTTCCAACTACCTTCTCTCCAGTCAACCTTCCGGACATGTTTGCAAATTTCTTCCGTGACAAAGAACAAACCATTAGAGATAAGCTTGACACCACAATTTCAATTGACTCATCATCACCATATAGTTGGATACAGAATTTGAGTGGCAACCATTAGCAGCATTTGAACCTGTCTCTATGGATTTTGTATGTACAATCCTGATGAAGAGTGCACCAAAGTCACATGAACTTGATCCAATTCCAACATCACTGCTGCTTGAGTGCTTAGATCCAGTATTGCCTTCACTAACTGATGTTATTAATACCTCTCTCTCATCCAGGGAATTCACATCATTTTTCAAAACTATCATTGTAAAGCCTCTGCTGAAGAGACCAACACTAGACCATAACGATTTAAAGAACTACTGCCCAGTTTCTAATCTCCCATTCATATAAAAAATCTTAGAAAAGGTTGTTCTATCCCAGCTTGTATCTCATCTAGATTCAAACAGTCGTTTTAGCAATGTACAATCTGCATATCATCCTTGCCACAGTACTGAAACTACTCTTCTAAAAGTAGTTAATGACATTCCCTCTGCGTTGGATAGCGGAAAGATTACAGTCCTCACCCTCCTTGATTTGTCTGCAGCATTTGACACAATAGACCATGATATACTACTTCACTGTCTCCAACATGTATTTGCCATTCATGATACAGCCTTACTGTGGTTCAAGTCCTATTTGGTCAACAGGACACAAATTTATCTGCAAATGGAATACACTCCATCCCAGTTGATATATGTTGTGGTGTTCCACAGGGGTCTGTTCTTGGACCTGTTCTCTTCATTCTGTACACTCAGCCGCTCTCAAGTGTCATAGATCATCATCCACAGTGCCTCACCAGTTGTATGCTGATGACACCCAAATATACAAATCTAACCACCCAACTGAAGTTGATGCCACTATCCAAGGTGTAGAGAGATGCATTTCTGATGTGAAATCATGGATGACATGTAACAAGCTGCAGATGAATAATGATAAAACTGAGGCCATTCTGATCACAACACAAAGACTTTCTCAGTCACATCCTTTACCTCAAACAATAAATATCAGCAATGCCAACATTAAATTCACACAATCAGTATGAAACCTAGGTGTTACTCTGGACAGTACTCTCACATTGCACCAACATGTCATGAACATATGCAAGGCTGTATATCTTGAGCTGAGACACATAAGCTCAATTTGCAAATATCTTTAAGTTGATGCCACTAAAACACTTGTGTGTTCATTAGTACTTTCAAGACTGGACTATTGTAACTCAATTCTGTCTGGTTCATCTCAATATCTACTCCAGAAACTTCAAAAAGTTCAAAACACAGCTGCTCGGATCATACTTAGAGTACCATGATCAGAGCACACCTCCCTGCTGCTCTGTACCCTACACTGGCTATCCTTTCAAACCAGAATTAAACACAAAATTTGTTCTCTGTGCTACGTTTCATTGTCGGACTCTAGTCCAACATGCCTATCCGACCTCACCCATGTGTATACACCAGCAAGATACTTACGCTCCTCTTCTGACAATCATATACTCATTATTCCCACTATGAAAACAAAGTCATATGGACAGTGTTCTTTTGTATACCAGGGCCCAGCAACATGGAATGAATTGCCCACTGAACTTAGACACAAAGACACAGTGATCACATTCAAGAGGGCTCTCAAAACTCATTTATTTCGACTACAAGAACAAACTTAAAGACCTAATAATGTTTCCTACCTGAAATATTCTCAGCATGTTTTTTATTTTGTAATGTTTTTCTAATTTCATGGTGTTTGTTTTTGTAATAATATTATTCTATGTTTTTTATCTTATAGGTGTTGTCTAATGTTGTAAAGCGCTTAGAGCTTCTAAAGATTAGGTGCTATACAAAGTCCTCATTATTATTATTATTATTATTACTATTGTTATTATTATTATTATCAGAGCGGGGTTAAATGATAAAGATGCCACTCAGAAATTCAGTATGGCTCAAAAGTAGCCCTCACACAAATTTTCTATCACTTTTGTTGAATGTATGGTCATGTCAGCATGGAGTTTTTGCTGAAATGACATCTCATGATGTCTTGTTGGTCATAAATAAAATCGCTGCAAGTCTGATTTCCAATATGGCCACCACAATGGCCATGTTAAAAATCTTGCTTACACTACTTCTCCTAGCTGGCTGGTCTTACACCAAGAAACTTTCTTTGATGCCTAGATGGTTCTAAATGTTAATGGTGCCAACCTGATATTCAATATTTCCACATGGCAGCCATTTTGAAAATCTTGTTATTGTCCTTCTCCAAGCCAAAAAGTCATATCAGCATTGGTTTTCCACCAGGAGACTTCTTGTGATGGCTTGGCAGTCCTAAATGTATGATCTCTACAGCAGCTAATTTGAAAATCTAGTTTGTGCTGAAGAATATCATCATCAAAGATGGTTTCAATATTCAGAAGTTGAAAGGAAGAAATGGTCTTATCTATAATTCCTAGAAATTTCTTTTTGATGTTAGAGTCCTTGGAGTGACTCATGCTTTGAGTGTACAAAGCTTTGCTAATGCTTGTTTTGCATGAGAATCATTTCTAATATGCATGATTTATTTTATCTGTTAATAATAATACAGAATGTGCTGATATGTGGAAGTAAAGTATTCGTGTCTTTGAATGCAGTAAGCATGAATTTGGATCAAAGGTCTGGCAGAAAGTCTATAGATTAAACTCAACTTTGTTAAGTAGAAGTTCAGATGTTTCACACTCTCATTCACAAGTTCCATAATATTTCTTGACCACTGTTTTGAAGCAGGTTTTAGAACACAGGATCAGCAGTCCTTAAGTAATCAATTTGTTTAAACAGAAAAGTACAGAATACAAGCAGATTTCATACATTGAAATGAATTATTTATTACAGCTTTCTTGGCCAAAGACCATGTGAGTTTATGGCATGGTCCTCCATCTAGCATATATATGTAGTCAACATGTGAGTTTAGGGCATGCTCCTCCATCTAGCATATATATGTAGTCAACATGTGAGTTTAGGTCATAGTCCTCCATCTAGCTTATATATGTAGTCAACATGTGAGTTTAGGGCATGGTCCTCCATCTAGCATATATATGTAGTCAACATGTGAGTTTAGGTCATGGTCCTCCATCTAGCTTATATATGTAGTCAACATGTGAGTTTAGGGCATGGTCCTCCATCTAGCATATATATGTAGTCAACATGTGAGGTTAGGGCATGGTCCTCCATCTAGCATATATATGTAGTCAACATTTGGTATGGTGGTGCTCTACAGCTTCATATTTTACAATGGGTTAGATTTTTTATGAAAAAGAATTTCCCTGGTTTTCCTCATTAGTATACTGGCTATTTAAAAAGACCTTGTATGTTTTACATATTGTTAAAAATACTTATTGTTTCCTTTATTTTGCTGTGTGGTGTAATATTGGTTATAGAGTATACAGCTTGGCCTTACATCATATGCGTAGGTCTTATAAAAAATAAACTGCTAGCTCCACTTAGTTATTTTCACTTCATGGACTTCAGAGGTAAATTGTAAAAAAAGAGCTGATAACTTGTCTTATGTTTTGTCTGTGTGGTAATTAATTCAATGCACTCTCAAAAGCTTGTATTTTCTAGTCTGACATAAATTCTTTTCCCAAGAGTTGCTCCCCTTACAACCATTCAATTTCCATTGGATGATGGAATTGTTTGACTTTTCTAAAACTGCTGAATGAATTTTGATCAAAGTTGATGAAATGTTTCTAAAGACCTGCTGTCTTGGAATTATTTCCAGTGTGACTCTCACAGAAATTTGGCTTCCATAGAAATCATATGTAATGCTATTTTCTGATTTTAATCTAAGCTTTGTTCAAACTTGGTTGGAATGTTTCTTAGTTCATGCTGTATCTGAATTGTGTCCAGGAATGTTCTGCAAACAACAATATAGCTTTCTTAACAACCAAATAAAAAACCTGTTTTCTTCTTCTTTGGAATTGCTGAATCAGTTTTGATAAAGCTTGAATATAGACATACTGTACAAGATTTGTGTCTGAGATGGCTTACCTAACAATATTGTTGCATCCTTAGACACCAATTGGTAAAACTATTTTCAGCTTTTTTTTAAATTCTGGGCCAAAATAATGTATCATAATTTATGTGCCACCATAACTGTGTATGGAATTTGACCCATAGCAGTAGTGTGGCATAACCAGTAAGCAGATGGAATACATATTTTCAGCTTCAGTTTCTCCATAATGTATAAACAAATGTAATTGAACTTGATAGATATGTCTCCTATGTTATGCACTATCACTCACATGTTGATTGGCTTTTTGATTAAACTTGTTAGTAATAATTCTTAGAATATGATCTATGAATTTTTGTCCAGACTGGCTTCCCTATAAAAGTTGCTGATTCCTTAGCAGTCTGGTAGAATACCAATTTTCAGCTTATTCTCCAGAGCAGTTGAGCCAGTGATAAACTTAGTAGAAGTTTTGCATAGTATATTCTCAGCCAAACGTATCTTCATGATGACTCCCATTACAATGGTGTGGCTTCCATAGCAGCCAGATGGATAACCAGATTTTTGTGTATTTTCCTGCACAGCATAGCCACTTGTTATAATACTTGTTGGGAATTTTCCTTAGGTATGTTAGAATTATGTTCAGCATGGCTCACCTCTCAGCAATGTACTGCATTGTATTGCATTGAAAGCATCTTTCATATTAAGACAAGGTAAAAACCCACAAGCAATGCTCATCTCCCATCATGCATGGCTCTTGCTTCTACTACATTGTCTTTAATTTCTTTTTAACCTTTATATTACTGTTAATTACTTTTAGATGGACAAACAAATATATGTACAATATTATTAATGATTCTGGTCATAGACCAGAAGAATGTTTGGAATAGCCTAGGGTCCATTATACATGTCTACCATCCATCTGTCTATTATCACAAGTTTTTCATTGCTACTCCAACAAAACTACTTCAAGGATTGTTAGGCAACTTTACAGACAAATTCATCCTAAGATGTAGTTTGTTCTAAAGTGAAAATGATGCACCTTGGACATCCAATACAGGACCACCACAGTGACCATCTCTCAATTTTTGTGATAGCTAATCCTCCTGAATAGACGGTCATATCAGCATGTTTTGTTTTTTTTTTGCACTGAAAACCTTTTATGATTTCTGCACGGTTCTAAATGAACAATAGTACCAATCTTGCATCAAATATGAGCACCAACGCAGCCATCTTGAAAATTTAGTTTATTTTTACTCCTCCTGAATGGGACATCATATTGACATGGGGTTTCCATCTTCAATATGACCACCATGGTGGCTATCTTGAAAATATTATCTTTACTTCTCCTAAATACAATTTTTATTGATATGAGGTTTTTGTATGCTATTCCATCTGAATAAATAGTCTTACTGAAATTGGGTTTTCACCAAAAGAAATTATGTCTAGTTTGTCCTGTTATTTCTGCTCCCTCTGATTCATGGTCATAATTATGGTACATGGTATTCTCACCAAAAGACTAATGCATAATTGGCCCTGATTGAAATTGGTGCTGAACTTACATACAAATTGAAAATCTTGCAATCCCTCCAGAATATCAGAGCTGGTTTCAACACTTAGCAGCTAAAAAGAAGAGATGGTCTTATCTTGGATGCCTGAACATTTTATATGGGACCATTAGAGCATCAGTCCTTTGAGGTACATAAAATGCTGAACATTTTAATCAAAATATTTTCTCAATAGCAACAATTAAAAAACAACTGATAATTATGCTTTCAGTGGATTGATGGTGTGTGATAACTTAGAGGGTTTGGCAAATTATAGACAATATAGTGTATAAAAGAATTATCATTTAAATACTTCTTTCCAAAACTGCCTAACCATATTTGATAAGAAAAATCATAGCATGAACAACTTTCACATTGATATAATAAAATGCCAATGTACCATGAAAACGAAGTCATAGGGACAAAGTTCTTTTGCATACCAGGGCCCAGCAACATGGAATAAATTGCCCGCTGAACTTAGACACAAAGACACAGTGATCCCATTCAAGAGTGCTCTTAAAACTCACTTATTTCAAGTGCAAGAACAAACTTAAAGACCTAATAATGTTTCCTACCTTAAATATTTCAGCATGTTTTTTTGTTTTCTAATTTCATGGTGTTTGTTTCTTGTAATTATACCATTATATGTGTTTTTTATGTTATAGGTGTTGTCTAATGTTGTAAAACAGTTAGAGCTTCTAAAGATTAGGCGCTATACAAAGTCCTCATTATTATTATTATTATTACCATCTAGTTGAGTGAAATTGCTTAAAATAGAAGCATTGTAGCTCAACAACTTAATTTTTGTTGGATACAGTAAAATGATTTATTATCTATATTTCTCTTTTGGACAAAGTGTACGTCAGAAGAACAATGTTAGGTCCATTGGGCTTCTGTTTTTTTGTAATTTATTTCTTTTTATCCATGGTTTTGGAAGTTATTGTTATTGTTATTGTTATAGGGTTTAATGCCATTTTTCAGCACAAGATAGGCTATACATGGCGGCCAGTATTAATGGTGGAGGAAGAACCGGGAAAACCCCGGAAAGAACCACCGACCCACGAGAAGCTACCGGCAAGCTTTCTCACATATCCACATTTGCCGAGCCTTGGACTCGAACCCACGCAGACAGAGGTGAGATGGCAGTGATCCGTGATGGACAGTGCTTTAGACCACTTGGCCACTCTGGGCCCCCTGGCTTTGGAAGTAAAGATGTGGATGATGTTATCCAGAAATGTATGTGAGCATGCATATTTGAGCAATGTTATACCATTGAAAATAGAATCTTCAGCCTTTGAGATATGATTGGAGGTGTTCCACATATGTGTAGAGTGGTTTTGGAAATTGTAGTCATACCATGCTTGAAGAGCCCTGGGGTGGGATGGAGGTGGTTTAATGGGGACACTTGTGTATATAAGTGGATTTGGGGTGAGGGTTAGTGGTAACTGAGCAAGTGTGGAGATAATGCTGACAGAGCAGCAGACTTATAGTTCTGATTGTTGGTTATCAAGTTATGATGGTCAATTTCCTGATTTTTGTATTTTCCCTCTTGTATTTAATTTCCACAGGTCCTGGAGCTACTGTTGGCACAACAGTTGGGGATCAAAAAAATAACAGTTACTGTGATGCTACAAAGGTGTCTTTGTATTGGAAAGAACCAAACCTTGTGGATAGAAATGGGAAAATTGTACAATACAATATTTCATTGATGGTAAGATAAACTGTGTTGATAACTTATAAACTTTTAAACATTAACTGGTTGTCAAGAGAACATTCAATGAATATAGGATTATGTGAGGTCTTTCTTCAGTGTTTCAGATGGATTAGACTAGACTCAGGACAGCTGTATTGAAGATTGCTTGAAATTCAGGAAAATTCTGACAATTTTAAGACATATTAGTGAATCTCTATGTCATCTGGGTGCATGACTCCAACTAATAACTGATTTTTGTTTGTATATTGTATATATTTGTACAGAATCTCACAGTAAATATGAATTAAAAACAATTTTCAGTATTTTAATAACAATTAATTAAAATAAAACATGAGAAGAAACAATGACTAATACAAGACTGGTGTAATTTATTACTTCTTTACCTTCTTCCACATAATTTAACATATACATGTTTTTATTTAAGTAAAAAGTTTTTAAACAGTTCTGGTTAAAAATATTAAACTCAAGAGAAAGAAAATACTCTACTTTGCAGATAATGGTGATTACTGATCCACAAGTTGAAATAATACTCTTCTTGGAAAACTATTTGTATCTGCAGTATTTGTAAAACTTACATTTACCAAAGACATTTTACTTTTTCTGTTAAAAACAATATTAAAATAATATTTAAAACCCTGATAAGTTCAGAGTTTAAAATACAGTATAATATTTATGGATTTTTCTTGCATGGGATTTACTGTATACAAATGAATGATATTCCAAGAAAAAAAACCATTTTGTTTGTACAGTTTAAATACTTAAATTTAAGGTTTACAAACATACCTGTTCATTTGTGGTATACACAAATAACAGTTTAATGTCTACTAATATAAGATGGATGCAAAAATTTTAAATAATAACAAAATGAATGAAAGTTCATGTTGTAAATCATAAATTGTATTCAGGAACTAGATAAGATTGAAAAATTGACCAGTAAAAATGCTTAGAGATCATTGATTATTGATGGGGGGGGGCACCAGACAGATGCCCCCCCCCCCAATAACCCCCCAAAACCTTTTTATGTGTTGTTGTACCCCTTAAGGTGTGTTGTAATGTGTTTTTTATTTAATGATTAATTTTGCTAAAAATTTTATTTAAATATAAATTTGTATTCTAGCTTTTTTTTTCCTAGTGTGTTTTGAAGAGCTCGGTCTGCTTCTTCTTTCTAAAGGGTTGTTCATCCGATCTAGGGCATCAATGTCCAAGTTAGAATTCCTTCCCTTGTATGTTCAAGTGATCTTTGCTAAGGATCTCCTATGTCCTATGTATGCTATACGTGTATTTGCTATATTGTTTGCCTGCTATAGATGTTGATGTAAGGACAGCGTTTATGCCAAATTTCTCCCCAGTTGTCTACCATTAGATTAGATTTGTTTTAAAAATAATAATAATAAAGGCAAAAATGTGTATTGTTTGGAAATGATTTATTTTCATTTCCATAATTGGAATTTCTTTTTTTTTGAATTCTGACTTTGAATGAGAAACAGTTGCTGTTACAAAAATAAAAAGAAAACTTCCTAGGTTTTTTATGTGTGTATAATTTAGATGTTTCTCATTATTTCTCAGAGTTATTCAAAAGCACGAAGGCTATGACCTATTTAAGGAACCACATTATCTTTATTGTATATTCATTAGGCTTCACTTAATGTTTGGGCATATCCTTGTCTGCCACCTTAAATGGCTATAATTAATATAAGTATTTCCTTCATCAAAAAATTGGTCTGAAAGGGCCTCAAATAAAAAAAGATTAAAAAAATGGGAATTTCTCTCTTATTTAGTAACTAAATGACATTAGTTCGGAAAACCTGGGGATAGTAAGTTCTATATAACCGTATATATGATCAGTTTGTCCATTTCCTGTGTCTGGGCTTTTCTGAGACTCTTTCACAGGCCTCTTCACTTCACATGGCACCATGTGACTTAGCCCTGTGATGTCTGTCATACCAGTCTGCAGGTTGCCCGTGTCCCTCTACATTTCCGCTTAAAAAAAATAGAAGAACTAGATTGTTAGTTTCTTAGTTAACAAGTGGCTTCCCCTTCCTATATGTGGTATTGGTTAAGTGTAAGTTTAGTTTAAGTTGAATTAGAGTTAGAGGTAACGAAGGATCAAATTTGTTGGAAAATTCATTCTCTTAATTTTATATTTATTAATAATATTTCTGTGGGGTGAAGCAAGGTGAGGGTCTCAGCCCACACACTGGCTGGTACTGTCCCATCTTGGGGGATCTACCGAAACCTCCTACCATCCCTACCCCCGGGAATGTGATGTCTTGTTGTGTCAGGCTATTTAATAATCTTGATAACTTGTCCACAAGTCATTATTGTTTTTGTAATGTAATTTGTAGTTTCCATTACTAAATTTTTGATCAAAATCCACATCTAAAAATTGTACAGTGTTCCTTTGGTAACTCTCCTTTTTACATATTTCCATAATTACTCTTATTCTTTCATTTTTCCTATTTTCACATTGTGTTATAGCATCATACTTGGTAAAATCAGCTTTTTCACACATGGGGCATTTTGTTATTGTTCTTATCATGTGCCTTCTGACAGCTACCTCTCCTGTCAACCATATGTTATGCAGATATTTAAACATCATACTTTGTATTTTTAAGGATTTTATGTTGGACCAGTACCCCCATGCCCTATCCCAATTTATCCCCAATTCTCATGTTCTACTTTTTTATAAAGCTGAACCAATATGTGTAAAGAGCTTCCCAAGGTGTCTTGGGTTCTGAGTTTATTGTTTGTATTCTGTTGATTACATTAAACATTTTGATAATAATTGGCTTGGTAGTGCTAGCCCTAATCTCATTTTTGCCCTATATAAAGTTTCTTTTATTATATATTGTGTTTTGTATCCCCATATAAAGTTTATTACTTCATTATCTAGTTTATTGAGCTTTTTGTATCTCGGTCTATTGATTTTGATATGTAATTAACATTTGAATATAAATATGTTTTGACCACTTGGGACCGCTCCATAATGTATAACGGAATTGGTGCCCAGATATTGGTGTTTACTTTAATCTTCTTGATCGTGTTTCTTTAATTTTCTAATTCACCTTCCTTGCTAAATTATATTCCTAATGCTTTCACCTGATCTTTTATTAAGTACAGGGAAGTCCAGGGTGATTCCCATGCCTTTTTCCTATTTTTAATATCTCGGTTTTGTCATGATAAATTTTTGACAGAGAAGCTTTTCCAAATGATTTGAATTTTTTCTCTAGATGCTTAAATGATCTAAAATCCCTTATGAAGTTTGTACAATCATCTGCATCTTAGATTTGGGATTTGTATCCCTTCTATCTCCCTGTTGTTTCTTATTTTGATACTTAGGATTTCAATTGCTATTATTTGTAATAGCTTGGATAGTGGGCACCCTTGCCACACTGATCTCTGTATTTCAAATTCTTCTGTGACTGCTCCATTTACATGTACTCTTGATGTTATTTTATTGCACAGGATTTTGGTCCACTATTGGAAATTATTTCCAAAACCATTTTTCTAAACCTTTCTGCGTATAGTTATGCTCCACTCTGTAGAAGGTGTTTTCATGGTCAAAAAGTACCATGGGACTTTTCTGACCTGTTTCACTGATGAAATCAATTACTGTTGTTTTGTTTAGTATATTATTCTGAATGTCTTGTTCTTTTTCTCCACATGTAAATTTTATATTTATTAATTTCCCCATTCCCTTTTTAACCCTATTTGCTAAAATTCTTCTAAAGATTTTGTAGTCTATATTAAGGAAGGAGATGGGGCTCCAATTTTCTAAATCTTCTCTTTCTCTCTTCCCTTTGTATATAAATGTAATTATACCCTCCCTCACTGATTTCAACATTGTTGCATTTTCTTAGTGAAACATTATTACATGTATATAACAATTCAAGGATCAGCATTATCTCACCTTGGAATTTTTGATAGAATTCCATGGTGATTCCATATCTACCTGGCAATTTTTCTTTCACTAATTGTTTGATGGTAGTTCTTATTTCTTCTTTAAGAGATGAGATCATCACAACAGTCTCTATGTTCTGATGATATCATCTTACATCATATTTCTTCCGACCACTCTGGCAGCCTAGTGGTTAGAGCATCAGCCTTGAATGCGGGAGGTCATAGGCTCAATCCCTGGACGAGGCATACCAAAGACTTCTAAAAATGGTACTAACAGCTGTCTCGCTTGGTACTCAGCATTAAGAGGTTACTGTTAGGACTGGTCAGCTTGGTGTCAGGATAATGTGACTGGGTGGGACATCATACTACATGGCTGCAGCATGATGTCCCAGTGCTAGACATCACTATAAACTGCCACACTGCAGATGTCATAACGATATGACTGAACAATTTGTAAAGCTATGTTAAAACTCCAAATCACACACACATATTTTTTCCAGGTATTCATTTATAGTATTGCAATCGATTTGTTGTGTTGTGTACAGTTCCTTGTAATGTTTAAAAATATAGTCCATGATGTCATTTATCCCTGTTCATTCCTTTTGTTTGTCTCTTATTAATTCGTTTTTTTCTCCATCCTTTCCTTAGCTCTTCTCTTTTGAAGAGTCGTTCTGCTTTCTTACATAGTTGTGTAAATTTTCTTGCACTTATATGCCTGCCTTTGTTTTCCTCTTCCTAAATCTCTTTAAGTCTTCCTTTTACTTCCTTTTCTATTTACTCTGTGTTATTTTTCCCTAGTTGTCTGTTTAATTCCTCTTTTTCCATTTTTTTAAAATTCTTTTCTTATTTTAGTATATCTACCTGCATTTTTTTAAAATTTGTTCTTTAAAACATCCCATTCTCTAATAATATCCCTATTTCCTCTTTGCATGAATTCCCCTATTTCTTTTAATACTATTTCTATGAATTCATTTTCTTAAAATTCTTTTTATTTAATTTCAATATACCTTCCCCCCATTTCACCTACATCTTAGGCAAATTCCTATATAAACTAAATTGTGATCTGATATTTTAACATCTGAAATGGCTGCATTTTTGTATATTTTATTCCCATAGTTGGTTCCATAAAATCTATCCAATCTACTTGCTGAATTCTCTCCTTATAATTTTTAGACTCCTGTAAATGTCCACTAGCTTATGTTTAGATAGTAAATTTTCAATTTCCTGTCTGACAGGTTTATTGTTTGGTGTGAGTTCATTAGTTCTATTTATATTATCCCCATCCCAGTTAAAGTCCCCTCCCAAAATCAAGTTATCCTTTGAGAAATCATTTAAATACTTTGCATGATTTCTATAAATTGTTTTTTTTCTTCTATTTATTTGCTGGAAAATGCACATTTATTATATGACATTTTTCTACAATTATATGTATCATTCTTCCTATAACAAAATCCCCTTCATTATGCCTTTCCCAGTGTAGTTCTCATCTATTTTTTATTACCGTCGCTACCACTCCCCTGGTGTTACCTTGTCTGAAGTTCTAGTTTATTTTCTATCATAGCTTGCAGTTCTTTAGAAAGGTTATTATTATTTCTTGTAAAATAACAGTATCATATTCAGTTTCTCTAATTAATTTTATTACTTTATCCTCATCAATCCCATTCTTATTTATTGAGGCTATCTGGAAGTTCTTTCCTTCCATTTTTTCCATCCTGCCAGGTTGTTGCATCTCTTGTCATTGTTATTTAGTAAATTTATTCTGTTACTTATTATTGGTATTTATTATGAAGTTATAATATATGATACTAGTAGTTGAGGGCACTGGCCCTGTGTCAGATCCTGTGTTTGAGTTGTCATTTTGGATATTTTCCTTTTCCCTATCTATCAATTGTTTGTTTCTGAATTGTCCATTCCTATTTCTGTCTCTTCCATGTCAATATCTAATTTTTTGTCACTTTCTTCCTCACTTTCATTTCTGCATTCATTGTCTTCATCAATTTCACTGTCCTTTCCATTGTCCCTTTCTTGTATGTCTATTTCTTTTAAGGGTTTCTGCCCTCTCTTTTTCTTAATCCCTACTGTTTGTCATTTTCCCTTGCAACTTGTCTCGCATTGGGGTGATTGGTATCCCTTGTCCTCCGGGAGTGTATTTCCACTTCCTTGTGAGGAATTGGGCCTGATATGTTTTGTTTCTCTTTTTGTTTTTTAGCTTTGGCACTGGTGTAGACATTACAGGCTTCAAGCCAATTAGGACTAACAAGCCTTCTTCTGCGGGGGGGGGGGGGGGGCTTTTTTCTCCTCATCTTGGGAGCTTCCCTCTTCCCTCAACAGATTTTGGAGAAGATAGAATCTGTTTTATTTTCCATGATATTCACCTCTTTATTAGATATTTGTATTTTCCCCATTTTCTTTGGGCTTAGGAAATTGTCCCATTCCAAATTTTGAGGGGAGTTGTCATCCTTATCTCCTAGTATTTCTGTTAATTATGCCAATACTGGGGATTTGGGTGTTATAGGTGCCATCCATAGTGAGTTCCATACTCTCTGTGTTGGCTCCATCTATGTTGTTTGTCCCTGTGATTGGTATTTGTGGCCCTTTTGGTCAGATTTTCACTCATTTGTTGTAGGTGTGGTTGTTTTTTGAGGTATGCTGTCCCTTTTGCTTTGTTCAGTTATTTATCTCTGTTTATATTACTTCATTTTCCTCTACATTCAAATTTATGTGATTGCTTGCTATAATCCTGCTTGTGTAAGTTGGTGCTGCTGGCTGGTTCTTGCAGTCCTTTGAACCTTGACCAGTTTGTTTATAGTGGGGGCAGATTCTATCCAGTTAACAAACTTGATTACCATGTTTTAAGTAAGAACCCCATCATATTAGAAGTAAATTGGGATGCATTTGGCCTCCTCTTTCAACACTGTCATAAATCTTACACCTGACTCCACATTTCTGAAACCCCATACAGTTGCCATTTTGCTTGCTCTAACCTGAGCTTTCAATTTTTTCTCTATTTTTTGCACTATTTTTCTACTTTCTCAAGAGGAAGTCTGGAAACAAATATGTTTGTTATCTTGGCCTTGACTGATCTGATTATTGGTAGGGCTTTATCCGCTTATTCTTTAAATCCCTTTGCTTCCATTTCCTGTTTTCTAGGATTGGTTTTTCCTGATTTTTGGGATGCAGGATAAATTTGTTTATCCCTTCATTCTGTAGGCCATCAATTGTGTTAATATCAATGTTAATATCAATGCCTAGCATTTTTAAGGCCATTAGGGCAATCTTGAATATCCCCAAAATCTAGGATTTTCCTCTCTCCCCTCTAGTTTTGTATGGAAATAAGCATTCAGTTTTGTTCCACTTGGTTGAACGTTAATGTTCACCACTTGTGGCATATTTGAGTATATGAATGTACGAGTAGAACCCACTAAAAGTTGAAAATGTAGGTGACCTTAGTATATAGTGTTCACATAAATGCATCTAGCTCACCCTTCAATAATTTGATATGGTTGACATCACAATTATGTGGACTTGAAATTTAATCTATACAATTGCAAACATGCGCTATCAAAGTTAAACACAAATAAAAAGACAAATGAAGAAAAGAAAAGAAAAAATGTTTACAAAAAACAAAGATAGAGACAAAAAAGAAAACAAAAAAGAATTGATATAGCAGAAGAATCAAAAGGCATGTAAACGTGTATTATTTACAAGCATGTGGACTTTCAGGCTTTTTGTTTTGTGCATACCATTGGAGATGAAAATCGGGAAGACTTTACTTCTCAAAAGGAGTATCAGATTATTGATTTTTGAGCATCAAAACCTGACTAATATTTTTTATAGCAGGAATAAATGCAAACCACACTTTAAAATAAATATCCTGAAAAAATATCCTGTCTTTATGCATCATTGTAGACAACATTGCAACTTGCATAAATATTTGTACGAGTTGAAATATACTATGTCTGTAACTATTTCCAGGTGATTAATTCCTTCTTTTAACTGTTTCTAAAATTGTTTGAGCTCTTTTAGTTGGGCAAGGACACTGTGCAGTACACTCATCAATGGCTAGCACAACTCTGCCTTGCTAATGGAAAGCATATTGCCATTGGTCATTAGGAGATGATTCAGCAAATCAAAAGCAAGTTGATGCAGCTGATCAAAAATGTAAACAAGCACTGGGAGTATTGGCTTGAACTGCATGAAATATAACAATTAAATGATATCTTGAGTATCATTAATTCAGTCTGTTGAACCTTCCACAGAAAAATAGGTCATTAATGTAAAATCTTGATTGAATTGTATAATTATTATACAGAATTTATCCAATGAAAATGTGAGAAGATAGGCATTCACTAGAAATTTTGACCATTAAAAACCAAATAAATGTACTGGAATTTTCATTTGTTGAAAATTAAAACCATTCTAATGCACTTAAAAGAAACCTTTATTCAGACCCTTGTTGTAAAAATTCATGAGCCACAAACCAGATTCTGAAAATATACATTGGATATTTATCAATATGCCTAGATGTTAAATTACTGTCTCTTTTCTAATCCATCAATCAATGCGTATGTTCGTCTTATGCTCTACTGGTCATTGAGTAGAAGAGCTTATGGAATGGCCTGTTGTCCGTCATCCATCATCTGTCATCTGTCATCCAATGAACTATGTGTTAAATGCATGAAGAAATAGTAGGGTGATGCACCATCTGAGAAAATCTTGAACTTTGTAAAGGCATGCAGTTTATACAGCAAAGTATAACCATGTTTTAAAGATTTTACTCATGTTACTTTTATGTTATTTTATGTACATTTTATAGAATTTTAAGATCCTCATCTTGTTCTTCATATTTAGATTTATTTGGAATGGTTTATCTATGATATTTTAATGCAATTCATTTTGCATTTTGGAATTTAACCTTTAGTTGGCACCATGTTGCCACAATTGTGCTGAGGTGCTGTAGAATGCTACTACATATGTACCGTCAAGTGGCATCCATCAGCACAAGTGAGTTATCACCACGGTCCTTTTAAACTTTAAACAAAAATCCAGTCCTTGCTAGAAATGGCACTGCTCAGGCATCAAGTAGGCTAACCACAAAAATATTGTTTATTACTACTCCTCCAGAAAGGATGGTCATATTAATATGGTCTTTTCACTAAAAGATTTCTTATGATGTATAGGTACTAAATGCAAATGGCACCAATCAGATGACAGTATGGCTACCTTGACAGCCATCTTGGAATTCTTTTTATTGCTATTCCTCCGGAATGATGGAAAGTCATGTTGATGTGGAATTTTATCAGAAGACCTTTTATGATGTCTAGTTGGTCGTGAATGAAAATGGTGTAGATCTGACATCAAATATGTCTGACACAATAAGCACATTAGAAATCTTGCAAATAACTCTCCTGAATGGATGGTCTGATATTGACATGGGGTTTTCACCAAAAGTCTTCCAATGGTATATTTTTCATTGTAAATGAAAATAGCATGCCCTTCTTACACCCAATATGGCTGCCACATTGAATAATTTGAAAATCTATACCACCCAAGAATATCAGGGATTACTTCGAGACAATGCTGTTAGAAAGTAAATTTGTTTTTTTTCATGAATAACTGGAAATTGTTTTTAGAGAGTGGGAAATCAGTCCCTCAAGGGTCTTATGCTTGCTTTACTATGATAAATTGAGTGCTACTGGACCTATAGCCGCCAAACTTTACAAGTGGTTTGTCTGTAAAGAGACAAAGACCGCTCCATGTTGGGTTCTGGCTGTAAGATCCCAGGATTACTGTTCCTTGGCAAAGAATTTCAGTTAAATATGATGCTCAGATCTATCATACAAACAAATTCAGAATATTATACAAACGAACTTTCATCATAAAATGTAAAGATAAACTGGAAATCAAAGGAAAATTTCAGATGAAGAAAGCTTACCATGTGTATGTACCTACTTACACTCTTATGTAGTGTATTATCGTTCTCACAATCTGTCTTTATCTGTCAGTCTGTTTGCTTGTCTGCCTTTTTGGTTGTCTCTGTACTTAAACTTTCCTGTCTAAAGAAGTGTTGCACTAGAATTAAATATTCATCTGTTACCTGAATAACACAGTCCTCTGTCTCTTTGTCTCTCTCTCTCTCTCTTTCTCAGTCTCTCTCTCTCTCTCCATCAAATAAACTTTCAGATAGATGCTTAGTTGCATAATATATTTTACAGTCAGTCAATGGTGTCACCAGTTTTACCAGGAACATAGATAATCCAGATCCCTATTCAGAGATATCTCATACCTGGTCCAGGACTTTGGACACCAAACCAGAACAAATCTACACAGTACAGGTACAATACATACTGACATGCATATATTAAACATGTTCTCATTTTATAGTTGGATCTGTTTAGGAAAAGTAAGAAATTTCTAATTTGTATTCCCCCACTGCTTGCAGCAGGGCATGGTAATTTGGTCCTGTCCTTTAGTCTGCCATCTGTCTCAAGCTCTTGAGCAAGATAACAAAACAACTACTCATTGTATTGGTATTTGGCAGGCTCATTTATATGCTTATACAGGTGACCTGATAATACTTTCAGGTTATTGCATCAAATTGTCAATTGTTTTTACACATTTGATTAAAAAATTGTACTAGGAAAGGTAAACATGAAATTTACCAAGCAAGTTTGTATGCATATGTAGTTGCCCTGATAAGATTTTCAGGCCATTAGTCATATTTAAATTTTTATAGAAACTATTAAATGACATTTAAAAAAATGCTCAGTACAATTTTACAAATCGACTGAAATCATCCTGTCATAAAGAGCTTTCAAAAAAAAGTTATCCTGGTCTAAAATCTAATATGATTGACATTGCAAACAGTATAAACATATTTAAACAACTTTATCTCAGAAAGTTGTTGACAGAATTTGACCAATTTTGACTGAATGTATCTTTCAATATTGGATAAATGATGCTGATTTGTAAAAAAATAAAAATGAAAATAAAAATAGAAAATAACATATGTGTTCAACAGTTGTGTAAGAAATATCTTCAGAAGGTATCATATTGACTTAGATTACAAGGAAATCTAGTCATGCATTTGAGTAATCAAAACCCCACTTGGGTCTCTTGTTTACCTTTTGTACATAGTTGTCCATTTTGAAAATGTTATTCACACAGTAAAACCAATAACTGTAGACATATTTGTAGATTTGGTAGATTTGATTTTTGTTTCACTGGGAATGGTTTGAATTACAAAAATAAGGCTAGTATGGGACAATTGCCCTTGTTGAATTTAAAAATCAGAAAAGTTAGACATGAAATTTATAAAAATTTGAAATTTAAAATTCAAATGGTTGAAAATTTGCTTTATATGGATCAATTTTTATATTGATTTCTTTTTTTCCACATGCAAATTTAACAAACAATAGATATTTAGGTAATACTGTAATTGTGCTTATATTGTTAGATATACTTCATTCCAAAACCATTATCATCATGTATTGCTGTTAAAAAGTTAGATTTGTATATTTTAAATGAGCCTCATATAAGAAGCCCAATTGATTTTGATTTAAAAATTTACATTAAACTTAAGCCATTTTATTTCTTCTTTTAAAAGCAATATTTTCATCAGAATGTGTTAATGTACAAATTACCTATAATCATTATAAGAGGAAGGAAAGAGAGCAATGTATTTCAAGTCAATAGCCTGCAGTAAGAAATTACTTTTATTCTCTTTGTTTCATCAATAGATTAGGGATTTGCATCCTCCTTTATTTGTACACAGGATATATGGTTTTCTCATTCAAAATTATGACATAAAACTCTTTGCTTAATGCTTTTAGATTTGAAAATTTAACAATTTGATTGTCAATGTTTTCAGTGAATTTACTGTAAAGTTCTATAAAATAGGGGTATTTCCATATTGAAGACACCTTTCCAAACATGTACACTTGTAGGAACCCAAATGAAAATCCCTTTTTTGCAGTATTAACCTGCTGAGAACATCCTCAGCTTTTCTTTCACATTCTAATAAAAGACTTCAGATGCAAACAGATTTCAATTGCCTTCAAGCCCATGGTTGTTATAATATATTATAATAATTTCATTAACATCATTGTTGTTACTTAAACAATAGTTTGAGGCTATTGAAACTGAATGTACAATTTGTTCATTGAAAAGTTGCAGGAATGGTATAAAAAAACAAATTAAAATTGCAAGACTTTTATTTCATAGATTGTCAAAAGTCATCATGTCTAGTGGGTTTTTTCAACATCTATTATTTTACAAGGATTTATCGTTTCCTCATCCAGCCAGATGTTTGTCTTCTGAATATGTAACAATTTGGGAAATATCACAATCATTACTGCAGTTTCTCAGAAAAACAGAGGTATTTGACTACCATTGGAAAGAGATGAAGACATTATGATTGATTATACTTAGATGTAATAACCACCCATTTACAAACAAAAATTTGTAGAAGCAAAATTCATTTTTATTACAAAATGTATGTTAAAATTAAGCTCATTTGATTTCTTCTCTTCGAAAGGAATATTTTCACCAAATAAATGAACTTACAAATTTCTTATAATCAGTTACTCAGAATTCTGTCTTGTTTTCAACGTATTAGGTATGGGCTGTAACAGGGACTGGAAAACAGGGAGAAAAGGGAGAAACTTCTTTCACGTCAATAGCATGTAGTAAGGAATTACTTTTCTTCTTTTTTTCTTTTCTTTTTGGATTATCAATAGATTATGACTTTACATGCCACCAAGCTCTGTATGTAAGGTTTTCTAATTTAAAACTATGACATACTAATCAATTTGACAGAGATGGGGGAAATGGCTCCTCTACTTTAAGTTCTGAAAATTTAATAAGCTGATTGTCATTGTTATAAGTGAATTTACTGTGAAATCTATCAAGTAAGGATGTGTACATATGAAGGAGACACTTTCAAGAATTCACAAAGAAGATCACTATTTTACTGTGATAACCTACTCAGAACATCCTTCGCCTTTTTTGTCACATGCTGATAAATGACTTCTGATGTAAATAGTGGCCATTTTTAACTGCCTTCAATCCCATGGTTGTAATATTGCATCCAAACCACTTTATGACATGTCATCACTAATGTCACCATATGCTGTAGCTGGAAACTATTCAAACTGAATGATTTCTACAATTTGTTCATTAAAAAGTTGCATGAATAACATTACACACAAATTTTAAAGTGCAGGACTGATATTTCGTGGATGGTTGAAAAGTCCAGAATACCTGTCTGACCTCACAAATCTGTACACACCTTCTAGAAAAATTGTACTCTTCTGACCCAAATTCTCATTATTCCCACTGTCTGGTAAAACCAAGTTCTAAGGACAGTGTACTTTGGCATGGGCTGGGCCTGACCCATACAAAACGTATGGCATAGTGTCCTGTACTTTGGCATGGGCTGGGCCTGACCCATACAAAACGTATGGCATAGTGTCCTGTACTTTGGCATGGGCTGGGCCTGACCCATACAAAACATATGGCATAGTGTCCTGTACATCAGCGCTATCAGAAGCACCATGTGCTCTAACTTAAGGCATATAGCAAATTTTACAATCATACAAGATGCAGAAACATAATTCCAGTGAGAAATGCAGGCTTTTTTAGTCTGTAATGCAGGCATTCTGGCCAGAAAAGGCATATCTGGAGACTTGCGTGTTTTTAATTCACTAGCTAAAGCATATCCTAGAACTAAAATATTGCAGTGTGGCAGATGAGATGTTCTTCTGAACTTTGAAAATCTGCATGCTGTAAATGAGGCATAAAAGAGTACTTTTGAAAGAATGCATTATTTCCATTCACAGACTAGGCTAAATTAAAAGACATTTGTTCAAAATTAGTGTCTTTGTGAATATAAATAAATGCAAAAAAAAGGACAACTTCAGTGATCACTGTTTTTTACACTAGTTTATGTTAGGCTGTGACTCTAATGTGGATAGCATAATAGAGAAGTTTTTTTCAGGAATGCCTTTAAAAGTGTTTTAATACACTAAGCTCTTGAAGTAAAAAACCAAAAGATGCTACAGTTGTTTAGTTAGTGAACTTTGTTTTGGTAATGTTGTGATTACTTGCCATCTCTGGTGATGGACATGTACTAGTCCCTTCACTAGTAGATGCAGATTTTGCTTCAGTTTGAACTGGGTATAGTGTATGTACATTTGCTAGGAACAATGCTGTATCTTGATATACTCTGCCTTCTATTAACTTTATGGATAACTCTCAATAACTCATACATAATGGGGTCCAAAAACATAGACCACACTATAAGCGAAGATGCAAGTTATCGAGGGATGTCCATAACAATATGAAATGATACCATCCTCACTGGACATTGAGAAAACTGCAGTGGCGGGGCAGTGAACTGGTCTGTTTAATGGCTGAATACTCATTTTACAATTGCATTGGAATAATTGTCAATAAAGCACTTTTTCTAATGAAGTCAATCATTTTTAGGTTAAAATGGCCATTATTTTCAAGATGTCCAACTGCTGAGAGATCATTAACATTATTCCAACTCGTTTCAGCAGCCTTCACATGTATGTGAAACATTGTGTATTACCGGTACATCACTGTTTTATGATCTTGTTAAGTAGTCTGGTTCCCTGAGATCCCTACTTCCCCTCTACTCTTGTGGAATGCAACTCATGAAACATATTAAGCAGGGGACCAGACTAGTTATTGATTCAAATTCACAATCAAAGAAGATTTCAAATTCACAATCAAAGAAGATTCCTTTTATTTAACAAAAGAGAACATTTAGTTCGTGAAACAGCCTTCATCATCAAAAGCCCAAAAATTTGTATTGTTCTGTAACAGAATATTGCCACTATGATTTCATGGCAAGTAATAGTGAAACTTCTTCTCATCCATGAGTAAATCTCCATTGCCAATTCAGGAATTACAAATTAACTACAAACTGAATCTAGTTTTTCATCAATAAAAAATATCTATGTAACAGAATTTTATGTCAGGTATTCATTTTGCTTGGCTGTCTTGCTATCATTGATCACATTTGTGAATGAGTATGCTAATTTAAGTTAGTTTAAATATATTATTCCCCCCCCCAAAAAAAAATATTTGGTAACATTGTTCAACTGATCGCTTGAAATGAGTTTATGAGACATTAGAATGGGGCCCCTAGCTATTACACAACTTTGATTGACATGCCTTTTAACTTTTTCAAGTAGTGAACCCCCATTTATTTGATACATAAGGCATAATTAACATGGTAATACAAGGAGGTCAGCTTTTCTGTGAAACAATATAACCAATACTTTTGCAAATTAAGTATTAAAATACCATCAGTACCTATTTAAGTTCTCACAGAAACACTCACAGACAAACAAGAGTCAAATTGTTTGTAACTTTCTATTTTTTAAAATGGGATCCATGACTGACCCAATGTTATAAACAGGTTTATGAGTTTATAAACAGGGCATGAGTTATTGAGGGAGTGGTGTACATCAATGCAATACAATACAAAGAAAAATGAAATCTCATAAATCAACTGACCAATGAAAATATCAATTGGACAGCTTAATGAAATACTGAAGAGCCATTGACCTTATATTACTGAATGCTATAATGAACTCATATGTATAAGCTTTATAATTCTTGCATCCAATCAGACATTAGGAATTGCCAATGCCTAATATGCAAAGATTTTAAAAGTAATGCAGATATTCCTTCAAATAAAGTAACTGTTTAATGTGTTATTCAGAGCCTCCATCATATGCTGTCGGTACTACAGACCTCATAGCAGTTCCAGTGATGAGTACATCTTCATTCGCTGTTAAGCTTGACCTGGACTTCTTCCGAAATGATGAGCAGGGCAAAGTTGTATTGTATGGATTAGTTGTGTCAAACAGTAAGTAGGAGTATCTGTCATAGGTCAAACAGATGGATTAGTATTTTTTTAAGCCATTTTGTTTTGTTATTTACTGTCACTTCTGTAACTCTGTCACTTATCATCCCATTATTATGACATTAAAACTTCTTATCTCATATGTATGTATCTATCTATGTATGTATGTATGTATGTATGTATATGTATGTATATGTATGTAGAGAGAGAGAGACAAAGGGAAGCAGCTCTTGCAGGTTAACTCCCCTTTCTATCCACAAGATGGCTAATTCAGTTCCCTTAGTAAACCTATGCAAATATCATGATATTAAAAATTCAGTAACTTAAAATTTCTGAGTGCTCATGATCTAACCTATATTTATCAGTATAGATGAAATCTGGATGTCAGCTTCTGTGTAGAGAAAAGCATATGAGACATGGCATTCTCTGGACCTGCTGGTGTTTGAACCATGTGCTTTCAAATCCACACCAAAGAGTTGGGTGCTAATTAAGTACACCACTCCCTCGATAACTCGCGCACATCGGGGTCCAGAAACATCGACCGCACTATAAGTGAGGCGCGAGTTATCGAGGGACCTATAAAATAAGCCCAAAACCAATAAAGTGATTGACGACATAATGGAAAAATAAGGGGGGGGGAGTAGGCAGATTATACTGTTGAATACTTACTTTATAATCATTCTGAGATTAACTGTGAATAAATATCTCTTCATAACGGTGTACTTTATTATTTCCTCATAGGACAATATTAATTTCAGGATAAATTACAGTATATTGAGGCGATCATCGAAAACATTATTCCACGTGGTTTCCGTTCGCTTAACATGTGTACCACTTTACACATTGTGTACTACGTCACTAATTTTTATGTTGAATTGGATACATTCTAGTTTTATTGTTTGATCCAAATTAGACGTTTTTTATATACAAAAGATCGACTCTTTTCGAGAAACAGTGTCAATCAAACGATAGATAGATATATAGATTTGAATGCGATAGAAGTAAAATGGAAAACAAAAAAAACAAGGGTTAATCAGTACTAACATATTTAATTGGTCTACAAATTTAAAACAACGTAAATTAGAACAAGTTAATACTTGCCGTTTGTACCACGCTTGACAAATATCAATTCACTTTTTGAAAAAATCAGTTAATTTTTTTTTGTGCGTGTTACTCCTTGGTATCTCTGCCGCCGAGCAAAATCCCTCAGATTTCTCAACTGCATGAGCTTTACGTAGTCAACATTTTGGGTCTTCAGCCACCTTATGGCAATATCAAAATATTTGATTGCTTCCTGTGCAGAGGGGTGGGGGGTGCAACAATTGCGTCTGCATCACTTTCAACACTTGTGTTACTCCAGTTAGAATCGTCTTCTGCTGCAAATTTGTTCGTTATAGAATTAATTATAGTTTCATCTGACATGTATTCGGCTTTGGGGCAATCACTGTCAGCACAAATCCACTCCTCCATATCAAGAGAAACGCCCATCTCAGGACCATGAGTCTGTACGAATTTCTCCCAAACATCCTCGGCATTAATGACATCAGTTTCACTAAAACATTCGAAGTCACTATCATCGTCGTTGTCTCTGTTACTGTTTTGCTTTACATCAAAGGCAGCTCCAAGACCCTTAATCCAGCACCCCAGGTCTCTTGTAATCGATTTTTTTTTCATGCAACAAACACTTCCCCAAGATGTTGATCAAAACAAAGCTGGCATGTACATGTAATTAGGTTCTCACAGAAGTACTCTCGGGTTTCGATGTGATGGTCGATTGACTCTTTTCATGTTTTCAATGAACAGAATATGTTGTGATTATAATGTTTACACTGAAATGGAATTAAAGGATTAGAACGTGACTTTCACACAGGAAGACGTTTAATTAGTGTTTATTTCATTCTCTGTTGCCACCTGTTAGCATTTATCAGAAGTTTTCATTGATTGCTATTTCACCAGACTGTTCATTTACAGTATACTGACAACTATTTATCATAAAAACTTACATAATATATGATATCTTAAACAGAGGTCTCGCTAGGATTTTAAAACTGGGTCTTTCTGCCTCTGAGTTCAATCACTAAATATCAGTACATTTTCTCACTTGGCCACCAGTCAAAGCCTTTGAACTAGCCACCTAGCTGTTGCATCATGTTCTTTTTTTTTTTTAATGTACTCTTATAAAATGGCAACAGTACATCAAAGAGTCTTTTAGTCACTGAATTCTGTCATTGTAAATATCAGCACAGTTAACTGATCAACACATTTTCCCACAAAGCAGGTGGCTGAAACAGGACCGGCAAATCTTTGAATTTTCCCGCGCACCTATTACATGCGTACGGAGGACTCCCGCCTCAGTGATTTTCTGCATCCCAGATCAAAAATTGGCATCCAGATATGGGTAATTAAGCGTTTTCGAGATCTCTGAAATTAATTCTTGTTTAGAACTTGCAAATTTCAAAATATTGATTATATTTTTACGGGCATTAATCACCATTTTCGATGATAAAACGAGCAATGTATTAAGGTTTAATTTATCAATTCTTATCGTAATTTTTTCATGTTCAGCATATTTTAAAGATATTTTAAATACATTTTCTCTGGGAAAAAATCGGGAGCCAAGATGGACACTGCATTATAAGCGGGATCGCGAGTTATCCGGGCGCAAGTTATCGAGGGAGCAGTGTAATGAGTAATGAGGGTTCCAAGCTCAAGACTGTTTAAGTACTTAAATTATATAAAGAAAACAATGTCTCTTTTTTTCAGTTACAACTAGGATTAGCTGTCAAAAGATTTTATTTCCTACAAAATAACTTTCATTATCAACCAATCTTGGACACCCAAACCCATATATACTCTATTTCCAGCTGGTTCCCATTTTTCCAATTTTTCCATACAATTAGTACCGTGTCAGTATATCCAAATGTAACCATCCTTCAACTTGATGTTGTAAACACGGACCTCCAGGAATATAATTTATTCTGTATGAAAATTCAACCTCCCACTTTTTTACTTCACTCATAAAGTATGTCAAAATGTTGTTTTATAATTATTATTATGGTGCATACTACATTTTTGTGAATTCCAGTAAATTTATTCATATTTTCAACTATCATAATGTTTGTTCTTGTCATAGTAACAATATAATTCCACTGGTGAAAATATTCATGGGGTGTGCATTTCAATGATATGCTTCTAACATTTTACATTTATTTCAACAATTTTTATTATATATATATGTATGTGGTGTGTGCTTGCTTGTTTTCTCTTCTTCATTGCAAATTCAGCTGACAGCAAGAAGTGTAGATGATCTAAAGTCATGGTGGATGGACACGAGATTTATCTACCATGCATTATGTGTGTACTTATGTCTCAAATACTTGGTTGAACATTTTGAAGAATCAGCTCAAGGGACAAATTTACATCAGAGCAAGAATACACTGCATGCCTGAATTATTGATCAACCTCCTGGAGGATGATGACATTCCCTCCCACACTCATGAAGATTCATAAACATGATCAATTACCACTGAAAAATTAGCATGCTGTATCCATGAATATGTAGAAACCACCATCAATTCCAATCAAGCATCACAGTGACTGAAAAGACTTTGTTGTTGATGTCAACAAGATGAAATCGCAATTATATTTTGAAGTTCTACTGGGGTATGCGTAGGACCCTGTCAATGAAGAGTGGAGACTCACAACCAAATAGAACTGCAACCATGAGGCATGGAGACTTGCATTCAAATATCAGCCCAAATAGCACCTCAGTCAAACTTTTCCCTGTCTGTGAGGTGGGATTATGTACAAGTATCATTTACCACATCCTGGTATGCATGAAAATATTAAGAAACAAGCTGGATGTGAAGATCTGCAATTTGACCAATGCTGTCAGTCAACTGTGAATGTTTGCACTTTGACTTGTATGGCCAAACAGCCTGCCAGCTGGACCACAAGGCATGTATCATCTTTGGTATGCCATTCCAACTGCTGATTAACCTGTCCAGTGTACGAATGACCTATGTGCAGTTACAATGGTCAAGAGTCTGTCATCTTGAAAAGTCCAGCTGGCTGGCAATGTCTTCTGACAATGATGGTGTCTTATGCAGAACCAATAAACCAGACTGACCATTGTCATCAAACTGTTGGAGTCAACCAACCAAGCCAGACTGGCATTCTGTAAATGTGATCACTACTGACAGCATATCCAATGGGCAAAATGATGATGCTTACTGATGATATTTCATCATCATTGTAACCATCTAGAAGGCTGTATCCCTGGACTAGGGATGTACAGGAGGAGGACAATCCTGATATTGACGAAGGGGATGAAATAGAAATGCCAAAACATGCTGATCCAACAATGGAAGGAACAGAATTTAATTCCAGGCAGTGATATAAAAAAATATATATAATTGTGTCTCTGTCTGAAGGCCTTTCTTGTCATTCAATCAGTTGCCTGTTAATGTGATCAGATAATGTATTTGATGAAGAAATTTATAAAATGTATTTTCTGTGATAATACTTTACTGATCACATTACTAAAAATCCCTCCCACACTTCCCCACAATGCAAGTGTCCTATTATAGGTTCATGCAAGTAAAAACTGGTGACAAAAGAACATACCAGTAGCCACCTGCTGGGTAGAAAGGGGAGTTAACCTGTAAAATCTTTCCTATTTGTCTATATGATATATAGACAGATAAACATATTTCATCTTTCAGGTAGGGCTGGATTTGATGTAGCAGTGACTAATCCTAATGTTAATGCCAACAGGTAAGTATTATTGAAGAGACATAATTTACTAAAACAAATTACCTTTTGTGTATGCAAATTTGTATTATGTTTTATGTAAGTATACCTGATTTCTTCTCTGTCTCTTCTTGGGCACACAGATTCTGTGTGGGAGTTTATGAAACAAAGAGAGGTATTCTGTACAGAAAACTGAAAACAAACACCTCCTTTGTTGCCCTGCAATAGATGTGATAAAATTTTCAAATAACAAACAGTTTGATTTTGAAGATTCTAATCATATATATTTTTATCATCTAAAAAAATGTGTAGTACATATTAAAACAAATTTTACACAAAATTTTTAAAAATTCTCACTTTTTTCTGGCTTGGTTTCTCACAAAATGTCTAAATCTTATGTCTTAAACATTAAAAACATAGACTGGGATTTGGAACACTTAGAGCCAACCTACATCCTACCAATAAGTCTCTATTTTAATTTGAAATTTGTATCATGAACACAAGGACATTAATTAGCAACTACACAGATCCCAAATACTAAATTTAATGTCTGTGACAGTATAATCAGAGCTAAATAATTTGTATTTTAAAAAAATGTTTTCTCAGGTTTTGCATTTATATCATTTTCTCAGACTGTTATTGGTACATTCATGTAAACTGGTATATAGATCAGTCATGGGGAGTACTACACTCTTCACTAAAAATTAGGTAACGGTCTTCCAATTTTTACATTTGCAGTCTTATTGCATCCCCATATATACTGGCTTTTTTACTTTTTATCCCATTTGTGACACATTTCATAAAAGCAGGACAAATTTAAATGGTTAATGTCACACTGTCAGCTGTCTTTACATTTTGTGATATCTTCATTGTTTCATTGCTATCAGATGTTGTATATAGGGTACATAGGGGGCACAATATTTAAAAATCATGTCACAAACATTAATTTTTTTATGGGCAAATCAATAAATGTTTGCATTTCTCTTAGACACATTTTAAATGTGATTCTTGTTATCCCCACCTAATCCATTTATCTTGAGGAGTCTTAATGAGTTTATTGTACAAAAAACAAATTATATGAAGGTTAATACATGATTCATGAGAGTTTTACCAGCTTGAGTAATCTAGCCATTGGCAATTTAAACTCATCTCAAGAGAAATCATACTCAGACAAACAGGCATGGTATCTCTCAACAAAGTTACAGATTGTAACCATTTATAATCACCCTGTACATCTCATTCAAGGTCACCCCTAATATATTGTTACTTTGTCATTACAGAAGGAAGTGACCTTTCAAAAGGGGAACTAATTAACGTTGGTACAATAAAATGCTATTTATAAATGATTATAATTCTAACCCTCTCCCCATTTTAGGGCTACAAAAAAAAAACAATTTCTCTTTTATCTATAAGTCAGTGTGTATTTTGCAAGTCAGATCAATCTGAAGGGGTGACATAATGTCATTGAGTCACAGTATGAATAGATGAATGGATGGATCGATAGAGATAAAAGGCAAAATCAGTGTAAAATACAATTATATAACTCAGTGGAATATGTCACAAATAAAAAGATATCTCACAATTTGTCCTAATAAAATCCAGTAAAATCCATCATGTTATATATTTTAAATCCATTTATATGATAAATCTAGGAATTCAATTACAGGTCACATACAGGTGTAAAATTAGTAATTCAAAATAATCTGATCTTAGTATCATGTAATATATTAATTCAACACATCTTACAAAATAAATAATAAAAGTTATGTCCACAGTATCTAATAAATATCACATTCCAATGTCATCTGGTACAATGTCCAAGAATTCATCTTCATTTTCTGATAAAGTTCTGAAATCCTTGATCATTGTCTAGTCTTTGTAAATCTCCATCTAGTCATTGTGAATAACTAACTCCATTTCTTTGGCTTCACTGTTACATGCAGGTGCTAATGTACAGATGTGCATACAGTCTGTGAAATCTATTTAAGGGTGCAGCTGAATATGTATAAATTGTGTGGCAAGATCACAGTGTTAATTTGTATTGTACCTGACATTTATCATGATTCTAAGTTGTAATGGATTTTTTTCATACCTGACTTTGTGCATGACTGTAAGTTGTAAACAAGATGTCTAGTAGAATTTGAGTTCATGGTCAAGCTTTGTTTATTAGTTAGTGGAATTGCCCACTGGGAATGATTAAGTTTCCAGCATTCTATTGCATCATAGGTCAGATGAAAATATTGTTATTTACAGGGGTTGATAAAAAAATAATTAATTCCTATTTTAGATCAATCTCTTAGAAACTATTGAGCACACAGTTGTTTTGGAAAAAATTAAATCATTTAAGAGGAATTATCTATTTTAATCATTCAATGAAATTACTGAAGTATTCATTGACCCTTCGGATTAATACATTACTTTGGATTTGTATTAATTCATTTAAAACTATTAGGAAATTCAAGACTATAGGTATATCATGATATTCATAACTGTTGGAATTAATTCAGAAAATTCTGTATTCTTAGACATTGTTATAGGACAGTTAGGACTTTTAGAATTTAATTTACATTACTGTATCTTTTGAATTTTCGCTTTATATTTATTGAAATAAATATATTGGTTTTTTATCTTCTAAATTTTACTTCAGTTGTTGTTTTACTTCCTTTCTGTTACATATTTTAAGACTTAGAGTCATAACAACAGGAGTTCAAATAGCCACCCTCTTTTACTTAGTACTGAGCAAGTATCAAACTTGCAGCTCAGTCAAAGGGTTGTCACATGGGAAAATAAAAAGGGTGCTGCCTTTACAGGTTTAAGGATTACAGTCAGTCATCAATGGGATGTTGTTGAACTCTAATCAACACAAAAGAAATACATGTATTAAATTAGCAGCTTGATCAAAAGGGATTGTCAACTTGAAAACAAAATGAGTACTGACTTTACAATCCAATTAAGGGCTTATCAGGCCACAAGCACTGGAAGAAAACTTGGCAAATATCACTTATACGAAGAAAAATACAAATTAAAACTTGTATTGCATCAAACACAATGTTTATGCAGCAAAACAAAAATAATAATACAAATACATGTCAGGACATGCACAAAATTTGAAGCAATAAACTTGCTAGTAAAGACTCGTAAAAAAAGAAATTGATGAAAGTTTAACTTTCTGGTGGGTATTATTTAAATTACCCATAATATTTTCAAAATTATCAAAATGACTATTGCATTATACCATCATGAAATAAATAAACACAGTGAATATCATATCTGCTTTTCTAAATGGGGATCACCTTTTCCATAAAAAATTTCCACTTATAAGCAAGCATATGCTGTATATTGCTTGGTTAAACGAAACCATGTAGATATATCAACTGCATTGTGTAATGTGACTATTCCATTTTTAAATTTTCAAGATAAAAATACTGCAAGCTCATGATGGAATAATTCTCTCTTTATTTGGCTATCCTAGGTTATGGCATCAACTAATGTCCATCCTACATTGCATGCCAACTCCCACTGTCAACAAGTATTTGTTACAATTCTGAAGTCAGTATTTCAGAGCAGGTTTTCATGAAGCAAGGTATATACATGTGGGCTTGTAATTTCATGGGCAAAGAGTTCATTTGTGTGGATCAAACTTTGCAAATAGGCTAATGTCATCTAGATGAACTCCATAATCTATATATGTAATGATATTAGATTGGTAGACATGCCAGTCAATTATTATCAATTCAAGATGCAAACTTTTATCAAATGATTTCACTCTTTCTTGGGGGAAAAATTTCATCAAACAAATTAAAAAAGAAAAAAAATGGCAATAATTAAACCAAATGTTTTATATCACAGCTTACATCCAAGCCAGTACAAAGGCACAATAAGATCATCACGTCTGTCTGAGCACAGTAAAATATGTAACCTCATATTGTTCACAGCTGGACTCTACTTACTTACTTATAAATGAGTATATACTGTACGCTTGGTTAACTATTAATTTAAACAGTGCCAAATTGATTGCTCTGCCAATGCAGTAAGGTAAGAAGGGTGAATGAAATCAGGCCTACTTGACTCTCATTTTAAGAAAATGAATGATAGCATACCCAAAAGGTATATTTTTTTCACAGTGTCAATTCATTTGTTTTAGAAAATTATGCAAATGTGGAATTGGAAATGATACCTGACTCCGAACAAGGAAAACCAGTTAATTTCCCTTACAAGATTAACTTGAGTGTCTTGCAGAATGAAGTTTCAAATCAAGGTATGTGCAGTTTTCACTTATAACTTTGATTGTAGTATTTGTGACTTCAGCAAAATCAAGTTCATATCATGGTACTTATTATAACCATGTTGGTGATTTTGACAGGAGTGACACCAGGACATGCAGTGCACCAAAAGACAATTTCATAGGTCATGATAAGTATTCAGATTTATTGGTCACAGGTTGTAAAACTCAACAGAGATTGATATTATGGTTTTAGATTATGCATTGATTTATCATGAAAATAAAGCTCATTATCAAATAGTGATACTAAGATGTCTAAAGTATTATGATACATGTATAACTTCTACAGTAACAGCATCAAAATAGTATGTACCTTACTTCTGATCAGAACAAAATACAAGCATGCTTCAGCTGGGTCGACTAAGATTGCTGGCCTCAAGGTACGGAAAAGGGCTCAGACTTACCTGGACAATACATAAACAATTTGACAAATTCACTTATATTCATTTCCTTTTCCTAGCACAGTATTTCAAAAGGTATCCATGCAAGGTACTAAAATTTTCAAACGTTTCAATCATATGTATATGTAGGAATGTATCCTAAGCTTATTAATTGGATAAAGAATTAGATTAATTGGGAAGAGTATTTTTGAGGAGAAAATTGCTAACTTGGGAATTCAACATGACTTTGAAAGTTCTCTTATTGAGACAGGGTCCCATTTTCACCTCATGTGGATCCCTAAAAATCCTGTTTCAAACATTCTCACTCTGTTTGCCTGCCTCTTTATATATATATATATATATATATATATATATATATATATATATATATATATATATATATATATATATGCCTTTTGACAGAACATAGTGTATGATCCTTTATGTAAATCCATTTTGCTGTCCATTGGACTGTCCATTAACTTTTCCTTGCCCACATGATAACTTGCTTATCATTTTCAGTTATAAAACTTTGTGCATTACATGCACTTAGGGAACAGAAATAGCCTATCAGTTGGGTCAAAAGATCAACAATGCTCCGACTGAAATAAGAAATATTGTTTCTGTACACAGATTTCAGATTTTGACAATGTACTGTCACAAAAGTCTGTAGAAGAAAAGAAGCCAATTCATGTTGGGGTTGAATGCCCAAAGTCTGAGGAGTGCTGGAACTTACGGTGTGGAATAGGCCTGTTGATGAGGGTCCAAAGGTCAAAGATCAAGGTCATTGTGGACAAAAAATTAATTTAGTTGAAAAGTTTTTGTTCTATCATGAGGTTTTTGGCCAAACGTTTTGGATGACTCGCACTTAAGGTAAAAAAGAAACTGTTCTATTCTAGAATCTAGAGGTCAGAGGTCATAGCTTTGGTGGATCTAACACATAAATAATGATTTTTGAACATTACACATACTTCTACGAAGATTAAGGTTGTCATACCTTGCCATACATTAGTCAAGTCCATAACTTGGAGGTCAAAGTCTTTAGGAGGAAAAAGGTCATGAGATCAGTGTATCTTGTGATATTTCTGGTGCTCTTGTTTAAAGGTGCAAGTTATCAACAATCAGAAAGCATTAAAATAAACATTTACCAGAGTTTGTTGTTACAGGTGATAGGCTATCAACATAATTGACTCATCATGGGAATATTGAGCTATATTGTTTGTTTTTCAGATTTGAAGTTTTCCTTATACTCAGTAGAAAATATACCTGAAGATACAACATTCTAGTAAGTATCAGAAAACATGTCTTAGTATGTCCAAAAACTTTTTTCATAGGTGGTATATGATACAGTATTGATGATCAATTATTTGCCAAGTACTTTTGCTATCAATTGCATAATTAATTTACTGCAGTCATGAAAATGTATACAATACTTACATAGTATACTGAAAGTGTTTCAGTGAAATGTGATCAAGTTGTACATCATTCTTATATCAAATAGCCAGGCCAGTACAGAGTCGGTGCAGTACATAGAGATCCTGACCACAAGAAATGTCATTAAATTTGAATCTATAATTTGATTTCTCTAAAACTTATCAGACATGAAATAACATGAATATAAAGCATGCATACTTTCAACATAACAATTTGATAAACATTAATTTAAATCACTATATATATTTTAAACATTTTCTTGCTATATTGATATTAAAAAAGTATGCTTTGAAAGGTCTTTATGTTGTATATGTGGAATCAAATTATGAAATGGAATGTTTGTGTGACATGATATTTAATGAGTAATCTACAGCCAGTAACAGTTTTTAAAAATATAACTTACTAATAAAATATAGTATTAATGTGAAGACTAGCCTATGCAGTTTTATATTATAGAACTGAACTACCACTACTACTACTACTACTACTACCAGTAGTAATGACAATAATGATAATAAAACAAAAAGCAACTTTTATCATCAACATTGTCATACAGTGACAATTACTATTTATACCTGCTCTGTCTGTGCGAGGCATGTTAATGCAAGAACTCCACATAAATATATAATAATAACAATTGTAATATTTATTGTGAAGGCAAATTTCCATGAAAACTTTGTTCATTTAAAAAATATAATTAATTCACAAGCTAAAATTCAAAGTCAATATATATTTTTTCTTTAAGTTGGTCACTTAAAGCAATAGATATCAACAGTTCTGTTCAAAAAGGTATGCTTAATGTTCAGATCACTGGTCATCACTTAGACAAGGAATAATGCATTGAGCAGCAGAGAGGGTGAACAGACCACTTAAGGGAGTGGTCACCCTTGTGTTTGACCAAAAAAAAATAGTGACCCTTCATAGAGGTCAATACCACGTCTACGATTATTGTTTGTCCCAAACAGAATTGTAGACGCCCCCTCTCTGCTGCTATTAATTAAAAAATTGTTATATTAAAAATAATGATACATCCAGAATCTCATACTGCAAGAACAGCACGAGAACGATTAGAAGCAATTAAAAAATTTCTTCCCGTGCGAGACTCATTTAGAAAAAATCTGCAAGCGCAGCAAGAAGCACAAGTTGAGTACGAAGAAGAAACTAAAAAACTATTTAAGCCCGTCACTGCAGCTACTGAGAAAGTTACGACAGTCATCAAAGAGGATCTTCTTCCGGTATCAGAAAAAATAGCAAGAAGAACTAAACAGGCAAAGAAGATTTTACGAGACCTTCCAACTGACATAGCTGCAGCTCAACCTCCACATGTTGGTGAGGAAATACTTGAAGGTATTGGAGAACTTCGTACTGAAGTCGCTGATGTGAGAAAAAAATTGCATCTATATCCAAATCAGCAGGAGAAAGCTTAAAATTAATTGCAAGATTTAACGAAGGAGTTGTTGAAGATATTAGAAATACTGAAAGAGAGAAATTACCTAAGATGATATTAGATAATATATCTGATAAATCTAATTTTTTAACAGCTCCTCTTCATAAAACAACAAATGATGATAATTTCATTAAATGGATATATCGCGTATATTACAACAAAAAACAAGCTAGAGGTCAAGAATTTAAAAGACTTAATGAAGAAGTAAAAAGACTTTACAGAGAGAGACGGGAACAACCAGAACAAGGAGAGTCCTTCCAGTATCAGCTTCCTCCACCTCTGCAACAAATAGAACAACAGCAATTGATGTTGAAACCATCTAGAGAGAAAAGGAGGCTGATGGCAAAGGAAATGAAACGAAAAGCAGAAGAAAAATGGAAACAAGAAGAAGAAATATTTAGAGATATAGAAACTAAACAACAGGAGAAATTACGTTCACTGGGTAAAGAAAGAGATCCTGATGATGATCCTCCGAGCGCTGTTGGAAGTGGTTTTCTGACTACATCGGAAGAAAACAATTTTGTTTGTCCTGATAATATCATCAATGACGTGTCACGGTTAGAAGTTCTCATAGGAGGAAAACGAGCTGGAAATAATTCACCAGAAATAACCAATGAAGCAGCTGATATTTGTCGGCGACTATTTCAAGGTGGTATCATGGATATCGGCATTTACCGAGAACTTATCGATGAGCTCGTTGATGACTAGTTGTTAGATAAATGGTAAATAAAAATAAGATGATAATACATAATAATCATCGCAAACCTGTACAGGTCAGAGCGGTAAACTCACGATTACCAATCTATAGTGTTATTTACGGAGATGGACTTGGTGATGTCATTCGGGGATTATTCACGAGGATAGCTCCCAAAGTAGCACCTGTTGCAAAACAATTATCGATGAAAGCTATTGATATTGTTCGTGATAAAGCTCCTGGTGCAATTGTCAATGTTGCTGGTAAGGCGTTCTCGGCGATCAAAGAAAGATTAGCACGATTATTGCGACGAAAACAACAATCACCGGTGAAACTGGCAAGTACTGAGGTGATGCCCGCAGACGTAAGTAAAATAATAAATCAGGCTGCAAATCAAAAACTAGCGGCGATATCTGAAGAAGCAGAAAAAAATATAACAGCAAATTTAATAGCAGGAAGCGGTCTTCGTCGACGATGATCATCATTTGAAAAATGGTAACTATAATAAAAATGTTCAGGCGCGAATCAGACCCAGCATTTGATATGGAGGCACCTGTCCTTAAGTACGAATCTATACGTGATTATCAGTTTTATTCTTATGACGCAAGACAACCAAATCAGCGGGGGAGAATCGAATTACAGGTTCATGATACAAGTAGATATTTCTTGCCCGCTGAAGCGTTTATTGAAGTAGAAGGTAGACTTGTAACGAATGTTGTAGCTAATACGCCATATGGTGCCAATTTGCGTGTTGGTTTTGTCAACAACGGGATCATGGCATTATTTAGTGGCGCCACATATATGATTGATGGAAAAAATATTGAATCAATTCAGAATGATGTCGACGTTGCTACAACAATAATTGGTCTAGCGAGATATTCTGACGACTTTACAAGATCAGCTGGTCCAACAATGATGTTTGCTAAGGATATTACCAACAACGCTGATCATGTTCAGTATACCAAAATACGAACACCACAAAATACTGCAGTTAATCCACAACCAGTTGATTTTGAGCACGCAGACAGACCAGGTGCTGATTTTGATATTATAGGAAGCGTTAATGCGACTTAAAACCTGGGATTTGCAACACGCCGAGCAGCGCTGTCGGGAGATAATATAAATTTTTCCTGTGCAATTCCATTATCTCACATCTTTGGATTTTGCAGAAATGTTAGAAAAGTCATCTTTGGAGCTAAACACACAATTGTGCTCGTAAGAAAAGGTGATGATAATGATGCAATCTGGCGAGGTGCTGGTGTTGCTGATGGTAAAGTAAATATATCAAAACTTTCACTGTGGATGCCAGTAATGACTCCATCTATTACTGAGGAACAAAAATTACTTTCTTTTATGGATCAAGGCGGTAAATCATTGCTATCATGGTTAACAGTAACCACAGATGCTGCTCAAAGCAATATTAATGGTTTATTTACATGGCATATAGCATCACAACAGGGTGTTTCTGCACCGCGACATATTTTTATTGCACTGCAAAATATTGACCGGATAAATGATCAAGAACAATCACATATGATATTTGATAACCTTGGAGTTAATGAAGTTTTCTTACGGATAAATGGACATCAAGAACCAGCCGAGGATATATTGTTAAATTTTGATCAAAATCATGTAGCGCGCGCATATCATCATTTAATGTCATTCATGGGACGTGATCAAAATATAGATACCGGTTTGCAAATATCACAATTAGATTTTACAGGTCTATATCCGATTTATTATTTTTCACTAGAACATCTTGATTTATCCAAACAATCTGTTGTTGATATACACTTTCGAGCTCATGTTACTAACCCACCAGGTGCTGGTGCCTTCTACAGAGTGATCGCGGTCGTACTTAGCGACAAAGCCATGTTACTTGAAGGTGGTAGTGGTCGAATGAGAGTTGTTGATGCACCAGTGGAAAATCTTTAATTATTTAGAAAAATATATTTTATATAAAAATGTCGTACAGTCATGTTAATGTTACTCTGACTCCCGGTCAGGTAAAAAAGCTTCAATCAAAAACCGCCAACAAATGCGGAACTAAAATATCACTAAAACGAGATCAGATTAGTGGTGGTCCAAACAAATTATCGTTGACAAATAATCAGATTAAACATTTCAATAAAGCCCTGGAATCAAAAACTGGAGTTCAATTTCATCTTTCCCCGAGCGCCATCAAAGACATGTTTAAAACCGGTGGTATATTTCCACTTCTCGCGGCCATTCCGGCATTAATAGCTGCAGCTGCTCCAGCCGTAGCAAAAGCAGCCGCGTTAGGTGCTGTTGGAACAGCTGCTGGAATGGCACTAAAGAAAGCAACGGGGCGAGGATACAAAAAAAAGGGACGCGGCTTAAGATTACCGGGATCTCGTTGGGGGAGAGGCCTAAGGCTTCCAGGATCACTTCGTTAGACGTTCCAGCATCAAATTTTGATTTACTTAATGCCGCTAAAAAATTAAAAATAAAAGCCTTTAGAGGTGTTTTTATGCGAGATCAATTACCGAAACAACCAAACAAACTCGAAACAGGTATCATTAATCTTGACGAACGTTCCGGACCCGGTACTCATTGGGTATCATACGCGGTTGATCCACGTGGAATTGTTTATTTTGATTCGTACGGGTTAGCTCCACCTGTTGAATTTATCAAGTATGTCGCACCACTTCACGCAACAACCTCTGGTTGTAGAGTTTGGTATTCAACGCTACCCACACAAACAATGACAGATCCGCCAATATGCGGCCGTGAAGTAATTAATGTACTCGACGCTATATCAAAATCATCCAGGCCGCCACATAAAGTCGTGCACGATTATACAAGCAACCGATTTGTTGCGCGTAAGGCATTTTAAACAGATCTTAGATTTTTATATAATGGTTGATATTTACGGAAGATCTTCTTCACGCGTTAAGAAAAAGCCCGGCGACGTTGATCTGTCGAAGTATGCGACTAAGGATGACCTCGCTGATATTATTTCCGCTCATGTTGAGTTCACCCGTCATTGTGTCACCGGTGTTTTTCATACGATTAGCAACGCTTTTTGTAATTTCATTTCTAATTGTTGCAAACGATATACTTGAATCTCTGATTTTGCCGTTGTCAGTAAACACGGGAATATTATCCGTAACTGCACCAAGTACTCGCCGAACTATATCATCCCATTTGATATTGCTGGTTTTTAGTTTACCATGTTGATCCTGAAAAATAACAACCTCATCTGGGATATATTTTGCTCCATTATAATAATATTATTTGTTTAAATCATTGTTTGTCTGAAATCTTGATATATAATCCTCCACGGATTTTATAGCGTTTTCACCGCTATTATTTTTTTTGTCATAATATCTTTTAAGTTCTCTGAACCGTTTTCCGCCGCACTTTCCACATAATTCTGTTTTTCCTCGCACTCCAATACCACACCGCAGACATGGTATTGGTCCTAGACTTCCTCGTCGTATGTTTTGTGAGTGCATCCAACAAAATTCCTTTCTGCAGGATTTGTTGCATCGATTTATTGAGCCGATCATCAACCATCTGCATTGAGACATTGTATATATAATATTTTTTATTTTAAATATTTGTTTTAATTATATGAACGAGTTTGAGAGATTATCCCAAACTAGGCCTGTTAAATATAAATTCAACCTTGACAGATTATCTTCTGACTTGCCAGTGCGAGATTTGGTTGATCCGAAAAATAAAAGTTTGATCTCGAAAATTCACGACGCCAAGAAAGAATTCTACACGGATGGTGCATCTCATACATGGTCAACGTTCAAGATCATACGCCTTGACGGAGTCAAGAAAGCTGACAAAGTCAGTGTCGACAAAGTCACGGACGCCACAATGAACGACAAGCGAGCGGCAACTATCATTAACTACATCGCTGAATACGAGGGCAATCAAAAATATTTCTTCAGAGTAAAATTTATTGTATTAACAGAAACAGGTAGTTGGATTATCCGTGACAAATATGATCCTGTCCTTGGCAATAATAAAACTGTCATATTAAGTAAAAATTCCAGACCGGGTCTACTGACGGGTATTGACAAACCGTATTATGAGCGAGCATATCCTGTAACAGCGGTTATTTATGGAATTTATGAGATAAATAAAAAACCCAACGTTGATAAACTAGCGCCGATGAAATTTTCAAGGTTAAATTGTGTAGCCGAACGAGTAATAGAACACTTTACAAACGCGATGCGTGGAAATGGATTAACTGATTTAAGGCGTGAAAAAATAAACTCGTGGGCTGATTCAGTTAAGGATACCGGTGCTACAATAAAAGATGTTGCTGAGTTAGGAAAAATATTAAAATTTCCAATAACCGTAGCGACAATAACGAGAGAAGTACTGTACCAATCGAAATATAAATCGAAGGGAGCTCCAATAAATATTATCGATCATAACGCGCACGCATGGACTAACGCAGTAACAATATTTCCACGTGATCGAACTGTTAGATTTTACCCCACAGATATGGGGGGAGGTATGTTTGATTTTATTAAAGAAATAAGTAAAAACGATCCTGTATCGGTATGGTTATTTAAAAGTAATGAGGAAGGTGAATTTGATCAGTTTGTCAAACCAAACGGTGAAATATATCGAACAGAATCCCTCCATGACGAGATGAAAAATCTCGCGACGTTTTTACAGTGCAAGCACGCGGAAAATACTGACAAATTACTAACTAATTGTTTTACCGTTCCATCTGTTGCGGCTCATTTCGCCAGAGAAAGAAATTCATGGAAACCAACACGATTTGATTTACTCGAGGACGTACGCGCAAGTTGCGTCGAATATGGACATGGCGGATTATGGAATACCAAATACAACTACAATGATGTTATTTCGGTTGATATGGTTGCATGTTATCCAGGAAGTTTTCTGGGATACGGAGATTGTTCTGTGTACTTTGAAAGATTTGGTCACCCTACAAACGAGATGACGCGAGTGGCAATTAATGGACCATTACCTGATTTTGATCTGACTGGATTCGCCTGTATTGAATCATTCGAATTTAACGAAAATCTTCACAAGATTTGTTATGTTTGGTTTGGTAGACATTTTTGTGAAAAACGTTGGGCACCTATAGTTTTGTTGCGATATATGCTAGATTGTATGATACTGACATCGTTGGTGGTCAGTGAGGCAATTATATCATATCATGCACAGACCAAAGTTTGGTTGCCCATGTCAGATTCTGAAGTTATTAGCGAGTTTAAGGAAAAATATCCTGATGTTTCCGAAGATGATATTCCTAATAAACTCAAAACCGCAAAAGATCTCGGTAGAAAAATTATAGGTAAATTTACTCAAGGTGGTGCATATGATTATAAAAGACATCACGCACGATTAATTTTAGATGATGCCGAGTACGATTTTATAATCGCTGACACAACAGCGAAAAATATATTTGTAAATCGAGAAAGTGTTTATTTATCCGACGGAACAAAATTGGGTACGATCGTTAGTTACATAAATGACGTATCCCCGCAATATACTCATCTAAGATCTTCCATGTTGGCTTATGTTTCTATAAATTTATTATCGATGATTAATAGATTTCCTGAGACCGCAGTCAGAGTCGCAACAGATTCGTTTTATATTTCGAGTAAATATTTAGAACCTGTTATGAAATTTACAAGTAATGATGAACGATGGGGTTCGTGGAGAATAAAAAAGGAACTATTACACAATTATGCAGAATCAGCAGATGTTCCAATGAGAGATTTTTATCGTAAGGGTAATAAAATATCAGAAATGTCGAAAGCACCATCGTTGAGTGATCCAATAACCAGATATAAGACAGTATATCTCAATGGACCTGGTGGATGCGGAAAAACAACTCGAACGATTAATGTTTTTAGAAATTCAGATATAATCGTGCTGACACCCACACATAGACTTGCACGTGAGATGAAACAGCGGCAAGTACAATCGTGTACGTATCATAGTTTCTTTCGGTGGCGCGGAGATACATGGACTCCTGAACGGATGGGAGAAAAATATATACCTAAAATAATTATTTGGGATGAGATATGCACGGTCTCATTGGATACATTAAAAAAGTTTCTTGATTGGTTGTTGACGAAAAATACCGCTATAATAATGTGTGGCGATCATGGTCAACCGCCGCCTTTTGTTGGACCATCTCCACATGATTGGTTAAAAAATTTCGTTGATTATTACGAAGAAATAGATGATGATCATAGAGCTCTTGATGCAAATTTGAGGGAGTTTAAAAAATTAATCAGATTACAATCAAACAAAATTCAGTGTGAAATAATACGTGGAGTGATCTCAGAGACATCAATGAGTGATTTTTTGAAATTATGGAGACCCACCGATTTGATCGTAGCAAGTAGAAAAATAATCAGAGACGCTTTACAACAGCAGTTATTTCAACTACATAAAGAAAAACACTCAGAATTACCCGTACCGTTGTGTTATAGACCATCAGATACACGAAAACAGAATATTAATGTTGATATTCCAGGACCCTTGACAGAGTCAAGGAAACAGGATCTCGTATTAAATGATATTGTCGCCGTTGATATCGGTGTGGTCGAAGATGCATTACACGCTGACAAATCTCCATGGGTGTTGGGATACGCTATGACAATCCACTCGTCTCATGGATTAACTATTTCTGACACACGAGTCTGGATTGTAGACGATCGCATCGAGTGGTCAAATTTAGTTTATTTAGCGGTATCGAGGGTCAGAAATATATCTCAATTACGTAGAATCATAATTCCTGAAATCGTTGATAAATTTAACATCATCGATGATGATATAATAAGAAAAAAATTAATCGGATACAAACAATCTGATAAAAAAAATAAACACGACTTTGATCTTGATGTTGAATTTATTATTGAGTTAAAACAGCAGCAGAACAATCATTGCGCAAGTTGTAATTGTATAATGTTATGGCGGTATTCGAGTAATGATTCAAGACAATTTACCGTAGATAGAAAAGATAATAGTCGCGGTCATACACGAGAAAATACCATGTTGACCTGTCTTGAGTGTAATCGACGTCGGGGTGCAGGCACCCTTAGCGCTAGTGCTAGTTAAGTGATCGCGGTGGTAGTTGTGTATCCGCGGGAATTATTTGTAGTTGTTCACGTGTAAATCCACGTTGAGGAGCGGCCAAATCTAATCTGTAGATTGCAGGTCTGGAAACGCCTGCGTTTCTCCCAGTGGATCTTGTCACGGTAGATATTTTGTGTGTGGTAACACTCCAAATAGGATCAGTCGCTCTTCGTTTACCACCTTCAAGTTCACCAGGCTCATATAAATATCTGACTGTGACATCACCTAATATTTTTTGTTTTCCAACATCTTTTCGTTGTGTTGGTATATTTATTTTTGTAATTGCATTAATGGGTTTCATGTTAGTTGTTCGTGTGATCTCATTATTTAATGCAGCTATCACGCTTGGTAATCTTGCCACCCACTCGCGAGATCTTTTATCCTGAATAAATTCCCTCGCGTATTGATATCCAAATAACCGCTCAGCAAGTGTTCGATTAAATCGCTCAACAATTGCTTGATCACGATGAATTGCAGTATGACCTCGTCGTATTTTGGTATTATGTCGTTTCATCAGCGATGATACTGGACCAAGAAATTCCTTAGCAGGATCAACCTGTAGTAGCTGTGGCCATTGCAGACCACCTTGTGGTCCGAGTCCTCGTTGATAAATTCGTTCAAACGCATCAGCTACTTCAGATGATGTTTTCGCTGATAGCGGCTCTGCTTCTTTGTATCTACTTGCAACATCAACTACGGTTAGCGCGTATTTGTACGTTTTTCTACGCACAGTATCATGCGGTAAAAACAGAATATCAGCTTGATGAACTTCATTAGGAACACTGACATCGAAATACGCGTACTGAATTCGTTTAGGACGTGGTAGATAAATTTGCCATATTGCCTGTTTGGATAACCACGCGCTAGCAGTAGAATGTTTAACCACTGCTGCATCAGCGAGTTTACCAATTGCTGCTTTGCCTCTCCAGTATCCTCTTGGTGAATAATAAATTAATTCCATTATTAATTACCAGCCCCAAGCGCTAATTTACCTTTCATCGAGGATCTTACTAACCAATTAGCTAATGATTCTCTAATATTTTTATTTTTTATAGAATTTAATGCATGAATTAATTTCACATCTGCAATATGCCTATCTTGTAGATTTTGACTTTTATAAGCTACATCATGAACATGACAAGCTCGATCAATAGCGTTTATTGGTTCCTCGCCTGGTTTTGGCTGATCTTGATTATCGAGCCTGATATCAAGTCTGGTACCAGGACCGCAATAATTATATCCCGGTAGATGTTTTTCTCCACTGTATTTAGCCCATGGAGCACCTGGAAACTTTGACATCAAATTAGCAATATCACCACCGCGCTTATTAGGTAAAAATGAAAATTTCTTTCTACCGCATATAGAACATTTTCCACCGTATGCTATTTTTTTATTTTTTGTTATAACCGTAGCTAAATCAGTGGTTGGAGTTTTAACTTTACAGCGTAAACAATATAGATTCATGTTATAACATATATGGATATAATTGATTTCTCAGCAACAAGAAAACGAGAGCCAGTTAAGCATCATCCTGCGCTACCGAACTCCATCAGAATGATTATCATAGGACCATCTGGATCGGGTAAGACGCAATTATTACTTAATCTGATAATGAGATGGTTGAAATGGGATAAATTGTATTTAGTAGCACCATCCGCTGATGATCAACGATGTTATGATGTACTTAAAGATTTCAATGAAAACACGCGATTACTGGATGAAGATAATGATGTTGTAGAGTTTATAACCGATATTAATGAAGCACCATCCGTAGATTCCATAGACGGATTTATTAATAATTTAGTTGTATACGACGATGTGATGCTAGATAAACAATCAAATCCAGCTAGGATTTTTTCCCGAGGGAGACATAAAAATACAGACGTGATCTATGTTACTCAACGATATACACAAATTCCGCAGGTGATCAGAGACAACTGCAACATTTTAGTTGTGTTTAATGGCGTAGACACACACACGTTGCGAAATATTCATCAAACTTGGTGCAGCGGTGACATGGATATAATTAAATTCAAAAATTTCTTCTCACAAGCGCAAGCTAATCCACATGGATTTATAACAATAAATTTACATGATCCAAGAACAAGATATCGTGTGGGTCTTGATAAAATATTTGGGTAACAGGGGTGATGATAAAATTAAATTAAATTAAACAGATATCATTAATATAATGAACAACTGTGCGTGGCTGTGTCAAGGAACCACTAACAAATGTAATAAAAAATGCCGTGGAGAATATTGCAAGAAACATAATTATCTTATAAAGAAAAATCTTCATGCTGGTCCACGAAGTTGTGTTGGTTGTAACAACGGCGTTAGAGGATTATATCAGATTTGCAAAAATTGCGGTGGAGATCGATACAGAAGTTTGATGATATATTATAAACACAGAAAGAACATAAATCCAAAAATAGAAAAACCACCATCAGAACTTGAATATTACTTGAAACATAGAACAAATAAAGATGAAACAGATGAAGATGAAACAGATGAAGATTCCCATGATTCAGATGAAAAGAAAAATATTCATCAAACTTAAAATTTCTTTACAACATGGATAGCAGCAGAGAGGGGGCGTCTACAATTCTGTTTGGGACAAACAATAATCGTAGACGTGGTATTGACCTCTATGAAGGGTCACTATTTTTTTTTTGGTCAAACACAAGGGTGACCACTCCCTTAAGTGGTCTGTTCACCCTCTCTGCTGCTCATTGCATCTGCACCATCTTCACTAGCCAAGGTTCCAATATGATAAACATATGTACACCTAGGCAGATCGAAGAGATATATTGGAGCTTTGTTCTAGCAACATCTATTGGATTTCATGAGTTGCCTCCCTTAGTATGTAATGCCAACTAACCAATAGTGTGGTGCATTGTACATCAACCAAAAATGGCAGAGGAAATTGACCTAAAAAGGATGCTTTTTAGGTTTAACACAAAAGTATGACTATGTACCAGAGGGAAGCCCATTACAGGTCTATTTGAGTGAAAGGTATTTGTGCAAACATGGACCAGCATTGGAAAAGTGCTTATTTATCAGTCCATTCAAGTTGTGTGCTACCCTTGTCTCACTCATGTAGGAAGAGTTTTCATATTTGAACAACTTAATTTTGATTGGATGTTGTGGCTTGCCACCTCATGCATTGAAATCCACAGATCCAAAGCACAGAAATATTTGCTCAAATAGCCAAGGTGTAGATAAGGTTTATCACATCAGAACTTTAGCTAGCGTAGATGCATCTGCATAGGACTAAATTATTTTAGTCATGATCGCACCTACACAGAAATTAATTCACATCTACACACAGGACTGAATTATGCATACCTTCACAGGACTTAATTATGCATACCAGTACAGAGGACTGAATTAATCATACCTACACAGGACTAAATTATGCATTCCTACACAGGACTGACATATGTATACACATTGGGAATAATGCATGTTTTCACAGGAATTTTAATTGTGCATGCCCACAGAGGACCAACATTGCAATCCACACATTAGGAATGTACAGCCACACATTAGGAATGTACAGCCACACATTAGAGATGTACAGCCACACAAGACTTTATACATTTTTGGCTCCACACAGAAAAGGTTAGATATTTTTTACATTTATTACAGATCTTACTTGTTTGCCTGGTCTACATTGGTGATTTGACATTATTATTATTATTATTATTATTATGTACAGTGCATGCTCAGTCATTTAAGAACATCATCATCAGCAAGGTACAGAGCCTGCAGTCCACTGGGGAACATTGTCAGTGTACAAGGTGTTCACAATGTGTGACATGGTCTGAAGAGTTCTACAGCAGTAGGAAGAGTTAGTCACCTGGCCCCATTGGACAGGGTTGACTGCACAATGACCCTGTCCTATCTGAAGGTGGTTCAATGTGGTCACCAGATGATGTGGAAAGTTGAAGCCTAGAGGGCAGACAGATGGCTTTGAGAGAGTGGTCTGCAACATCTGTTGAAGACCACTCGACACTCCATGCTGAAATAGCTGTCATATCTGGCAACAAACCTAACCATATTGGGCATCTCGAAGTCAAACAGACTGCTGGATGTGAGGTGATGTCCATTCATAGTGGAAGTTTCTCACTGGCAAATACCTTAGCCAACACGTTTGTGGTTACTTCCTGGTGACGCAGATGTGGAGAGGAATGTTGCTGAGTACCGGCAGCCATGGTAAAGAAGTAGGACTTAGTGTTCCAGAGATTATGCTCATTATTGTGTTGAGCTGGACATCAATTAACTTGTGTGGGATGATTGACCCCAGACAAGTATGCAATACCTGGCTGTCAAATAACAGAGGGCCAGTGCTGATGTCTTTAGTGTCTGAGCACTAGCACCCCAGGTTGAGCAAGCTAGTTTGCAGAGTAGATTGTTTCAAGTGCTAAGATTTGCTGCAGTTTTCTTCAGGTTGTTGTAGAATGTCAGTGATCTGTCCAGAGTCACACCAAGGTATGTTGGTGTTGGGTTGTGTTTTATTTGCTGCCCACTGAGGAGGATGCAAAGCTCATGGTTTGCATTTGAATTGTTAAGAAGTAAGATGCTGTAGACTGTCTTTGTTGCACTTTTCTGTAGACACCATTTCTTGAAGAAGTCTGCCATATCCTCCAGGTCCTAATGTTCAGTACCCCATCAAGCTCAGCAAATGAGTGACTTTGGGTCCTGAGAGCAATGTCATCTGCTTACATGAACTTGTGAGACTGTGTTAAAGGTAAGTCATTGATTTAAGGTACTGGAGTGCCTGATTGTCCAGAGAATTGGTCCTGACTTGGAAAATATCATAACTGTTGAGCAGGCAGGCTTCAGGCATGCCCATAGCACTTATGATTAAGTCCTTGTCCTGACTACATTTGCTGAAAAGGAGTTTCAGAGGAACCTGAAAACTGGAGTTGTTTTTCTGGATCTAACAGTGGCATATGACAAGACATGCAGGGCTGCTGTTGAAAATTTCCAGAGTATAGCCATGCTGGATAGTTGAGACCATTGAACTGCTCCTTCGTAACAGGTGCTTCAGAGTGTACATTAGAGAGAGCTCCAGTTCATTGAGGCATCAGATTAATGGACTCCCACAAGGGTCTGTTCTTTCACCAAGTTTGTTCAATGTCTATATCAATGACTTACCTGTAATACAGTCATGCAGATTCATGTATTTGGCATTAAGTATCAAGACACAATCTGTGTTGACACAGGCAACACCCTACTACACTAGGCAACTAAGCTAGCAAGTCAGTTATTCCATTCATCCCTATCTACAAGGTCCCAGAATTTGTATTAAAAAAACAAATAATACTGTGTTCACATATTGGAATCATATTATAATAATAATAATAATAATAATAATAATAATAACAATAATAATAATGACTTTATTTAAAGAGGGTAACACAATTAGCTAAGAACTAATCGACCGTGAAGCCCTCATACAAAAGGAATTTATTTATTTTAGCTGCATCTCTGAAGCCACTGGATAAATTTTGGAAGAAGGAAATAGAGTGGGAATTTCTAATCTAAACTGGAATACTATTCCAGAGCAAAGTTCCAGAGTATTGGAAACTTTTTTTAAATAATTCCTAATTTGGTTTGGAAATTTTATACTGTTTGGTAGACATGGATCGCAGGTGGAGAGTATTGCCAGGTCACAGCCTATACTGGAATAGCAATTGTAAATATTCAGGAGCACTATTACTGGATATCCTGTACAATAATTTGGCCTTTCTCAAATGGATTTGGTATGTAGCAATTGCCCAGATAAGTAACCTTTTTACATCCTCAGTTCCTGCTATATTCATCATCACCATGTACTATGTACAGCATAAGTAATGTGGCCCAAGAAGATATAAATTAAGAAAAGCATACATAGAGTTATAATAGACAGGTTTATCTGGCACTGATCCAATTTTCATGTGTGCTGCCATTCTGTCATGTACTCCATCAGGCATTACAATCCTGCAAATTCGCCAGTCGCAGTATCAGCTGCTTTGTGTTTACATTTAGTGTTTATCGATTGTATATGTATTGATAATTTTATGATGGATATAAAAGCAAAGTATAAAACAGGTAGTGGAACTTCCTGTGCAGTCAATGAATGTACAGACAACTCAAGAAAAATAAATATATGGAAACAATCCTTATGTGAAACAAAAACAAATCCACGGTGAATGTGCATGTTTAGTTCCTTACAAATTTCACACGATTTCACTTTTTGATGATTGATGAAGTGTCAGTGTTCACTTAAGGGTTGTTAATTATCTATGTGAATTGTTTTTATTGCTTTAGTGTTAGTGTGAGCAGTTCTTAAGCTATACTTGTTTGAGTCCTTGTAATAGTTAACCTGACATTTTCCATGTTACAGCCTCCTACAGACTTGTTGACAAAGTCACATGGTACTATCATTAATCAACTGGATGTCAAGATGTAAAAATCATTTATTGTACTACACATATCAGGACATCACCCAGTTATATTTACATTGTAGCTTACGAATTACAGTTTGTGTGCCAGATCTTAATCACAAATATGTCAACAGTTTTAGTGTGGTGGGCTGATTAGTATAGGCACTCAAATGGTCATGGTCCAGCCGATTTTTAGAATGTAAACATTTGGGGTCATTTTGAGGAGCATACATTTTTAATGAAAGTATATATTACACAGCTGAACAATTTAGATAAGGGTTCTGCATATCTTAAGATTAAAAATATATAGATATTAATGCATAAATAACCGACACAATAATGTAAACATATAACATCCAACGTGTCTAAGCATTATAAATATGTTGGACACATCATCAGAATTAATCAGATATGGAATATGTGTGTATCTCAGAACACATTTAATATGAAGTGTCATGCAAAAGTACAGCAGACGTTACTCATCCCATTTAAAGATTCATGAATTTTTTTAATGCTTTACCTACCATAAGTTCTGGTCTAGTTCATGGCATCATCTTCTTCTAATAAAATTCAAGAGGATGCAGTGTCTGATTTTTCACAAAGTGATCTTCATATTGAACATCTACAGATTTGTAGTTGTCTTCATTATGTCAGATAAAATGTTACACTTTCTCAACCCTGTGCAAAATGTAGTTACTTGAACTAGTAAATACAATCTTCTGCCTCCTTTAGTTTTTAATGCATTTCCATTTTCACTCTTTACATCATATTTGCCACTATCAAAGACTTACTCTAACACTGTCAATTTAGAATTAGGAAATTGACTTTTAATTTCTAGAAAAGTATCTCCATTTCAAATACCATCAGGACTTGCATATAACAAATCTCTCATTCACAGATACATACAATCCACGGACACTTACAGTTTTAAATTAAAAAATTGTTTTGCATTAACCTCATTGTCCTTTCCATGTTTTGTAAATTTGCTACCAATACATTGTGAATGTGCATGATCTCTTATGAAATTGATGCAATTAGTTGTCAGTACTAATTTGTGTGCACTGCTAGCTATAATTCTCAATTTTCGAGAGTGACTAAGACTCTCCACAAAGGACAGTTACACTGACTGACAGTTTCATTTTGCAGTTTATTAATATGATCTACATCCAGGCATAAATACTTTTGAAAAAATGTTAAATATTTCCCACAAGAAGATAAGGTTTCATGATGCTATGATAATGAAGTGACGTATCAGCTGTACAGTTCGAAGGTTCACTTGTGAAACCTTTGTTCATTGTTATTCCTTTAATTTTAAGTAAAGCTTTAAGTGGTGAATTGTCAACAGTGGTTTTAAACTCTGTCTTTGTCAAATAAAATGGTGTATGTGCAATGGGTACTACTTCTGCGTCATCTTTAATGGAGCTATCACCAATTTGGTTTTTTGTAAATTTAATATTTGCAAAGGGTTTTGGTTCAAACTTTCTCTTCATACCTTTTTCCCACTTAGCATGTCTTATCACTAAAACTAACCCCAATAAGATTATTTCTCACAGCATGTTCAATTTTCCACTACAAAGCACTGACAAAACTGTACAAGTGTCCTTTCCCCGACATTCAAGTACACCACCCATTCTCAACAACACCCTCTATGGTACAAATAAAGATTCTTTTACTTCATTGACTGGCTCAGCAAGCAGACTAACCAGAGCATATTTCTCATTTTACGATAATTTTATTCTCCAAGTTTGATCTATTGTATCCATTTTTCCACTCTACTGCTTTCGATTAAATAGTTGTTAATGCTGCCATACATGAACTTGGCCACTCTCATGTCATCAGTCCATTAATTTATATTGCAAAATACATCTAGGCATTAAACATCTCAATTCATACATTTCACTTTTCAGTGTAATTCAGTTTGTTTAGGGTGATTCACAGTAATGTAATGGAAGACACAGCAATGGTGCTCCAAGGACACTCAATCGATTCAAAGGGTGATAATTGAAAAAGTCTATATGCACACTGCATTCCTTTACAAGCTAATACTGTTACATAAACATTTAGGCAAGTTAAGTTACTGAAGTTATGAACCTCACTTATAATTCACTTGTTTGCCCACTGCCTTAAGTTTAAAACTGGATTTTCCAGTTTTTGCTACAGCTTTGTATATTCCATGAGTTTGAACTTCAGCAGACTAAGATAATACTGACTTTAATATAAAAGAAAGCGATACTTATTTCCACTTTTTATTGTGCATCATTAGCCTATACTTAGAGAATCAGATCTCTTGATGGACTCTTGTTACAATTACTATGTATGGCAAGTCTGATTCCTCAGTGATGCCCATGTCTAGCATGGTTTCCACTTCTTATTGAATACTTCCTCACATCAATTGTAACACTGGATTTGGTTTGGATCATGAGGTTGACCTGGTGCCAGATACTGACTCTTATGATTTCAAATTTGGAATTCTAATATCTTTCCATGTTTGATTTCACTGTTTGTAGACTGACAGGTTATTGCAACAGCTACTTGGCCATAACTCCTATGTCTGGTTTGAAAAGGTGGTTGTTCTTTAACTCCTATGTCTGGTTTGAAATGACGGTTCTTTAACTCCAAATGGCTGGTTTGAAATGGTGATGGTTCTCTCTCATATCTTTAGCATTTCAACACTATTCTTCAGTCTAATCTGCAGGTCTTACTTTATCAGATATTTCATATGGACCCTTCCAATGCATTGGTCTGTGTATGAGTAGTAAAGCTAGCACTTTTTCCAATTTACCTTTCACTTTCTATGTCTACTTTTCCTATTGTAAAAGGCTTTTCACTTTGACTTTGTCTCTTTCCATGCCAAGTCATGTTTTTTCAAGCCCCTCCTTTAGATCTAGAACATGTAGTAGAAGGTCATTTTGATTTCAGGGGTTATGATTTCCTTTGTCCAGAGTTCTTTCAGAATAGACAATGGGCCTCAATCAGAGTTCCCTTACACTTGTTAAAACAGAGAAAAACTAAGAGATTCTTCAGGGACCTTTCTATTATGCAAATATCAATGAAGCAATAAGGTAAAATTCCCTGTAAAGTAGACCGTTATTAGTCAGGAACCGTGAAGTGCTAGTTAAAGCCAAGTCTATGACATAGTTAAGTGATACATTTGTGTTTTGCTTTAACCTAACCTGGTGAATCCTAATATAAAACATTGAAAATAATGCACATCCATGCATGACCGAATTGTACATGTCTGTACAGGATTGATGTGCAGCCATACATACACACAGAACTGAATTACCAGTATTTGTGTCCACACACAACTAAAATGTGTATCCACATAGTGATTAGTGTGCTAGTGCACACAGGACCTTTCCCCTAGCTCCACTCAGGAAAAAAAAGCATTGTTGATTTTTATTTGGGCAACAAGCTTGTTTACTCATTCCATATCGACCATGTGGCAGGGTGACATAGTCCAGGACAACACAGGTGACACTCACTACACAGGCAACCATGTGCAAGTTAGCAAACCACAGTTGCATAATTTGTTTAATCTACATTGTCCCATAATTTATAAAAACATTAAATTGATACTTTGTTCACATATTGGAATCTTGTAGCTAAAATGACTAGCTAAGTAATTTAACCTTTCATATGCACTGTGCATTCCTGCTACATCCTTACAGATGCAACTCATGCATCACCATATACGTGTACCTAGAAAAACTTGCAAAACAGTTGCTGAGCACCATCTATACTGCATATATTAGGTAAGGTACATACATGCATTCATGTATAAGCTATACTGTTCCATGAATATTCAGTCAGATAAAGTTCTTAAAAGTATTGACTTCACTATTGTGACAAACAGTAATGATATTTTTTTATCATTTCAGCTTGACTATGTATGCCTGCACTAATGGTGGATGTACAGTCTCCAGCTACTATGGACCCTACAGGACTCTTAAATTGACAGGTATATGACCATGCTTCTTATCTATCTGCAAATCACTTAGAGAGTCGAGTGAGGCAGACAGTGCACTGCCTCCTAAAAAAAGCTGTGCAACAATGATTTTTATGCAATACTATTGGTCTGAAAGAACTGGAAACTCATTTTAGTTTTTTCCTACGCTATTCATAGTCTTAAAACATTTATTCACCTTTCTTTAAATCTCCAGATCAATGTATATATTAAATCCTTTATTATAATGTGCCCATGCTTTGTGAGTGGCTTGTTTTTACCTTGTAATCTCCCAAAATACCCAGCTGGGCCATATTCTGGTTAATGATCCCAATGATTTTCTTAGCATCAACTTTTCGCATCCAATGTGGCAATGCTTAGAGTGGCATACATAGGATTTTCAAAGAGCCACTGGTGACCTCATTGATTACAGTGTTTGCTGTTCTATTCCATCATTGATTCACACACAGGCAACAACAGTTGTGAAAGCCTCTTAGCTGCCTCTCTGAGGCCATTGTCAAGCACACTGGTACCTTTTTCCATTACACCAGTTTCTCTGACATCATCTTTGACATCATCTCTGGCAAATGCTCAGTAGTGTTTGTGGCAGCTCTTGTGGTTTTCTTGATATCCTTGGTGTGTTTGACTGTCTTTTCAATTAGACCTGGTTCTTCTTCTGATCCCTTCTGCACTGCCATATTTTCCACAGTTGCTCTTGGGTACTCTTTGGTATGCCATATTTTCCACAGTTGCTCTTGTGTACTCTTTGGTATCCTAAATGTGTTCCACATTTCTGCAGTCCTGACTGCAGTTTCTTTTGCTGGTTTAGTCAATGGTGCAAATATTTGTATTAAGCTCACTGTAAGGTCTTCCCATGCAGTTTGTCTCAACAGCAACATATCTTTGATACATTTATGGAAATCTATGTAACAGTGAAGAAGTTTCAAGAGTTTGAGAGTATTTGTATGGCATCGGTCAGCATACTCTATGATATTGCTGGCAGTTTTCTGTGTTTCTGACATTACATAATCATTTAAATTCTTTTGTGAGGCACATTAATTTAAGATGCATTGCATCAAAACTGGCATGATTTTGGCATGGTCTACCAGTCAAGTCAATCACAAGGAAACTATGGGTCCCTAATGACTCTTTCACAGACATATTTTGAAACTCACTACAAGTGGTCATTGGCACATGAAGTCCAAGGAATGTTTGCACGTTCATGTGGATCAATGCCACCAAATATCATTAACAATAAAACATGTCAAAGTTGTCTCAAATCACATTAGGCATGCATCTGTATCATTGTGATATATGGATCACCTCTTTGTTTTAGTGCCGACATCAGGAATTGTCTTGATGTTAATGACAAGATTATCCTTACTTGAATCAAAGTCATCAATGTTAAGTGCTTCATCAACTGTGGGTAGGAAATCAATGGTTGAAAATTTACTTCTTGGTAATGACTAAAGCACTACTGTAAAATCTTTTGGGTACATCATATAACTTGGTTGACCTGCTGCTGGCTATGCAATTATGTGCAACAAATCCCACATTGATCATGTTCAGCAATAGCTGGGTTTACCCAGATCCAGCCAGACACCTATGATCAATGCATTAACTGAGCTTGGAAATATGTCACTGTGCTTGGGTGGTTTAGGTTTTACCTGGGCAGAGAACTTGATGGCTGTATTAAGGAGATGCTGCTCTTTCTGTTTCTTGATGCCATACTGAGGGTTAATTGTTGTATAACAATCATGTTTTCATGTTGTGCATGATGTCACATGAAACATTTTACTGCAGATCCAGTGCAGCTCGAAACACATAATGGTAAAGCAGCTATCACTGGACGTTGTGTTCTGTGTGGAACAGAGAAGTTTCATCTATCTTTGAATTTTCCTAGAACATTTTTGAGCGTGTTACTAAATGGTGGATGATGTTTCAGATTCTGGCTGGTGTTAAATTCATTTACCAGTCTTGGTTAGTCCATGTTCGAGTTTGACATCATGGGCAGTTAATGTATATTAGTAATGAGTCTGTTTAAATACACAGCACCTTGATGTTGTCACCTTGATTTGATATTTTTATACAATAATTCATGCTGTTATACTTATAAACATGTTTGAGAATGCCAATTGTACTTGGGATCAATCCATTCAAACTCACCGATGGGCTCTGGCTACATGATTGCCCAAACATAAAAATTGTGTGTGTAAAGATACATGATGCAACTGCTTGGGACAGTGATGTCATAACCATCTGTGTTTGGATTGTTTGCATGATCATATTGGTGGCTTGTTTTGGAAAAATGAAATAGATCAGAATAAGATATTACATTTTGCCAAGACATCATAAGTACCTTCCCATTTGGTCTTTGTCACATCAGGTGCATGTGTTGAACCAGTTCATATTAGTAGGCAGAAATGCAAAAGTCAAAATGTAGGATAAATGCATCCACTTTGTAAAATTTATTTCACAAAATAATATATTTTGTATTCAAAAGTTATGGTTAATTTTTAACACTTGCAGATACTCTATTCTTTTCAACCAACATAGCTTTAACAATTTTTCAGTCATATCGCTATGATGTCTGCAGTGTAGCAGTTTATAGTGATGTTTAGCACTGGAGTATCATGCCGCAAACATGGCATTATGTCCCACCCAGTCACGTTGTCCTTACACCAGGCTGACCAGTCCTGGCACTAACTCTTAATGCTGAGTGACAAGCATGGCAGCTTCTAGTACCATTTTTATAAGTCTTGGTATGACTTGGCCGGGGTTCAAACCCGTGATCTCCCACCTCTGAGGCTGAGACTAACAACTTAGGTCACCAGAGTGGTGACTTTCACGAACAAAGTTAACAGAAGAATGCAGTTGTATAATAATTGATATCAATACAAATTAGAGTCAGATATTAATAGTTACAGGTGAATGAGTGAGGCTGAGATAGTTACTGAAAATCAGCAGTAGACTGACCCCCATTAATGGAAATCAGAAAGTCATATGATTAAAGTTATATATAGACAAAGTTTTGGGACTTGGAACATCAACCCAAGTTTCTAGTTCAAAATGTTTAGAGAATACAGGGACTAGATTCATTATGAAGCCATACTGCTTGAATAGTACATGATAAATTTAAGTGAATACAAAGGAATTTATTGCGCAATATACTTGTGCATCGGTATTGTTTTGTTTTAGAAGTAACTGGTAGAAAGCTTGTGTGTGTAGTATTAACATAATTGCTGCTATTATGTTGTTTTAAAGATTATTAATTTTTATGATGCATTTCAGGTTCTTCTTCCACTGATACCCCTGTTATTGTGGGTGCTGTCTGTGGGGCATTGTGCTTCATATCACTGGTTATTGCTGGCACCATAATTATTGTTAAGAAAATGAGGCTGTCAAGAATCCCTCAAGATGCTAATAAAACAGAAGAACCTTACATGGATTTGGCATGTAGGACTAGTGAAAACCCATATTTGGACTACAGAGCGAAGTGATTTGATGATCAGATACTGCTTAGAGATAAACACAAAATATATCATGAAAAGTATATATACATGTATATATATATGTGTGTGCATGTGTGTGTGTGTGAAGAGAGAGAGAGAGAGCGAGAGAGAGAGAAAAAATGAATCCTGATACTAATTTTATCAAGCAATGTATTCTTTATTCTTTGAGAATATCATGATATGTTTTAATGTATTATAATTTATACCATTCAACATATAAGTTACATGACAGATGTAGAGATACGAACTATGAGAAAAATTGTTTTTTACTTTTACAAGATATGGTTTGAAATAGAAAATAAACAGTTGTAAATTGGATTACTTTTTATGCCTTACAAATATTATTTCCCTGTGAGGAACTAAAATTATTGGCTTTAATAAAAATAATTTTTTGGTACATATGTTGCAAACCTGTCCTGAATGTAGAACTTAGTCAATGAACATGAATTTGTTTTATAACATCAGTTTTATAATTGTATATTGATTTAATTTTAAATCTAGATGTTTCACATCATCTGCTGAAAATTGTTTTAATATTTGCTAAAAATAAAGATTGTATAGTCACAGAAATTAAATATCTTTTTCTGATCATTGTTTATTGGGGACTTTCTGAAATTTCAAGGGCAGCATTTTTTGTTTTGGTCTGATTCTATATAAAACAGTTAAAACTCAAGATAAGATATAGAGTGCACTTTCTCTCTAATCCTCTGTGTACCACATGACCTCCAAATCATGAAAACACCAGAATAACATAATTTATTTATCTACCATGTGTCTTCACTAAAATCCTCAAGCTCTGACCCATTTGCTGAAATTTTCATTAGAACTTGTAAAGACTCTCGGTTTAATCAATTAATTAATTAAGTCTTGATTAAGTTAATTGAACTAGATCAAATCGTTCATACTCAGCAGTGGACAGGCTTAAAACAAACATGGTTTATAACATTTTACATAACAGACTGAGAGGAGGTGGTGTGTTCACTAAGAGTTTTCCAATAATTTTATCGGGTGGATCCTGTGTCAGTGCTTTTAATGACATCATCTTCATTTTGAATTGTAATACTGATGCTGAATGGCAGTATGGTCTTCCACATATTTAAGGTGTACATCTCTTTGGAGAAATAGTTATTTCACACTAGTAGCATTCATGTCCCTCCATTTTCACAATAATGTTTCTTCTCAGAATTATTACTGTCATTGTGAAAATGATTTAGTAAACTCATTTTATCCACAGAGTAAATATCAGTTTGCTTTACAGCTGATTTTAAAGTTATAAAATGCATTTTGAAGTGTATATACAAACAGAAACAGCTCATTAACTAGTAAAATTGTTGATCCTTAAATGCAATATTGCACTTCCTCTGTGTAACCAATTAAAACTTATATTAAATTAAAAGAATTATTTTGTAATTAGATCAAAAATGAAACCATGACTAATGTCAGTAAATAGAATCCATTGTTCAGTATGACCCAAGGGCATGAATGGCCAGATTAAGGTGTATATAAACATTACAGTAGTAAACTACAGATTTTGCAGAACTTTTCAAAATAGGAAAAAGCACTTGTCCCCGACTAGAGACTTGGAATATTTTTACTTGCTCGACTTCAAAAATGAGCAGGACAATGGGCTATCAGCCCTGATTTTATATATGTAGGATCATAATGAGTACCTGTAACTTTCATAAACCATTTGTGATACTTAGTAGGAAGGTATAGACAATTTAATAAAAGCACTGTAAACCACACAATTTGGAATGCTTTGCTGATCAAAATCCTTAGACCTTGAGTTCATTATTCATGAAACTAATATCTTGCATACATTGATAACTGTTTGTTTATAAGGTTGAATGTTTGTGATATTATGGGTGAGACGTGACAGGTTACAAAAACAGCTTAAAAATATTGAAATATTGTAGACTCAAAATGGTTGAGCAAAATGGCTTATATATACTCTTCAAAAAAGTTTATTTACAGTTTAAATATTGCAAAAGTAATATGTTGTAACTATTGCAACAAAACCTTGCAACAAAAACTCTTATGTACTGTTTCATATTCTTTTTATGGTACTACAGTCACTCCACATTTTTATGGTCAAAAATTATTTTCTTAACAAGAACAGATGATGCACAACTTCAGTGTATATCAGTTTTGCCATTTTCAAACAGAAAATGTTACATCCTTACAGAGCAAGGAAATCTTAGCTTGACACTAAATTCTGAACTAATTTGACAGTGTGGTAAAAGTTAACTTTCACCACTCTTCACCAACAGTGCATTACCATATTTCAGGGATTGCGCTGGTCTTCCCCTATGTTGCAAATTGCAAATTTTTTTCTTATTGACAACGAAATATTACCATTATTTAACATTCTAGAGCAACAAAACCATTTATAACAAAGTGAACTAACATTGAATAAGCTACTGGTAGTCTGTGTATTAAATCTGGGAGAGCAAAATGAAAACAACAAGTTTGTGAGAAACTGAAGAACCAAACCTGTTTTATACAACAAAAGACATTAGATATTTTTGAAACACTTTTGGCCAATGTTTGTCAAGTGACAAGTGAGTAAATTAAATCTAGGATGACAGAAATGAAACAGTATTTGTTTTTGAGGGGTTTAAATTCTATTTTATTCCCCTTCTTTTAAATTTAATTTCTTTCCTCCTTCTTTTACATCCAACCCTTGTGTTGCTTAGTGAGTGTTGGTGTTGGTTACAGGATAAGTAAGTACTGGTCATGCACTCAGTGGGTTGGTTAGTAAATGTGCTGTTGGTTGGGAGATGAGAGGGTGCCGGTCAGTCAAATGGTATATTGGTGTACTTTTAACATTTCATTTCCCATTAGAAGATAAAATTTCATGGACTCCATCAGTACCAAAATGACACTCTGGCCTCATGATGTTATTTTCTTACTGTAGTAATGTTAAATCTTATGGAGGCCAGTGTGTAATTGTTTAGGCTAGTATATCATCATTCCAAGATGGGGATTGTTGAATTTCCACTGAGACCAGCATGTGATTGTTTAGGCCAATATACATGTATCATCATTCCAAGATGGGGATTGTTAAATTTCCACCGAGACCAGTGTGTAATTGTTTAGGCCAATATACATGTATCATCATTCCAAGATGGGGATTGTTAAATTTCCACTGAGACCAGCATGTGATTGTTTAGGCCAATAGATCATCATTCCAAGATGGGGATTGTTAAATTTCCACTGAGACCAGTGTGTAATTGTTTAGGCCAATATACATGTATCATCATTCCAAGATGTGGATTGTTAAATTTCCACTGAGACCAGCATGTGATTGTTTAGGCCAATATATCATCATTCCAAGATGGGGATTGTTAAGTTTCCACTGAGACCAGTGTGTAATTGTTTAGGCCGATATATCATCATTCCAAGACGGGGATTGTTAAATTTCCACTGAGACGAGAGCGTCAATTTTTGAGGCTATGATGCCACATCTTACTATTGCCATTAGGGCAACCTACTAAAAAATTATAAAGGAATTTAACATAACTTCACCATTAAAGTATGCCAAATTATCCTTAAAGAAAACAAGTGTTGATGTAAATGTTGACAATCTACCCAAGGTGGTATACCGCTTGTGAAACATTAAGGAGGGAAATGCAACATGTGACATTGGAAGGAATGAACCAGCACATGATTTTGTCAAATTGTATGCATAGGTGAACTAAGAGACAATATCTTTATTTGACACTGAACATTTGCACCTTAATTGACAATTAGAACAGTTAAAGGATATATAAATTTCAGTGAATGTAAGTTATACATGCTTATTAACTTTGTCACTGAATAAATGATACAAATGAAGGGAGTTTGTTAAAGTGTTGTCACATATGAAGTGATTGGATTAGATGAATTACTGTCATCTTTTATGCATATGTATGCACAAAATGCACGCATGTTATGTTCATAGCCTTCCTGAAAAGACAACTTTTTCTAGCAGACAGTTTTGTTTTTCTTTCTCTTCTGGGCATTTTGGTCCAGTATATTCATTTTGGGGTTGCCTTGGTAAGGAATTTTAGGTTATAGAAATTGTACTTCCACTAGGGCATATTTTATACTGTACAAATATGCTGTTTGGATCATGTGACCTTTTCAGCAATCAGTTATGTCATCTCTTAATGACTAAGTTGATTGGTGTAAACATCTGGGATATAAGAGAGAAACCTATGTCCAGTTTGTCATCAGGGTAACAAATTATTTCCAGTGATGGATTGAATACTGAAAGTTTTTTAAGGGTTAACATATTTTTGCTCAGAGACCAATTGTTAGGTACAGTTTGTTGGGAATTTGACCAGTTCCTGAAAGTCTTTTGAAACACACAAGACATTGCTATACAGGCGGGGTACTTTGCCAAATCTCATGATGGAACCCAGAATGTGGTTTCAGAAAATATAAGACTGGAAATCAGTATAGGGTGTTATGACTCTATTGTATCAAACTAAGTAGCAGAAAAAGCAAAACAAGTTTTGTAAAAGTCAACAAATGATTTTATTCTCTAAGCTACAAAAAAATATTAAATTTAGGAGAAATTTACAGTACTATGAAAAAATTTCAAATAATCTTGAAAGTTATATCACATGTCCATTAGTATAGGGTGTTCTAAATGAATTCCAATCTTGAATGTGTTGATGTACCAGTAGACATGAATTACCTGATGGGCCAACATATTTAATGTATCACAATGATATAGTCCAGAATGCCTTTGAATCAATTAACAATAATCCCAAAATAGTGTTTTATGTAACAAATGATTTCATTCTTAGAGTTAAAAAAACAAAACAAATTTAAGAGGAACGTAGAGTATTATGAATTAAATCCCAAATAATCCCAAAAGTTACATCACAATTATAAAGTGTTCCAATTGAATTACAATCTTGAATGTGCAGATGTACCAATAGCTGTCAATGAGCTGATCATGCCAACAAATTTGATATTGTAATGTTTATAATCTAGAATCTCTTTGAATGAATTCACAGAATTCCAAAATAGTGTTTTGATCCAAAAGTCTAGGAGCACTTTAAATAATTCCACATAAATCATAATTGAACACAACTAAAATTGATTCCACAAAAGCTGATGTTCAGATGGGAATTAATTTACAAATTTTTACTTTAGAACCTCATAAAATCCAAAGAAACAATAAGATCACCAGGAAGTGTGTCATTTGGAAATTTCCATCAAATTTGTAAACAGATTTAGGTCTGTTTACCTAAATTTTAACAAACAACTTTACAAAAAATTGGGCAGACCATGGAATTTTTATGGGGAAAACCAATGTTCTGAACTCAAATAAACATGTTTTTTCAAATGATAATTATTTCTAAGTATACTTTACAATCATGGACAAAAGTTAGCTATATTGTATGTCATTTACAAATGAACTTTACAATCTACAATCATGGACACAAGTTAAGTGCACAAAATAGATATACATGAGAAGGGTGCAGATGCCAAGAGAATTTGTAAAATCAGCAGAGACTAAAGGTAGGTGTGGTAAGGATGCAGGTTATCAGGTTATGTAGTGTTATGCATGTTTTGAATTGGGCCAAATAACTGGCAAAGTGTTCTGAAAGGAAGGGAGTCCTTCAATAGTCAGCTGTGGCCATGGAGAGTAGAGATTACAAGTATGCAGGTCCTATTGCAAGTCAAAGACTGTATTTAATCACTTGTCATGTGTCTTGTCACCCAAAGGGATGGTACCAACAACAATAGGTAATGTTAATGGTCTGGATATATTACATGGCACTGCTTGTTTGGGTGTGGCTATTAAATGCAATCACATGAGGGATTATCAAATGCTCAGATGGAGATCCATGCGTATACCACTTGATCAGATGATTGTGTTCACGTTGCGAGAGTTGAGATAGATACTGATTTAAATGTAACCATTGACACCATTTGTATGGATAATCCTGTTCATATTCTTACAACTGGTAATATAGAATATTACTGCCTTCCTTCAGTGGCGTATTATAGAGTATCTTTAGTTCTAGAGGTCAAAATGCAAGCACATGCATAGCGAGACAAAAATGCATTCCAGAAAGTTAAAGTCCTGTATCTGTGGCTGGAATTTCACATACCGAGTTCATGTGCAAGGAAGAATGAGACACATCTGTGAAATTAGCTGTGGAGCAAATCATGTTTGGTGCCGTTAGACACAGCAAGGATGAAGGCAGTTCAAAGCAGAGAGTTTACAACACTAGAGAGTAGATTATACTGGCAACTGGTTGTTCCCCAGCAATACAGATCACATGTACTTAGGGTGGCACACAGTTCAAGTTCACATGTACATAGAATGGCACACAGTTCAAGTATGTTGAGCCATTGGGTATAAGAAAAACCACCAAATGTCATCATAAGGGGCAGGGAAAGCATTGCAACCATCTGGCATGCCAAATCCATACAGGGTTTATGTGTGCTCCATTTCGCAAATTATGTTATTTTAATTTGTACTTACTTAACTAAACATAAATGTTTTTCATTAAAATAGCTAAGTTTGGTGATTATTGGGGGGGGGGCACCATTTCTTCCAGTGCAAACTTGTGATGGCCATGAAACCACCCATGTGATGTTAACTGAATTATACTGGCCTGTTCTTGTGATATATACCATAAAACAGCATCTTAGAAATGAATCATACACAATGTGGAAAAAGGGTCTGAGAATGTAGGTACAGGTTACTTGTAGAACATGTTTGGCAAATATGATGTTTACTAACCAGTCTTGGCATTGATTATGAAGAATTATAAGGTTGTTACATTCAAGTTCAAAGGACACACAAACACCAAGTAAGGGTCCTACAACTTTATGTAAAATAAAGCTAAAATCTTAAAAATAAACTAGAAAAAACAGTGTTCATTACAGTACCAAGCCCAGTTAAAAACTGCCTGCTCTATCACTCTGCTCTTGTTTTAGTAAGGGTTAGAGACAAGGGATCCTAATTAAATCAACATTTGTGCCTTATCCAGGCTCAGATAGCCATGGGAAGATAAACAACAGAATGGAACCTGTTGACAGTCTCTGGTATCAAATATCCAGAATGCTGGGATTAATGTTCTGGTGTCACTACATGTGCTAACAACTAGAATCTGCTAGAATCTGATACAGGCACTTATAACACCTCCCTTCTTAAGAGGAAACTTTATGTTTTCCATATAATAATATTTTTTAAATACTTGCTGGCTTGGTACATCAGTAAAATGATAAAACTTGTATAAAGCTTACATGACTACCAAACTGCATAAAGCTTAGAGTCACTACTAAAATCCAACAAACTGGTTTATATTCGCATAAATTTCTTATGATTTTAAACAGAACACAATGAAGTTCCAAAAGTCCAGGAATCCTGAGCTATTCCAGTTTTTTCAGCGTTCTTGGAGTGTACTAATCACCAGTATCTCTCTTGTCATTTTATTCCTACATACTTCTGTTACATGTGCGATAGTCCGTCTGCATTCCCATGTTGTTTACCGCTCCTGTGCTTTATAATGAAGTTGTAAGGCTGGAGTGCCAAACACCATCTAAGTAGCCGTTGATTCTTGCTTTGCATTTGATTTAACCATGTCAATGGGCTGTGGTCAGTTACGATTTCAAATGCTGTCCCTGACAGGTAATACTTTAACGAATCAATCGCCCACACGATCGCAAGACACCCCTTCTCGATAGCTGCATATTTCTGCTCTCGCGGCAGAAGCTTCCGGCTTCAATAGGCCACCGCATGTTCTTCACCATCCATTGTCTGGCTTAGCACAGCACCAATTGCTGTGTCACTAGCATCTGTCTGCACGATGAATTCCCTGCTGAAATCCGGTGCAATAAGGACTGGGGTCTTAGTAAGAGCATCCTTCAACATTTTAAATGATCGGACGGCTTCTTCATAGTCCATACAACTATATTTGGTCTTCCTTTCTGTGTCATGGAGGTTAATGGTACTGCTACTTCGGCAAAGTTCTTAAGGAATTAGCTGTAGTATCCAACCATTCCAAGAAATGAGCGTATCCCCATTTTCGTTGTGGGTAATGGAAACTCACGAATTGCTTTAATTTTATTGTCGTCTGTCTTAATTTTTCCTCATCCAATGATATACCCGAGGCATTCAATCTCAGTTGCTCCAAACGCGCACTTTGACGGCTTTATTGTAAGGCCATCTTTCCGTGTACGTTTCAGCAAGGCACGCAGATTATCTATATGTTCTGACCAAGTTTTGCTTGACACAATGATGTTGTCAAAATATGCTGCGACATTATGTAGTCCGGACACCAGTAAGTCGATGAGTCGGGCGAAACTAGCGGGTGCCGTTTTCATACCAAAGGGCATAACGTTAAATTCATAGAGCCCAAACGGAGTCACAAATGCAGACTTTTGCCTCGATTGTTCAGCTAGAGGAACTAGCCAGTAACCCTTAGTTAGATATATCTGATTCAAGTAACTTCCATAACCAATCTTCTCAAATAGATCGTTCATTCGTGGGACTGGATACGCGTCGAATACGGTGATATTATTAAGCTTGCGGAAATCTACACATAGCCGAAGAGTTCCATCCTTTTTGTCAACTAATACACAAGGCGAACTCCATAGACTGATTGAGGGCCGAATGAGACCTTGCTCTAGCATTTCATCCAATACTGCTTTCACCTCTTTCCGTTGCGCGAAAGGTATTCTATATGGCCGTTGTTTAATTGGTGTCTCCGAAGTTGTCTTTATACTGTGAGTTAAGATGTTTGTTGGACCAGGCGTAGTTGTTAGAACATCCTGAAATTCATTGTAAAGCTTTCTAATATCCTCTCCTTGCTCTTTTGTTAAGTTTACCCCCAGCTTAACGCCAGCATCACCTTCACCTGCTCTTGGAGGAAAATCAATATCCACACCATCGTTCTCGTCTGCCTTCGTCGCCAGCAGCACAGCACGCTTGTATCCACGCAGTAAGTTTACATGATAGGTTACTGTACCGCACCTACCGGGTACAGATACCTGGTAGTTAACATCGTTTACCTTTCGGACCACACGATAAGGTCGCTGCCATTGTTCTTTCGTCTTGGACGAATTTGATGGCAACAGAATGAGGACTTCATCTCCTGGACTAAATTCTCGTGTTTTCGTGTGACGATCATACAGTGCCTTGATTTTCATTTGGCAATCCAACTGATTATCTTTGACAAGAGCCCCGATGTCAGCCAACTTCTCACGCATTTTCACAACATGCTCCACAGTGGACTTCCTTAAAACTTCCTCTCCCGTAAATAAGCCTTGTAAAATCTGCATTGGCCCCCTAACTGGCCAACAATACAACATCTCAAAGGGTGCAAATCCAGTTTCCTCATGTGGGACTTCGCGGTATGCAAACAACAAAAATGGCAACATCTCATCCCATTCATTCTTGTTGTCTGTACAGAACTTCCGCAACATTGACTTCAACGTCCCGTTAAAACGTTCTACCTTTCTATTCGCTTGTGGGTGATAAGGTATTGTTGTAACTCCACGGATACCCAATAATTCATACAACTGTTTCAATAAGGTGCTAGTGAAGTTGGTCCCTTTGTCTGTTAATATGACCCTTGGAAAACCAACACGGCTAAACAGCTCAATCAGTGATCTAGCTACACCCGTTGCCTCCATATCCTTCAAAGGAAAAGCTTCGGGATACCTCGTTGCATCATCAACCACCGTCAGAATGTATTTGTGTCCAGACTTCGTTCTAGATAGCGGTCCTACAATATCCATTGCAATTTTTGAGAACGGTTCTGTTATCACCGGTGGGCAAATCATTGGTGCTTTCTCATCTGCAGTCCGTTTTGCTTACATCTGGCATTCATGACACGATGCACAATATATTTTTACATCGGAAAACATTCCAGGCCAAAAGAACGATTGGAGAATCCTCTCTTTTGTTTTCTCCAAACCCAGGTGACCTGCAAGGGGTCGATCATGTGCCAGCTCCATTACCATTTTTTAAAATCCTGCTGTACAACTATTTGCTCCCCTCCATGTGAACCATCACCAGATTGCCATTTCATTCGCTAAATATCATTCTCCCAGAAGAATGCCATTGGCTCTTCCTGAGCCTCTTCACGAGTAGCAAAGGACTTCTCTCTAATACTTTGCAGTGAAATATCCACAATCTGTAGTTTCGACAACATGTCCGCATTCATTGCTGAAAGTTTGTCAACTTCAATGTCATCACGCTGATCAGAATCTTTTGTCTTGATGCTGTTGTTGACAACGTCATTCTTACCCTCTTGCTCACATTGGTCAGTATTTTCCACAGTCCTCTCATCGTCGAGTCCTTTTAGCATCGAGCTCGTAACAACAAATGACCCTTTCTTGCTAAGTATATCCATCCCCAATAGGGCTACAGCGGCTAAATTTGAAACAAGACCCACTTGCGCTGGTCCCTTATAATACGTAGTGTCGATATTTACCATATGTAAATGGTAAATGGCTGACCCACTGCTGTGTATAACGTAACCTTGTGCCCCTCCAGCTTGCAACTCTCATCAACAAGCTCTTCTCTTAACAAGGTCATATCTGATCCAGTGTCCTTCACAAACATGATATCGCGCCCATTCACACATCCTGTTTCTGAAATAAGCCTTTCACCAATTGTTGGCTTAACAAAACAAGTTGCCGGATTACCACGATGTTTCATGTCATCTGTTGGACAATACCTTGCAATATGTCCCCATTGCTTGCATCGATAACACTGCCTATTCTTATGTTTGGATTGGTCATTTGTCGATGTTAGTTTTGCTTGCTGCTGTAAGGTCTGACTACTCATCTTGTTACCATTTATATTTATATTTTGACGAAACTTATTCCTCTGCCCTTGATGTTGTAAATTGGTGAGAATATAATCTTCCGCAGCCTCTACGAATGGACTAGAGCCCTTGTTCCTCCTAATACACTGTGCTTGATCTTGTGGCAAGGCTTTCAAGAAAAATTCCTCACGAAGACAAATAACTGGGTCACGATCCTCCAAGAAACGCTTTATGTGCTGATCAATCCTGGCCATCAGACCACCCACGATACGTCTCAGTGCTTTCCTTCTTCATGCTCAACAGTGCCGTGAAATGTTCATGCGGTCTCTTTCCAAAACGATCAATCAGTCCTTTCCTGGGTTCCAGGTAATCGCCACAAGCTTGAGTTGTAACATATCTAGCCTCAACTGTCAAAAGAGTTCTTAGCTGTAATACTTTCAACTCGTCAGACCACTTAGCATGTTATGCAATTGATTCAAACTCTGCTAGGAAAGTCACAATATCCTCTCCTCGTTCATGGTCATATGCATGTAGCTTTACTTTAAATGGCATTGAAGATGTTTTTTCAGTCTTGTTTGCCTGACGTTTTACTTTTTCTAACTCAGTTTCCAAACGCTTCATTTCTAATCTTAATTTCTTTTTCCATTTCCCATTCAAACTCCTTCTGTCTTAATTCAAATTCTCTCTCATTTTTCTTTGCGCTAGTTTTTCGCTTTGTTTCCTTGGGTGGTTGCATGTGCTCAAGGTTAAATTCCTCTTCATACTCCATAATTTCATTATCTGTAAATTCCATCAAATTCTGTGCTGCCGCTTTTCTTCGTGGTCGTTCTGAAGCAACCGTTGCTCCCTCAACTTGGACATCATCAGCAACCGACATAATGCCAAACTATATGTACGTACTGTAAGTTCTATCACTGTATTCACGGCCACTGGACTAGCTTTAATTATCTACGAGTTTATGGGCTTACACGTGTACACTCGTTACAGTAATACACACTTTGCACTTAGCAATTAACAACTGTACGTTATACACACAAAACAACCAGTCACTGCTAATATCACAGATTCACTGAATTAACAGCTTTCAGAATTGTCAAACACAATTCCAACGTATTGAAAAATTCCAAATAATTCACACAGGATTTTTGGAATCCGTACCGCTGCCACCAAAATGTTACATTCGGGTTCAAAGGACACACAAACACCAAGTTAAGGGTCCTGCAACTTTATGTAAAATAAAGCTAAAATCTTAAAAATAAACTAGAAAAAACAGTGTTCATTACAGTACCAAGCCCAGCTAAAAAAAACTGCCTGCTCTATCACTCTGCTCTTGTTTTAGTAAGGATTAAAGACAAGGGATCCTAATTAAATCAACATTTGTGCCCTATCCAGGCTCAGATAGCCATGGGAAGATAAACAACAGCACTGAACCTGTTGACAGTCTCTGGTATCAAATATCCAGAATGCTGGGAATAATGTTCTGCTGTCACTACTAACAATTAGAATCTGCTAGAATCTGATACAGGCACTTATAACAAAGGTCTATTTTCATTTACTCTTACTCCATGATTATTTAAAAAGGTTCCCTTTTTATGGGAGGAGATGTCACAGATATGTGCAAGAAAAATAACTTGTTGTTATATTATAACTATTGTTAAGTAGTGGATTCTGAAAACGCATGGAGAATTACTTGGTGTGTTTTTTATTTCTACCTTACCAAACACTATAAAGAGTAATATCTCGTTGCAGATCATTCACAGCGAGATACACACATTTCATGATGTGCGTAGGTACTTTAACCTTTGGTCTTATTCTTGTTTTATATTTATACATTATGGGATGTATATTCTATATGATGGCACAATGATTCCAAGATCTTGTCTGGCAGACTGCTTTACAAACAGTTTGTCACATCCGTAGGGATAAACACGAGTTTACATATAGTTTACAACAGGGGTAGGCACGAATTTGCATCAGAGTATTATAAAATCTTGCTGCAATTATTTTTATGTACCGAAAGAGTCACATGAATTTGCTATTTCATATTGTGATAAACTATATGGTTGGGGTGGAGTGCTTCCAATGGTTTTATTTAAACTGTTATAGAAGTCCCACCCAGGCTCTGTTTTGCTGGAAGTTAAATTTAGTGAAAGATAGATGCAAAGATCCGAGCCCCCAAGTCAGCAATGCATGCGGTTAGATGGTTAAATATACAAAAAGGTTGAAATTCAATGAATAAGCATTTAATATCAATTCAATAATCGAATGACTCCAATTTCCAATTACACTCCTTCTGCTCGACCCTTTAATAAGCCAATTGCATCACTTGATTAGCACTGTGAAATTGATTTCCACATATCCTTGTATTTCTACTCATCTGATGTATCCTTTCTCTTATTTTTCCCAATTCCTTCTCCTCTTCCTCCCTGACCTTTCTCCAAATTCTTTCTCCTCCTCCTCCTCGACTTTCTCTAGACCCATTTGCATCCTGCTCCACTTTCTCCTCCTCGATTTTCTCTAGACTCGCATATAATAGTTCTCTATGTAAGCCTCAAGCCCATTTCTCAAATATGCATGTAAATGAAACACTGCAAAGGTACTTATATATAATAAAGGATCATGGTAATGAAGTGTACGTACTACAAATAATTACAATTATGATGCCGTAATATTCAGCATAAATCAAGCAAATAACCTATTGACCTTTTCGAAGCTTTCTCTTTCCTTAGAATCTACCTCTAAATTCTGCCGCCATATTACGAGTGACTTTTTTCTCTGAGTAAACCATATTGATCTGCAATCCTTCCCGCCGAATACTGAATTAATCTTACGAGTTCGAGAGGTATCATTCGGGTCTGAATTGTAATCACGCCCTCTATCTCAATTTTTATATATATTGGATATCGCTGTGGACCGGTCCAATCAAACGTAGCAGACAATGTCCCTCTCGCTATCTATAAACATGGCGACAGATAAGAACACGCCCGGTTCATCCAGTGGACTTTCCTTTCGATCCTTGAATAATCTTTAGCATATAGGTGTGATAACGGCATGCCTTCGTTAATTGACGCGACTGGTCGCCTTAGTCAACTCAAGTTTCCGGTCTCTGGCTGGTCATGGCAACCTTTCGTAAGAGTTCAACACTAACCCCCGCGGAAATGTTTAGAGATCGAACACAAGGCCGCGGTAATATTCCAAAGACATGAAGATTATAGCTTAGACATGACTCTATAACTGGGGCTTAGTAAACGTGACACATATTTTATTCTTGGCAGTTTTTGGGTGATAAATGGTGCCTTATGTGAGACATAGAGTAGAATCAGTTTAATGTTAATATATTTATATTTAAGCAGACATTTAAATGCTGTGTTTATTTAGTGGGCTTTTGAGATACTGTAGTTATAAGTACACATTTATTTTGTATTTGATTATGATCGATCTGATGTATACATTTGGTCATTAGTTTAATAATCCAGTACTGGCATTTATTCGATATAGTGCACAAACCTGTTTCATGTATTGTTAGCTGGCAGCATGGCAACAGAGAGAGAGAGAGAGAGAGAGAGAGAGAGAGAGAGATGTATTGGAACATTTTAAGTATAAGATAACACTGATGTACAGTACAACAGTAGATATTTTTCCTTTGTTCATAATTTTAGAAACATATATCATACCAGGTTTACCTGACAGGTACGTGATTTACTTCTTTGGCATGCATACACAAATCATTGTATATAACTATTTTTCATATGAATAGAACAAAACCACTAGCATCTTTCATATATATCTTTCTAATAATAGACACGTTATTATCATTTAGCTCTCTTCAATACATACCAAACAATATTTATTCCATCGTTGGCACTGTGCAATACATTTCATTCTCACTTCTTACATAATTCCGAGAACTAAGATTACAACATTTTCCGAGTTGTCTTCTTTAAAATTTCTCCAATGGAATTTGTGGTATATATAATCAATCATGAGTGTGTTTTTGGGGGGACATAATATAAGGCCGAGAATTCTTACTATAAGGCTGATAATTCTTACTAAAAAAATCGTCATACAGTTGCAGTGCCCCAAATCGGGCACATCTTTAGCTGTAGAAGTCTAAAAGAACGTGTCATTATTTTCGATCTTTATGGCATGTTGGGAGTGGTATTTGCCTTCTTTTTATGTAGTATGTAAGTTCTTGAAAGTGATTATTTGTTGGTTTTGGAACTTGAAATTTTTTTTTTATAACTTTGATCGAGCAACTTTCTAAATATCTTTGCGTTTTATCTTGTAGTACTATATGTCTGATCGGCACAATAAAACATCGTGTTGATGTGCATTTAAACTAAATACATGCATCAATCCATTTACATGCATACATATATGCATGCATGCGTGCACACACACACACACACACACACATGAAAAAAGCAGAACAAAACAGTGCGAAGAAACCAGAATAGGTACTGTACAACAAACTAGCATCATGGATATTATAGAATGAGAGACTCTTGAAACTATGCTACAAAAATAGACACTCGTTCATTTTCTTAAAAACAAAACAAGAGTTATAACACAAAATGCTTGTATCAAAACAAAACACAGCACTATAATTGCTCACAGAATTAAATAATTTATATATGGTGACTATTCTTCACGTTTCATTTGTTTCGTCAGTCATCATTTGAGAATGAGACACAATGTTTGCTGAAACTTTTAAAATTGCTTCTTTTACAACTTAAAAAAATATTTAAAAAAAAGCAATTATTGCAAAAGCTACTAAACTCTGCAATTAGGGAGCAAAGAAAGTCGAGATTCTTGATGATCGACTTAGAACATATCGTAATTCAATGAACAATGATCTACTTTTTAAAAACGTATTTGCCCATTTTAACATATGGCATCATAGAGATGACGGAACACCTTTTGTTTCTTTTCCGTAAAACTACCGCGGAGAACATTCAGATTTCATTCTTAGAGTTATTAGTTTTGATCTTCTAACAACCTTGAAAAAGAAAAAAAATGAATCCACTGATGAAAACAAATAAGTGGACAGTACTCATCGGATTGCATCTTTTAATCGCATCAATCATTATGTTTTGCAGTTGCTGTTGAGAACACTTTGACAGTGTTTGATTTTAAGATTCCATACGTTAGCACTTGAAACGGACGAGATCACTAAGAATAAAAATAGGTTTAAATTTACACGATATATCGTACAACGATAGAAACAGGTGGATTCCAAATTATATATATCTATACCACTAAAATCCAAGATTGGTCAGTTTACACTTTCCCTGCATTGATTTGATAGATTTATGTATTTTTTAAACGTTAAGTACGTAATCTTTTGTTTCTTATTTTCTTTCTTTTTTCTTCTCTTTTTTTTTTTTGTCATTTTAATGAAGTGCTTTGCAGAAATGCTTAGGATAATATTGTACAGTGATTTTTCTTTTGTTCTATTTTTCGAAAATATCAGAACTGAAGGTACAATATTTTCATTGTGATAGATACTTTTTCGAGAGTTATTAGCAGTGATCATCCATAATAGTGCATGCAAAAATTTAAATAGATGCTTGATTGATTGATTGATTACTTGGAATTACGTCGCGTGCGCCCAAAAGGGCATGTGCGACGGGTTTATTCCCGCACAGCGGGATGCTAAATGTTCCTGTGGGAAGGAATTAGTGCCACATCCCCCATGCGTTTATGGGCTCAAGGAGCACTGCTAATTTAGCCGTCAGGTCGTATGACTCTATGCCCCTAACGACCGTCAGGTCGTAGGACTATATGTCCCTAACGACCTGAATTAAGGGCTTCATGAGTGGGAATGGGCCCAAGACACACTCATGTTAACAAAGAGTTGATTTCAGTCCGTTATTGGCTGTACAAGGTGTCGACCCAAGCAGTTTGTAACGCCCGTTGCGATTGGTCGCAACGATGACGTCACATCTGGACACCTAGCTTTAGGCGGGTGGAAATTGTTCCATATATATCCGCCGTTATACGATGTCCGAGTGAGGCAAGAGGGCAAGGAACTCGGCAGGCCAGCCATGGATGTTGTGCACTCCCAAGAACGCCAGCACGTACTTGGTCAAATTTAGTTTAGTTGTACTAATGGACAATAAAAAATGCCAATAATGTGTTAGACACCTGTGCAATTGGGTCAGATCAAACCAAGTTGTACAATTTTCCTACGTCCTAACAATCGTAAAAATTCTAGTACATAGTGTACGTTGTAGATGCCCTACAAATTTTTTCATGGGAATCTTTTGTTTTGTTCTTCAAGTAATATTCAAGTTCTGATGGTGGTTTTTCTATTTTTGGATTTATGTTCTTTCTTTTTCTGTAATAGTTCATCAAACTTCTGTATCGATCTCCACCGCAATTTTTGCAAATCTGATATAATCCTCTAACGCCGTTGTTACATCCAACACATCTTCGTGAACCAGCATGAGGATTTTTCTTTAAAATATAATTATGTTTTTTACAATATTCTCCACGACACCTTTTGTTGCATTTATCTGTTGTTCCTTGAATTACCCACGCACAGTTGTTCATTATATGAATGATATCTGTTTAATTAAATTTACACCCTCTCTGCTGATATCAATTAAAAAAATTTTATATTTAAAATAATGATATATCCAGAATCTCATACTGCAAGAATAGCACGAGAACGATTAGAAGCAATTAAAAAATTTCTTCCTGTCAGAGACTCATTTAGAAAAAATCTACAAGGGCAGCAAGAAGTACAAGTTGAGTACGAAGAAGAAACTAAAAAACTGTTTAAACCCGTCACTGCAGCTACTGAAAAGGTTACAGCTGTCATCAAAGAAGATCTTCTTCCGGTATCAAAACAAACAGCAGAACAAACTGAAAAAATAGCAAGAAGAACTAAACAGACAAAGAAGATTTTACGAGATCTTCCACCTGGCATAGCCAGGGAAATAGTTGCGGCTCAACCTCCACCTGTTGGTGAGGAAATACTTGAAAATATTGGAAAACTTCGTACTGAAGTCGCCGACGTGCAAAAAGAACATGCACTTGAACCCGAACTAGTAGAAAAAAACTTAGAATTGATTGCAAAATTTAGGAAAGGGGTTGTTGAAGAAATTAGAAATACTAAAAGAGAAAAATTACCCGAAGCAATATTAAATATTATATTTAATAAATCTAGTATTTTAAAACCCCATTATGAAAAAGTAAATGATGATGATCTTATTAAATATATATATCGCGTATATTACAACAAAAAACAAGCTAGAGGTCAAGAATATGAAATTATTAATGAAGAAGTAAAAAGACTTTATAGAGAGAGACTGAAACAACTAAAACAAGAACAACTCGCCCAGTATCAACTTCCTCCACCTTTACAACAAATAGAACAACAGCAATTGATGTTAAAACCATCTAGAAAGAAAAGGAAGCAGATGGCAAAGGAAATGAAGCGAAAAGCAGAAGAAAAATGGAAACAAGAAGAAGAAATATTTAGAGATATAGAAACTAAACAACAGGAGAAATTACGTTCACTGGGTAAAGAAAGAGATCCTGACGATGATCCTCCAAGCGCTGTAGGAAGTGGGTTCCTGACTACATCAGAAGGAAATAATTTTATTTGTCCTGATAATATCCTCAATGACGTGTCACGGTTAGAAGTTCTCATAGGAGGAAAACGTGCCGGAAATAATTCACCAGAAATATTTAATGAAGCAGCTGATATTTGTCGGCGATTATTTCAAGGTGGTATCATGGATATCGGAGTTTACCGAGAACTTATCGATGAACTTGTTGATGACTAATTGTTAGATAAATGGTAAATTAAAAAAGATGATCATACATAATAATCATCGTAAACCTGTACAGGTCAGAGCGGTGAACTCACGATTACCAATCTACAGAGCTACTTACGGAGATGGACTTGGTGATGTTGTGCGGAGATTATTCACAAGGATAGCTCCAAAAGCAGCACCCGTTGCAAAACAAATATCGATGAAAGCTATCGATATTGTTCGTGAAAAAGCTCCTGGAGTAATCGTCAATGTTGCTGGTAAGGCGTTTTCGGCAATCAAAGAAAGACTAGCACGATTATTGCGACGAAAACAACAACCACCAGTGAAACTGGCAAGTACTGAAATTATGCCCGCAGACGTAAGTAAAATAATAAATCAGGCTGCAAATCAAAAACTAGCGGAATTATCTGAAGAGGCAGAAAGAAATATAACACCAAATTTGATAGATCAAAGACTCAGTGAATCAGGAAATAATATTTCAAGCATGATATCAGGAAGTGGAGTGTCCAAACCCGGTTTTCGTGTTAGACGAAAATAATTATAATAAAATGTTTAAACGTGAATCCGATGAAGCATTTGATATGGAGGCACCTGTCCTTAAAGATGAATCGATACGTGATTATCAGTTTTATTCTTATGAGGCACGAATACCAGATCAACGTGGAAGAATTGAACTACAAGTTCATGATACAAGTAGATACTTTTTACCCGCTAAGGCTTTTCTTGAGGTAGAAGGTACAATTATAAAAACGGATGATACTAATTACGGAGGTGCAGTAAAAGTTGGTTTTGTCAACAATGGGATTATGGCGTTGTTTGATAGCGCCACTTATATGATCGATGGAACAAATATTGAATCGATTCAGAAAGATGTAGACGTTGCTACAACAATAATAGGATTAGCAAGATATTCTGACGATTTTACAAGATCAGCAGGTCCTACAATGATGTTTGTGAAAGATAACTCCAATCACCCTGAAAGCGATCCGTATAATATAAGACGACCAAGAAATTTTGCCAATAACGCTGATGCTGATGTGGCCCCAGTGGTTCGTGGTTCTAGCGAAAATTTCAACTTGGGATTTGCAGCACGTAGAAGTATATTGATAGGAGACAATAGAAGATTTTCATGTGCAATTCCACTATCGCATATTTTTGGATTTTGTAGAAATTTTAGAAAGGTTATTTTTGGAGCTAGACACACGGTTGTTCTTGTGCGAAAAGGTGATGATAACGATGCTCTGTGGAGACCTCTTGGTGATGCTGGTAAAGTAACATTGTCTAAACTTTCACTGTGGATGCCGGTAATGACTCCAACGATCGCAGTAGAACAAAAATTAATTTCTTTCATGGACACTGGAGGTAAATCCCTATTGTCATGGTTAACAACAAGCACAGATAGTATGCAAACTAACGTTAACGGTCAGTTCACATGGCATATAGCATCACAACAGGGTGTTTCTGCACCGCGACATATTTTTGTTGCGTTTCAGGAAACTAATCGATTAGGCTCACAAGTTCACTCTCATATGATATTTGATAAACTAGGTATCACAGATATTTCTTTACAGATAAACGGACAACAAGAACCAACAGAAAATATACAACTATATTATGAACAGAATCGTATAGGACGTGCATATCATCGTTTAATGTCATTCATGGGACGTGATCAAAATGTTGATACCGGTTTGCAAATATCACAATATGATTTCAGAACTTTGTATCCGATTTATTATTTTTCACTGGAACATCTTGATCTATCAAAACAATCTGTCGTTGATGTACGTCTTAAAGCAACATTGAATACAGGTGGTGCTAATTATAGAGCAATCGCGGTCATACTCAGCGATAAAGCCATGTTACTTGAAGGTGGTAGTGGTCGAATGAGAGTCGTTGATGCACCAGTGGAAAATCTTTAATTATTCAGAAAAATATTATTTATATAAAAATGTCGTATAGTCATGTTAATGTTACTCTGACTCCCGGTCAGGTCAAAAAGCTTCAATCAAAAACCACCAGCAAATGCGGAACTAAAATATCACTAAAACGAGATCAGATGGGTGGTGGTCCAAACAAGTTATCGTTGACAAATAATCAGATTAAACATTTCAATAAAGCCCTAGAATCAAAAACTGGAGTTCAATTACGTCTTTCTCCGAGCGCCATCAAAGACATGGTTAAAACTGGTGGTATATTTCCACTTCTTGCGGCTATTCCTGCGTTAATAGCTGCTGCCGCTCCAGCCGTAGCAAAAGCAGCCGCGTTAGGTGCTGTTGGAACAGCTGCCAGAATGGCTCTAAAGAAAGCAACAGGAAATGGGTACAAAAAAAGGGACGCGGTCTAAGATTACCGGGATCTCGCTGGGGAAGCGGTCTGAGGCTCCCACGTTAGATGTTCCAGCATCAAATTTTGATTTTCTTGATGCTGCTAAACGATTAAAAATAAAAGCCTTTAGAGGTGTTTTTATGCGAGATCAATTACCAAAACAACCAAACAAACTCGAAACAGGTATTATTAATCTCGACAAACGTTCCGGACCCGGTACTCATTGGGTATCATACGCGGTTGATCCACGTGGAATCGTTTATTTTGATTCATACGGGTTAGCTCCACCCGTTGAATTTATCAAGTACGTCGCACCACATCACGCAAGAACCTCTGGTTGTAAAGTTTGGTATTCAACGCTACCCACACAAACAATGACAGATCCGCCAATATGCGGCCGTGAGGTAATTAATGTACTCGACGCTATATCAAAATCATCCAAACCTCCACATAAAGTTGTGCATGATTATACAAGCAACCGATTCGTTGCGCGTAAAGCGTTTTAAATAGATCTTGGATCTTATGTAATGGTTGATATTTACGGAAGAAGATCTTCCCGCGTTAAGAGAAAATCCGGCGATGCTGATCGGTTGAAGTATGCGACCAAAGATGAACTCGCTGATATCACGAATCTTGGTGGAGTTGATCCAGATGAGGTCGTTATTTTTCAAGATCGATATGGTAAACTAAAAACGAGCAATATCAGATGGAATGATATAGTTCGACGAGTACTCGGTGCAGTTACAGATAATAATCCCGTGTTTACTGACAGCGGCAGAATCAGAGATTCAAGTGTATCATTTACAACCATCAGAGATGAAATTGCAAGAAGCGTTGCTAATCGCGTGAAAAATACCGGTGACACAATGACGGGTGAACTCAGCATGAACGGGAATAAAATAGTAGTTTTAAGAGATCCAACATCCGACGAAGATGCAGCAACAAAAAAATACGTCGACAACGTAGATGGTAAATTATCCACGTTGCGGGCCGAGTATGACGTTCACGTGGGCGCTTTTGCAAGATTTCGCCGAAACCATCAAAGAACCGCAGAAGAATTCTTCGGCACCCCGCACTCCGTTGACATGAAACTTTCTGATATCAAGACGAACATCGACACAACTAAAAAAACACTTGAAGACATCGTAGCGGGGATTCCTGATATCGTTAATAAAACCAGTCTGATTAAAATTCCCGACGGGGTTACCCCCGCTAATATCACAAACATCGTATACACGGTATCAGCGGGACTTTCAACATGGTCGCAGCAAAATAAAACTATCAAATATACCGCAACAGTCACAGGCTCAACAAGGATATATTTTATATACATTTACACCACAAGTCCCCCCTGGAAGTTTAATCGTGCAAGAACCAACTAATCCTGTGCATCTGCGGTGTCACAATAATATGTTAACACGAATAAATTTTAAGCTCACAGACCACCTTAATCGCTTAATTGACATGCGTGGAGAAGAGCTTGTGATAAATCTGTATGTGAAATCTTAATTAATCCAGTAAATGTTATATAATGTACCAGCACGTGACTGTTTTTTATACACTTGAAAAACGCCATCAGAACAGTGTTTTCAAAACACAGAGTAATTTAGCGTTAATTTAGTTATTGATGAATACGGAAGCGAGAACAGTTAGATGAACTCCGCCGAGATCATCTGTAGAGAGATCAGATTCTATATTATACACACTCCTGTATTAAACTCGATCAACTTAAAAAATAATATTTCAGAATAAATAAATATAATCACTGATGGGATAAATTAATCAATTTTGTACAATCTGATGGGGTGGTTGGTACTGAAAATTATACAAATCAATCAGTGTGCTAATTCTGATGGGGTAATTGGTACTGAAAATTATACAAATAAATCAGTTTGCTAATTCTGATGGGGTAATTGGTACTGAAAATTATACAAATTAATCAGTTTTCCAAAAAATACTACAAAAAAATATTGTATTATTATTCTGAAATATTTTTATTATTATTCTGAAATATTTTATTTTTTTTGTGAATCAATCTGATGGGGTGGTTGCTACTCAAAAGTATACAAATTAATTAGTGTGCTAATTCTGATGGGGTGATTGCCACTTAAAAGTATACAAATCAATCAGTTTGCTAATTCTGATGGGGTGGTTGGTACTTAAAAGTATAGAAATCAATCAGTTTTCCAAAAAATATTTGTAAATTAATTCTGATGTGATATACAGTGAGGGAAATTATACTACTACTCATTCGTTACCCGCTGACATAATTTTTCTGGGATTGTTTTTTGTGTTTCGTATTCGCTGGATAATTCCGACCTGATCTTTTCTATTGCAACAGAAAGAGGAATAAATTCATTTACTTGATCATCGTTCACCATAGCCAGTGACTGAAACATAGCTGCCTGAATCCGCTTTATGAACTTATATTGAGATGATAGAACATACTTATTTTCATTTTTAAGTTCTTCTAACGTTTCAAAATCAGATATTATTTTTTCAGGATTTAGTTCATCAGATATATTAATTCCGTTTTCTTCTAGTTTTTTAATAGCAGAAATAATGTCTTTGATATTTTCATGGTTCATTATATAATATGTAAATCTTTAAAATAAAAAAAAAATTATCCCTGAGTCTTTGGCGAGTTCAAAGTACAGGTACATGAAACACTACCCGCTATGAGAGCCCCTAACCCGTCAAACAACGGTCTAGAGGCCCAAGAGGGTGTGTTTGGTGAAGATATACAATGAAATGGATATATACAATGAAATGGATGTATACAATGAAATAGATATATACAATGAAATGGGTATGTACAATGAAATGGGTATATACAATGAATGAATGACAACACAAACATATATTATGAAACGAGTTTTTTAGCAAGTTCATTAAGTATCAATGAAATGGGTATGTACAATGAAATGGGTATGTACAATGAATGAAGGACATTACAAACACATATTATGAAACGAGTTTTTTAGCAAGTTCATTAAGTATGAAATGAAATATATACAATGAATAATTGAATAAAGGACGGCACAAACATATACGCTCAGCAAAAACCCACCCACAATAATCAAGCCCGTGGGTGATACGAAAATATGTATCAACCACCGGTTGATACGTGATTGAGTTTTGCTGAGCGGGGGGATCTGGCGGAGCCCCCAATTATTATAAAAATCGCAATTATGCGCAAACCACCGACATGTTGTCAGCCATGGGGATTCGATCCTGGACCGCGAGCGTCACAGTCCAATACGATACCGATTGAGCTATCAAATCTTGTTACAAACATATGTTTCGGAAGTTAATATATAGCTAATAATCATTGAAAAGGAACTAATTTCGAATAATACAATTCTGAATTCAAGAAACACGTTTATATGATATATTTTCACCAAACAAAAGCTAAATTAAGGAATTTCCTATTTACTATACCACGCCATGTGTGATAGAACATCCGGTCTAGATCATCTAATTGCTAGACCCCCCCCCCATGACTGGTCAAAGGGAGTTTACTCGATAAATAAATAATCACACATGCATACACAATCTCGCATTATATTTCTGCACTGAACAAGGAAAATGCAACTGATTTTAATTCCAAACACTATCGTGGACCTATGAGTCAGTACATTGTACATTGGATCTAAAATTAACCCGCCACACGATACAGACTAGACGCTGGATTCTGCACTCAGTAGGCTGGAATATACATGTCGGTTTTCTGTAGGTTAGATGTAATGTCTATGTGTTGCGCTGTTCTAATAGGTCAGAAAAATACACGAACTGTATATTTTTGTAAGTTAGAAATTTGTAATGCATACTGTTCAACTTGCTCCACCAGGCATCACAGACCTTGGATGTTGTATATGATTATGACCATATACCGAGGATCATAAAATTACCTCCCTTTCATGAGTCAAAAAATAAGTAGTATAATAATGACAATTTCTGACCCCCCCCCCAAAAATAAATATAATTCGAGGTGGTGATGATAGTTAACAATACTGAAAGGTGATTTTCTGCTTATATTTTTTTGAGAAAGCGGTTTTATATATATTTTCTGCTACTTTTTGCACTGAACGTGGATTAATATTAAAGTATTTCGCAGCAGAACATATCGAAAGAAATATAATTACTTCGCCAGTTTCTGTGTTTGTGGAATTTACCGCCCTCTTTCCGATTGTTTTACATCTTCCAGTATTACCACACGCAGAGTTCACGCTTTGTGTGACAACACGAAGGTTGGATAAGGAGTTGTTCTGAGGGTCCCCGTCAACATAATCAATAACAAGATCATCTTTGATCACTCCGAAGAAACACTCATACGTGAATCGATGACACAGATATCTTTTCTTCCCAACTGTAAATCTAAGATAGCCAGTATTAGAAACAACGCCAACCGGTCTCTTCAACCTGCAGTGTCTGATGACACCATAACGATCCGATTCATAGTTTGTTATTGTGGGATGTGGGACAAATATATTTTGCTCCATATATGCAATAATATTATTTGTTCAAATCATTGTTTGTCTGAAATCTTGATATATAATCCTCCACGGATTTTATAGCGTTTTCACTATTATTAATTTTTTTTGTCATAATATCTTTTAAGTTCTCTGAACCGTTTTCCACCGCACTTTCCACATAATCCTGTTTTTCCTCGCACTCCAATACCAATCGCAGACACGGTATTGGTCCTAGACTTCCTCGTCGTATACTTTGTAAGTGCATCCAACAAAATTCCTTTCTGCAGGATTTGTTGCATCGATTTACTGAGCCGATCATCAACCATTTGCATTGAGACATTGTATATATATAATTGTCTTTATTTAAATATTTGTTTTAATTATATGAATGAGTTTGAGAGATTATCCCAAACTAGGCCTGTTAAATATAAATTCAACCTCGACAGACTATCTTCTGATTTACCAGTACGAGATTTGGTTGATCCGAAAAATAAAAGTTTGATCAATAAAATTCACGACGCCAAGAAAGAATTTTACACGGATGGTGCATCTCATACATGGTCAACGTTCAAGATTATACGCAATACTGTCAAGGACGCCACAATGAATGACAAGCGAGCGGCAACTATCATTAACTACATCGCTGAGTATGAGGGCAATCAAAAATATTTCTTCAGAGTAAAATTTATTGTATTAACAGAAACAGGTAGTTGGATTATCCGTGACAAATATGATCCTGTCCTTGGCAATAATAAAATCGCCATAATAAGTAAAAATTCCAGACCGGGTCTATTGACGGGTATTGACAAACCGTATTATGAGCGAGCGCGGTTATTTATGGAATCTATGAGATAAATAAAAAAAACAACGTTGATAAACTGACACCCATGAAATTTTCAAGGTTAAATTGTGTAGCCGAGCGAGTAATAGAACACTTTACAAACGCGATGCGTGGAAATGGATTAACTGATTTAAGACGTAAAATAATAAACTCGTGGGCTGATTCAGTTAAGGATACCGGTGATACAATAAAAGATGTTGCTGAGTTAGGAAAAATATTAAAATTTCCAATAACCGTAGCGACAATAACGGGAGAAGTACTATACGAATCGAAATATAAATCGAAAGGAGCTCCAATAAATATTATTGATCATAACGCGCACGCATGGACCAGCGCAGTAACAATATTTCCACGTGGTCGAACTATTAGATTTTACCCACCCACCCCCGATATTTCTGGGGCAGATATGTTTGATTTTATCAACGAAATAAGTAAAAACGATCCTGTATCGGTATGGTTATTTAAAAGTAATTAGGAAGGTGGATTTGATCAGTTTGTTAGACCATACGGTGAAATATATCGAACAGAATCTCTCCACGACGAGATGAAAAATCTCGCGGAGAAGTTTTTAGAGTGCAAGCACTCCGCTGATAATACTGACAAATTACTAACTAATTGCTTTACCGTTCCATCTGTTGTGGCTCATTTCGCTAGAGAAAAAAATTCATCGAAACCAACACGATTTGATTTACTCGAGGATGTACGCGCAAGTTGCGTCGAATACGGACATGGCGGATTGTGGAATACCAAGTATAATTACAACGATGTTATTTCGGTTGATATGGTTGCATGTTATCCAGGAAGTTTTCTAGGATACGGAGATTGTTCTGTATACTTTAAAAGATTCGGTCACCCTACAAACGAGATGACGCGAGTGGCAATTAATGGACCATTACCTGATTTTGATCTGACTGGATTCGCTTGTGTTGAATCATTCGAGCTTAAGGAAAATCTTCACAAGATTTGTTATGTTTGGTTTGGCAGACATTTTTGTGAAAAACTTTGGGCGCCTATAGTTTTATTACGATATATGCTAGATTGTGCGATACTGACATCGTTGGTGGTTAGTGAGGCAATTATATCATATCACGCACAGACCGAAGTTTGGTTGCCCATGCCAGATTCTATCAGTGTTGATGAAGTTATTAGCGAGTTTAAGGAAAAATGTCCTGATGTTTCCGAAGATGATATTATCAAAGAAGCTCCTAAAATTCTCGAGATTAAACTCAAAACCGCAAAAGATCTCGGTAGAAAAATTATAGGTAAATTTACTCAGGGTGGTGCATATGTTCATAAAAGACATCACACACGATTAATTTTAGATGATGCCGAGTACGATTTTATAATTGCTGATACAACAGCGAGAAATATATTTGTAAATCGAGAAAGTGTTTATTTATCCGACGGAACAAAATTGGGTACGATCGTTAGTTACATAAATGATATCTCCCCACAGTATACTCATCTAATCTTCCATGTTGGCTTATGTTTCTATAAATTTATTATCGATGATTAATAGATTTCCTGAGACCGCAGTCAGAGTCGCAACAGATTCGTTTTATATTTCGAGTAAATATTTAGAGTCTGTTATGAAATTTACAAGTAATGATGAACGATGGAGTTCGTGGAGAATAAAAAAGGAAATATTATACAATTATACAGAATCAGCAGATGTTCCGATGAGACATTTTTATCGTAAGTGTAATAAAATATCAGAAATGTCGAAAGCGCCATCGTTGAGTGATCCAATAACTAGATATAAGACAGTATATCTCAATGGACCTGGTGGATGCGGCAAGACGACTTGAGCGATTAATGTTTTTAGAAATTCAGATATGATCGTGCTGACACCCACACATAGACTTGCACGCGAGATGAAACAGCGGCAAGTACAATCGTGCACGTATCATAGTTTCTTTCGATGGCGCGGGGATACATGGACTCCTGAACGAATGGGAGAAAAATATATACCTAAAATAATTATTTGGGACGAGATATGTACGGTGTCATTGGATACATTAAAAATGTTTCTTGATTGGTTGTTGACGAAAAATAACGCTATAATAATGTGTGGCGATCATGGTCAACCTCCGCCCTTTGTTGGACCATCTCCACATGATTTGTTAAAAAATTTTGTTGATTATTACGAAGAAATAGATGATGATCATAGAGCTCTCGATGCAAATTTAAAGAAATTTAAAAAATTAATCAGATTACAATCAAACCAAATTCAGTGTGAAATAATACGCGGAGTAATCTCAGAGACCTCAATGAGTGATTTTTTGAATTTATGGAGACCCAACGATTTGATCGTAGCAAGCAGAAAAATAATCAGAGACGATTGACAACAGCAGTTGTTTCAGCTGCATAAAGAAAAATATTCAGAATTACCCGTACCGTTGTGTTATAGACCATCAGATACACGAAAACAGAATATTAATGTTGATATTCCAGGACAGACTGAGAAACAAAATCTCGTATTAAATGATATTGTCGCTGTTGATATCAGTGTGGTCGAAGATGCATTACGCGCTGACAAATCTCCATGGGTGTTGGGATACGCTATGACGATACACTCGTCTCAGGGATTAACTATTTCTGACATACGAGTCTGGATTGTAGACGATCACATCGAGTGGTCAAATTTAGTCTATTTAGCGGTATCGAGGGACAGAAATATAACTCAATTACGTAGAATTATAATTCCTGAAATCGTTAATAAATTCAACGTCATTGATGATGATATAATAAGAAAAAAATTAATCGGATACAAACAATCTGATAAAAAAAATAAGCGCGACTTTCATCTTGATGTTGAATTTATTATTGAGTTAAAACAGCAGCAGAATAATCATTGCACAAGTTGCAATTGTATAATGCTGTGGAGGTATTCGAGTAATGATTCAAGACAATTTACCGTAGACAGAAAAGATAATAGTCGCGGTCATACACGAGAAAATACCATGTTGACCTGTCTTGAGTGTAATCGACGTAGAGGCGCCAGCGCCTTGGGTGCTGCCACTAGTGCTAGTTAAGAGATCGCGGTGGTAGTTGTGTATCCGTGGGAATTATTTGTAGTTGTTCACGTACAAATCCACGTTGAGGAGCAGCCGAATCTAATCTGTAGATTGCAGGTCTACCTGGCGATCTTGTCACGGTGGATATTTTGTGTGTGGTAACACTCCAAATAGGATCAGTCGCTCTCGCGCTACCATCTGCAAGTTCACTCGGTTCATATAAATATCTAACTGTAATATCACCCAATATTTTTTGTTTTTCAGTACCTTTTCGTTGTGATTGTATATTTTTTTGTGACTGCGCTAATGGGTTTCATGTTGGTTGTTCGTGTGATCTCGCTATTTTAATGCAGCTATCACGCTTGGTAATCTTGCAACCCATTCGCGAGATCTTTTATCTTGAATAAATTCCTTCGCGTATTGATATCCAAATAACCGCTCAGCAAGTGTTCGATTAAATCGCTCAACAATTGCCTGATCACTGTGAATTGCAGTATTTTGGTATTATGTCGTTTCATCAACGATGATACTGGACCAAGAAATTCCTTACCAGGATCAACTTGTAGCATCGTAGACCACAAAGTGGTCCACCACCTCGTTGATAAATTCGTTCAAACGCATCGGCTACTTCAGATGATGTTTTCGTTGATAGCGGCTCTGCCTCTTTATATCTACTTGCAACATCAACTACAGTTAACGCGTACTTGTACGTTTTTCCACGCACAGTATCATGTGGTAAAAACAGAATATCTGCTTGATGAACTTCATTAGGAACACTAACATCGAAATACGCGTACTGAATTCGTTTCGGTGGTGGTAGATAAATTTGCCATATTGCCTGTTTGGATAACCACGCGCTAGCAGTAGAATGTTTAACCGCTGCTGCATCAGCGAGTTTACCAATTGCTGCTTTGCCTCTCCAATATCCTCTTGGTGAATAATAAACTAATTCCATTAATAATTACCAGCCCCAAACGCTAATTTACCTTTCATCGCGGACCTTACTAACCAATTAGCTAATGATTCTCTGATATTTTTATTTTTTATGGAATTTAATGCGTGAATTAATTTCACGTCTGCAATATGTCTGTCTTGTAGATTTTTACTTTTATAAGCTACATCATGAATATGACAAGCTCGATCAATAGCGTTTACTGGTTCCTCGCCTGGTTTTGGTTGATCCTGATTATCGAACCTGATATCGAGTCGAGTACCAGAACCGCAATAATTATATCCTTGTAGATGTTTTTCTCCTGGGTATTTAGCCCATGGAGTACCCGGAAACTTTGACATCAAATTAGCAATATCACCACCGCGCTTATTAGGTAAAAACGAAAATTTCTTTCTACCGCACACAGAACAGTTTCCACCATACGCTATTTTTTTATTTTTTGTTATAACTGTAGCTAAATCAGTAGTTGGAGTTTTAACTCTACAGCGTAAACAATATAAATTCATGTTATAATATATATGGATATAATTGATTTCTCAGCAACTCGGCAGCGAGAACCTGTTAAGCATCATCCTGCGCTACCGAATTCCATCAGAATGATTATCATAGGACCATCTGGATCGGGTAAGACGCAGTTATTACTTAATCTGATAATGAGATGGTTGAAATGGGATAAGTTGTATTTGGTAGCACCATCCGCTGATGATCAACGATGTTATGAAGTATTAAAAGATTTTAACGAAAATGCAAGATTACTGGACGAAGATAATGATGTTATAGAGTTTATAACAGATATTGATGAAGCACCGTCCGTTGATGTTTTAGACGGATTTATTAATAATTTAGTTGTGTATGATGATGTGATGCTGGATAAACAATCAAATCCGGCCAGGATATTTTCTCGCGGCAGACATAAAAACACAGATGTTATCTATGTTACTCAGCGATATACACAAATACCAAAAGTAATCAGGGACAACTGTAATATTTTAGTTGTGTTTAATGGCGTAGACACACACACACGCTGCGAAATATTCATCAAACTTGGTGCAGCGGTGACATGGATATAATTAAATTCAGAAATTTCTTTTCATGAGCGCAAGCTACTCCGCATGGATTTATAACAATAAATTTACATGATCCTAGAACAAGATATCGTGTGGGTCTTGATAAAATATTTGAATAAATTAATAAATTTAATTAAACAGATATCATTCATATAATGAACAACTGTGCGTGGTTAATTCAAGGAACAACAGATAAATGCAACAAAAGGTGTCGTGGAGAATATTGTAAAAAACATAATTATATTTTAAAGAAAAATCCTCATGCTGGTTCACGAAGATGTGTTGGATGTAACAACGGCGTTAGAGGATTATATCAGATTTGCAAAAATTGCGGTGGAGATCGATACAAAAGTCTGATGAACTATTACAGAAAAAGAAAGAACATAAATCCAAAAATAGAAAAACCACCATCAGAACTTGAATATTACTTGAAGAACAAAACAAAAGATTCCCATGATTCAGATGAAGATTCCCAAGATTGATAGCAGCAGAGAGGGTTCGTCTACAATCTTGTTTGGGACAAACAATAATCGTAGACGTGGTATTGACCTCTATGAAGGGTCACTATTCTTTTTGGTCTAAACACAAGGGTGACCATTCCCTTAAGTGGTCTGTTCACCCTCTCTGCTACTAAACGGGATACCAAGCCAAAATGGTTCCCTGGATAAGAGGCAATAGTGGTAGCCCTTAGAATGGATTTTTAAGCAAAAGTTCCCCCGTTTTTCTTCTGCTTCTTTACATTTCTCCGCAGTCTTTTTTTCTCTCAGGTAATTTCGGGGAAATGGTAGCTGTGTAGCGTAGAAACGTAGTTAGCTGATTCTATTAGCTGCTGGATTGGGTAGTTCTTGTAGGCGTCTCGATAGAATTATGTAAGGATTCTGACACTATAGTGCCACTCGGTATTCATTTATTTTTGGTTTTATTTATGTTAGGTGTTTCAAGAGCGCGTTGCATGCTTATTTGTAACCGACTGAGGCAAGGGAGGAAGTGACCAGGAAGGCAGGCAACCATCTGCAGGCAGGAGTCCGCTCGTTCCAGGGTTTTGGTCTAAATGGATGTACTTGCCCGAATTTTGAGTTTTGGTTCTTGTGTCCGAAATTGTTCTAAAGATGAGCTAGGTTGGAGTGGATGGAAAACTACGTACAGCTTCAGTGTTAGTATGGTCTGTATCACAGAAGTAGGCCGCATTATTACCTTGGCTGTCTTTCATGTTAGGACTAATTAGAGAGCCGATAGAAGATTTTTTGATAAATATTATTTTTGTTGATTTTTAGGATATATTTGGGATTTAAGAAGATGGGAACTTTTGCTGTGTATTCAGGTCCCTAGGGACGTATCAAAAGCGCCCGTCAGTCTATGTATATTAATCTGGTTTTAGAGAGTATTTGGGTTTGTTATGTATGTTTTACAGGTTGTTTTTTTAAGCTAGAGGTACACGCTTGCTGAGTACTCAGTCCCCCAGGACATGTCAAGGGTGCCCATCTGCAAGTGGAAATTTATTTGTAAGTGAGGTCGGGTTGTTTATGTTATGTTTTTAGGGTGTTTTTTTTTTTATTTTTCTTTTAGCTTGGATATGTCTAGGAATTTAAGTATGTTTTGGTATGTCAGTTTTATGTTGGAGTTGTTATGTTTAAGGAAATCTGGGTAAGTGGTAGGGAATCCAATTTTTTTTCGGGGGGTGGGGGAGTGGGGATTTTTGAAATTCCATTCTAGCTACCTGATATTTTGAGCAGCTACTGAATATATGTGGCATGTCTTCTATGGTTTTGCAGTGATAGCAATTGATATTAGCAGGCTTGGGTCCTAGATGTTTGCCAAAACAACCTGTTAATTATGTTTGGTTTTTTTCGGTTACGATGCGATTTATACTTTTTGGGTCCAGGCTGTTCACTTTGGGTGGTTTGATTAACCTATTGGTTTCTTCTATAATGGAGTAGAGTATCCTGCCTTTGGTAGTGGAGTTCCAGTGCTCCTGCCATTTCTGGTTAATATAGTTTCTTGTTATGCTTTGGGCTTCTGTTATGTTATACATGAGTGGAGCAGGGTTAGGATTCCCCAACATATTTTCTGCGACTTAGTCGGCTGGCTCATAACCAGGGATTCTTATATGCGAGGGTATCCACACGAATTCGACTATCTGATCCGTTGCGGATAATTCCTTAAGCATATAGAAAGCTCTAGCCAAGAATTGTTTTCTTGATTTGGTGCTGTGTGATTTGATGGATTATATTACACTAAGTGAGTCACTGATGATAACTGCTTTTGGAAATTGTTTGGTCTTTAATCCATTTTAATGATTCTGTTATTGCCCAGAACTCTGTGGTGAAAGTAGAGCAGTGGCATGGTAATATGGATCCCATTTGTTTGTTGAATTCGGGAATAACCACTGCAGCTGCTGTTCTGTGGGTTCGGTTGTTTTGGATCCGTCAGTGAAAATGTTTACGAAGCCAGAGTAGGTGTGTTGTATTTCCATTGCTACGATGGTCTTGAGTTTAGATTCTTGTTCCAATTTGTTTCCATACTTGGTGACTCTAGTGTTGATCCTAGGGATACGGTTTGACCAAGGGGCGGGGTCAGGGGAGTGAGTGTATTCTTCTTGTAGAGCAAGGGTTGGCAGCTTTCTCCTTAGTTCTAGGATTTGTTTGCCACCTGGTGGGTTTGGAACTAGTTTGTTGCATTAGCTAATGGTTACTTTTGTAGGATGCTAGTCGGGGTGATTTGTTAATCGATTTTAGTCGGATGAGCATTTCCTGTTTTCTTATTTTTAATGGCAGTTCACCGGTGAGGGCTTGAAGTCCAATGATGTCGATGGTAGAGTGACAGTGCAAACAGATAATGCTTTCCTTTGGATGGTATCTAATTTGTTCAGTAATGTTTGTTTCGCTGAGTTGTAAACTTAGCATCCATAATCTAGCTTCGACCTTATAAGTGATTTATAGATGGTTAATAAGGTTTCTTGATTGGATCCCCAGGTGGTCCCTTTAAGATTTCTTAAGAGATTAATATCTTTATTGCAATTTTGAATTAGTTGTTCAATCTGGTGTTTCCAAGTTAGATGAATATCGAAGATTAAATAGATGCGCGCGCACACACACACACACACATGGATGTATTATATAATGTACATTTTATTACGATTTTTTCTCTCTCCAAAGAATGAAATATGTCAATAAAATAATGGTGCACAAAATACCTATAATGCGTTAGTACAATGTGCATTGTCTCCCTTTTGCTGTAGCGAGGTTGAGACAAGTCACATGACCTTTCAGCACTCTATGTATGAAACCGGAAGGAAAATGAACATTGTTTGGTTGTTGCCGCTTGAATACACAAATATAATAAAGGATTGATTTCATGACGATGTAGCCAATGCTGCAATTATTGAAGATCTATCAAGTGTAAGCGTCTAAATTTGCATGGCAAAAGGTAAATTTAAGATTATTTAGACTATTTATCTAGAGTTTATATGTTTACTTTGCAAAACCAGTACGATTTTTGGAGGTTGAAAGTTTAGTTCACAAGTAGCATGATAAGGAGGGTGGGCTAGGGTGTGGCGGGTGTGTATAACTATGATAGAAGATATTGGGTAGGTAGGTCCAAAGCAATGTATTTCTATCTCTCTGTCTCCAGGTACGAGTTTCATGCAGGATGTGAGACAAATGTAAATGGCAGTTTTGGAGACGTAAACCATGGTGTGGCAAGGTGCCATTTACATTCGTCATTATCAGCACAATTCGTTCAATAACTAATAAACAAAACATAGATGAACGTGTAGTTACCTTAAGGGTTTCAGATACGATTTGTAAAATATGGATCCACAAGTTCAAAATTTATTATTTAATTGTTTGGCAAGTTGTATTAATCTTGGATATTTTCACACATACATGCACTATTATGTTATACTGTATATATGCCAGATAGTAAGATTGTAAGTAGTGATACGAGCCTCTGTTCGTGTACACAGTATACATATATCTATAATGTTTTTTATGGTTATTTTTATTCACCACTTCATATATGTTGTAAACAGTGTCATACATTGACCCCATTATATATGATGTAAGATTGACCCTCATCTACATCTTGTATGTCAGGACTGTCATCCTAAATCATGGGACTATTTATAGGTAAAGAATGCCTGCTTGACATTGTTCTTGAAAAAGTGAGAATTTGCTTTTGATTAATCTTAATCTTAAATGTTTCATTAAATTAATTTACGAAACAATGAAACTACATAACTAGCTCCTGTTATACCATGTTCACCAAATAAAATCACTTTCCAGAGTCATCATTATTCCAGAGTTATCATTAATAGGGATTTTTTTTTGTAATGCCAAGCTCTTATATTTGTTGATTCTGAAATTGTGTCTTAGGTTGTTATATTAAAGTTGATTATATTAGAATCGTTCATTTTTACCGTAACATCCAGATTTTTTAAAACTATTCACTAGACTTTACAATGTCCTCAGTAATACTTTTTGGACTAAATTTTGGAATTATTGTGAATTCATTTGAGGACATTTTGGCACATAGGTACACTTGAGGTTATTGGCACATCAGCACATTCAGTATTGGAGTTTATTCTGAATACCACTGGAACTCTTTGGAACTCTGCATTTGGACTTTTGATAGAGCTTAATACTATTTGGAGTTTAATTTACATTACTGTAATTGTTTGTTAAATTTTAAATTTTTAGTCAAAGAAAATAAATTATTTGTTGAATTTTACAAAGCTTGTTGGTTTTTGCTCTTTTCTTTACATAGTATAAGACCATAGAGTCATAACAATAAATATGGTAAAATTTCAACCTAAACAGGGTCCATTGCTGGAATCAAGTTTTCAGGTGGTGTCCCCCCCCCTGCACACGTGACAAGTGCAAGTGGTAAAAAAGTAGTGAGAAGTTTAGTGTAGGCTAATTTAGAATATTTACAAGTTATTTAAAACATTTTACTAAATATTTCAGTCAAATGCCAAATTTTCAGTTTGAGTCAGTGAAATTGTTGTACAACTGTTAAAAAGATGGTAACCTAGAAAATTGGTTACCATTGACATACAGTATTTAAAATAAGATTGAACTTGTTTACTTTTACTTGTAATCAGTCCATAAGGCTCTTTGCAGTAGTATTTGCTCATGATTGGATAAAAGAAGACACAAGTGTTGATTTTGTATTTAGAATAATACATTTTTCTATAGCCTAAAAAGGGAAAAGGCATTCCCACTTTCTCTGTATATCTGGGTGAAATGACAGGCATGGCACAAGCAATTTTGTCTCAGTTGCCACCTAGTTTGGACCCTGTTAAAAGAATTTATAGGGAACAAATATTTCCACATCTGTGATTGAAACGGTTTGACACAACACAATATATATACCCTACTTCCTCTTGAAAACATTGCCCATGTCCACTGTGTATTACCAGTATGTTCATTTCTGGGTACAGTACAAGACTACATGCTAAACAGTACATTTCTTGGTAAAATAATTAATGCCAAAAAACATGCTTTGTTTTACATTTCCAAATTTGTAAATTTGCCGAGTTGACATAGTTATGGAATTTTACCATTAATTTAATGTATACCACTGGAAAATTGTAGCAACTGCAAAATAGTAAATTATATTGAAATCTCATGTCACACTTTCCAAATATGCAAACATTAAAGTTCAAGCTCTGCATTTTGTGTTCAAGATATTTATACTTAATGTTATAAGAGTAACAGTGGCATGATTCAGATTATGTCCGTTAGTTTTGCAGAGGAGAAGTTACAGTCTGAATTTATGCATCGGAGAATTTTCTCAACTTGTCTTGAAGCTAAATTTGGGCCAGTATCAAATACCAATCAGAACTTTAAACAAAAATTAATGTTATTTACTGACTTTGGGAGAACAATTACTACAATGAATATTGCAAAGGATCTAAAAAGTCAAAGTGACCAATGCTATGATTTACCCAGGAATCAAAGTATGTGGGCAGTATGAGTTCTCCTCAGTGATAATTTTTGCATATTTGGCAGAAATTGGAAAAAGTGAATGTAGACAGTTATAGCTGTGTGAAGTTCAAATGAGTCACTTTAAATGTCTGTTTTTGCATATTTACATGTCAGTTGAATAAATCAGTGATGATAAAGCTTGAAATATTAAACTTTACATCATTACATAAGTTCTTTAACCTAAAACTGCAACCTTCAAAATAGGTTTCAGTTAAAATTCAGCAACAGTGTCTCTTGTAGGATGAAATGATTCATTTTATTAGTACTAGATCTGGATACAACCACTCGATTACTTATAATTCCCTGCTGACTAGGCTACCAAAAAAATCAGTTTTTCACTCTTTTTTTCAAGCATCATGGGTAAGCAAAGTAATTTCAATGATATTAGTACCAGAATTGAGTACAGAGAATTCTTCCTAATTGTCCCCATTGTCATTAATGGGACAATTGACAAAAAAGTCAACATTTTACTTTGGCTATTAACGCTTTGGGTGGCCATTTGTCTGGTTTTTTACTGGACCAATTTTCAGCAAGCCAGTATATATCTTAACATGAATATTTTTGCATGTGTGCAATGGTGTGTCCAGTCAGTGACTACCCTATTAATGCAGTGTATAGAAACAAAGGGGATGGGGGTGGGAGGAATGACATGAAATAAGTGAAAGGCAAAGTGGACTTCACTTTTTGGTCCATTTTAGGCAGAATGACAGACTTTAGTATACCTGTTTTTACCTGAATTGCCCCCCTAGTGTGGATCCAGGACTATTGAATTATTTAAATGTTTCAGACTCTTTTATTTGTAATTTTTTATGAATTAACAGTGTTAGTGAATTTCAGATTCCCTTTTTTGACTCTTTTACAATTGAAAGCTCCCAGTTCCATGGATGCCAGGCCATGTTTTGAAAATTGTGAAAAAATCCCTTTGCATTTTAATGGGGAATACTAAAAGAGAGCTGTACAAGCATGTTTCAAGTCAAGGCTGCAGATTCATGCAGACTTTGCATTTAGCCAACAACAAAGACCTTTTAGTTTTGATTGCCTGAAAATCAAACATAGAAGTTCTATGATCTACAGACCAGTAAGATGGGAATGGACAGGGTGTCAACATGGACAGGGTGTCAGCCTGGACAGGGTGTCAACATAATGCAAGGGGGTAAATTTGAATCTTTATTAGTTTATTGCCCCTTTAAGCTTTATTTTTAAAATCTGAGTTGTATCATGGTTTAATTATGCAGTAAATCAGTTTTTAGAATTTTTTTATTGGTGTTATATGTACAGCATAATTGGATGTCAGTCATGTTGCAGTTGTTAATATATTGAGAGTCATAAACATGCTGTCCCCATATTTATTTTAAACACATTAGAGATAGTGTGATATTCTCCATCTATAATGGTCTGTTACCCACATCTCCTAATCTACTGGATTTTTAAGTGGTCTGTTACCACATCTCCTAATCTACTGGATTTTTAAGTGGTCTGTTACCACATCTCCTAATCTACTGGATTTTTAAGTGGTTTTTAATAGCACTTTTAATACATTATTGATAATAACATGCCATGGAAATGGGAGCTAACCTTTGCCATTGACATGCCATAGCAGCCAACCTGGGTTGGCCTGGGTGTGTAAACCACTGTGGGTTTGCACTGGATTTGTAATGGTGTACCATTCACAAAACTTTGTACATCCTGTGATAACCGTCTTTAGAATGGGATGTCATCCTTGGCTCATGCCTCATGTGTCTGTTTGAGAGGGTAAAAGATCATAGTACCCAATCTCAGTTGGAGAGAAATTGTCAAACATTTTTTCACCAAACTTTACATGCACAGTTATAGTTTGGAAGACATGTCTTCATTTCTCCTTCATTACAGTGCAGTAGTTGGAGTCGATAAATGCAGACCGGAATTTTCACAGAACCACACTATATTGAGAACAGCATAATTTACTGAACTGCAGTGTTGTGAGAATTATAACTTTCTGAAAAAAATGTGATTTGAAGTGGAAATAAAGACAATGTACTTCGCTCTAAAACATTGTTGTTTTTCTTCAACACATATTGTTTGTTATACATTGGTATGATTCTGGACATCTGGTCTGTCAGTAGTGGTACTACCTATTATCCAGAATCACATTATAAAGATGTGCATTATATCGGAGTATACTTTAGGACCTTTGCTGGTCACTGCCTGGGAAGAGCATGGGAAGAAAGGGGATGGGGAGAGTCCAAAATGCAATGAGAAGCATGGGATTTGTCATGCAGTTTCTCTAGGTCTATTCTTATGGTTAGTTGTAGTGGATTATATTTGTTCAGATGTATTTTAAGTCCTATTGTACAATGCATTAATATCCCATCAAGCCATTTAGGACTGAGTTACAACAAAATTCCTTACATAAGAAGGCGGATTCGGCTAATGTGGGTATGTGAGAAAGCATGCCAGTAGCTTCTCATGGGTCATTGGTTCTTTCCAGGGATTTCCCAGGTTCTTCGTCCACCATTAATACTGGCTGCCATGTATAGCCTTTTGTGTGCTGAAAAATGGCATTAAACCCTACAACAACAACAACATAAGAAGAACTGATATTCAGCATTTTGGTGTAAATCCATGAGGGATGATAATCTGATTGCTATTCATTACATTCCTTTTCAGTTTAGTGGCTCAGATTAACCTGATATTAGTATCGTTGGTTGATTTTAATGGCACTTTTATTACATTATTGGCTATAATGTGCTAAGGAAATGGAAGCTAAGTGCCTTTCCCAGACACTCACTGAGGCAGCTCTTCTGGGCTTTCATGGGCAGATATTGAACCCATGATCCTTTGATTACGAGTCCATAACTCTACCAAATGGGCTACGTAGCCTCCCCAACCTGATATAATCTTTTTATATGAAAACTCGTATGATTTAATGCACTAAAGATAAACAGTAGGTTCTATTTGAACAATGTGGCAGGCACAATAAGTATGATTACTAATTTCCAAATTCAATGATTATAATAATTTTGACTCACATAGCAGTCTTAAAGCAAGCAGTAATCAAGCAAACATACATGCATTCCTAGTGCTTAAAAAAATCAGTTTGTTTTAAAAGACTTTTCAAATTAAAAAACTACAGAAAAAATACATGGAAGGTTGAATAAATTTTGTTTGATCAGTAGGGATGTGTCTTGCAGTTTTATTCGTCTTGAATGATGATATTTGTTGTTTTAAATTCTTCCGAGTTGGATTATTTTTGAGGAAAAATTAAAAATAATCGTAGTTTTCAGAAACTTATTTCAGCTAAAGTTGGTTTAAATTATTTCTGTTTATAAATTTTGATCAGAAGGAAAATCATTTGTTATAAGTTGGTATTTCTGTCATTGTGATGATTAACAATTCCCATAAAGACTCTTTCTCAAATGGTAATACACTGTACTGCATGACTTTTGTAAGTTGGACTAACTTGCCTTCTTTGAAAGGCTTATACTTCCTGATGCCATCAATAAAAGATAAACAACCTGAACTAATTCTGTGGCTTAGTGGCTGGGAATTATACAATATACATGTTGTTGTTGTTATGGAGGTTAACGCCTTTTTCAAGATAGGCCATACAGGTGGCCAACTAGTGGAGGAAGAACCTGGAAAGCTACTGGCATGCATTCTCACAAACCCACATTGGCTGAAGACATGCAGACAGAGGTGAGATGGTAGTGATCGATAATTGTGAGTGCTTTAGACCATTAGGCCACTTGGGGCCCCTAAGTATATTGATTGGTGCTTTCAAAGAAGTGATGTGATGTGATTTTGATTTTTAACGTAGCTTTAACAATTTTTCAGTCATATCACTACGATGTCTGCACTGTGGCAGTTTATAGTGATGTCTAGCACTGGGGAATCATGCCGCAGACATGTAGCATGATGTCTCACCCAGTCACATTATTCTGACACCAGGCCGACCAGTCCAAACACTAACCTCTTAATGCTGAGCGCCAAGCAAGGCAGCTTTTATTACCATTTTGTAAGTCTTTGGTATGACTCGGCCGGGGATCGAACCCACGACCTCCCGCATCCGAAGCGGATGCTCTAACCACTAGGCCACCGGAGCAGTTGCTTTCAAAGAAAGACTTTCATTCTTATAAAATGCATAAAAAGTGACCCAGAACAAAAGGATATGGTAAGATCAGTTATTGCAGAACATTTTGTTTAATTAATATAAAATGAGATAAATGCCATCAGATTGCAATTTTGATAATGCCATCTTGAGATCATTATCCCCTTTATAAATGTCCTGGTTACAGAGTGTGAGGATCATAATCACATGCAAGAATCAGTATTTCATACACTGAGTCACTACTCATCAAAAAGAATATTCATGTAAGTTGCCACTAAAACATATTTTTAGTTATATACGTTTGTCAGGAATGAATTTGATTCAGGTAATACATACATTTATACAAGCGCACGGAAAAAATCAATACATTGAATGTGATTCAAATACATTCACAGTCAATTCTGCTTTTCGCATGAATCATTTACCATGGGAAAATATACAGTTATTCAAATGCAAATAAACACAGCCAATTAGAATCAAAAAGAGATAGCATCTAACTTCAACATAAATGATAATATAGATAAATGAATCATTCACGTGACAAGTGTTTTATTAAGGGGAGAAAAATAAATGAATTTGACAAATAAAGTTTTTGTAACTTCAGTATATTTTAATGTTCAACAGAAAATTTTCATTTAGGCGTGTAATTTACATATTTGTTGACTGTTTATGAGGATGAAAAGTCCTTTATTTGTTCTTCTGAATTATATAATTAGTTCTACTTGCATTCAGGCTTACATATTATCTGTATTCAGTTCAGTCCAAAGAAGTATAATTAAGAGCCTTTTGGCATACCTAATGTATCCTCTATAATTATGTTAGTTTTTAGTTATGTCATGCAAAAGGTGAATAGGGGCCCCGAGTGGCAAAGTGGTCTAAAGCGCTTACTGTTCCGGATCACTGCCATCTCACCTCTGTCTGCGTGGGTTCTAGTCCAAGGCTCAGCTAGCGTGGGTACGTGGGAAAGCCTGCCAGTAGCTTCTCATGGGTCGGTAATTCTTTCCTGGGTTTTCCAGTGTTCTTCCTCCACCAGTTATACTGGCCGCCATGTATAGCCTATCTTGTGCTGAAAAATGGTGTTTAACCCTAGAAAAACAACAAAAGGTGAATAACCGCACCAGCTTGCTAAGCCACACGAATATAAAGTCAGGAAGTCACATGCAAAATACAAGTCAGTTAATCAGGTAAGCAATGGCTCATCTTTAATTATGGAATTAAAGTCTGGTTGGAAGCAATTTCGAAACAAAAGTATATGCTTAAATGCAGAGTATGCAACTGAATAATATGCAAATAACTGAAAAAAGCATAGACTGATATGAGTAATAAGCAACTTCATTTTCCTTAGAATACCCATGACCAGTTAAAATCTTATTGATTTTAATTAGGCTTGGTCATGGGAATATTAGTGATTGACAATGGACAGTAGATAAGTTTTATTTATAGTGGATATTTCCATCTTGCATTAACAAGAAACATAATTTTATCAGATCTATTCACTAACTACATGTACAATAAATACAATGGCAATTAATTATAACATTGTCTCAGTTATCGTAAAATTTATATTTAATTCCTAAATTGAAAGTGACATAAAAGAATTGAATCTGAAGCCCATAATTGTTTGTAAAGGAGATATATGTACAAGAAGAAAATTCCAATATCAGTTTCCATGCAGTGAATAAAATGCACAATGGTTAAGAGAGTAAATGCAATATACATTACGTAGAGGAAACATATAAGACACAGTTATATAGTTTGTTCACATACATGATGAAATTATAGGGACAGAGGCACATGCATATGAAGGCATACTACAAGGAACATATTTGTATCTGTGACTCATAATCAAAGAAGGAAGTGAATTAAAACAAGTAAGTTGAGGTCATTAAACACACTAAAAAGAAATACACAACATAATTTAAGAGAGAGGGATTAAAGCAACTTGAAGAGACCATTCATGTAATTTCAGAACTAAAAGCACAAAGCATGCATCAGAATTAAAGCAGCTTATCAGTAAAAGAAAATAAGAAAAAACTAAAATTCAAGCAGACTTAAGTGCAGAGAAGTTTGATATTGTTGCAGATCTTCATTTGTGTTTACAAAATTAAACATAAATCAGCTAAAGATTTGTCTACCATTTTCAGAGTTGGTTTCATGGTGCATGGAATTCTGAATTCTTTCTTGTAAAAGGGTGAAATTGGGAAGTGTTTATTTGTTTTTTAACAGTTTATTAATTCAAAATTACAAAGAAAAGATTCTCGAACATTTTTAAATAATTCAGTACCCCACTGCCAAATGCTGGGGATTGGTGGTGATTCACATGTTTTTTTCCCTCAAGTGTGTCACTTCATCTAAAAGGAATTTGAGAGTGAAGTTCACTTTGCCTTGTATAAATTTCATGACATTACTCCCACCCAATTTTGCTTGAATACACTTTATTAATAATCAAACTAAATGTTGACTGTCTTGTAAATTTTCCCTTAAGAGATAAAGGCAGAAAGTTGGATAAGAATAAGCTTTATGCTTTCTAATCCAAGATGCCAGGAATTGCTGTTGCTTTGCTATCTATGGAATTTCCCATGATCCTTGAATTGATGAGTGAAACTGATTTTTTGTACACCAGTCAGAATTACTCCCCACCAATCACTATGACAAAGTTAGTAGTTGTACCCAGATTCAGTACTTAGTCTAATACAAATTTTCATTTTATCTAATATTTCATCATGTAAATGAATGAAATATGGTCTTTCATAATGGAGACTGATGCTGATTTTTTACAATAACTTATTTTCCACATTGCCATTTTATGTGATATACCAAATGTAGTAAAGCAAAATAATAAAAAATTAAATATTTTTTTCAAATTTTTCATAGCATTGAGTATTTTAATCTGATATGAAATTATGCAAAATATGGAGCTTGACTATTTTCAGTATTATCTATTTTTAACTTTTTTGACTTAATTTCTCCCTTTTTTGCTACAAATACTCTATTCTGCCTGGAAAGAGAGGTCATATGGCCAAAATATTAGACTTAATAGTAGACACTGTTCAATTTTAGCATAGGTGACTTAAGCTTTATAGATCCCTTGCTACACTCATTATAATAATTTCTCTCCAACCCAATTAGGCATGGTAAAGGACATGGATTGTTTTACAGTTTTAAGTTGGAATTTTTTACACTAAAATTTGGGAATATGTACAGTTTTTGGTATTAATTTTTGGGAATGTTCTAGATTTCAGTCCCAGCACATGGCTCAGAACACCTGTCAGTAAAGTAGAGACTAGGATCTGAAAAAGAGATGATGAAGAGATTTAGTTTACTGTATATATACTCACTTATAAAAAAAAGTCCAACTGCAAATTGCACAGACCCAGATCTACCATTGCATAATGTGTGCTGGCAAATCTGGGTCTGTGCAGTTTGGCAGATTAGGATTTTTGTTGTTTGCAGTTTGACTTGACTTATAAGTGAGTATATATGGTAATATTTATACATGGATGTTTTTCAGATTTAATAAAGATTGCATTTCATCGTTACCATATTGATCCTTAGATATCACACACAGTTACACAGTACACCCCAACCTAGCATTACTTATGTGGTAGACTAAGCCCTAAAAAGGACTAAATCTCATTTATTGTATAAAAGCAAATAAAAGGTCAACACAATTTGCAGTAGGTAGTGTGTCACACACAAAAATATGGTAGATAATTTCTCATATGTAACACTCTCATGTGTACTTTCTTCACTCTTGAACATTGATTGCAAACCTTGGTACAGTTGAAAGCAAACCTTATCTTGGTATAAATGATTTGTTTTGATACTAGGGTCATAAACTGTTTAACAAAAAGGAAGTGAAACCAACAATTTAAGTAAACTTCAATAAAAAAAATCTATCTAAGCTACAAAGTGAAAATTTATGAGGAACTTACATTATTGTGAGTTACATACAGAATAATCATAAATGTCCTATCACAAATTCAAATACCAGAATGTTTTGAATGAATTTGAATAGTATTGAATATCTTGATTTGTCACAATGACATAATCCAAAATGTCTTTGAATGAATCCTCAATATTTCCAAAGTAGTGTCTTTGTCAAATTAGTAAATGAGCATGATCTGACAAATTGATTACAACTTAAAAGTATAAATTCACTAACCTTCCACTTTGTTGTCTCACTACTATTATACTGTATTTACATGATGTACCTAGTTATACTGTATTTACATGATGTACCTAGTTATACTGTATTTACATGATGTACCTAGTTATACTGAATATACAGGATGTACCTAGTTATTCTGTATTTACAGGATATACATAGTTATGCTGTATTTACAGGATGTACCTAGTTATACTGTATTTACAGGATGTACCTAGTTATACTGTATTTACATGATGTACCTAGTTATATTGTATTTACAGGATGTACATAGTTATACTGTATTTACAGGATGTACCTAGTTATCCTGTATTTACAGGATGTACCTAGTTATGCTGTATTTACAGGATGTACCTAGTTATGCTGTATTTACAGGATGTACCTAGTTATACTGTATTTACAGGATGTACCTAGTTATGCTGTATTTACAGGATGTACCTAGTTATACTGTATTTACAGGATGTACCTAGTTATTCTGTATTTACAGGATGTACATAGTTATACTGTATTTACAGGATATACATAGTTATACTGTATTTACATGATGTACCTAGTTATACTGTATATACAGGATGTACCTAGTTATTCTGTATTTACAGGATATACATAGTTATGCTGTATTTACAGGATGTACCTAGTTATACTGTATTTACAGGATGTACCTAGTTATACTGTATTTACATGATGTACCTAGTTATATTGTATTTACAGGATGTACATAGTTATACTGTATTTACAGGATGTACCTAGTTATCCTGTATTTACAGGATGTACCTATTTATGCTGTATTTACAGGATGTACCTAGTTATGCTGTATTTACAGGATGTACCTAGTTATACTGTATTTACAGGATGTACCTAGTTATGCTGTATTTACAGGATGTACCTAGTTATGCTGCATATGCAGGATGTACCTAGTTATGCTGTATTTACAGGATGTACATAGTTATACTGTACTTACAGGATGTACCTAGTTATGCTGTATTTACAGGATGTACCTAGTTATGCTGTATTTACAGGATGTACCTAGTTATGCTGCATATACAGGATGTACCTAGTTATGCTGTATATACAGGATGTACCTAGTTATACTGTATATACAGGATGTACCTAGTTATACTGTATATACAGGATGTACCTAGTTATTCTGTATTTACAGGATGTACATAGTTATGCTGTATTTACAGGATGTACCTAGTTATGCTGCATATACAGGATGTACCTAGTTATGCTGTATATACAGGATGTACCTAGTTATACTGTATTTACAGGATGTACCTAGTTATACACCGCTCCCTCGATAACTAGCGCACAACGGGGTCCAAAAACATCGACCGCACTATAAGCGAGGGCGCAAGTTACCGAGGGACCTATAAAAAAAACTAATAAACAGATGGAGATCGACAGAGAGAGGCGAAGGGGGGGGTTGCATTGTTAAATACTCATTTTATAATCGCGCTGAAAATAACTGAATAAATATTTCTTTATAAAGGTGTTGTTCGTTTTTCTTTATAAATTACCTTTAATTTCAGGATAAACTATCTTGAAAAGATCGTAAAAACAAACATTATTCCACGAGGTATCAGTACCTAGTTAGATCATGCTTATTTAAATTTTTTGTTTATTATGCCTGTATATAAATATAGCTTATTATCAGTGCTGTGTGTGTGTATGTGTGTGTGTGTGTGTGTGTGTGTGTTCTTTGAATATAAATATGCGTATAATAGAGGGCCATAAGAAGGATTAATTCCATGCGACTAATTGTACCACCCTCTTGAAATGAAGTAATTATTATTATTATTAATACTATTATCAGTTTGTAAAGCCATTGAATAAATTAAATAAATAATTTTTCTAGAATTATATTTGAATACAGCTAAAAAATCAGGTAATAGATTCACAAAGACTGATATGAAAAATGAATGAACAATTGCTTACCAAAGTCTCTATATAATATACATATTTCATTTGACCTGTGATGCAATAGAATTGTCTACTGAAACAGAATGCAGACCTGACCTTTATTTTTTAACTCGTGAGGCAAATGGAGAACCAAATTAATGCCCTACATTTGAGCCTTTCATTTGAAAATTTATATTGGTCATATTTGGACCATATTTCAATCCATACAGTGTATTTGCACCTTTAACTCAGTCATAATATTTAAACCAGCAATACAAAATCAAGGGGTCTTACCATAGTAAAATATTACCTTTTGAAAATATAGGTTTCCAAATCTTTTTAAATGTAGGACCCTATATTTGCCAATGTTGGTTCCTGAATTTTTAAAAATTAGTTTTTATAAACCCTATTTTTTATAAACAAAAATGTAGGACTTTTCTTTGCAATTCTTGACCCATTGATGCATACAACATAGCCTGTATTGTATCACTCTGCATTTTTATGATCATGGTTTAAGTCTACATGAAATTCCTAGAAAAACCATGCCTTATAGCAGTACCAGGGTCCTAAGCACTAAATAGATTATTGCCCCCCCCCCCCATGTGAAAGTTGAAAAAAAAACAATATTAAAAGCTAAAAGGGTGGGAAAATACAAGTGTTGCTATCATTCCAAATCAAAATACTAGTACATGCAGATTGAAATGGTCAAGTATAAGTCATTCAGTTTTATAATCAACAATTAATTTCAATTTTTTGGGTGCCCCTGTCAGGCTGGTACTGTTAGCACTTGCTTTGCTTAATGACCATCTGGCCCTGCCAGAATGATATCAAAACTGAATCTCTTAAACTATTGTTGATGAAGAGTAAACCGACAACAGACTTCCCCAGTATATTTTAGTGTAAAGATGTAATGACAGTGTTCAAATTGCAACAAACAAAATAAGCAGTACCTTACCTTACTTCCATTGTTGCCATGTTCATCATTCTAGTATGCAGGATGTGAATGTTATATCACTGCACAGAATGTTAAAGTGATATTCTAGTCACATGATATTCTAGTCACACACAGACTAACATACTCTAGAAATGAAGTGCAGAGCGATCTCAATTTTCTGATTATGTAATATTACATATACTAACAATGTGAACAAACTACTTATTGAAAGATATAATAAACATAAGAAACATAATCAAACAGTCAAAGCTTCTGTGCAATGTAACGTTATTAGCATCTACTGATTCCATTTCCAGACCACAGAACATCGAATTTTATGTACTTAAAATCACAGATTTACAGTCTTGTCATACGTGGCTTCTTTTACGTAATCTTCATTTATTCCATTGGAGTATGTCCATAAATAAGAATATTACTAATACCGCTTGTTCCGTTCCAATCTGTTCAAATGTTCTATATTTTATTTCTTAGCTTGTTTGACCCTCTTTGTCTAACAGTATGACACCTGTTGTGTAAAACTGGATATTTAGCTCTTTTTGTTCTGATACATGAGTCAGAAGCAATGGAGATTTTGGCACAAAGCACAAAGCATGTCACAAAATTCTGAAAGAAAGACCTATCGTGTTTCATTATGTACTATAACGCATGTGGTCCTGCCATTTTTGGCACTGTTAATATAGAGATGGATAGATATACAGAACATCAGTGTATCCTTTTGGAATCATAAGAATATTAAAGTGGTCAGAGCGATAACTGTGTCTCTAGAAAACGAAGGATTCCTTCAGCAACTTTAGTTGCATGTTCAGCGAGGGGATTGACATGAGAAAACTACTGGTAAATAAATTTTATAGCCATCTAGCTTAAGTTAAAATTGTCCAGGTTTTGAACAAATTGACTTAAAATGTCTTATTGACTTATATTTGTGATAGTTTTCCTCAAAACACCAACTTAAAATCACAAAAAAAACCATGCTTGTTTTTCTAAAAGCAACATATGATTCACAATCATTGCAAATAAAATGTGAAGCATACTAATATAAACAAGTAAAGAAACATAATACACGATATTCAAAACGTATGATAGCTCAGCAAACCTTCTCTTTCTTTGGATGTAGCATCAGTTTGGAACAATCAATTAATGATGATTCAGACAAATGAAAATAACATGTTTGGCAGTCTCGTGCATCTACAGCGAATGTTATTTTTGATTTTGCTCAAATAGCAGCATTACAGCAATCTCTGGACTCTATTTCTGCTGCATTTTCTTTCATGCTGAATACCTCCAGTATGAGCTTTGGCGCCGTTTTCACAGACTTCATTTTACAGGCACATTGACAACGGCAATCAGTTTACCTTGATCTTCTCCTTGAGGTACAAAGAAACACATGTTGAACCTGCAAATGATTTACCTGTCTTCCATGAATTATGCAGTCAAAATTTGTTACAAGTTCTTTCAAGTTTTAACAAGTTTTTAAACAATGGCATGACCATGGTGATAGAGCAATGCCTACCTCATGTTCTTGCTGGATCGACAGTGGTGTTTTCTGGATTACTTTAGAACTACCATTTTTTCAGTCATGCTACAATGCCAGATAGATCATTAGTATTCATTCTTTTGGGCAAAGTAACATAGTTGCTGACCAGTTCCATTTGAGATGACCAGTCTCATTTGTATCTGTTCTGGGTATGTTCCAGGTAAACTTTTATGGTCAGTTAGAGCTTTATGCTTTTATTTGGCAGCTTCCAAAGAGAGACAAAAGAGTAAGGATTTGACTGATCTTTCAGCTTCCACCATTTGAGCTTGACTGCATATTTTATCAGGAGAGTTCATCAGTCTCTTCCTCTTGGAGGGACCATTCATTCATGAAATTAAGCTTATGAAGTTTGAGCCATTGCATCATAATGGGCCTGTCAAACTCATTAGTGTCTGGAGGATGTGATGAAAGCTAAATTATTTGTGATTTCACACTCCTTTTACATTTTACTTTTGCTAGTTGGCTCACTACAGTGAATGTATATTTTTCCAGGGTTCAATTATTGTAGCTCAAATTGTGATCCATTTGAATACAGTTCTATAGGCCAGTAACGTGTGATCATCAGCCACTCGCCAAACTGACAAATTCAGCTATGCAGTGGCAACAAATTTTGTACTACTGATTTTAAAATGTACTTTTTTTGTGTGTGTGGGTGTGGAAACTAATTTTGATTATGCAATTCTTACCTGACGTTAACTGCCAGACTCCATCCTCATGCCCCACACTGATGCCCCACACTGATGTTCACTAGTTTAGAAGGTGTTCTGAAAAGAATGAAGGACAGTACACATGGGCATGGTATCAGCAGGTTGGACCAGGGCAGTCTCATTCTTGAACCTTGTGATTCACCTTAATCTTCAGACGAATTCTTATCATACAGTTTTGATATTTTCTGCTCAGATAAGTACCCGCCATGCATTACCATCAGATGAGTATTACATTATTAAAATTAGTTTTATCCCCCCCACACACACCTAAACTATTTTTAGTATACTCACCAGATTTAATTATTACACAATCCTGAGCTTCTGTTGTTTTATTTTCTCCACTTTTTCCATTCTCCCCATTCAACATTATTATTTTTCCTGACTTTCCGTCCACAAATTCCTTGCAATGCTTCTTAGCTAATATAGATGCATTTTGGTCATAACAGAATACACATAGTAGTGTAGATTTATTTTGACCAAAATTCATACATTTTTCTTCCAAGAAATTCAATAAATTTTAAAAGAGAAAAAAATTTGTGAAACGAAAGCAAATTTAGATCTATTAGTTTTTGTACATTAGTGGAATTAAAATGTGTCTTTATAGCAATCTGTAACATCCAAGAATATGATTACCACTATAAATAATATCACAGTAACTGCTGTCAGAAAGTTATGGTCAGACATTTAAAAGTATTGTAAATACTTGTACCTTCAAATCATTTTTTAATGTATGGTCCTACTTCTCACTGAAATCTCAAATTCAAACATTTAATTTTACTTGTAATAATTTGGCTCATAACATTCCAGAGTTTGGCTCTGTTGGGTTCACATACTGGTCTGACTTGGCTCAGTATAGTCCTATAAATTCGTACAGGGCTATATGGTCTTATAGGAAGAGTCACACTGGTCATGTAGGCATTCAACACTATTTTAGTAATGGATGTCATTTTTTAGAATTTGACTCTGCATATCTTTAAGCAGCAAGTATTCACTTCGTTTGGATTCTTAAACATCTACATTCCTTTGGAGGGTCATTATTTAGCTGCCCTGAGAAGTGCATATGGCAAAACCAATGCTGAAGTATGTAGACATTTTTGGACAAAATGAACCTTAGAAGGTATGATCCAGTAGAATCCAGATTGAATGTTGCATGCTGTGTTGTCACAATGAAAGCTATGTATATTAATAACAAATTCATACTATCCTATATATTGATGATTCCACTCAAAGTGCTCTTTTCTTGACTCAAGTTTAGTACTTGGCCACCATTGTAAATGACCATAGATATTGATAATTTTCGTCTGAAAATTTCTTCATGACAAGGTACAGGGTATTCAACAATCAGGATTGAATTGACTTTGGTTAAAGAAAAGTTGTGTTAAATTTTAAAAGAACAATTTAGATTTAATTTAAAATTGTAAATGCACATAAATGACCCATGTGACTTGTACTATAGTTTATTTTTGATATTGAATTATAAGAAATCATCAGCATTTATAGAACAAGTGCTTTTTAGGAGTGTTTACATATTCCTATAGCCAACTTTCAGTCTATAAGATAAATGTACCTTTATTTTGATTTTTCAAAACCTTTTTTTGTTTCTCTGCATGCCTGGAATGAAGCAAGCATAGCGAGTTTGTTATGCTACCTGAGCAAGCATATGTGTTTTTAACTATTCTTAATTAAGCTTTTTTAAATGCATCATAGATATTATGACATCTTCCATTCATCTCATAAGCGGCTGGCAGTAAATTGATAAACTTTGTAGTTATGTTGCCCTTTGGGTAACCATATGAAAGATGGTTGTCACTCTTGAAGCTTCCATTCAGTTTAAAAAAATGTAAATTACACTAAAATTGTCAAATATTTTCTGACCAAACATTATATATCTGGTCAAAGCAGGTAAGGACACATCATATGTTAGATGGGTTCTTCATTGTGATACTACAGTCACCATTGGGATTAGGAAAGATGATAGTGAGTGGAGTTTAAAAATGCAGTGGAAAGTATGGGCATATGCAGTGGCAAACCATTGCAGTTGCTTTAATTATTGCTGTTGCTGTTAGCTTAACCACATTTTTCAGCACATGATATGCAATAGATGGTGGCCAGTATAACTAGTGGAGGAAGATCTTAGAAAAACTATGGGAAGAACCACCAACCCACTAGAAGCTACTGGCAAGCTTTCTTACACACCCATATTGGCAGAGCCTGATATAATTATCCATAAACTTTGGGAAGAGCGTCATGCTATTACCAGGATCAGTTATGGGGAAATTAATTTCTTTCCCTTGTTTTTTAACTCAAGAAAATAATAAAAATTTTGCTAATTGTGAGCAGTGAATTGAACCATATTGTTTGTTCGTTGTGTTGTCATACTGGGAATACATTTTAATGAGTTTAGGTATTTACAATTTCAAAGCAAAGTAAAAATGTAATTACCGGTGCACTGATATAACATGTCCAATGCAATAATGCATAAACAAACATTAATCGAGTCAAATGGGAGATCGAGGTAGTGTTACAGAAACTCGCGATTGCTAAATTCTTGTCATCGTTCGATCAGATCTAAATTAGGCAGAAACAATAAGAGAATGGAAAATTAAATAAATTTTCAAACAAGTTTATACCATTTCTTTTTAATAATCATGCACGCCAACCTCCATATAATTATAAGTAATTTTTTTAAACACAAGTTTGCCTAAATAAATGCATTTAGAACTTACCTCGTGGATATTGAGATGCCTCAGAGTTGTAAATCGGCTTATATGCGAGTCATGCACTTTTTAGTGTTTATACCTATTTTAAAGTTTGTGGGGTCAGCTTATACGCAAACGGGCTTATATGGGAGTATATACGTTATAAACTTAAAGAACAAATACTTAGATGAAAATGGAACAGCTTGTAAATTCTAGTGGCTGCTAGCTAGCTTTTAATGACAATACAGGTTCTTACATAATACTTGTACGAAGTAGTTCTCATCATGTCAGAAAGTAGAGAGTGCTTGCTGTAATCTTATCTTGACAATAGGTACAATTTATATCCATTGTTTTCCAGGAGCACTATCAAACAGGGCATAGTCAACATTTTTTTCCTCTGTACAGACTTTTATTCAGTGTTTAATTATATTTACTTTGCTTGAGAAACATCTCCAGTAATATAGAGAGAGGGGGAGAGATAGTTTTGGTTACTCCATTTAGATTCTAACATAAAGGAAATTTCTAACCTGAGTAAGGAGTCAGACCTTTGGTGTACCTCCCTGTTTTTTTTTTCTCTTCATAAGACCAACTGTGTCCTGTTTTGGCTCTAAGTGAACCGAGTCGGCTTCTGCCTTGTTTTGAAGAGATCATTGAGTTATTAATGATGACTATTACACAGTTAAAATGGAGTCAGCATATCAGATTTTATGATGCTGTGACAGCAGTACTTGTCTGAAAGATTTGCTTTTTTTCCTTTTGTTTATTTTTGTACCCCAGCACAAACATGGATGTATACTGTTATCCTTGACATCCACCACATCTTGGTTATGTTTAGGTCAGTTTACTGGGCATTGTTTGCAACAGGGTCATGCAGTGTTGTGTTTTTGTGGCTGTGTCATAGTGAGTACAACATTATCTCACCAGAATTAGGCCAGTGACCTATTTTTCAGTGTTGGCTTTGGTTTTGCATTTGGGTCAGTTTCTCAGACATTGTTGGCTTCAGAGTTGTGCAACATTGTTTTTTGATATGTTGTGGTCAGTACAAAATTTCACCAACAATAAGTCACTATGACATGTATTCACACTTCAGTGACCCTCGTTAAGCTTGGCATCTAGGTGACTGTTTCTCAGAGAGTTACTATGGCTAAGTGGTTATATCTTGTACTTGCAAGCCATAGATGACTGGTATGAATCCTGTATAGATCAAGGTTGGCTGACTTCTGGGCAATACACTAAATTACCCCCACTTTACAAAGTTTGCACTGTCATGTGACTTTTTGTATGCATCTTGGTGAGTACATGTACACCTAATCATTCCACCAAAAGTAGTTAGTTATACCCATTTTTCATGCTTCAGTGACATCAGTTGACTTTTTGTTATTAAATCAAATTCTTGGACATTGTTGACCACAGTCGCGCACTTTGTTGTATGGATGCTTTTTATCACTTCAAATATCTTCTCATTAAATGTAGGTCACTGACTGATTCTTGTTCCGTGAAAATATTTTAGGTTTCTTTTTTGTACTGTTAACTCTGAACTGAGTCTTAAATGCGTTTAAATCGAGACTTGTGGAAATAGTTTTAAGAAAAAGACAGCAAGATTCTTTGTCCTAATATTTTGGTAATCCAAACTGTAATAAATGGAATGCAAGACATATGCAATGTTTTAGTACCTTGAGAAAATACACCATACACTAAAAAATCAAATCTACAGGTACTTCCTATACTGGCCATTAGTTTGTGTCAAGAAAATGTTGCATTTGTTCATGTTAATTCATAGACGATTGTGAATATTACCCAAACGCTGCTATACAAAATGTGTCTGGTTTTCTCAAGTTTCACTGGATCACAATTATTAATGTTAGTCTTAATTATATTAAGAGTTGACACTTGCAACTATTTACAAGACACTACTTCAGCCTTAGTTCAGCTAGATGGGTGTAGAAGGTCCTGGTCTGGTTTATTTTTGTGGTTTTAACACCATTTTTGGGGACCTGACAGACTATACATGGTAGACAGTATATTTTATGGAGTTGTTGTTGTTGTTGTGGGGTTTAACGCCATTTTTCAGCACATGATAGGCTATGCATGGCGACCAGTATTAATGGTGGAGGAAAAACCACGGGAAGAACTACCGACCCACGAGAAGCTACTGGCAAGCTTTCTCACATACCCACAATGTCCGAATCCTAGGCTCAAACCCACGCAGACAGAGGTGAGATGGCAGTGATCCGTAACGGAGAGCGCTTTAGACCACTCGGCCACTCAGGGCCCCATTTTATGAGTAATAATCCATTAGGAACCGTTGTCACCAATTCAAAGCTACTGGCAAGTTTTCTTACATATCCATGTAGGCCAAGCCCGAGATTCGAACCCACACAGATAGAGGTGAGATAGGTGTGTGGTCAGTAAAGGTGAGCACCTTAGACCACATGGCCCCAGGTCCTAGTCAGATTAGTTGGTTCGATGATATTCAGTTTCATTGATTTCCAGACTCATAAAGGTCATCACTGTGATTAAGGAGACCTTATTCAAATGAATTGTGAAACCTTATGAAGGACATGACCAAGGTTGGTAGCAAGGGTCATTTGCAAGAAGTGATGATTTTACATTGCTTAAGTATATCAGCCAGAGTCTGTAGCTTTGACCTGAGAAATGCGATAAATCACGATAAATCTTTGTCCTGGCGTAGTGTTCTGTGATTGGTGGGAAGCACAAGTGTCAAAATCATATTCTTTCATTATAGGAAAATGCATCAAAATTAAAATCATTTATGACAATAATACTGGACCTGGTATCAGAAGAATCAGGAACAATTCAGCCAGTGACTTGGAAAAAGAAACTGTTTTCTTTCAGTGATGAAAAACAAAAACAAAACTTTGCCATTTGTAATAGCAAATGCTCTTTTAGGCTAAAATGTGTAACACAAATATAGCTCATACCAATGACTTGTTGAGTGCAATTACTTGTATAGTGCATCTGCAAAACTCTCTGATAATCTGCTTAACTCCAGGCAAGTTATCTTAACTCATAGAGTTGTCATGCAGTCTATGGATTTTAATGGCTACAGTGGGCTCTGCACTCAAAACATTTCCCGGGTAAAGTGACTCTGCATTTACCAAGCTGATTTGCATGAACACAAATGCAGCTGTTTGTTTCAGTTTTCCTGGATTAATTAAGGTTGGATTCCTGAATATCTCTGAGGACCCTTTTATACCTTATTCCTTGCAGTAATTCAGCTGCCAGAAAAATGACCATCACAAAAATAGCTGTACAAGAAAACCTGTCTGCCACAGATATGAAAAAGAGAACCATGATGGATAATCATACTGTATTACAAGAAACTCTCCTGGGTGAATAGTCAGGGAGAATACTACTCATACACCATAGGTGCTGGAAACTGGAAGAAGAACCAACATGTAAAACAGGAGAATAGGCTTGACTTTTTCCAATGTCAGAGAAATTGTTGAAGCCAGCTCCACTAAACCCTGCTGGCAAATCTTACACCAAAATGGTTAAGGTTCAGATAGAGAAGAAACCTTCCACAAATTCTGCCTGTACCCAAACTCATATTACTAGTCACAGGGCAAGAACAAGTATAGTCCTGACACCTCCCAAACATGTGCAAGCAGTCACTCAAATGGAGAGTAAAGCAGAGAAGGTAATTAGATGTACTAGCATTCGGTGTAACAGTGTGGCAAATAAGAAACCAAGTGAAAAACTATAGTTAGAGCCAGCCCATGAAAAGAGGATGAACCACTGGCCTAAATGGTCAAAATAACTGCCCGACATATATGAAACCAAGCTCTCATAGTGAAACCCTGGTTACCACATAGTTCCAGTCCACCAAAAGAGGAGCAAACTACACATACTCAGGCCCCATTGAAAATGCATGCTCAGCACCAAAATAAACAATGAATTAAAGAATCAGCCAGATATCCAAATGAATCTGATGATCCTATCAAGGTCTACAATAAGTTTGGTAGTCAAGAAAGTATGGAAACTGGAGAGCTTCATGATACAACACCATGGAAATCTCCAGAAGTCCAATACTTTCACACCTTTCATAAATATGCCAGACACATACAAAGGAATTGCTGAGATGTAAAGGAAAACATTAATGAAACACGTTTTCCGCTTACAGTAGATCATCGGCATGCATCACTGGACAGTGTAATGTAGACTTAACTAGTTGCAGACTTTGTTGCTGTAAATAGGTCATTAGAGGATTTGAAGACGATACAAGTGGGATTAGTTTTCATTTTAGCACTCAGTAGTCTCAGACTGCATGGTAATGTTGTTCATATTTCCACAGAGATATATTTCCTAACACAGGTTGAAAAATGATCTGTAAATGATCTGTGCTTTGCAGTTAACTAACATCAAGCACTTGGTATGATATGACATGGTCTGTCATTGATATTTTAACATGTTGTTCCTCTTCATATTGCACTTCCATTCACATGACATGATCTGTCAGTGTTTAACATATTGTTGTCATTCTTGGTATTGATCTCTGAATTTGCGCATTGTCCCAGTGATAGATGATGCAGTACTGCATGTATGTCAAAGGCTGTCATATACTCCAGATTTAATAACTACTGAGATGGTGTTTGCAGTATGTGCAAAGAATAAAATGCTCTCTCTTTCTGCAGAACTTTACAAAGCCAAAATCCATCAACCATAGTTCTAAAATTTAGTTTTGCAAGGCTTGCTTGCTTTGCTGATGGCTCAACCTTTCCCGAATAACAGCTGCATTTCAGCATTTTTGCTTACAAAATGAATCACACTTTACAAATAGTTCCAGCTGCCAAAATAATCATGTTTTGCATTTTATATATGAAGTAAAATCTGACATCAAAAGAAACATTGTCATTAATAAATTGGTCACTACACCAGGACAAATTCTGACGCATTAGCCAGAACATTTTTCCAAAACAAATACAGGAAACAACTATTCTGAGAACTTCTGTCATTTCCAAAATCCGGAAAGAAAAGTTTCATTAAATTGACTCTGCTGACGCTGAAGAGCATATAAGTGTTTTTCTCTCACAGAACATCAAGACACTTTTGAGTGAGCTTTTGACACTTAAACACAATCCCTTGATTTCTACTCTCAGCTTTTGAAATGCCTGACACAGGTCTCAATACTCTACTTGACATTGTTAATAAACACTGAAAACTGGTGACCTCCCACCATCATTGGAGAGAAGCAAAAGTGATATCATACTCAGATTTGGAAAAGACCGTACTGGCCCATGCAAGAATCATTTCACAGCACAAACAAACTGATTTGTAAATTCATGGAACCAATGAGAAATAACAGACTCATTTGGTATAGACCAAGAAATGGGTAATTTTGACTAATCTTTATTTTGTTTGCATTTCACTGATGCTTCAGTTCCATTCAATCTGCATTTCATTTGCATTTGATTCATGTTGGCATCTGATCATTTTTTGTTTACGGTCTGACAAATGCATGCTGATTTTGTATTGTTATCTTTTGTTCATAATGTCTTTCCATTTTACGCTTATTTCGAATTTGTTTAACAAAGTTGTGATTTCCTGTTCTTGTTTTTATTAATATTATATGGAAATAACAATTTATTTTGTATCTTGTATTGTTAAGCGTGTGCTTTAATAAAAAAGAATAAAATGCATACATTCAAAAGATAGCACTAAATTTTTGATAAATAAAAATGAATTCACAAGTGCAATAAAAGTGAAAATATGCAAGGTATGCATATAGTTGAACAGCAGTTACATGTACACTGAAATGGAGTACAGTAATGATCAGAAGAAAATGGGTTCAAGATTTTTAAATAAACAATTGCACTTCTGCTAAATCTATGACATACATGGTGACCAAATGTTAAGGACTTGTTTTTGCCTATAAACTAAATTTCCTTCCACATTCTACATATGGTACCTCAGAGACAAATGAGGAACCCCTGGATTTAATATGTGTCATCCAAGCACAGATTGTGTCCTGGACCAGAGGGTCTTACTCTGGACAGCTGTATAGGACATTAGCAGGATTGAAACTTGACCATATGTGTGGCTTTATTTTTTTTGTCCAGATCAGCTTTCAAATTTTACACACAAATTCTTGATCCAATACACAGCCAGGGATTCGGATTTTGGAAGAATTTCTAACTTCCTCTTCAGAAAGCTTTTGTATGGAGGCAAACAAGATCTGATTCACTTCAGGACAAATTAAGTTGACTCTTCAGTGTAATACCAGACTTCTGATCCAACTATCTGTGCATTTTTGTTGTCTCATTACAACCAGATACCAAATCAGGTATAAGTGGAAACCAGATTTCATTCCACCTATTGACATAGAAATTCACACTCATCTATGAACAGGAAAAACCAATCTTGTCAATATTAGTAAATTCTCAATCATAAAATGACCACAGTGGTTATTACAGCTGCTAAATAATATTTGACCTTTGCCAGTTAAGAATGTTTTGAACCAGTCCTCTCATTTTTGGGGGAGTAAATTCAAATAAAAGCCTCCTAGAGACAAATGTGAAAATGTGGTTACCTACCCTGTCCGCTAGACTGTGCCACTGCATATTTAGAACTTCTGGTAAGTACATAGACCAAGTAATGGGCTCAAGCTGTCACTTCTTGCAATGTTTCATACATGTAAGTGCATGTGTTTACATGCCTGTATGATGGAATAATGTTATTAGTTATCAGAGATGCACATGTTTTTCAAAGAATATTTTCTTCTTCTCAATATTGCATTAGTAGAGTTTTGTTTGAAATCAATACAGATTAGTTGCCCTCTAGTCTGTCATTGGATGTTTAAATAGTAAGGTAACCTAGTTATATATGTATAGATGAGAATATTTAGTTAATCAAAGAAGCCAGAAAAATCAGGAAATTGCTCACTGATTACATCACATATCATATAAAAGATGGTAAATGTATGTTTATCAAGCAGCTTAATTTCTTTCATTTATTATGCAATTCATTCAAAGATATGAAAGGCTTATGTCATTGACAAGCTGCTTATTATGTCATTGACATGCTGCTTATTATGTCATTGTCATGCTGCTTATTATGTCATTGACATGCTGCTTATTATCTTATTAACAAACTGCTTATTATATCATTGACATGCTGCTTATTATGTCATTGTCATGCTGCTTATTATGTCATTGACATGCTGCTTATTATGTCATTGACAAGCAGAAGTGTAGCAGGAACAGCTACATTTTTTGGGAAGTATCCACATGGTGACTGGGTAATGTATTTTCACTTTATTGGTGAAAGTAGACGTTATGTATAAAAATTATGCTAAATATTAAAAATTGTGACTTAAATATAAACAAAATCATATAATGCTAGACATAATTTAATGTTAATGTTTTCAGCATGAGTATGATTATATATTATGCACACTTTGAGTTTGTAAGATGTCTGTGCAAAAGGATGTGGTTTTGACCACTGAGTACCAGTGAATCAGCTGCTCTAGAAGAAAGTACACATAACAGCAGTTTAGTGTACATGCAACATACATTGCCCAGGATTATGTAATCATTGCAGTTAAAATAGTCACAGAACTTCTTTCCCTAAAGGTTAGTAGCTCTCTCAATGCACACTTATATTTTTAACCTCGATACTTTCCAAGACAGAAAGAAAATAATAACAAAATGTCATAATGATCATAATGAAGACACAACTAGAATACTATTACTCTTTAAGCACTAATGGTGAGTGTAAGTTATGAACAAATTTTCCATATTTGTTATGACTGATTGGCCGTGGATATTGGCATCACACTATGCATCAGTCTGAAATGTTTTATCTTCTTGCGCTCTTTCAAAGTGTATACGTAGATGTTTAGTCTGTTGTATTTTGTGCTTGGATAGGTTCTTATTGATTATAAAGGGTGGAATGACGAGATCTGTATCTTTTGGATGATTATGTCTGATATATATATATAAAAATGCCTTTACTTGCTATAACAGCATCATCTTCCTGTCATAGGTACAAAATGCCACACAAGGTACTAATTTGCTTGTCTTGCTATCTTACACTGCTTTTTTCCAATTTTTATATATCTGGGACAATGTGAACCTGTGCAAGGTAACCTTTTGTCCATCTTATCACTTTAATAAGATTGGAACAACAAATACAATAGATTTCTTTTGTTGTCATTTTAATAGCCAAACAAATCAACTCATGCACTGTATGTTATGAAATCAATACTTGCCAGAAGTTGGTTTCACAGGCTCCTCAGATGCAAAAGAGTGCTGCTCTTAGGGCAAATAAATCATTTTCACATTGTCTGTTTTTAAGTATAGTGTAAATTTATTTATTCTGTATGTTTGGCAAAATATATTGAATACAGATGCTACAAGCAGGATTCAAAACATCCAACCTTCCATTGGAGAGTGGGATTGTTCATCTACACTGTTGATCACCGAAATGAGGTCATCTTGTTTTGCTCTGATGTGTGAAACATTAACCTACGAGACCCATGCATATCTCCTGAAGGATGAACCTTGACCACTCGGTGTATTTTGCTCATGTTCTCTGAAAGCGGAGCACATATTATTATAGTGTGTATTGACATCCAAATTTTGAGACAGAAATATTACAGTGTAAGCTTGGTCAGGCAGCTTCTTGATGTTGTTTTCCTTGAAGAACATCATTGATGTACAAAACAAATTTGTCCTATATTATAAGGAATTTTCATTACAACTGTTTTTCTAATTTTATTATAATTACTCTTAGAAAACATTGCACGGTATCTCTTATCTTTTATCTTGTCATTAATAATATTTACATTTATTTAGAAGGGTTTATCTTGCTGAAGGGTTTAGCAGATGCTATTTTTTCAAAAGTTACTGTTAAAAAACATTTTTAAAAAGGAAGATCATGTATTCATAATGCAAAAATTAAACAAAAACCAAACCAATATTTGCATAACGTTTTTAACACTAGACTTACTTTACTTTCTGCACATATTTTAATTAGAAATATTTAAATATATAGAGAAAAATAAAATCTTACATATTGCATGTGAGGGAAAAGTCTTATGTTACTTGTTTAGGCTCTAATAAACAGTAACAAAAGAAAGAGTGAAAACAACAAGCTTTAACAAATTATTTATTTCCCAGGAAAAACACTGTAAAAAATGAAAAAAATCAGAACTTAAGGTTTAAGACTCTAATCCAGAAATAATCCAGGAATTAAAGTTTAGAAGTCTTAGTATTGAAATGTTCTAATGAATTCAAGTTCGAGCCCCAATGAAAAATCCAAAATGGAAGGCAATGATGTATACTGTAGCCTTTATGGTGCTGTAGCATCTACAGTTCTTTGTAATTCCACAGACAATAATATTCCGGTGTTTGAATTTTCAAATAAAATTTAAATAAATGTCTTTATCCCTGAATTCTGTATGAGCACTCAAATATTTCCAGGAAAAAGAATTATTCTTTAGAATCCAATAATTTGAATAAAAATTAAAATATAACTCCAGCTGGTCACAAACACACACGTTTCATTGTAAAAGCCCAACTGCCGAATTTCTCTATAAACATAGGTTATACAGTTACTTGAGATACAAAACAGATTCCCGGATGTGAGTCACGTGATCAGATTCTAGAATGGTTTAGAAGGTATCTTGAAGTTTAATGGCACATAGTCCAGTACAGCCTTGATTTCACTATTATCATTCACACATAAAAAATGAATTAAAAAACAAAGAAGTTGTTCACTTGATTCTCAATCAAGGCCAAGAACTAGGTCAGCATAAGTTACATTGTTCTGTGTTTATAACTTACAATCAGGTCAAAATAATTTTCCGGAAAATATAAAATGCCTAGTAAACAAAATTACATTACTTGGATATGTAATGAAATTAAAAATAAAAAGATTTTAAAACTTACAAACAATTAAATATACATAGCAAAAGAAACGAAAAGGAATAAGATATTTGGTGAGGTGGAAATTTTATTTGTTTATTTATTTTTTAATGCACAAATAAGTTTTAATGTTTTTCTTCTTGAAGTTGTCAGCAGATTTGAACCCTTTTTTTTAACAACCAATTTAAGATCATTGCCTTTTATCTTGGGAGGGTAAGTTACATGTTTACAGAAAATGTCCGTTTATATTCTTACAACTTTACACTTAATTGGCTCTATATAGCCTGAATTGTGCTGATATACCATCAAACCCAATGGCAAGAAGCAGTATTGTGCCTGTGTGAAAAAAAGCATTTGGCACCACCCACACCATTATAATATTTGCAGATAGAGAGTAAGAAATTCAAGAAAAACAAATGGTATTATTTCATTTGAGCTCTTTTGTCTTAATTTTTGCTTCCCTCAGAAAACAGCGCCCTGTGTAAATGCACTGCTCACATATAGCTTGTGCTGGTCCTGCCCAGTACATATGTAGAATCATACATTTAAGAACTTTGGCTTGGTGCAGGGATATGTCACTACCCCAGGTTTCAGTTATGACTTGTATTTATAATGTCAAGATTTTTTTAATCCCATTTTGTAATTTATTTATTTATTTTTATTACTTTATATTTTGTTTATTTGCTTTGAAATTATTGATTGGTTTATTTACTTATATAGGAAGTGTATTTGTCATTTGTATGCTCTTTTCTTTTCAGGTTGTAGAGAGATGAAAATGGGATATCGTAGGAAGCATACTACTTGCTGGCTTCTCCTTATTCTAATCATTAACCAGGTAGGATTTAATAAAAGATAGTGCATATATGGGTTATTTATCTAAATAAACCCCCTAAAAAATGGAATAAAATGATGATCATGCCATGATTTCTGGCATAAGTGACTTTTTAATATCTTAATACATGGAATGGAAAATTAATTAAATGCTTTTTCAATCATAAATAGGAATAATGCAATTCTACCAATATCTGACTTAATGTACAACATAGCTTACACTATTCCTAACAGAAACTTCAAACCTTGATAATATACTATTGGACTACTGACAGTGCCTGGTCAAAAGCACTTTACAAGTAACAGTGGCATAGTAACCATTATTATATCGGGTTATGTGCAAGTCCTGTGTAATACCATGAAGGCTGAAAACTTCTTGCCCAGGTTGCTGGAGCAGCAGAGACACTTTCATTATTGCTGATTAATATAACATACACAAATTTATGTCATCATTTCACAATTTTTCGAATAGCTTTCATAAAATTTTCAGAAGATAGGTTTTGTTGTATCTTTAACAGATGCTTTGTTGTATCTTTAACAGATGCTTTGTTGTATCGTTAACAGATGTTTTGTTGTATCTTTAACAGATGTTCTGTTGTATCTTTAACGGATGTTTTTGCCACATTCAAGACTTTAATTTTTACATAATTTGTTTGCTACTTGAGGAGAAAGTGCTGTCTCCAGAGATCTATTAGTTTTAGGTGGTTTGTAGATGTGTTCTGTGGTCTTTCAGATTTTGATCCACACCCACTAGGAAAACTCGGAGAAGTGAGATTAATTACTGCAGGGTATAATCAATAACTGAAAAGATTGTGCTGATGATTCCACTCGGAATCCAGTCAATTATCCCATTTAAAACTATTGTTTATAACTTTTATGAAACAATAATAAGGAAATGTTGCCTTTAATGAGCAAGTGTCCTTGGTTTTGGAAGTGTTTGCCATTAGGGAAGCTCACTGTATTGTATTTGTCACTAAATACATGTGAGACAGTCCATCCCACAGATGGGGTCACCATGGGGAGAATATTTTGTTGTTCATAGGTGGGGGAATGGGGCTTTGCATGGATGAAATAAGTGATATTTTATGAGGAATGTCAAGTGTTATCTAATTGGTATGAATATTTTGCCCTGATATGTCATTTAATTTAGTAGGAGTTTTTACATTTTAAGGAATTATGATGGCGAATAGCTATTTATTGATTAAATCATTTTGAAAAACTGTTCTTATCTTTTTCAGTCAAAATAAATGTTGCTACCGAAAGTATTATAGCATGTACAGTTTTCAGTGGCTATGATTCGGCTTGCAGTGAGCAAAGTGAAATAGAAAATGTGCACTATTGCATGACGTGAAGAAATACAAAAATCATTATGTGACATATTTTAAATACCATATTTACCTCGTCTGATAAATCATTGTTTTATATTATATTTATGTTAGGACTATGAATTTCCCATTTACACTGTACTGATGGACAATCATCAATCTGTTCAAGCAGGTGCTGTTAGTGACATCATTTGATTTGACATTATGTCATGTCAAAGACTAATCAGTTGTTGCCTCCTGCCTTGCAATTGTTCATATATAGTGTTGTCGGGTGAAGTATAGCTCAGAAGCCAAAGGACTGAGAAATTATACCCTGCCAGATAATACTGTATGAGAGCACATCTCAAGGGATAGGACAATAGTTGGTTCATATAAACCCAGTTGCAAGTAGAATAGATAACATATTTGTCATCATATATCATACTTGCATATCAGAGTCACATATTTAACTCTAGTTACTATTTATTGCGAACAGTACTGACTCTTTCCTGCTAGAGCATCTGGACCTAAAATGTTCACAATTGGATGCACATTTTATGAGATGAAATGCTTTATTCTCCTCATAGTGAGTTATCTCCCCATGGTAAGATGACAACCCTGCCACATACTGTAACTTTGGTGGTTAAATGCCATCTGAAAAAGATCTTTACTCTGTGATAACTTTATCACACTTAAACTTTAACACACTTAATTTAGATTGTATATAAATTGGTGTTTGTTCTCAACTGTCTTTTGTGTATAATCTGTTATAGTTTTTAAAACATGCCTGAGACAAAATTCATAGGATCCATTATATCCAGTGATGAAATACGAGGCCAGTGATGTTAGAAGGTAGCACGTGAACAGGTGTCATAATATGCCATGGATGTTATGATGTGATGCTTTTGCACCACATACTTAATCTGGAGGAAGTGTGGATGCATTCCCATCTTCTAGGGTGGTCTAGTCTCAACCTTCACCCCACCCCTGACCAGTTTCCTTATCCTTGTGTAAAAACATCACATACACTGTCAGGTTAGGAGATCATTGTACTGTGTGCAATGTTTATTTACTCACCTGCTATATTTTTTGAAGCAAACAATAAATTAGTATGACCAAAAGGGAATTTTCAAATGGAAATAAAAGAACATCTCAGGGATATCGACCAAACCAAGGACATACAAGTATCTAACACTTCAGCCTACCTGACCACAACATAGATTGTGTTCATTATAGAATAATAGAAAATTGTTTTTTCTCATCCAAACTTATCTAGTGGCAAGATTAAGTATAAAGACTGAGAATAGCTTTGAATGCACCAGTTACATAAACTTCATCTGATAAACATCACTGTTTAAATGTGACCCCAGGCATTTTAATTTGTTTTTTTTCACTGCATTTACAGTGGTTCCTTTACCCTCCATTTTATGTAATTTCATTGCAAGTACATGTATAGGGAACTCTAGTAGGATGCAGTCAAGCTTAAATGGCCTAGGTTAAAACATCATTACAGTTGCTATAAGATTCTGAAAGAGTAAAAGCTGTGAAGAGCTGTAAATTGGTAGATCTTCCATCATAGAACTTGTAGGTAATGAGTTGAAGAGGCTTTTTGGGTGGGTGCTCACCCTGTTTGGGTACAGGGACCAGCAAAAGGTACAAGCTGTGGTAGATTTAGGTGGATGAGTTATTTGGCTACTGGCACTTCAGGAATACCTTATGAAAATATGTCTGATATACGATGATGAGGGAGATCTTATAATCAAGTATGGGCATGATTTATGGAGATGTACTTAGGGAAAATCATGTCTCAGTCATACAAAAATTAGTAAATAGACTTGTAAGTACTCTAGTAATGACTAATACAGATGAATCATTATTCATAAGCAACAGTCCAGGATCTTGTTATAAATGAAGGAAAATAGTAGCACAGCAGGATGTGAGAGATCTGATTGCTAAGAGGTGGGGGTAGGCATACTTGTATGTTACGTTTTTAAGCTTCTTTTCTGTAAAACATATAGAATTTCTTCAGTTCTCTATTAATCTTTTGCCAGGAAGGTGCTGTTGAACCCTGTACATGCATACACATATTTAACTCATTAACCCCTGGCACTGTGTTTACATGGGAGTAGGTAGTAGCCTACTGCCTAGCTCTGTAGCGTCATGGTCGTGTATGATACACTAAAGTGGGTGGTATTATTGAAACGTAGACAGAGGTAGCTCAAGAATGATACCAAATAATCTGGACGTTTTAGTTGCACTTAAAATACAGAGGGAAAAAACTAAGATTTTGGACCCGTTTTTTAACCCAAAATTCTCTCATGGTTGGAATCCAAATTTGTGTCTGGATTTTAGACTTTTTGGACTCAGATCTAAGGCAGACCAGTCTGAACTGCTCAGATCTAAGGCAGACCAGTCTGAACTGCTCACACACAGGTCAGCCTTTGCAAAAAGTAGGATATGGTGGGCATTTGGTATAAAGAGTGGTCTCAATACAAAAATGATGAGTCTGTTAAGCCAAAAAAAACCACACAAAATCTCCAACTTTAACCCATCTGCTCATGCGCGAACAAAATAACCAATGGAAAATGATGTTTCTAACACCACTAGTCAATAGGCTAATGGAAGATCTCTTGGAAGTCAGTGTATTAGGATTTATTCAGAAATAGCCCCCAAAATGTATTTCCTACTTGCATTTCAGGCAAAAATGACAAAAACCTCCAGGGTGGTAATGAGTTAATAACTTTTGAATGACTTTATGTATTTCAGTCAAACTTAATGCGAGTTGTACGCTTTATAAAACCTGGCTAGGGTTCATTTTTCAACCCTTTTCTTTAAAATTCAACATGGGTTGAGGCCCTTCAATCATTTTGAAGTTTCTACTTACATTGTGAATTTTGTTTCCAATCCATAACTTTTGAAGAAATTCTGGTACAACTTTTGAAGAGCTTCATAGATTGAATCCAAGTTGGCATGGGGATTACTAGCAAGAAAACTTAGTTGGTGTTTAATTTCAGATTTTCCTTACTGCCAAAGTTTGATTTACCTCCCTCCTTTTTCTAGTTAGAAGTTTGCCATTGTATGATGAATTTCTCATCTGTTGAATACAAATGTTATAGATTGAAACTACATTGATATGGACAGTATTGTTAAACAGATCTTGGTCAATTAAAGTTCAGGTTTCATTTCTTTCCCATGAAAAGTATGTATGTTTCTGCTAATTCCTTGAAAAATATACAGTTACCCAGTAGATATTTAAAATTTTTTATATTTCTTTTAATTGTTAAGTAAGCCATATTTTCATAGCAGATCTTACAGTTTATATATTCTTGTATGTACTTAACAAATTACCAAACTCTTGAGGAATTTTTCTTGTTTCTAAAAAAATAAATAATGGTTTCTTTAGTTGCACACTATACCTTTCTAGCTGGGACAAAATTGTGATCTAGAAACATTTGTTTTCTACTATCATTTACTACCAGTATCATCTCTGTATTACTAAAAATTACTGATACCTACCTTATTTTAAAATTAAAAACCAACAAACTGTTCATGCCATCTAAAGACAAAGCAGCTACTGGGTATTTATGATTTTCAAAGGAAATGAAAAATTATTTGTTTCTTGTCTAATATTCAGCATTCCAAATAAATTGTCATCATTACATTTCTGATAAAAACTAAAGATGTTTGAATTCCAAGACATTGAACACCTTTATTGTTATATTCTGCCTGTCCAAGTGGCGATTTTATGATCATGCCTGTAATGACATATCAGCATCATTGTTAACCTTGAGCATGCCTAGGGGATATTCTCAGTGTGCACCCCTCACCCAAGTTAAAAAATTTCACTATTAGCTATGTGGCACTGCTGTACATAAAATGCCCCCATGATGGCTCAACAAGGTGCAACACCTGTGCATGGGTGTGTAATTTATGGAACTTTTTTAACACTATTTTTAATAGAGACTTTGTGATGTAATTACAGATTGTCCGTAGACTGCATGGTTGTCTTAGAATTTCCACCCAACAGGTGGGGCAAAGCTTGGGAGTGGAGTGTTTAGGCCTATTTATGTTGAAGAGGTATACTCATTAGCAGCCAGACAATTCAGTGATGTATTCATGCAACAGTAATATTGCCATATAAGTACATCAAGAATAACAGCAGAGAATCAGTTAAGAAAAGATATGTACTTTATAAAACTCATGAACTGGTTGTTTCCCACTTTATTCTTTACATGTATCAAAGTTAAGGCTGCAACATTTATCAAATTTGTAAATATGTACACAGTCTACATTTAATTGAATGGAATTGAAACTCAAATGTTTCCTCTTATTGGACTGTGTACCCTTTTTTCCAGATATTTTGTTTGGCATGAATTGTTTTCTCTCAGAATTGATAATGTGGCAAGGTGTGGGCAAGTTAGAGCACATGAAGACCCAATGGGACACTCACCTAACCTGCTGATCATGCACATTCGTTGTTTATACAGACAATTTTCCAGTTTGCTGTCTTTCGTCAAACAAGGTGTAAGACTTCACTGAAAGTTTATTTGTACATACAGAGAAGGAAGAAGGGATCTTTTTCCTGCTCATCTTCAGTGAACAATTCCTTCTATTCCGAGGATGAGTCTGGATCTCATCCTATATTGGGAAGACATTTCACTGTGAGGCAAGAATGTTTTGCAGCCTCTGTGGTTCAGAGATTACCGAGTTGGGGATCCTAAATGCTCATGATGCTTAGGGAGGAAAAAACACAAGAGTGATTCCGTTTCAGCATAGGGACTGTAGCGGCGCTACTGTTGGTGGTGTTGTGAGGTTGTACCTTCTTACAAGGTGTCTGCTAATTTGGATATCATTATCTAGAGGGCGATTGCCCTCTTTATTGTTGCCTGGATCAAGTAAATATTAAAAATAAAGTGTTAAACTTATAGATGGAATAAATAGAGATCTGAGCAGATATATATAACAGAATGACACGAGCCCCCATACATGACAACCAACAATTTAATCAATTACATAAACAACTGTGGTAGTACATTAAATTAGGAAGATAAACTTCTCTTTGAAATAAATCATTCAGCGAATTTGAAACACAAATAGACTTATAGAAATAACTGATCTATTTTAAATGGTAGAACTGGTTCATCATAGAATCGAATGATTAATCAAAGTCATTGCCTTGTACAACTTCATAACATGCTTATTCCCAGTTCACTCCAACATCACTATGGTTGTTCCTCTAGGTCCTTTTGCTTTGTCTCTTCTCCAACCTCTCTATTGTCCAACCTCTTTTGGCCTCAGACTTTTTGTGGGTAGGTGGATACGTAAATACGTAGATACATGGATAAGTAGGTGAATGGATATGTCAGTGGAGCTATTTCCCCATTCAAAATAAATAGAGAAGCAAACTAAATTTTCTGTCAGTTGCCCTACTGAGAACAGATCATTACTCCCCTCTCATTGTGTCAGATATCGTTATATCGAAATTCATACAGATACCAAAGGCTATCTGGTTAAGCTAAACATGGCAGACCATAAACAAATCTAGTTTCATAAGATTAATGTACTTACTAATGGCTATTTCATCACTGATTCCCATTAATATTACACGAGACATAACAGTTCCATTCTCATCTCAATTACACAAATGAATGAATGAAATTCATTATATGGCTTAACTATGTTTTTTTCAGCAAATGCACACATTTGAGTCTTTAGCATACATGAAATCATCTAAGATCGGAGAATTCATACGGATTCTCATAACTCATCAACTAAAGTAATGCGTGAAATTCTTAGATTTCTATAACTATCAAGATGACAAATACAAACAATTCGTCAAACTTATTTAAAGAAGATCATTGTACAAATTCAGATAGATGAACTCAAACACAGTTACATTCATATCAAGAGAATTGATTTTCAGATTAAACAAATAAATTCATGCAGATATAAGCAAATAAAGTCAAGCAAATCATTATATTGGTATCAACGAATAACATGAGATTGATGCAAATACCTTGTGCTTTCAAACCTTGTTTGCTTCAACCGCCGAATTGCATGTGTCGACTTTCCCGACATCCATTCCCTTGGATAAATGTTTTATGAGAGAATTTCTTCTAAATTCAATCTCGGCATCCCTTATATTTTCACTCTTGGAGGAAAAATGATTAGATTTTTTGATGGGAGTAATTTATACCGAAGAAATTTCATGTGGAAACCACGCCCCTTATTTAGTGTAACCAATCAGGACTAAATATATCTACCACCTTTTATATCTAGGCACCAAAATTGTGGTCAGCCTGACCTCTAGATTTCCAAATAACTTACTCTGAACAATTTCAACTTCTGACACTTCTTCTAAGTCAACCTTTTCCTAACAGTCTGTCTCGCTGTTAAAACAATGAAGGCTTAATTAAGAATCAGTTCCTATCTCGGCAAAGAATTATAAATCATTGCAGTATAGCGATTTAACAAGCAACTGTCCCCATCTATCTGAATAATTGTTCTCTTGTCCCAAGTTAATGTGTTCTTCATAGATCAACAGAAATTTGCATCCTTACAGGGACAAACCATCACCAAAATAAGGCCAGTGTTCTGATGAATGAGATTAGTGAATCATGCCTTCCTGAGAGAGAAGAGCAGCGATATTATCTGGATAAATTTGATGTCATCTTGTCTATCAGATCTTTGTCACCATCCAGTGGGATTTGATTATTAGTTAGGGGATATGGAATCTGACTGTGGACGGGGATTTGATAATTATTCTCCCACTGTGTGTTCCCTTTTAGTCCCTACAGAATATGTGGACCTCCTTTCCAGGAAGTGAGTCTTCCATTTCCCAATGACTCTGTGAGTGTCTGTCCCCTGGTTTCAAGGTATCAACAACAATATAAGTTCTTTGCATTGGTTATTTCACCATCAAAACCAGCCAGTAATCAAACATAATTTGCTCAGGCAAGTGGTCAATCACAATTCCAATGATGAGGTACACAGTCAAGCATCAGAGTAGCCATCCACCCATAAGCTCACCACACAAATAAAATGGAGAAATTGGAGAGGCAATAGCAAGGCAAAAAAATCTTTTGCCTTCTATATCCTAAATAGTACAGAATGGAAAGGGAGGTTGTTCATAGGGAGTGCATACTTCTTTATAATACTTGTAGTTGCTCAGTTGGTCCTTTTCACAGAGGCCTTGTCCAAAATCATGGAAGATTGGTGGGTCCTTTTTATAGTGAAGGAGAGTTTACATACATGCTTCACAGAAATTTCTGTTCTCTCATGGACACCCATTTTCTTCAGCCAACCATATGTATTACAGTTAAAGGAAGAAGGGCTTAGTAGAGAGGGTTCAAAGCATCTAGTCACCAGCATTCTACTCCATTTCTGGTCCCCACAAAGCGTTGGATGCTGCTCATTTTAATAGATCATTCTTTCATAAAACAGTTTGCTAGAGAAAATGTTTATATAGAGTTAGCAACTTCAGTTTGGAATGCTGTCATATTAGCAGACTGGTTTTCATCAGTCTTTATGTTGAATACTTCCATATCCCATTTTTTGCTCCACATATAAAAACATTTCCAGTTCTCAATTGGACAGAAGTATTTCAGTTGTGAACCACGCTGTTTGGTTTAGACTCAGCTGTAGCATATTTAATTAGCGTGTAAATACCACTACAAAGCCATGTGATTCTTGTAATAATAAAAGTGGAATTTTTTTAAAAGAAGGAATCACTTAACTAGTGGTATTAATTGATAATGTAATATGGTACTGCACTTCTACACAAGTAAAATCAGTCATCAGGTAAGTGAGCAATACAGATTTACAATTGTGAAGTCTGTCTGTCTGTCTTTCACTCTCTCAATGGGATAAACAGATTATTTGATCATTAGGTGCAAGAAGAAAATTATGACAGAATATGTCTTTGTCATGGTTATTCATCTTCTAACTTGTAAATTCTAATGCACACGTATGTAATTAAATTTAAACAGCGTATATTACAAACAACATACATTACTGGTGCATACTACTTTAGCACAATTACATCTATCTATGTTAATTTTTAATACTGATGATCATGTAATTGTTTAAAATACTCACTGGGGGATCCTATATTTGTTCACACACGATCTCTTCCCCAAAATGAAATATTTTTTGCACATTATTTTTCGTACTATTGGAGAACTATTTTCCATACAAAAAATATGATAAAGCGATTCGGATGACATAATCCATATGTATGTTGATTCAGAGTATAAGATAAGCTAAGATTTTCTGGTCAAAAAGTATCATCTTATAGGCCGGCAAATACGGTACTGCTCCATAACAACAGCTCAATGGCTGGACTACAGAGTGAGTAATTTTTCCACATTTTACACCTTTGCAGTCCATCAGCCACCCTCCTTACTTACAGATTCAGCTTAATTAATAATAAAAACATGTAAGGTATTACTGACATTAAAATGTAAATTTTGGGGAGAGTAAAGCTAATTTTAATTATGTAATACTTACCTGTCACTATTGGATGCCCACTATGCATCCTGCTCTGATATCCTTCATTAGTCAAATGCCCTTGCAATAGTGAGGATGTGCTACAGCACACGAGACATAAGTCCTACTGGGTTGATGTATGTGGTCTATGAAATCTCTAGAACAGGGTGTTGGTGTACCTAGCATGGTTTATTTCCATTTCAAATAGGTAAAGCTTAATAATAGTGTCAGGTAAGAATTTAATAATTAAAATTAGTTTTACTCCTCTCAAAAAACTACAATGATTTTTAACTTTGGAATCAAAGTCTGAATAAAGTTTACAACAAACTGAACACATTTTTTTTTCCTTCTGAAAATTAAGGGGAAAAAATGTCCTAACATTACTTAACACTTCAGAGTTGAAAATTTAGGTAACAAGGAAAAATTCTGCTTGTCCCAACCAAAAAAAGGAAATGATGACAAGTTCTCAGGAGTTTGGAATCAGAAAGTGTCCATCTATCATGAGTAGATCATACAAAGTAATATTTTGTTTACTTCAAACATCTTAGTGTTATTGATGCTTGTCATTGATCCTAGTCCTACAGTGGGTGTCAGTTCGTAGTAATCTGTGGTACAAGCCTCCATACACAATTGGGTTCAAAGTAGGAACCAGGAATTATTCAACCCCAAATTATGAAAACAGGGTTCCAGCTATTTACATCTGGTTTCTGATGCTTCTCTTGCATATCTTTGCATTTAAATTTCAGTGAATGTTTCAGTCATTCTTTGGAGAACTCAGTTACAAGCATTTGCAGAACTAACTTCTGTTCCTGCACAAATTCATGTTTTGTGGTATTCACTGAAAACCAACCAATACATTTTTCTTATTTTTTATGGGTGACAGACCACTTAATACCTTTTATTTATATCAGGAGTTTAGTCTTAAGTGGTCAGTAATACAGATAAAATATTGCTTGTATAAATTAGGTTTGCCATCGGGTTTTACTAGGGTTAAATAATAACATGACACAGTAATTCATGGTTTTACTCACATTTCCTTTGTAACATTATGCCTGCGTCATATATATGCCAAAATTTCCTTATCAAATCTGATCTGTTACTTGAAGGTATAAATGCCAGTGTTGAACTTAAGCACATTGAAGTTTGGTGAATGTTTGCTAAGGGTGTGTATAAATATTGCTGATAGCACGTGCATATATAAAGTAGGCCAAGGAGTGGTGTAGTTTGAATTCATTTTTTTGCAGCAATGTTCTTTGATAGCACTAGATGGGAACCTGTGTTTTGTGTGGGTTTATTGAATAAAATCTCTTAGGTTCTATAAAGACACAAAATTAAAATGAAAAAAGCATATATGTTTGTTTTAATATACAGTCTTGTTCAAAATCATTGATTGACTGGACTGCAGTATGTATTTCTTTTTAAAGATAGCATGAAAGATCCATGGACACAAGTTGTGCAATACAATCAGTCAGACAAAATATAAATTTAAACTGTAAACTTTTTTTAGCTGTACTGGTCATAAGCCAAAAGAACTTATACAGGATGGTCTTTTGTATGTCCATTGTTCAGTGTCCATCTGTCCATTAGCAGAACTTTGTTATCATCACTTCTCTTAAACTACCTGCAGGATTACCTTGAAACTTTACATGCATATTCATATATTATTCAGTTGGTCATAAATGAAAATGGTGCTATTTGGATACAAATTAAAATTTGATAACAAAATTGAAAATGTTGTTATCACTTCTGCTCCTGAATGGATGGTGATATCAACATGTGGTTTTCACTAAAAGATTTATTAAGGTGTCAAGTTGCTTCTAATTTAAAATGGTTCTGAACTGATGTCCAATATGGCCACCATGAGAGGTGTTTTGAAAATCTTGTTATCATTACATATCTTGAATGGATGGCCATGTCAGAATGAGGTTTTCACTATGATGCTAGTTGGCCCTAAATGAAAACTTTCCTGATCTTAAAAGTCCTGTCGTCACAACTTTACTTGGACTGAAAATGATGTTGAGTGAAGACTTGTTATCACTTGTCAACATGGCGTTTTTAGTAAAAGACTTCTCATGATGTGACTTCCTGGTAGTTGATCCCAGATTAAAAGTGGCGATGATCTGATGTCTCGTATGGCAGACATCTTGAAACTTAATATTGCTACTCCACCTAAATGAATGTAACATCAACATGGCGTTTTAGCAAAAAGACTTCATATTATGTATAATTTGTCCTAAATAAAAACTGTGCCAATCTGAAGTCCAGTATGGCTGCCATGGCAGCCATCTTGATACTCTTGTTATTGCTACTCATCTTGAATGGATGGTCATATCAACATGGGGTTTTGGAGAAAGACTTATGGTGTCTAGCTGGTCTTAAAAACAATGGTGTTGATCTGTCATCCAATATGGCCATCATGGCAGCTATCTTGTTACGACAACTCAAATTGGACAAAAAGCCCTGTTGAAATGGAGTCTTCACCAGAGAACATTTTATGATGTTATGTTGGTCTTAAAAAATGGTGCCATAATCTAATGTCCAGTATGGTTGTCACAGCAGCTGTCTTGAAATCTTGTTTTTGTATACCTCCTGAATGAAAAGTCATACCTTGAAAACATTGCTGTATATACTACTCTTCAAACTGTTGGCTTCATCAGCATGGGGTTTTCACCAATAGCTTTATGATACATAGTTGGTCCTAAATGAAAACGATGCCAGTCATACATCTGATATGGCTGCCATGACAACTGTCTTCAAAATCTTCTTGATACTACTTCCTCAAAAAATGATTGACCACTACAACATGGGGTTTTCACCAAAAAAGACTTCTGATATATCTACTTTGTCCTAAATAAAATTGGTGCCAACTTCAGATCCATTAAGTTCACCACAGCAACTGATTTGAAAATCTTGTTATAGCTGAAGAATATCAGAGACGGTTTCAACAACATTTTAACAGTTAAAAGGAAGAAATGATCATATCTTGAATTCCTGGAAATTTGTTATGCCCAGTTTTGAGGGACTTTTGTTGAAATCATATGATTTGAATGATGTTTAAAGCTTGCTCAGTCTTACGTAGAGAGAGAGAGAGACATTGTCTTTGTCACCTGAGATTTAGAGTGAATAACATGACATAAATAAAGTTTTCATTTAAAAGCTTACTAAAATCTGAACATCCATCACAGACATTATCTTAGTATGCCCTAAGAGAGATAATACTGTACTCTCGTTTTGTACAACCTTTGCTCAATTTGTAAAATTGTAGTCAAATTTTACTTTTTGAATCATAGAAGACTTCTGATAAATCCCAATTCCATCTTTTAAGATAATATGGGCCCTCAGTACTTGTCATGGGATAACTACTAAAAGTTACTACTTACAAAAATCTCATTGACTTCTGTTTGTAGTTTTTATATATCCATCTTAAGTAAAATGTATTTATATTTTTGCTTTGTTTGTCCATCCTTCTTTTAATGTTTATTGTCCTTCTCATATTTTTGTAACAGTTTGAGAGATTTTCATGAAACTTTGCCCAAGTATGTCATGACTTGATATAGCATCACATATTTAATTAGCATTTAAATACCACTACAAAGGCCTTAATATACCTTACCTCATGGTCAAACTCACAGCAGGGGAACATTTTATTGAGACTGCCTTGTTTATGTATCATAATTAGACAGTGTGTTGCACACTGTAGGCTTCCCCCACCTCCCTGTTAAATTCAAGTCAATTAAAAATTAACCCTGGCTTTTATCCTTGCCTAGAATATAAATTTTGAACAATGGAATATATTTTAATGAAGCTTGAACCTGTTAAATGTCATAGCTAGAAATTGCATCATATGCTGTCGTCATGTGTCATATCTCATGGTCAAGATTGTGTTAAGGAAAAATATAAATTAGTGAATTCTGTCTGTCTGTCTGTCTGTCTGTCTCTCTATATATAATATAATATAATATAATATAATAAAATATAATATAATAAAATATAATATAATATAATATAATATAATATAATATAATGTAATGTAATATAATATAATATAATATAATATAATATAATATAATATAATATAATATAATATAACTGTTGTATCAGTGAAGATATCTTAATGATATTTTGGTCTTTTTTTGTATATCTTGAGATAACAGTGTTTCACTTATTCAGTCATATCTATTGCCTCAAATTTGTGACCTCAGAGAGGATGGATGCAAGTCAGTAACCTCTTTCCTTAACCAGGCTGTCACATTTTAACACTACAGATATTTTGATGAACACAACAAATGAAACAGTGATTTTTACTATAAAAAAACTTTGTTCTTCACAGTGTACCTTCACCAAAATATACGGATGACCTACATACTTAGAATGTAAAAGCCTGCTGATTTTTTAGACAAGAGGTCTAGATCTATGTCATTGTGGCTGAAGAGAAAATATGGTTTTTGCTTAATAAATTTAGTTCTTGACCACATACCTTGACAAAAATGTTTGTAGGGCTCATACTTCATGTTAATAATAATAATAATAATAATAATAATAATGGCATTTGACTTTTTCTAATGAGTGCCAGCTATTGACATGTTTGATTATATTATATTGCCTTTCCAAAGACTGCTTGCACAAGGGGGAACAGCAGATCCTATTGATTTGGGGATCAAAAGTCAATAGTCAGGGTCACTATAAAGCTGAAAGAAAAATGTATTTGTTAGAAAATTATGTTCTTTACCATATACCATCACAAAAATTTCTGGGTGATTTGCACACTTGGTAAAAAAGAAGCCTATTGTCTTCGGGTTTCAGTCAGCAAGGTCACATTGAAAGAAGAAACATTGCTTTGCATAGAAGTGTAGTTCAAGACCCTGATCAAAGTTCATTGAGTTGGAGAGGCCTATTGATTTAGGGATTATTGTGATTTAAAGAGAAATGGATTCTGCAGAATAGCATTTGTTTTGCTCCTTGACCAAATGTTGTGGATGACTAATTGCACTTAGGGTAGTAAAGAAACCATACATTCAGAGATCATAAGGTCTGAGATGATGGTCATGATAAGTCTGTTTAAAAACAAATAATGGTTTGTGCATTGTCACTTTTAGGTTAAGTCCCAGTCATTGAGACTTATTGTCAGTTATATCCAGATTAAAGTATACCATACTAGTGTCTGTACACAGAGGACTACAAAACATAGGTCAGGCTTTTCACAGTTCTTTTATAAATGCTTAATCAGCAGCCTTAAAGTTTATATCATTTTAAAAATCGGACTCCTACGTAGCATGTGTATATTCAGTGTTTAACTTTATTATCTTTTCATCAGAATATTACATTTTGACTATTAATAAAAAAAGCAATATATAATAAAATGATAAAATTTTCAAAATGTAAACATCGTTTTTTTAATAAAATGTTTGTGGCACTAATTATTTCAGATTTATCACTTGACATATCAGTACCAGCATTCTCATGCAGTCATATACTCCTGTTATGTGGAAAATTTAGATGCATGTAACAGTGTTTGGTTGCTAATAATTCTAACTTGGTAATATATTCTTATTTGCAGACAAAATCAGCAACAGTTTCAACAGATAGTACAATCACATCTTCAGGAACCATTCCTTCAGTTTCAACCACTGAATCAACAACAGCAGCAACAACAACCACGACAACAATAGCAACAACTACACGACCCCCTCTGATTGGAGAAAACTGTACTGTTAACACCAGCTGTAATTGGACTAACAGTGGATGTCAAAACGGCAAATGTCAATGCATCAGTGGCACTTTTAAAGTAAACAACACAGCATGCATCAAAGGTACTTTATGTGGAACTTATTTCATGAATAAAGGGAATACCTACAATAATAATTTTCATTCATTTAAATCTTCAGAAAGGAATATATATCTCCATGTATAAAAAAAAAAAATCTGTGTCATATGTCACAGTGACTTGATAGGTTCCCACCAGAAAAAAATATCCATCAGTAGCCAAAATTTGTAGGTAACCAAAACTTGTCTCTTGTTTATAATGGTAAAGGAGAAAAGATAGTTGCATATAATGATTATTACATTAAATTTAGAAACCATTTTGGGAAAATCAGCAACTGAGTGGCTACTTTGGTTTTAACTATCAGAAACATAGCAGATTACGATTTACAGTACTTTTAAGGTGTAGAACAAAATCATGCTTTGGTATACATAAGGAGTAAGTATGATGTAATGCAGTAATCAGAGTTGCTTTTGTACCATGTTATACTACAGTGTTTGTGAACATATCATATGTACCATGGTATACCACATTTATATCAGGGACCAACAATTTAATGTTCTGAGACAGGGGCCTGTTTTTCAAGAACTGCGAAAATATCTATCTGATTTAAAGCAAAATAATTCCTTGTCACACCCATTATATTATTTAAAGATTTTTTTTTACCTTGAGACAGATGAAAATATAATCTCAGCTCAAGAGAAAATTGCAGCCCCCCAACCCCAAAATTAAATGGTCAGTACCTTATAGTAGATACATTTACTATATGTATGTTAATTTTTGTATAAGTTGTAATCCAAAAACTGTATGTAAAATAAGTTGATTAAGCTTACATTAGAGCGGTCACATGGTAAAACACATTTTGCTGATATTAGAGAGCTTGGTCATAAGAATGGGAAGTTTTTTACACCAAAGCTTACAATTTACTAGCTATACTTTTAATATAATATGCAGGGAAACTGAGTGGGATGCCAATGCTCATCCAAGATATTTATCAAAGAGGGCCAGTAAACATAAAACACAATGACACAACAAATGAGAAAATATATAGTGTACTAGGGAAAAAAGTAAAATTCAAGCAGAAAACACGTGCTCTTGTTTAAATCTTAGGATGATTTGCTGTCAAACAATGAAATACATGTCCTTAACACATTAACAAATGCTAGAAAATAACTACATGATGTTTATGTTTGTTTTTTAATCTGATATTTTCCCCAAAGTTTGGATTTGAACCACATATCTTTGACAACATCACATTTGGGTACCATGTCGGTATACATGACACATGTCAAACATGTGATTAATGGATAATGAATTGTATTTGTAAGATTCAAAATATATTTGTGACAAGTACAATTTTATTTGGGAAATAATTTGTCATGTAATATTCAAATACGCTTATATCTCTTCAGCTATTAGAGCTGCTATAGTAACTCACTGTTCTGCCTATCTGATGGAGTCACTACTGCAGCCGATTTGAGGGCTGACTACCAAAGCCTGATGCTGCTGCAGCTGCAGCCAAATGATAATGTTTTATCTGATGATTTAGGGATATGGACCAATTGTTTTAGTTTCTTTCTGTATAATAGATTGATTTATAGACTAAAACTATAAATATATAAAAGCTGTAACTACCTTTTATCTGTGTGAGTTTGTTTATCCTGCTGACATCCACAAGACTGGTATTAAAATCCATGAATAGAACACAGAACACTATTGTTAAGCCCTAAAATGTATCTCTCAGTCTTTTATACAAAGTTAATGGTCAAATATGTACATGTAATTATTTTATAATGTCACATCTTCTTAAGTTACTCTTCGTGGTATTTACAGAAGCAGTTTTATGCTTTATACACAAGCAGACATCACAATGTTTACACATGATGGACACCTCATGCCATCCTTTTTCATTAGAACACTGTTTGCATCACCCTGGTCTTTCGGCTTCTGTGGGCCAATGTGCATCTCCACAGTTATCAATTACAGATGGTGCCTTTCTCATTATTGAGCCTCAAAATGCCCCAATCATCTGCTGTGCAGCAGCAATACAAAAATCCATTTGTCGATTTTTTATAAAAAAAACATTTGACAGCAAGTTTGTCGTTAGGTGACCATGAGTCCTGCATATTTATTAATGTATTTGCTAAAGCCTCATGAAAACAGAATGAAAATAGTTGATTCCACCATAACATAGCTTTGTGGCAGGTGGAGTACTGCATTTTTTTCTGATAAGCCAGGTCAACCCCAAAGATTTATTTATTATGCAGGTCTGAGACATCAACCCCAAACATTATTTATTATACATCTCTGAGACAGTCCCAGCTGGCACTAACTGGTAGGTGCCATTGTTTTGTCTTCTGTGCACCATCTTGCTCTCACTTGGGTCACAACCTGTTGAAAGATAATGGACATTTGTTTTTGGTCAATCGATGCTTCATCACATAAATTGCATTTTGTCATCTTCACACTGTTTTGTTCATTAATTTGGCAGATTTTATTGCATATGGCATTCCCTTTCAGTTCATTCATATTGTACAGAGGCAATAAATTTGTTCTTTTCTTAGAGACTCAAACAGTGCACGGCTTGGAGAAAAAGTTCTCCATGTATACTACATGTGATTTACCACATATTTTCTCAGTAAGATCTATGACAACGTGGACATAAAGGCCCTCTTCTTTCATGTGTCCAGCCTGGTCCTCTTCTCTTCCTGTGTACACCTGGAACTGTTGTACATAACCATTGTGTGGGTCTGCTCATTTCCAGACTATTCCAAATTTAGTTGGCTTTGCTGGCAAAATATTGCTTGAAGGATAATCTACATTTTACAGGTAATCATCTTGTCTTCCAGACTGCTTTTTATGACCCTTGTCATTTGTAAGACATGTTTTTGAAGCTTTGTCAATAACTTGTTCTCTGTCATGTCAAGCTGGCATCTTGGTGGATTCTGCCTTGTGTCATTTACATGATAATACTTGACAACTTTTCAAAACATACTCTGGTCATACTTTTGAGAATACTTGGTATCTGGAAGGACAGTTTAGATTGCCAAGCTAGGATATTGGTTGAAAGTGCCAGAATTGACATAATCAACTGTATTTCTGGAAAGGCCAGCATTTTGTTGATTGTTGGTGGGTTGCCAGTGCGAATTAGTCTTTTCTTCCATACACCTTGCTGCATAGCCATTAGTTTATGCTACACTTGCTTCAGTCAACAACATGAGAAAAATTTAAAGAAAAAATAAATCTCTTTCTTCCCCTATCTAAAATGAAAGTTGGACCAACACTTTTGGTAACTCTATATCGTTTAGAGCACATGGATCTCTTGTCCAAACTTCACTGTCTTCATCATTGAATACTATTGTTAAGTTTCACTGTCAACACTTATTAATTCAACAGTGTCAAGTTGTCAAACCTGAAAATTTGGATTTTAAATCAGTAGCGTAAGCAAAAGCCATTGTTTGCACTGTCAGCTACATATGTGAGTAATAACTTACATATGGTGCAGAGTTACAAAAAATGCCAGGATTTAGTAGAACATTGATTTGTTAACAGTATTTTGATTGAGTAATTGTCCTTTTACTTCCCATTAATGACCAATAAGACATTTTGTACTTTGATTGGTTAAATGTTCTTTTACTTCCCATTACTGACCAGTAAGACTGATTGTAACATGGACATACAGAGTGGATCTATCGGTCACTAAAGACTAGAGAGCATAACCGGCATGTGGATATATCAGCTAAAATGGTGGATTGCAGTGTTTTTTTACATGTGGACAAATCAGGTGACTCACTAGTCAGTTGCATACTGCATAATCCAACACTTTGCCACCTATGGTCAATGATACTGGCAGCAAAATCAACAAGAATAATGATTTCATGACCCCGTGTTGAAGATTTTGTTGAGTAATTTTAGACTGGTAGCTTGTCTAGATGGTCGTGTTAGCATTTGTCTGCTCCAAGCATTTGATACTTTTGTTTACTACATGTACCTACAGTTTGTTACCCAGAACGGCAAAGAAACTTTGCTGACAATTGCATTGCATTAGTTGGTTGGGACATGACAGCACAATCTTTTGTAGGTTGGTTGGCATCAGTTGGCACTTTCATAAGGATACCTTGTACATCCAGATGAATATGCTGAGCAAACACTGACATGGACAAAAGTCAGGACTGTCCCAAAGCAGGACCAAGTGTTTTGCTCACACAGAAGAGACAGCAAGTACTTTTCACCTCGCCAAGCAGCTTTTTCTGCCAATCAGTTAGCTGGCTGTCTTTTTCTACTTTTGTAACTCAAAACTGCCTTGGACATCCATTCAGACCAGTTCAGCCTCTTGGTAAACAGCTTGGTAGCAATCTTACCATTATTGGCGATTGGCTCCTGTAGTGTCCCGTGGAAGTGTTCTGCATTCTGTTCTCCAAGCACCAGAACTGGCAGTGGCAAGGATTTGTCCAAGTTCTATGGTCTTTTCCCTTCAGAATAGTCTTGCGTTCTATGTGTAGGTGTTTGCAGAACTGCATCTCATTTGTCAATCTTTGTATCCATCCATTGATTCTTCCATCAACTCATCAGCTTGAGTAGGATTTGGTTTGAAGCATTGGGGAGGTGGAGTTTTTCATATAGTGCCCAGACAGAACTTATTACTTTGAAACGTTGTGATAATGTCGTCAGCTTTTGCATGGTTCCAAGGTGGTTGGTATCTCTGGAGAAGATGGACACATTGCATTGAAACTTTCTGGTTGTTAATTACACAACTCTGATGATACTCAAGTTTCTAAATATTAAGTTAGAGCATCCACCACAGTTGCAGGAGGTTGCGGGTTCAAACCCCAGAGGAGTCATACCAAAGACTTTTCAAAAATGATACTAACAGCTGCTTCACTTGGCGCTGAGCATTTAGAAGCTAGTGTTAGGACAGATTGGCCTGAAACATGATGCGCCAGTGCCTGACATCACTATAAACTGTCACACTGCAGACATCGTAGTGATATGACTGAAAAATAGTTAAAACTACGTTAAAAATCCAAATGACACACACACACACACACTCTGAACATTCGGTTGGACCTCTAATGTGGCTGATGAATCTCAGTAGTAAACAGTCTGTTGTCCTTTTTCTCATGTTTGTTGTGCACTATGTTACTACCAGATAGGAGATATGGATCTCATACTGTCTTTTCCATAAGAGTGACACAGACAAGGAGGAATGTTCCCATTGCATATCCTGTCAAGGTAAATCTTACAGTGATTCCAGGGATAAGTTTTTTGACAGCAGTCTCTTCAACTAACAACCACTGAGACTTTTAAGCACTCTTAATCAATTCACTTCAATATCTTTAATTGAAAGTTGCTATGTTGTAGACTTATGTTTTTATACATTCGACCCAGGGCTTGCAAGTATATGGCAATGTGTCCCTCAGGCTATCAATATTTTTTGTTCTAAAATTCCTTAGTGTGACAAAAAGGTTAGAGCAATATAGGCATTCTCCACATGCATCTGGAGCTTATTGACAATGTAATTTTGGGAGGATATGGGAACACTTTGTTCCCTGCCCTTGGGACCTTTGGTAGAACACTATATTATTATGTTAAATGTTACATATAGGATAATGGTTCTGCAATTATCCATTAGTAATCACTTTCAGATTAACTTTTAGAAAAATAAAGTTGCTAATTTTGAGATAGGCACCATATAAATAATAATTTGAAATGTGTCTTTTGCCTTGTATTAAAATAAATGTCTAAAGCTTCTCGACTGAATAACAATTTATTTTCATAAATTTGATGAAATGATTTGTAATTATGATTTCAATTTAATTAAATATATTTTAGCATCGTAAACAAGAGTCATCATCATTGTTTGTCATCATCGTCCTCAGTAATCAGTTATTGTTTTGGAGTATCATAAAACAAGAAATTTTTGTAATTAACCTAATTTATTTATTGTCCATAAGTAGAGTATGTGTACATGCTTAATGGGTTTAGCTTAGAAGGACACTCATAAGGTGTTTTCAAGACCTCGTTTACTTGAGTTAGACATAAGGGGCAGAGAAACACCTTGATTCACAATGAAAACTTTGTCACAAGTTTATGCAAACACATTTCATCCCCTGATCCCAGTTATACCTGTTACTATGGTGTTTGAATGTTCAGTTTATCAGTTTCCCATGACATGCATTTTTTCCACACCTGTCACTGTATTTCTGCGAATGAAATTTATGTGCCAAGATTTTTCAGTGACTGCCACATCAGCGATTAAATGTGCTGAAACATTGGTATGGAAAGAAGATTGCTACGCCCAAGTGTAAAATGAAAATATTGCTAATTAATATATTAAGTAAATGTAAAAATGAGATTTCGGCAATTGAGCAAACTAATAAATCCTTTTGATGTGGAAAAATTATTATCAATATCAGGTAGAAGGTATGAGTATATAAAAAAAATTCCATGTAAGTTAAACAACAATGCTGCTAATTATTCCATGAAGTAATATACTGGCACTTGAGTAAACTAAACTAATCCCTTTAAATTGCAATACTGATTTTCAAAACAATTGAGATAACAACTATTGTGTTTGTACATATCTGAAGGAGGTACAAGTTAGATAGTAAAAATGTACAGCACAACAATATTGCTTGTAATGGATGTCTTAAATAAATATCGTGGCAAGATTCTGACAGTGGAACCAAATAGCTAATCCTTTTAATGTGCTATAATTAGAATTATCATAATACCAACTGCAGTCACCTACAAATTAAATGTTGCTTACTGTAAATCTTTCTTTGAGTTTCATTTAATTGAGTGTAAAGTTATATTATTTCATTCTTTCTTTTCAGTTCTAAATCATTGTTACTTCCCTTCTTTTTGCCTTCTTAAGATTTAAATTTATCTTTTGATTTTCATTACATTTATTATTTGTCACCAATGTGCCCATTGCGGAAATGACAATTAACAGAAATGATGGATATGGAGTTGCCTGTCACAGAAATGCCTGATGCAGAAATGCTAGGCACAGAAAAACATGCATATAGAAATTTCTTGATAGGGAAAACTTAACTGAAACAAAGACAGACAAATACTAAAACACATGATAAGGGATTTGTTGGATCAGATTTTCTGGTGGCACTACCTACCAGGAGACGTAGCTGACATTAATCCTTCAGGTGACCATGTGACTGGTCTTGCCTTTATTCAGAATGTCATTGGTTCAGGACAGTTTTCATAAGGGTGCTGTTTCAGCTTGGAATTTAGTTGCTAGGAAAGTAAGAACAATTCCAAAAGCTAAAGAATTTTTGCTTAGTATGTGATGTTGTCTTTCTTGATATGTTAGCATTTTATTTTGAACTGAAATATATTAGATGAAATTAGGTAAGTAATGTGTTTTCATGCATTATTGTACAAAAGAGTGTGATTACTTTGCTGTGCAATTTAAGGTGTAGCCTGATATTGTATGTCTGGATTTCGTTTTCTTGGGCTTCAAGTTTTCATTCACTTGTCTGTTTCTGGACACTGAATGAAACTTTTTTACATTTTTGGACAGCAAAAAGCAATATTTTGCCATATGAAAATAAAAATTGTGTTTGTATGTGTAAACCTTTTACTCATATTGTTAGATCAGATTCAATTATAGCATGTAAAATTAACTAAGCCTCAACAGCAGGATATGTTGTCATAGTTTTTATGATGCTAATCCTTTATTTCAGAGCAAAGTATATCACCTAGGACACTAGGATTTGCACTAAGATTGGAACAATTTGATTCTGGTCAAATGTTATCTTGTGTTCAATGGTGTGTACAAATGATCTATGTTTGTTGTCTTCTGTTTATGTTTCAGTTCCTCGTTTTCAAATGACTGTCCTTTCTGACAATGAGACATCTGTGATGATTAATTGGAGTACATTTTTACCAGAAGTACAACACCTCATTTTAAATGGCACAATACAACTTTGGGTAACTGCACAAGGACTAGATGTGAGCCAGCTGGGGAATTGCACAACAAATAAGTTGTTTTCCTTTGCCACTTGTACAGACCTATCACCGGGAGCACAATTTAATGTTTCTGTCAACATGTATCATACCAAGGGTTATTTCCATGTCCAGAAATATAAGATATTCATAAAACGTAAGTGTCTTTTTAATTGCACAGTTAGGCATTGTATTAAATTATTTCATACCTGTGGTACTTATAGATTTTCGGACTGAGATATCATAAATTATTCTGTGTTATTTGACTGAAATCTGTGAATTCTTTTTGTTTTGGGTCATCTATATGAATGAATGCAAAATATAAACAAATTATTCTTGCGTGTACTTTTACCAGATGTTAATAAGTGTTGCAGTTTGTGTGACGTGTGTACATAGTAACGAGTGAAAGGATAATTAATCATTCTATCTTCATACTTATTCCAACAAATGCATCTTGGTATGAATATGTTTAAAAGACATGATTCTTTGGTACAAAATATCATGAGAGAATAAAAAATCTAAGCATAACAAATATCTTTTTCTGTGAAAAATTTAACTAAAAAATGAGACTATGAGATGATCTAAAATCAGAGATTATTTCTTTCAGACTTGATATATCATGTTTGTAGTATGAACCATTGTAATCACCTTTTGATGCGAACACTTTAAAACTCATTAATTTTCATGGAATACCAATTTTTATGGATTTCATTATTGCCCTGAACCATAAATTTAAAGACCCAACAAAAAACTACCCACATACATTGAAGAATCCCCCAGCCCAATTTGTTTTACCATGCATTTTATTACTTGTGGTGAAAAAAGCTTATTCATGAATCAGAATCATTTCTGTAATATGGTAAAAGAATATTAACTTTAAATGTGTTTGTAACCCTTTAACACATTAACTCTTAGCAACAACTTAACAGGGCAGGAGGTAGTAGCCTACTGCCGAGCTCTGTAGTGTCATGGTCATGCATCATACACTAAAGTGGGTGGTATTATAGAAAGGTAGACAGATGTTGCACTACAAAATACAGAATAAAAAACCTTATTGTTTGAACCCGACATTTTTCTACCGAAAATTCGCTCTTGATCGGAAACCGATTTTGTGTCCGGATTTTAGGCATTTTGGTCTCGGATCTAAGGCAAACTGGTATGAACTACAAACAGACAGATGTTCCTTTGCAAAAAGTAGGATAAGATGGGCATTTGGAATAAAGAGTGGTCTCGATACAAAAATAATGACTCCGTTTACCAAAAAAAAAAGAACTCCAGTTTTTACCCTTCTGCTCATGTGCGAGTCAAATAGCCAATGATGTTTCTAACACAACCAGGCAGTATGTTATTGAAAGATCACCGGGGATTTGGTGTTTTCGGATCTGTTCAGAAATAGCTTGCAAAATGTGTTTCCTACTCTATTTTCAGGCAAAAATGACATAAACCTCCAGGGGTTAATGTGTTAAAAAGAATTAGAAGGCATTTGATGTTGTTTCAATGCAGACATATGTAAATATTTGTACAACAATCTATAGCTGTAATTTAAGGTCACTCCCTTCAATCATAGTTGTGAGGATAGAGAAAAATGATAATAAGCTTATGTTATTCAAGCACTTTTACTACCGAAAATGAAAGAAAGAACAAGAAATGATACTGTAAATGAAATTAGCTTCAATACTTATTCAAACTGATTTTTTGTTCAAGCAAAACAGTTGTCCAGAAATGTAATCCTCTTGAAAGCATATCTTCTTTTATCCTTGCAATTTTAATTCCAGCAAACAACAATGACTGTTAAATACTAAAACTATTGCTTGAAGCAAATTGCTAATGAAACACTGTGTATATACACTAATTACCGCATAGTACTGAAACCATTGAATCAGTGTCAAATCAATCAAGTTGTCTGGTACACACAAATGTCTGACAGGTAAATTATCTTGAAAGTTTTAATTAAATGGGCAGCATTCTCAAAGTTTGATCTTAACACATTTTTATGTGAGGCACAATTATCCAGTCAGTGTAAATTTGCTTGATCGATGAGGTTCTAAGTAAAATCTAGTTGTTGAAGCAGTTTGATACATGAAGCAGGTTCAAACAAAGAGTGATTCCATTGTTTTTCAGTTTAGTTAGCATTTTCCAACTTTGATGAGTTCTAAACACATGTTGACACTACTTGCAATTGCATTGAGCAAGGGGCAGCTGGTCACTTGTTTGGTTTGATTCGGAATAATGACATTGTCCAACCAAAAGGGATCTGTGTTGAATTGTACCAGTCTTTGACAGCTTTGGGGTAATTTCTCATTGTCTGGCAGAGTCACATGAGTTCTTAGAAGAATCAAGCTATTTCCTGTTCGATGGGTTAGGTAGGGTGGGTTCTTTTATGATGTGGGATATTTTCAAATTCTTACATAAGAGTAGTAGCAAAAGGTGTTTCCACCTCTTATGTTTGTATATAAGTACATGGAGCTGGACAATTTTGCTCAGTCTTGTTTCTTATGTTCTTGTAACATCAGTCTTCAAATATACATAAATTTATGTTTTAATATCATTTAAGAGGAAAGATTTTTTTAGAATATCCCTTGGAACTACAAAGTGCTCATTGGACTAAGATATTTTTGGGGAATTATTCAAATTTTCAAAGGAGTTCAAGACAATGCCATTTTGATACATCAGGACTGTTAGCAGATTCAAAATTCAGAACATTTATTTCTTTTGGACTTTAATAGAACATTTTTTGATTATATTGGGTTCAGTTCAAATCTATAAGTTCCCTTTTTAATTTTTATTTTATAAGTTTGATAATTAAATTAATTGTTATGTTGTACAAAACTTGTTGGATTTGCAATTTTCTGTTACTTAAGTTTATGACCATGGTGTTGTAACAAACCATTGAAGCAGATGTTTTTTGTAGTCATTGTTTTGTTCCTTGGTATTAGTTTTTTGGATTATTATTATTAGTAGAGTTTACTTTGACAGACAAAACCAGGAATTTAAGTACCCCAAAATGTCTTTTTTTAAAATATAAAACCATGAAAATTGAGACCCACATAAATAAACAATGGTACTGTTAATCTGAAAAACTCCTGAGGCAAAATCTGAAAACTCAACTGTGAGTTCCATGTTTTGTAAGTACGTCTTAGCGCCACTACCTTTACCAATTATCCAATACAGTAAAAGTGTACTTTCACCTTGGCATGGTCAGCAACCTTAAATACAGACAAGTGGACTGAAAGAGAGTGAAATTTGTATACATGTACATATACTATTGCAAAGAAAACAAGCATATGGGTGAATTGAAAGGAGAAAAAAAATGCAATCAATTTGACAAAAATTATTTAATTTGTGAACAAAATGAAAGCAAGAATGTCAGCAGCATTTATAATCTGTTGAAATTGAGATTGAAAGAGAGGAGGAAACGTGTTAGAAACATGACATATTCTGACAAAATCGGTTCTGCTTATTGCTGCAATTAGCCTTAAGTGAATGTGCAAAATTAATCATATTCCAGTGTGAAACATCCCTTTTTAACTACTGTATATACTTATAAACTGACCACCCAAACTGAACATGTTAAACATTAAAAAGTGCACGATCCACACATAAGCTGATCCATAAGTCAAGCCATATTGAAAATCTTGTTAATGCTATGTCATCTGAATGGACGGTCATCATCACTTGCTACTTTTCCAACTATGCCTACTAATTTCTTTCTATTTGAAATCCATTCACGATGACCATCAGAAAAATCTTGTTGTCACTGCTGCTGTTTTATGCATGGTGGAATTAACTTGGGTTTTTTGTAAAGAACATTACTTGCAATGTATAACTGCATCTTTCTGAAAATGGTGCCAATCTGACCACCAAAATATGTGCAGTTTTGTGAGCAAGTTTTGAAAACTGGACCCAAATTGTATTGGAGCCAAGTCTAGGTCACTGCTACCAGTTTTGAATTCGATTGAGCTTATGACACAGTGACTTGTACATGTGTTTGTGAATTTCAGTAAAACTTTATATTTCATTACAGTGTTACAAAAAAGTTGATGGCACATTGACAATGATTGAAAGGTCAGCAGACTTGACTTGTATTTTTGCTGTACTGGCTTGTGAGCATTGTAACACAAACAAATATGACTTGTATTTTTATCAGACCGAATTTATGGATGCATCAGATGAATACCCATTACCTTGAATGATGCCATTGAAATAACTTCAAATATTGAATTCATATATTAACCAAATTAGCATGCAGGTATATTTTGACAAGGTCTTTGATTTTCTATCCATGATATAATTTGACAAAACTAATCAATGGTATGTTTGAGTTTCTTGACCATGTAAGAGATAATTTAAATACTCTGAAGAAGAATAAAGGACATGGAATCAGGTCTTGGAAATTCTAATCAGTAGAGCATTAGTCCATTAAATGGGTTCTTCATTGCTGATTGAGTCAAACTTTCCCATTATGACTGTGTGCTTTTTATTACTGAGTTTACACATTCGGTGTTGTACCTTGAACTTGCCCAGTGGATTTTTACCCACCTTTCATTGTCTCAGCCCCTTAGTGGAAAAAGTATTGATAATGAACCTCTGACAGCCCAGTTAAAGGACATAACAGCACATTCACAGATGTGCATTCAGTGGTTCTGTATAAAAATGCTTTCTTACTAATATTTTTCTCATTGACTTCATCCTAAACCATTGATCATATATTTTCAAAACAAGTCAGTTGGTAGTTACTGATAAACAGTTATGCTTCTTTTGTGTACTGAGTTACTCTATTTGTTTTTTCTAAGTTACTGTATTTTCTTATTTTTGCTACATATTTCCATCTGTATTTTTTTTTAAGGACCTGCACAACCTGGACCTATCAATCAAAGTGAAAAACATTTTACTGCTCCTAATGTCAGCTTGTCTTGGAATGCATCTGTCGGACTGGTTGACAACTATTCAGTCATTGTTAAAGATTCTGATGGAAAGATTGTGGCAAATGAAACATCATGTTACAACCAGTCCTATATATTAATAACAAGTCTTCGACATTACCAAAACTACACAATTCAACTTGTGGCCAATAGATTCAACAAGACTAGTGAGCCGAGAAATGACTCCTTCTCAACTATTATCATGCGTAAGTATTTACACTGTCTCTAATTCTGGTTTATATTTGTACTTGATTCTTAGATTCAAAACATGTTTTATGTGACAAAGGCAGTACAAGGAGAGCATTGTTTCTGCTGTATTCTCGGTCATAGATATTGAAATACAGTGGTCACACCTCTGTCTATTCATCCAGTGTCCACCTGAGTGTTGTTAAAAATACATTTTTAAGTTAAGCCTCACATTTTTCCAGGGTTGAAACACAAGTCAGTGTCACAGGTGCAGTAATATTGTTTAAATTATGGGATGTATAATATTGCAATGAAATTATTGATCCAGAAAAATGTAAAATGTGCAGAGGCATGTGATTCAACCAATCACTTTGTACATGGAGTATCATCGGAAGATAGCTCAAATGACCATAGGTCAAGTCATAGGGTGCTACTTGCGTAACACATGAGTTTAACAAATATTTTGTTATAAAGCCATTTATATTCACACATTCCCATTATTTGGAACGTATGGCATATAATTAGCAAAAATTGATCATGTCTATGTTCTACTTGTGTTACATTTTTTATGATTCAGAGAATGTTTTCACTTTAGTTATGTCCACTTTATTTTAATATTACTGGTTGTAGTGGTTGGTATAATACATGCTGTAAACATCATAGATGTACTGGCTTGTATTTATACCTGCATGATCAAGTGCGTTACATTCACCTTACAATATACTTTAGGCTGCTCGATCTATTAAAAATGTATTATTCCAGGTTACTCTGTGATGATGGAGCTAGGTTTGGTTGAAATTTGTACGATATGAAGGAATTAAATATTCCTCAGCTAGATTGTAATTGTAGCAGTTAAATGCCGTCAGAAGACAGGAAGTGGGGTATGATTCATAATTGACTGGTTGCTGACTAAAGTATATGCCAGTGTGGTAATATAATCACATTTACACAAATTAAACTAAATATTGTTAATATGAAATTTAGTCATAGTTTAATCAAAGTTTAATCAGTTCATACTGTTGAATGCTGTGCACCTTAAATGTCATCAGTTGCACTTGTACAGTAGCCAGGTACTGAAATGGGTCAAGAAAAGAGGACATCAGGCCTGTCAAAACAATAATGGCATGTAGAATTCACACACACTCAAATTTTTTTTTAATCCTCTACCAATTTAAAAACAAAAAGCACCAAGGATATAAAAGAACGCATGAGACTTAATAGTCATTTCATTGATCAGTTTATAATGTTTAACATGATTGTCAACAGGTTGTCACAAGCACTTTAAACATGAATGTAAACCAAATTAGGGTACATGATACTAACTGCCATTGTAATCCGTCATGCCTTGGATGAATGGAGTTATTGTCTCAGGTTATAATACTGGTAAGTGATGATCCAGATTTGATTATCATTATTAAAGATTGGTGATAGTGATGATAATGATGAGAACATGTTTTCTTTATCATTTTATACCACAACATTTGATATTTCTTTTGCTGTAGTACAGTGAGCAATGTTCAGTTGACTCAGTGTGGTTTTTCTGAAGGTAAAAATTAGTGCCAGCTAAATCTATGATGTGTCAAACATTATTAAAATGCATTGTCTTGCTTTTTTGTTGTTGTTGTTGTTGTTGGGTTTAAAGTCATTTTTCAGCACAAGATATGCTATACATGGTGGCCAGTATAACTGGTGGAGGAAGAAGGACCCTGGAAAACTGTGGGAAGAACCACTGACCCACAAGAAGCTACTGTCATGCTTTCTCACATACCCATGTTAGCCAAGCCTGAGACTCGAACCCATGCAGACAGAGGTGAGGTGGCAGTGATGTAGAACAGTGAGCGCTTTAGAGCACCTGGCCACTCTGGGCCCCTCATTGTCTTGGTAAATTCTAGCTAGACCATGGAGATAGATTTCAGGGATGTCATGATAATCCAGATAAGTATAAATACTGGATGTGAACTTTCACATACGAGAACATACATCGATATTTCAAGAGTGATGACAATGAAGAAGGATATGATGCAATAGACTGTACTCCATTGACAAGGCAGATCTTTAAATATTCCCTTTAAGGGCCATCTACATAATTGAAGAGATATACTGTACTTTAAATATTGCCAGTTTTTCATTCAGTGTTCAGAATATATGATTGTTACATTATGAAAACAGAGCAAAATTATCAAGATTTTAAAATGCATTATATCACCTGCACATTATATCACAGAAATACATTTGTCCCCCTTATTCTGAATTGAAAATTGGGGTGCACATTATACATCGGTGTACATGATGCACACCAAGATATGGTTAATTCAGCTCTCTTGTGAGTCTTTCTGCTTTTGTTCCACAAATGGGGTGAACATCTTGGTATTTTATTTTATTCTTTTTGCCCCTTCACAATACATTACTCTTTAAGAAAACAAGTCTTCAGACTTGCATTTTTCCATTATATTGTTCCTTATGAATCATTTAACTCACCTTGTCCGTATCGACATTTGTGCTCTATTTATGTGTAAGTATATTGTACACCACCTTTGGTTTAGTTCTATCATGTTTGGTTATTAACTCAGGTTCTTAACTCTAGCTTCATATAGCCTTCATTAAATATATTTTCCTTATTATTTGCAATTGGAACCTACTGGTATTTTGTTAATTTTTATAGCCCTAGCTATTGTTAAGCCAGGTTGACTTGTTTTTTTTTTATAAATATTTGTTTGAGTTTATAGTAGCTTCCTTGTAGCAGTTAACCTCATGTAAACAACCCAAGCAAGGTGACTTCTCATTGAAAGTGTTTTTAGCATAGTTCATGCATTACTTAATGCATATATCCTGTTCTCAGAACAAGATAAAGCAACTATGTCGAAGCAAGACATGGGTAAGTGTCATCTCAGGAAATTGCCCTTGGGCCATACAGCCAGTGAATGGACTGATGGTTGTTCATTATATAGTCTTTGTTTAGACAGGATTTGGGATCTCTCTGAGAGTGATGCATATATAAAGTGAGGAAAAATGTATCATCATCTTCTTTAGAGTTTTCTGGATTTTCATTCAAAGAAATATTACCTTTAGGGAGCAGCAGCACCATTTAATTTTCACTAGGTAAGAGAGTGAGTCAAGCGTGCCCAACAGGGAGGAGCAGTACCCTATATTTTCCACTAGGGCAGAGAGCCGATCCCTTTGTGTCTTCTATCTCCTCCTATCTGTCGATAAAGGCGGTAAAGGAGGAAGAAGTCTGGTCTTTTGACAAAGCAGGAAATGAGGTATACCATCTTTTGCCCAGTGCTCTTCCTCTACAGGTTTCTGTAGGTGCCAAGCTAAAACCTCTTTAGAGAGGCTTGGTTGAGTGTAACGGTCAATGGCTTTGTCCTTTCTATTATGAAAGGTGGATACTGGCTTCTGTTTTGGGACCTTCCTACTCCAGTAAGATCACCTATGTGCTTCCACCAGTTTAATCTGGTGTAATTAAAGAAAGAGTTGGATTCCCTTCTTCAGAAGGATGCAAGAGAGAGGATGTTAAATGACCATTCTATATCCTTCTACTCCTGTGACCAAATGAGGGGGAAAGGTTCAGTTACTTATCAACCAATCCTCCCTAAACACATGTTCTGCAGGAGGAATCTTTGTAAATAGAGATCCTAGCCTCAGTCAGGAATGCCATGGCAACTATGTTATCTTCATTCTTCAGGATGTGTACCTTCACACTCCTATCTTTCCTCCACACAGGAAAATATCTCCAGTTTGCTTTGTGATGTCTTCCAATTTCAAGCTCTCTCATTTGGCCTTGCTTCAATACCCAGGAACATTTATCATGCTTATTTGAGTAGTAGTCACTATATATTCCAATCTTTCAATATTTTGACAATTGGTTGATCCATAATGGCAGTCTAGAGCCCCACTAACAAGATCTGTCTTGCTGTTGGTACATAGTAACCAGGTTGGGTCTTTTAGATGACATAGAGAAATCAGAACATACTCCATCTCAAGGTTTTGTCTATGTAGGGATGAATTTCCTCATGAACAGAGGATTAGTCTGTGTCCCAGTGGAAGAGTAGACAAGTTCTTGACCCAGTTGGAGCCACTAAGAGCCAAGACCATGTTGTCAGCTCTTATTTTTATTTTTCTGCTTTGGATATTGAACTCTGGAATGGACCTGGTGCCCTTGGCAGACTTGAACTCTATTCAGTTTCTCCATGTAGTCAACTGGAAACTACAGAGACCCACTGAATGTTCAGATTTGTATAGGCTCGAGTACACATCTGGAGCTGGAAGGATTGATTTTTCAGGGTTTGTGGTCCCAAGAAGAATCTGTCTGCCACATCAGCAGTTGGAAATCCGGGTTATGTACTTAGCCTTTCAAGGATGCATCAACAAAATAAAAGGGTTGTCTCCTTCAATAACATGGTGGTGGTAGCATACATTAGCTGACAAGGATCCATACTTGCCTCTTCTCTCCTTATGGAGATTAGGAACCTCCTTTGTGGGTCAGCCTTGGAAGTGATTTCCTTCTGAATTCCAGGCAATAAAGGATATTTTGGAGGACAGTATGTCGAGAAAGAGAATCAAGGAAAGTGTACATAGGCTAAGGAAAGGAATTTAACCCCCTCCCCCAAAAGAACTAGTTTACTTATAATAGCGTTTTAACATGAAATTTCTTGTCAAGTGATATTTAGTGATACACAGTCCCTGTATAACATTAATCTTAACCCAGAATATAATTTTATTATTGTTTGCAAACTTGCCATATCTGATTGTCTCGTTTGTGATATTAATTGTCATTTGACCATGTATTTTATTGTTGTCAGTGTGAATACTGTACATTTTAATACATCTTGACCCTGTGAGAAAAGTGTGTGTGTGCGTACATGTATGCATGTGTGTGTGTGTGTGTGCATGCGCATGCATGTGTGTTGGATTTTTAACATAACTTTTAAAAAAATTTAGTCATATCACTACGATCTCTGCAGTGGGGCAGTTTATAATGTCTAGCACTGGGGCTTCTTGCCGCAGACATGTAGCATGATGGCCCACCCAGTCATATTATCCTGACACCAGGCTGAGCAGTCATAACACTAACCTGTTAATGCTGAATGCCTAGCAAAGCAGCTGTTAGTACCATTTTTTATAAGTCTTTGAAATGGGCCAGCTGGGGTTTTAACCCGTGACCTCCTGCATCCGAGGTGGATACTCTAATGACTAGGACACCAGAGCAGTCTGCAAGAAAAGAATTCAGCTGAACATAGCATCAAGAATATATTATTATTATTATTATTATTATTATTATCATTATTCATTGGTGTCTCAGTCTTGGGAGACCATGCGAGTAGCGCCCTTGTACTTTCGTCTGTCTCTGGGGTTTCCGCATCATCTGCTGTGGCTGTGCAGGCCTATGCATGAGTGACAGTCCCTATTGCAGTAGGTGCAGATGTATTGGGAAGTCTGAGATGCTGGGGTTACTGCCACACTCTTCTTTCTTTCACATTTCTCTGCTACCAGCTGACCTCTCCTCACATCGGTGACTGCTGTGCCCTTGTGGACCTTCAGTCTCCAGGTGCCTTGATCCTCAGCCTGCACTTTCCAGCCATTGAGTGAAATGTCGCTTGCCTACATGTCCCTCGTGCACACATCCTTGAAATGGAGTAATGGGCAGCCAACTTTTCTGGTGCCAGTGGCCAGCTGTCCATATAGGATGTCCTTTGGCAGCCCCCTATCCTCCATGCATTGGACGTGTTCCAGCCATTGAAGGCGGCATTTGCTGAGAAGGGAGTTGATGCTGGGGATATTTGTATGCTGCAGGATTGCGCTGTGTGGGGCGTGGTCTTGCCAGTTGATTTTCAGGATGTGTTTTAGGCACCGTATATGGAAGGAGTTGAGCCAGCACTCTTGCCTCATGTAGGTGCTCCAGGTCTCACTTCCATGTAGAAGGGTGCTGAGAATGCAGGCCTGGTAGACTTGGATCTTGGTGTGCTCTGTCAGCATGTTGTTTCCCACACCCTCTTCATTAGTCGGGCCATGATGGTGTTTGCCTTCCCAAGCCTTTTGTCCAGCTCAACATCGAGCGAGAGAGTGTTGCTGATGGTTGACCCCAGGTAAGTAAAGTTGTTGACTGCTTCCAGGGTGACACAATCAATTTTGATGGATAGGGCAGTGGTGTAATCTTGCATGCTGATGTTTTGTCTTTTTCAGGCTGATGGTGAGTCCGAAATGCTTGCAGGCATCAGTGAAATGGTCTATTATTATATGTACATTTTAAAAGTCTTAGTCATGGAGATTTATACCTTTTGATAAAATATAAGATAGGAAGAAAACTTTGGATTTAACACATGTCAGAGACACCAGTTTTCTTGGCAAATGATATTTACATACCCATTACTTGGATTCTTTGGGATATTCCTGGCTATGAAACCAATTGTACCTTCATAATGGGGCCAACAGACCATTTCCTTATTTTAGTAATGCAAAATTCAGAAAAACAATAGGCATGAAAATTTGATGGGCTAAATAATTTTAATATAGCTCTTGAAATAAGACAGATGCCATATATAAATTGGCCCCATAGTGGTTCCATTAAGAAATGAGTCAGTTTAGCTGTATCTGTTAATCTTCTGTGGGCCTTCCAGAAATATCCCTAATTCTGCAGAGACAGGCTTACATTATTTATTTTTGCTAATAGAAACTGTACTAAATTTATATGAAAGATGATTTTTTGTTACAGCCCCATATTCTCCAAGCAATGTTAATGTGCTGGAAACAAGCCTCACCAACAGTAGTTTGAATTTGACGTGGACAAAACCAAGTGACTTTAATGGACCACGTGAGGGATACGTTGTCTGTACGTTGGAGAGGATTTATCCTGATGAGACTGCTAACAATAAAAGCTGTAATGCAACTTCTGAAGAGTGGTATCAAATAAATTCACTGACAACAGGTTTGTAATGTAAAGCTATGTTTACTTCTGCCCCAGTTTTAACAGGCATTAGTATATTGGAATCACATTCCAATCCATTTGTCCAGCATAGTTATTCAGAATATACCAATGTTAATTTAATTATTTGTAGAATTTTCCAGGGACCATAGTTTCCAACTTAGGACTAGTTTTTAATTGTAAAACAATTTCCTGACATTAATATATTTTTGATTACCCAATAAGAAATATAAAATTCAAGTTTAAACTTTTACTAATGCAGAATTATGGATATTTATATTAAGTTGTGTTATATGTACAAACAACAAACTTCAAATGTTTAGTCAGCAAATGGCGTCAATCTGATGTCCAGTAAGACCACCAGATCAAGTATCTTGAGAATCTTATTGCTGCTCAACCTGAAAAAAACACTCATAATTCACAAGAAGACTCCTTATGATGTCTAATTGGTCCATATGAAAATGGTGCTGTATGAACATTCAATATAGCTGCCATCTTGAATGTCACATCTACTCATATCATCTTAAGACTCTTATCCCTACTGATCTTGAATGGGTGATCATATCAACATGGGATGTTTACTAAAAGGCTTCTTGATGATGCCTAGTTGGTCCTAAATAGAAACGGTGTGCATCTGATATCCAATATGGCCACTATGGCAGCCATCTTAAGAGTGTACTCTAGTGTTATTCCTATCAACATGGGGTTTTCGTCAGAAGATCTTATAATGTCTTGTTGGTCCTGAATTAAAATGGTGCTGCTCTTGCTTTCACTAATGTTAAATGGAAAGTCATTTTGACATTGGGATTTTATCAGAAGTGTTCTTATGATGTCGAGTTGGTCCAAAATGAAAATAATACAAATTGATTCTCATATGGTCACAGTGGTTGCCATCATGAAAACAGTATCATCTTACTCTTTCCAAATTTATGTTTATATCAACATGGTGTTTTCATTAGTACTGTAGTTCTTGTTTGGGCTTAACACTATTTTTCAGTGCATGATATGCTATTTATAGCATTCAGTATAACTGTTGAAGGAAGAACATGGGAAAACCACATTAAGAACAACAACCCATGCAAAGCTTTTGGCAGCTTTCTCACATACCCATATTGGCTGAGCCTGAGACTTGAATCCATGCAGACAGAGGTGAGATGGCAGTGGTCAGTAATGGTGAGCGCTTTAGACCACTTGGCCACCTAGGGCCCCTTCACCAATAGACTTCTTATGATATCTACATGGCCATACATGACAATGGTGCCAATCTAATAGCCACTATGTCCACCACAGCAGCTAATTTAAAAATCTTATTATTGCTGATCCTTGATGGTTTGAACACTCAGCAGTGAAAAGGAACAAATGGTTTTATCTTGAAATTCCTGGAAATTCTTTTAGCCTAATTGAGCATCAGTCACTTCGAAAGACTCTTGTTTCTCTTGGTAAATTTGACAAATGATGCATGATATTCAACTAATAGTAAATTATTTCCAGAGCAACTTTAAAAAAAAATACTCTGAAACAATGTTACCTCCATACCTATCTACCTCTATAGCTAGTTAATTGCTGACATCTATATCTTGAAAACTCGAGAGGAATTTTTTCATGAGCTGTATTAATTTAATTACAACCATGTGCCGTAAAATTCTCTCCTACATATATATTATTGAGACTACCTTTAGTAATCTAATTTACTTAGTTATCATTTTCACCAGTTAATCTGATAATTAAATGGAATGCACAATGAAATGAGTAAGCAAACAGGTAGAGGCATATAAAAGGGTATTACACTGTGCAAATTAGGACAGTGACTGTGTGTGTTCTTTGTTGTACAGATTGATATGAACAGAGCAGCATAGTTTACAGTGTAAGACATAGTTATCAGAGTGTAAGACAGTTCTCAGATTGTAAGAGTTCTCAGAGTGTAAGACATAATTCTCAGAATGTAAGACAGTTCTCAGAATATAAGCATAAGCATTTCCTGCCAATCTATTTCCTTGTGTCTTTGGATTTGTTTGTGCACAAGCAAAGAGGAAAACAAGGTAAAGAAAGAATACAGGTATTTGTGATATTTTGACAAAGATTGTTGAGTTATTTCCATGTTAGATTTGGGGGAGGGCCATAATTTCTCATTTGCAAGAGTTTTTGGGCACATTTTCTAAATGAATATTTTTATTTCATTACTTCAGGGACAATATTAAACATAAATATATTTAATTTCCCCTAAGATATACTGTAAGTATGGGTTGATTAATATTATTATTAGCATATTTCATCCAATTTTTAAAGGCATCTAAATACTGATGTGGTTTTGGCTGTGTTTATTTGGTAGCATTCAGTCTTGCCATTTAGTGGAGTTATAGCCTATGACTGAAAAACACATTAAAGGAGACTAGAAATCAAAATTTTCCTTTTACGTATGTAACTCTCTACAGATTTTAATTCGACTGCAATGTTTATAAATTAAATATTGTAAGCGGGTAGTGATTATATTGCGTGGAAGATACCATGATTCCGTAAATTGCCAAGTTTTTCCGAGTTCTGATGAGACGACAGATCATGTGGTACTGTGACGCTATACTAGCCAGTCCTCAAATACAAACATAAACATTGGCGAGCGAGGCAGACAGGAGACCACATTTGGGTTGCACATTCAAAAGTTGAATCTGCAATGTGATATAATAGTTTATGTACTGTACTGGTAAGTGCTAAAAGAAATTTGTTAGGCACAGGCCCTGGGCTGGTGACTTAAATAAACTAAAGTCCTGAATGAAATTCCACAAGCCCGGACAGTTCATACCTGTCAACTGTCAAGCAGGGAGAAAAACCTCCCGATTTTGGGGGTATTTCCTCTTCTACCTCCCGATCTCGTAATATCTCTCAATTTTGCGCAGCGAAGTCCCGATTATTACATTATGTCTGTCAATTTTCATTTGTCAGAAGAAAAAAACCCAACCCCAAACCATTTTTAAATATAACGTATGCAATCCACAGTCTAAACTGCCACACTGCAGACATCGTAGCGATATGACTGAAAAATTGTTAAAGCTACGTTAAAAATTCAAATCACATTCACACACGTCTAAACCAGCACTGGACGAAATAATTAATATCATACAACGGGTTTTTTTTCTTTTTTTCTTCTTCAGTAAATAGAACGTGAAGATTAAACATTATTCAAGTAAATTTCAGATTTTTTAAACAACTACAACAGTACTATAGTATTAAAAAAATTAAAAGAATAAAATTGTCACCAGTTAGCTTAAATGAATGATCACTTTGAAATTTTCTCTGCAAACAAAATCGCATCTCCATTTCCGCCAAAGAAACTTGGCCAGTTAACACCTGACATTCCTCTACCGTATATGAAAAGTTTAATTATCATGATTAAATGACAAGGAATAAAACAAAATATACCATGCAGTATATGTGGCCCTAAAGAACTAATTCTGAATAAATTTTTTATTCAGCAAACAGTGTTACATGCATTAAGACTTAAACCTAAGGAAATAAGGTGGGGCATAAAACCTGAGAAAAACAGTTGCCACATGTACAGTAACTTGTGACTGCAGATTTGAACTGTTAAAATTAAGTCCATGGCATCATAAGTAACAACAAAATAGGCATCGTTTATTTGGTAATTAATTGCTGGTGCTTACGCATACACACACTGTCGAACATGGTTTCTTTGAAGTATGTCCGAATGGCAACCTTTTTCACAAGATCAATGCAAGGATAAGGATTATGTTCATTAGTCACACCGGCTTTATCGTTTGCGTACTTAAATCAAAACTTTAGCTATTTTGCAATTTAGCCAGAACTGACCAGAATATGCAAAAGGGGCTTGTCATGGGGGAATAATAAGGTGTATCACAGGGAGAAAAGGCACGTCAAATGGGCAGTCGCACATTGGGGCAAGGGGGGGGTCAATAGTCCCCCCCCCCCATTCTATTGTCAGACAGTTAATGTGAAACTTTGACCTCTTTTTTTTATTGCTGCTTTTTAAACTGCACAAGGAATAGTTTTATATCAGTTCCAATTATTACAGATTACCGTTTATGCATACTACATGTATACAATGCATTTTTTAAAAAATTTTTTAATTTTTATAAGATTACTGAAAATTGTGTTTTCTCGAAACACGACAGGTTTAGAATCTTATTTTTAGAAAAGTTTCCATTTGATTAAAATCAAATCTAAATTTCACCTAGGACAGTGGTGATTTGATTTAGATTGTGCCGTGTTAAGGCATGTATGTCAACATCTTGAAAATACATTTACTCATTTCACCAGCGCAATCAAAATTTCCTCAGGCAAACAATTTTTGTTTTGACAAGCCTGACGGGCACCTCACTTTGAATACAGGATGGGCCGGAACTAAAACCAGAAGGGGCCCAGGGTGTCGGGCTATCAGATTTGTTTTTAGCACTGCTGTTTTTAGATAAAAGATGTGTGGATTGATTGTTGCATTTTGTGGTCACTTACTCGTCCTTCTGCCTGTTTTCGTAACTCACACATTTAACACTTTTCCCAGGATTTAAAATGTCCAAAGGTATGTCTGGAACAGCGCCAACTTTTAGTCTAGGCCTAGAATTTGCGTATCTTTGAGCTGCTATTTTTTCATGATCCCTCTCGTAACATTCCTTTGAGAAATGTAACGAGCACATAGTGCTGTATGGTGTTGCTTTGAAATCGACTCATTTGTAATAATGTACCCATTCTTTCATTATGCCTTTATCTTTCGGAAAAGATTTTTTTTTATGTCAACAGGCTTTTCTTAATGTTCTATTACACCCGTAAGCAACGCAAAACGGTATTGTCTTTTACTCTGGCAACTCTCACTCCCGAAAGTAACCGAATAGGCGCGGAAATTTTGCATACGAGGTCACAGAAATTCAGCTCCTAGAAGATAGGCCAATATTTAAATATTGGCATTACGGTCACAGATGATACTTCAGAATAAGGTTTTCTGCTATAGTACTTTTATTATTATTCTATATTTCCATTGGTTTCTGATCTCCTTTAATCTCTGTACAGGAAGTCATTTCTTACAGATCGGACTTGAATCAAATTTACAAGACAGTTTGATATTGATAATGTCTTAGTTAAGGTAGACTATCAGCATTTGACTTCATTTTTTTAGTGGGATCTTATCCTATTATTGTTGGACCCCTTCATTTTAAGTTTTGCACTCTAACATGAATAATTTTAACTGGACTTCAACCATTGTTGCTATGCAGCTTGCTATCAGTGAGATTTTGCCTGAGTTGTCAGCATTCTGCATCATTTAGTAGAGCTATGGCCCCCGATTATCAGACCCACCTACTTTTATTTCTACACGGAATATAAATTAAACTTAAACAACAAATTAGCTGGGAGCTTGATATTAATGAGACCTCAGATGAATTTGATCTCCAGAGTTGCTTAGATAGATGTTCAACATCCAGCATCATCATTTAATTCCAGATTGTCAGACTTGCCCACTCTCTTTGCTGCACAATAACTCCCTTGGTTTGGAACTCTATGCTGATGACACCTTGGCTTAGTTCCAATTTTCAGCATTCAGTTTTCATTATATCAGCATTATCTTTTAGTCGAGTTGTGGCTTCTGATTGTTGGACCCACCCACACCTGCTTCCACAAAACAAGTTCCTTAATTATTAATGGATATGAGAAAAATTTATATACAACTTTGTATGCATATAACTTAGGTGGAATGTAATTATCAACTTCCTGTATTTTAATTTAGTGGAGTTATTGGCTGCTGTATGTTGGACCCTCAATTTGTATCCAGCTTTATATTATTGAGACCTCATCAGGGTCCCATTGAAATTGTTATATGACATCACCAGTGTCTTCATCACAACTGTCTTCTTGTACTCATGATCAAAGTAAAACATGGCCCAATATAAATATGAGAGAGGGAGAGACTCCAGATCTTTGTGGGTTTTTTTTCTTCACCTTATTGCCCCTGTTTAGCTGAAGCTTTTGTCAAAGACAGAAAAAATAAATAAATTAAACAGTAAATGTAAACTATGAACATACACACCATACTCCTTCAGGGTTTGAATGTTCATAATAGTTACACCCATACAGACTCCATTTACTAGGTTAAATCCCAAGAATGACCATTTTGCATGATGTCTAATTTTCTTTGCAAGTATAATGACCTTTCCATTCCCAACAAATAAGAATATTTTTGTAAGCACATGTGCTCTTCCTGTACTTAGGCAGCAATTGTTTCTTATCTTTGCTCATGCTCACACAGCATTGCGAATTTTATCCTATCTGTAACTCAATAAATTTTCAGGTTAGTGTCATTATATGTAGCTAAAAGTTCATAATATATTTAAAAAACTTCTTGTGAAACATATTAGGTACCTTTAGCTACATTTTTTTCTCTAGACTGGAAAGGTTACTGAGTTACAGATAGGATAAAATTCATGATGCTGTGATAACAAAGTGAAAAAGACAAAGCCGAGATATTGATCTGGCTTCGTCTTATACTTAGCAACAATTTATATATGGATGAAGGATGGAAAATTTGCCAAATTTGCTCTATTGACTTATAGGCCGGCAAATATGATAAGCACAAAATAACCACTGTTGTCCTGCATCGAATATTCCCGTAATATTTATAATCTCACCATTAGTTTCTTCCTTTACAAATGTATTTAAGTTAACTCACTTGTTACATTATGATCAGAAATAAGATAAATATAGGATAGACCCCTCTAAATCAAGATCAGTCCCCACCCGTAGTCAAAGTGAGTTGCCTGTCTGACTTACAGACTAAAGTAAAAGGGTAATCTAATTTGCCTGAACAAAACCTCAAGCACAACAACAAAAAGGGAGTGTTTCCTGTAACTGTAACACACATACAGGTCCGCTTTGGTGGCCTAGTCATTAGAGTGTCTGCCTTGGATGCGGGAAGTTGTGGGTTCGAACCCTGGCCAAGTCATACCAAAGATTTCTAAAAATGGTACTAACAACTGCCCAACTAGGTGCTCAGCATTAAGAAGTTAATGTTAGGACTGGTTGGCCTGGTGTCAGGATAATGTGACTGGGTGGGACATCATGCTACATGTCTGCAGCATGATGCCCCAGTGCTATACATCACCTTAAACTTCCACATCGCAGACATCATAGTGATATGACTGAAAAATTGTTAAAGCTACCTTAAAAATCTAAAGCACACACACACATCTACAGGTCCAAAGTACTGTGATATGAACTTTAACTTGAGGCTATTATTGTTACTGATTGATGTATAAAGTCCATTGGTTTTTCCCAACTTCATTTGTTTTCAACTTTGATTTAACAACATTTACAGATTTTTGCAATGTTCAGGAAATAAAACTGCTACATGGTCCTTGAATACATTTTAGGTCATGATGAAATACATCAACTTAAAGACCAAATTACGAGAGAAGACTGATAGATATGCCACAGTTAATACGAATTTTAGGCTTGAACATGTGTAAATTGTTAATTGTCTGTTGTGAGCCCTTCTGCGTCAAAATGTGAAAGAGGGTTTTGTCATGAGAACAGTATCAAAGTAGAAAGGACCAGCCATTTCATTTTGCTTGAGACAGGAGTGAGAGTTTCTTTCCAAACAGGATTTTTTTTCTTTCTTCAATCTCAGTAAAATTTTGTTTCCAGTTAATATAATAGGTAGAATGTTATTTTCTTCTACAATCATAGCAAGAATATTTTCAAAACTTTTATCTGACAACAAGAAAATATTTTAAAAACAATCCCAATCATCTTTCCATGTGAAAATTAACCAGAAACTGTTTAAAGCAGAACACACTTAAATGCGTTTGAACATCAGCTCAGCTGATCCAGCCAGTATGGAGAATATTCATTGAGCAATTGGACATTTAACATTAAGGAACTACTTTAAGTGAAATTAAATCAAAATGTTTTTGGAATGTGAAATATGTGTTAATAGCATAATGATATGACACTTCAGACGAGTTTATTCAAGTCATGATATATGATTTTATTTTAAAGCCATTTGCCATGGGCCTGGGTCTGAAAAAGAATTCTTCGAGTATTGACTATCATGATGAAATCAGTTCCTGAAAATTTTCATGTAAAAGATGACTGTTACTATATCAGATATTTTCTATAGCCACCTTTTCTTTAGAAACACTAACAAGATGCTATTGTTTTTTTAGAATCCTGTACTTTTTATTAAATGTCTTATATACTTGCAGGTGCATTTTACAGCTTCTCTGTCTACAGCCGTAATTCACTCTACAATAGCAGTGACCCAGCAGTATCAGAAGAGAAACAGACACATGAGGGAAGTGAGTATCAGTGACTCTTTTGTAAGCCAATATAATAAACCCTTCCATTAATAAACCTCTTTATAACAAACAAACTTTGCTTTAAGAAACCTCCCTATTGAACATTACTTAATATAACAAATACACACTCTGGACTCCAGCAAGTACTTGCACATGAAGATTGTACTTAGTTTATCATTAGGACTGCTATTTATGTTTTGCAGTGAAATAGATGGGACACCAGCTTGTCACTCAAGAATTAGATGACTCAAATTACTAGAGGTATTGAACTTCACCTGGAAATTTTTAAAACAGCAGCCTTGATTTTAAAGAACTAGAATTATTTTGGGAACAGTACTGTTGAACACTCCTCAAACTTTGCAAAGTGAAAATATGTAAATAGGTCGCACTGCCCCATTCCCCCCAATGCATTACTATCCAGCCTATTTTGCAAAGATATTTCACTTTCTGTATAAAATATCCAGAATCATATGGTGGGAAGGATATTGCCGATCTGGATTCTAAACAGTACTCTCCGATAAACCCATCTGAGGTATATATTCATCAGATATCATATTCGTCAATAGCAGTTGGAAGTAAACTGATCCAGATTGATGATTATTCTTTCAAATTATAATAACACTCAAGATAGGAATAGACTGGTATTTTATGTTGAACTCAATTGGCATCAAAGGCTATTATTCTCCATATATCCTCCATAGCTAAATGTCGATGATGATTTGCGAAATCTTGGAGCATCTTCTTTTTTTAAAAATTGATACTTTTACAATAACAAAGCATCCCTGCAAGTCAGAATCACTTCAATTCTTGTAGGTTGCTGTGATTTCATGCTTTACTCTTTCTTTGAATGTATGTCCTATCTAAGAGTCATTACATAGACAAAAGTATGGGAAAAACTACCCTGTCACTACTTGTCCATAAATTAATAGTTGATTGAGTTTTTAAAAATGTATCAAATTTGCACAAGTTGAAGCTCAGACTGATTTTTTTAAATATAGGCAAAGAGAAGTGTATGTTTGTGCATGAATTTTACAGAAGGTCACATTTATTGAAATCACAATGCTTTTCCACACTGACAATTTGATGGCAGATCATAGATCTTTAAAGATTTCCAATGGTTTCCTATATTTTTCTTTCTTTTTTTTACAGAGCTGTTATTACAATTATTAAAATTATATAAGATTTCTTTCTCTCTATACAGTAACCTCAATAGAGAAAAAAAATGTTAGAATGTGTTTATACATCACTGTATCTATCCATCTGTCAGTCTGTTACTAATTTTGTTTCTGCAGAGTAGCTTGAGTTTTCCACCATGTATGGTTACATTTTACATACTACATCCCATACCAAGACCAATCAAGGTAGGGTAAGTCTATTGATATTATCTCAAAGCTCAAGATCATCATTGCTGGAAGAAGAAATATGGTTTGTGCCAAAAATTTAAGATCTTGACTATTTACCTTTACCAAGGTTTTTGGATGACTTACATAATAGGTAAGAAGTTAAACAGTCCTATTGAATTTTGGGGTCAAATGATCAAAGGTCAAGGTCACTATGACTGGGAGTAGAAAATAAGTGTTTCCATGTCAGTAATAACTATTTTGATGGCTTGCACTTAAAGTAAGACCCAAGTCCCCCATATCAAATACCTTTAAATTATTCATTAGGATGATTTTTACAGTATCTGAAGTTTTGAGATGATGTTATCAACAGTTATTGAGATATCTGGTTGAAATGTACATGTCATGACTATTCCCTCTAGGCCATGTACAACTTCAGCAGTTTCTGTAACTTGCGTTCATGTGACGTCACTGGGGTGCCCCACATTGTGAATCATGCACCATATAAGACTGTGCTCACAACTGCTAAAACTCAGTAAATCTTTAATTATATTTTCAAAATGTATGCAGTCCCCCCCCACCTCAAAAAAAGGCTATACAAACAATACCATATACAGTCTAACCTGTCCTAATGGTCACCAGAGTTTAGCATTCACCTGGTCACAATGGCTATTCTGATTTGCTACTGGCAAATTTATTATATAAAATGTCATGTATTCGGCAGTCACCTGTCTTCTATGGGCAGTAGCCATGTGCTTCTTACCCAAGCAGTGGTTTCACCCTGTCTTCAATGGTTGGTACAGATGTGCTTCTTACCCAAGCAGTGGTTTCACCCTGTTTTGCATGGTTGGTACAAATGTGCCTCTTATCCAAGCAGTGGTTTTACCCTGTCTTGCATGGTTGGTACACATGTGCTTCTTACCCAAGCAGTGGTTTCACTCTGTCTTGCATGGTTGGTACACATGTACTTTTTAGCCAAGCAGTGGTTTTACCCTGTCTTCCATGGTTGGTACACATGTGTTTCTTATCCAAGCAGTGGTTTCACCCTGTCTTCAGCAGTCACTAGCATATATTAGCAGTGACTGCTCCAAGTATGCAAATTAAACTTCTTTTGTTTGATGAGCAAGGCATGGTACATTTATATAAAGATATATTACATTGAAACAATAGCCACAGAAAGCTTTATTTTTTAATGCCCTAATCATCAAAGGTCTCATAAAAGCTGACTGTTTTTTGATCTTAGTGAGTTTTGCTCAGCTGCTTCATCTATCAGTTGTTTGAAGTGTGAACATCTTTTTGATTGTAAATGAAAATAGTTCCAATCTGATTTTCAGTATGTCCACCACAGTGGCCATTTTGAAAATGTTGTTATCGCTAATCCTTCTTAATGGATGGCAATATCAGTCAGGGGTTGTCATGAAAGGCTAATTTTGTTGACTTGTTGGTCCTAATTGATACACCTGCTCTTGAATGAAAAGTAATATTGCCTTCGATTTTCATCAGAATATTTATTATGATGTCTACTTGGTTCTAAATGGCGTTGCTTGCATATCCAATATGTCAACCGCACTGGCCATCTTGGAAAAAGTTGTTTTTGCTACTCGTCCTGAATGGATGGTTGTATTAACATAGGGTTTTTACTCAACAACTTCAGGGCCCCAAGTGGTCTAAAGCACTCTCCATTACGAATCACTGCCATCTCACCTCTGTCTGCGTGGGTGTGAGGATTTGGTCAGTGTGGGTATGTGAGAAAGCTTGCCAGTAGCTTCTCATGGGTTGGTGGTTCTTCCCGGGGTTTTCCCGGATTCTTCCTCCACCATTAATGCTGGCCGCCATGCATAGCCTATCATGTGCTGAAAAATGGCGTTAAACCCAACAACAACAACAACTAAACAATTTCTGATGTCAGGTTTATCCTAAATGAAAATGGTGCTGGTCATATGTCCAGTATGGCCATCTTATTTGGCAGCTTGAAAATGGCATTATCACTAGTCCAGAATGTTATATTAGCATTGGGTTTTCACTGGAAAGACTTCTTATGATGTCTAGTTAGCCATAAATGAAACTGGTGCAGTTCTGACTTCCAGTATGGGTACCTCAATGGCCATCTCAAAAACCTTGTCATGATTTCTCCTAGATGGCTAGTAATATTAATAGAGTGTGATCCTGATATAACACAGTTGTTGGTGTCCGTAGAACCCAACCGTATTATAGATCAAACAGTGTTATAATTAACCAAGTCAGTTATCTCAAGAAAATGACACATGTACTGGGAAAAAAATGCCCAGGATGGGTGGTGGTGGTAATAAAAGTGGGCACAAAAATATATGTTTTTGATTGAATGAGGACAAAAGTGAAATGCACTTGTATATTGAAAATTTACATTTGTATAGTACAGTCCATAATGAATTAAGGACTGTACATGTGTATGAAAAATCTATGTATTCAAGTGTAGGTCACATGTTATAAAATTCATGTATCAATCATATCCTGTTAGAAAACACAAATAACATATAATAAAAGCATGGTAGTCCTCATTTGATCCCATTGTCAACAAACACATGTCAGTAAACAATTCACTATGATATTGTCAACAATAGCATGTGACTAGTTGTTTACATGCTATATGTACATGTGCTTAAACTGGCCTAGATTTTGGTCAGCTGGAGACAGCTGTCATCTAGCAGAGGCTACCCAGGAGCAGATGCCATTCGTAGCAAAATGAAAACATGAACAAATTAAATAGCTACTTGACAGCCAGATATCTATGGTTTCAAAAGATTCAAAATTTAATTTGCGTTTTATGTCGCCATTGGTAGCGATGAAAAGCATACACATTTTTTCATGCAAAAAGGAAACTTGCGCCACAGAACAAACATCTTCTATTCACTTTGAAAAATGCAACAATCCATCAGATTCCATTGCATTTATTTAAGTTTGGTGCAGACTTCCTTTGATGAAAGGTACGTTATTTTTATTGAAGATTATAGTCTCCTTGCTTTGATGAAGGGTGCATGTGTTATTGAAGTTACTGTTAAAGAACAACTTTGGGGGCCAAGCAAATGCCTGTTTGTTATTCTGGCAGCAACATCAAATAATTCTAGCACATTGGCTTAGTCTGATATTTTAACGGTCAGTGCTTCGAAGGTAATCAGTTTTCTTTGAAGTTTTAGCAAAACTATTTTTTCTGGGAACAAAAGAAATAAAATATGCCATCTTTTGATCAATTGTAGTGATTCCTGTTAATGCCTTCAAAGGTTGTTTGATTGTAGCTGGTCCAGTAGCATGGCTAAGCATACAGTACTCGAGCAAGATGTTAGCATAAGCGTATTTTGATGTAAAAAATGCACTTTTAAGATGCTTTTTCAATATGGATTTGTTTATGTAACAATAGATTGATTTCAGTGTATTTTATATCCAAGATTTTGGCTTCCTTTCATGGTACATTTGAAAATTTTGTTTTCATTACTTTTTCAGAACAAAGTCTTGTCAAACTTAAGTTTACACCAGAAGACTTGTTATAATATCTTGTTAGTTCTAAATGTTGTCTAAATTAAAATGGTGCCAGTCTGACATTAAGTTAATCCATCACAGCAACTAACTTAAAAAATATTGTTATTGCTGAGGAATATTCAACACTTAGCTGTTATAAGAGAAATGATTTATCTTTAATTGATGAAATTTTTTTTCTGCCAGTAGAGTATGAGTTCCTTCAAGTGACTCTTGTATTATTGTATAAAATATAATTAGTCAATATAATGGCTGTTGATTGTTTTTGATATCCAACTATAACTATTATACAAAAGGTTTGCACATCTTTTTTGTGAAGATAATGATTAGGAAAGATATCAGTTATCTTTTCTTGGAGTGATTATGTCAAGATTTTGACATGCAGGCCATTGCCAACCATAGACATATGCAAAACATTTTAATGAAAAGAAATATAGGTGCCAAAGGAAGTTAACCATATTTTCAAAATAAAAAATAAGTTTTATTGGAATTTGTGTTGATTTTTATGCATATTGTGCACAGTTCCTCTAATGACATCACAAACTCATGTATGGGTATCGGGCTTGATACAAAAATTCATTTGGCAGTTTCTGTTGTGGTTGAATTTTGGTGGTAACCATATTTATTAAATGCTCATTTTATCTCTGTTAACTTTACATTCTTAGAATAGTGCAGTATTTTATGATATTGAACACCTTTATAATGCACACATGTGTATGACATTTAGTATTGTGTAACAGGAACTACTTTGTAAACAAATCATGTACACTCATGTAGTAGACACTTTAGGGTTTGGTTGATTAAATTTGTTTCTGAATGAACTAAAGCAGCTGTTTCATGGACTGTCACATACCAACTACTTTACAATATTCCGCGTTAACTACATGATACAATGTTTTGGATTTAGGCTAGCGATAGATGCCATACAGGTCATAACATTGCTGGGGTCCCTACAAATAGCATGCAGATGACAAGGCATAAACATGTCTTCTTTCACTGGTAATAAAAATGGTGAAAAATATACATACAGTTTTAGAACCTGACCTTCCTCAAAATGTACTTTCTTAGTTTTGCAAATCCGTATTACATCAGCTATATCAGGGACCTAAACCTTGATTACACACTGCAAAATTGTACTGTAATTTCAACTACATTTCCGACTTCAATATCATTCTCCTTATGCACTCAAAATGAAATGAAATGATATTCCATAGCATCCTTTTGATAATTGCAATTGAAAGACATCATATTTTTCCCACCTTATGATTTCAAACATTCAATGACAGAACAGAAACACACTTGCAGATCAGTCAAGACATGTTTCTCCCTGCTCAGAATGACAATTCTTTTTCAAACTGATGTTGAGCACATGACTTAAGTTCAAAGGTGGCTGGGTGGTGCTATGTATGCATTAATGTTGTTATTGTGTATTGAAGAATCTACGGTTGTGTATTTGTTTTGGAATACAGCATAAATTCAAATGCTTTGTTTCTTGTAGTATATTTTTTGTAATTAAGCCTTAGGTACAATAAGAAAATGAGTCTATGATAAAAAGGTTACTGCATTAGTACAGGAAAATATGAACTTGTTTTCTCAGATGAGTACAGCACTTCCAAGGTCATGCAGTATTAATATGAAAAAAGTCATTCATATTTTCCCATATAAATGTAGTAACCTATAAATCCTGAGCCAGAGAGTGAGTGCATCAGGTCTTCACAGCACATATAAAAAGTCTAACAAGTTAAGATTCCTGATTCTGGTATATGGAATTCAGGTCTGTCTTTAAGGTCTACATGAGTCTATTGATTTAAAGAAAATGGGCTTAGCAAATAATTTTTATTCTATAATATGTTCGTTAACCAAACTGTATGGGTGACTTGCACTTGGAGTAATAAATAAACCTATGGATTATGGGATGTGAAGTTCAGAGGTCATGGTGATGCTAAGTCTAAAAAAGAAAATATAGGTTTCTGCACAAAAAGTTAAGTTCAGAAACTGCATACATTGTTCAGTGGTCCATGTCATTGAGACCCACATCTGGTCAATACTTTCCAGAGTCAACCATTCCCTACTACCAGTACTGGTAGTGTCTAAATAGTTATAAATAGGGCAAGCATCTAATGAGCTTGTTGTTCACTGGCGCTCTTTTTCGTTGTTGAGTTCACTGGTACTCTTTTTCGTTGTTGAGTTCACTGGTACTCTTTTTCGTAGTTGAGTTCACTGGTACTCTTTTTCGTTGTTGAGTTCACTGGTACTCTTTTACATTGTTGAGTTCACTGGTACTCTTTTACATTGTTGAGTTCACTGGTACTCTTTTTCACTGTTGAGTTCACTGGCACTCTTTTACATTATTTAGAGACACAAGTTGCATCTATGTTATTTAATTTTCAACCTCTCCCTTTGTTCATATGATACGCCTTGGTAAAATGTAATGTCATGGTAATGGCATAATGTAATGATCACATCATTTGGGGTAAGGAAGCATTTCTTTTACAAAATATGACTACCATAAGTTCTAAAGCATGTTTCCCCAGCTTTTCTATCAGATATCTGATGGTAATTACATATCACACTTTCAGATTTGTCTTCCCCTGATATAATTTTGTGGCTTTTTCTTGCAGTTTTTGGGCTACAAAGAAAAGTAATCAAAAACTAAGTTTGTATGTTAGTTTTAATTGAGTTAATATATTTATAAATTTGAAGTTTTGAACAGTATCTTGTATTTCTAATCTTATAGACACCATGTGGTACAATAGGCATTTGCCATATTATTATAATCTCAGTCTGCAACACACTTAGTACATGTTATAATAACTACAGATTTCATCCTTTTTCAGTTCTTACAGATCCATAGTTCAAGATATGTAATGTTTGGGGTTCTAATTACAGGGCCTGGTGCAGTAGATGATGTAACACTTATATCCTCTGCAGATGAAATAGAAGTAATGTGGCACCGCCCCAAGCAGCCATATGGGAATATTATTGCATACAAAATAAATGCCTCAAACATGGAGAACACATCAGACTGCCATATCTGGTGGCTAACCACTAATGAGTTCAATAACAATGCAAGTATAAGTGCTGCAATAAATGTCTTTTATGACTGTGAACAGTGAGTGATTTGTATACTTGTATAAGAATGGAGTATCATTGTTAAAAGTGGGTGTTTGTGTTAATTTGAATTGTAAATCTGGCAATAAACATTTAATTCTTCAATTTCAGTTGGTCTGTATTTTATGTTTTGTTATACTACTATTATTGTTTAGGCTTAGTATACAAAAACATAACACATGACTGCTCCTGAAATTAATTTTTCTAACTTTAAAGTCATTATGAATTAGTTGATACCAGCATTGAAGCCATCCAGTTTAATGACATTTACAGAATTATCTATCTGCACAAATATTTTGGTGCTATGTAACCATTCTTTCTGTGTTTTTCCTTCTTCCAATCTGTTTATATGTCTGGGTTTTTTTTAGATGGCAGGAAGGTTGGGTTGCTAGAACAACACAGAATTGTGCTTGGGAGTCAACATTTGTGCTTTTCTCATTACAAATCATGGTTTCTATGTATAATTAATGGTGTATTCCAGTAGAATAGTCCTGTAGAACATATTTGTTTCCTTTCAGTCACATTTTGCATTTATAAGTTTCTGGATGGTTCCCATAGGTTTCATTCAGTGACTAGGAATTTGCATATTCTTGTTTTCAGGTCATGATTGCTTTCCCCATAAATTTCTAGATATGGGTGAACTTATATAACATATATTAAACAAAATCATCAATTATCAAAGCCAAACATAATAAAAATGTTATATGGCAGTTTGAACATCATTCAAGTTAGTGTTTGATAATAAGTGTTTCAGAGACCTAAATGGACTATTTCTTCTTAACCCAGTGTGAAATTGTTACAAACATCTTGGCTTAAAAACCAGTATACACAGTTATTGATATCAGAAGGAGAACTTATTTAGGAAATACTAGTCAAGCAACATTTTCCTTGAAGATTTCATGTCAGAATTTACCATGGAGGACCTATAAAAAAGGATTGTAGAGAAATCATATTTGTATATTTTGATAAGTTGGTAGACAAATAAAGCAGATGCCAGTATAAAAAATATTTGGTTGATCGTGTCTAGATATTTGAACATGACCAGAGAACAGGTAAGGTTTTTTAAATCCTGGATGCAGTGCTGAGGGAGTTTCAGTAGGGTAGAGTGGAGATTTTAGGGTTTCAATTTTGGGCTCTGTTGGTCACATGCCATAAGAATTTATGGGATGGGACTTCTCCATCATTTGTTTGTTAGCACAAGTTTGTTATTGCTACTTCTAAACTGATTGGTATGATGCCATGACACTTTATATATACATCACAAGGTTTAGTTGGTCATAAATGATAATAATGCCACAGTGGTCATTTTGAAAATATTGTTATCACTATGTTTTGTGAATAAATAGCGGTATCAAAGTGGGGTTCTCACTGAAAGATTTCATGTGATGTCTAGCGAGTCATAAATAAAAATGGTGTAAATCTGAAATCCAATATGGCCACTATGGCAGCCACCTTGAAAGCCTTATTAATACTCCTTCTAAATGGAAAGTCATATTAACAGACAACTTATTATATTGTCTGATTTGCCCCAAATGAAAATAGTGCCAATATGATATTCACTGTGTCCAGCATAGTGGCTGTCTTGAAAATCTTGTTTATACTTCTTGTGAATGTATGGTGATAGGGATGTGGCCTTTTCGCAAAAATCATCTTCATTATGACTTGTTGGTGCTAAGTGAAAATTGTGCCAATCATACATCCAGTATGGCTACTTTGTTAGCCATTTTGAAATTCTTGTCCATGCTTCTACAGTAATATCAACATGATGTTTTCATCAGATGACTTTGTCTGGTGTGTAGTTGTTCCTAAATGAAAGCCACTGGTCATCATGATGGTCATCTTGTTATCACCATTCCTCAGAGTAAATGAATGTACATATTGATTTGGGGTTTACACCAAAAGACTTTATATGAAAATGGTGCTAATAGTATATCCAATATCACCACTATCTTGGTCATCTTGAAAATATCACTACCCTTTCTAACTAGATGGTCATATTGATTTGTGGATTTTTCCCAAAGGCGTGTAATGTCTAATTGGTCCTAAATGAAGATTGTGTCAGTTTTACATCCAGTATGGCTGTTTGGGTGGCCATCTTGATATTGTTGGATTGCTGAAGAATATCAAAGATGGTTTCAACACTCAGAAGTTAAACAGAAGATATGGTCTTGTCTTGGATTGCATAAATTTGTTCTCAGTCAGTATTTTACAAGTCCTTTTGAAGAACTGCTTTTTTTAATTGGATTTTGACTGTTTTCAGCAATAGTTCATAACAAAATAGTAAAACAACTAGATTTTTGTCATGAAGTGACATTTTATTCTGATTTTAATCTCAGCCAACCCTGACTTGATTGATCAACATTTTAGAAATGTGATGCTTATCAGCAAATATATTTTATTTAATCTTTATGATATCTAGAATTTCTACTATTAGTGACATAATTGTGGTCATTTTATCCATTGTACACAGATTTCTGAAAAACCATGTTGCATAGTTTTCTAAATTTATTTCATTGACATTTGTTTTCTTGGATTGTTTGTTGTAGTGTATGTTTGTGTGTGCATGTGATTTGGATTTTTAATGTAGCTTTAAACAATTTGTTAGTTATATTGCTACAGTATCTGCAGTATGGCAGTTTATAGTGATGTCTAGAACTGGGGCATCATGCTGCAGACATGTAGCATCATGTCCCACCCAGTCACATTATCCTGATACCTGGCCAACCAGTCCGTGCTAACATCTTAATGCTGAATGCCAAGGAAGGCAGCTGTTAGTACCATTTTTATAAGTCCTTGGTATGATTTGGCTGGGGTTCCAACCTGTGACCTCCCACATCCAAGGTGGATGCTCTAACCACTTGGGCCACCCGAGTTGTTTGCTGTATTGGCATATAATCCATAGGTGCAGGTTTCATGCCTATCCAGGTAAACCAGGTTGGCTGCCAGGGTGTCCATGAGGATAGCATGATATAACCAATCGTGTGTTTAAGGTGACATCAAAACCCTCATAGATACAAATGATACTTAAAACTTTGAAAACCTACATGATTCCTTTTTCATTTTTGAGGTAGACAAAATTCAATTCCAAATCCTCTTAATCCTTCACCATTGTAACTTAAGTTTCTCATAATTTATTTTCAAACCTGAACATTCTAAAACACATGTAACAGTGTAGATGTATTTATTAAGGATCTATATTCACTATAAGTGAATTTTGTGTATATGTGTCAATTTCATGAATATTATATGTCTGAAAGATGATGAGATATGAATGTATAATCTAGTTCAAATTATTTTTGATATATTATGTAGTGTCAGCAGTTACATTTTTGTTATTTTACAAAATAAAAAATGCATGATTTTAATTTCTTGATCGGTATAAGCAGTGAAGAAATTGTATTTACATAAGCAAGCATATGAGTGTATAAAAGTATAACCGGAGGGAATAATAATAACAGCAATATTGTGAATTTATTCATTTTTGTTTGATACCAATTTTCATGGATTTCATGGTTTTGATAAACCAAGAATTTGAAGACTCTAGAACAGTGATCATTCTGTGGAAACCAACCCTTCTAAAATCCACAAATTTAAGTTGCAGCAAAAATGTCATTTGTTACAAAACTGAAAATTGATACCCATGAAAATAAATATCACAGTTTATTATATGCTCATTTTATTCCCTGTTAACTTTACATTGTCGGAATCGTTCAGTATTCCCCGATACTGAACGCACGCGACAATACACATATAGCATTCACGTAAATAAAGGAACTACTTTCTATTGTAAACAAGCAATGATGCAGACACCAGCACTTTTGATTTGTAAACAAATCATATACACTCGTGTAAGAGGCTCTTTGCCTTGTGGTTATTTAATTTGTTTCTGAATGAACTAAAACTTTTTTCATAGACTGCAACAACAACAAAAGCGCAAAAAAACCCAGCTGTTTTGGCACATTCCACGTTGATACAATGTTACGGATTTAGGCTAGCTACATTATATAAAATAACATACAACTGACAAGGAATATACTGTATTCTTTATCTGGTGATAAGAATGGCAAAATAAAAATATACTTACAGTTTTACATCCTGAATTTCCTCAAAATGTTTTTTCTTAATTCTGCAAATCTGAATTACATGAGCCATGTCATAGGTTTTCAATCTGGATTACACATTTCGAAAGTGTGCTGTAATTTCTATGATAAGTGCAATTGCATCCTCCTTACTGCACTCAAAATGAAATACAAATTAAATTCCGTAGCGTCTTTTTGAATATTGCAATTGAAAGACTTCATATTTTCCCACGTTATGATTTCAAACATTCAGTTACAGAAACAGAAACACATTTGCAGACATAAATACGCTTCTCCCGCGCCACTTCAATCCGATGTATTTCATGTATAATTTGCACAGATGAATCTAGTCCAAAATCACAAACTTTCATCGAATCGAAACAAAATACCAAAATATATTCACTCCAGATCAAATGGAAAAGTCATTGCAAGGCGCATTCATTCACAATATGACTGCAAATTTCAATTTTAACTAGACACGCAATTTTCTTTCGAAAGTTATGTCAAGCGTGCAACTAAGTTCAAATTTATCTGGGCGGAGCTATGTGCGCATTAATAATGATGTCATTTTGTAATGTCAAATCTGTGCTTGTGCATTTAGTTTGGAATACGGTATTCATTCATTTACATTGTTTCTTGTAGTGTATTTTGTTTATATAATTAAACCTTAGGTAGAATAAAAAAAATGAGCATATAATAAAAAGGTTACTGCATTTGTATGGGAAAATATGAACTCGTTTTGTCGGAAGGATATACTGCACTCACAAGTTCGTGCAGTATTCATTCTGAAAACTCGTTCATATTTTCCCATACAAATGCAGTAACCTATAAATTCTAATTTTCTGATTAAAGTCCATATACATGAACAGTACATGAGAACAAACCATGCAACTGTTACATGTGCAACAATTTGGCCCAGTGACTAATAAGGACAGCAACATAGATAAAATTTTAATTTTCAGAATATTCTTATCACTAGTTTCGACTCTTAAACGAATAAAACCTTTTTATGATTATTACTGGATAGCTATCTTTTCTTTGATTAACATATATGCAGAAGTCACTTTGTTGTTTTTCATGATATAAACATTGTATTAGTCTCATATTTGCACAGATCTCTTTCTCGTAAAGTTTGATTATTGTATCCAGTCCTTACACTATGATAAGATTACTTCTTTATATCCACCTCTTGCATTTGTACACTACTATTTAGAAAACAGTAAGTCTTTGTATAATTTTCTTAATATATTACATGCAGGTATAAGGTGTGGAATTAGATGGATTTTCGTGATCAGTAATTAGTTCTACTGTGCAATCATACTTAATTATTAATTGGTTGATTTGTCCAGTGAGATGTTTCTCAAATTGCCTGAAGTCTGAAAGGAAGGTATTTATACAAAACTAAGTTTTGACCAAAATGATCATAGAATTTTATAATCTATTAATTTGTTTTTATATTGACAATGACTGATGCTTGACTAAATCAGTTAATTGGAACAGCAGTCTATGCTGATGACTTTAGCAATGTGAATGAATAATCTAACCCTAACAAATATATATGTTAACTAATTCAGGGTGAACAATTTTAAAAATGTCTTGATGCAAGACATTTTTTTTCATGATTTTTTTTCAAGAGGTATTTATTTGAATAAATATGTTACAATATATGCAGAGATTTTATTTTAATGTTTTAATTTTTTTTTTTTAATGTTTCAGGAAACCAAAGAGTCTTCAGGTTGTACAACTCATACTCAAAGTATTAAAGTGAATGAAAAAGATATGACTGTTAATATAACCAGTCTAATGCCGGATAGCAACTACAGCATTATTGTAATAGCCTACACTAGAGTGGGAGCTGGCAAGCAGTACTCTAATAAAACCACCACAATTGAAACAGGTAAAGAAATATTTGCAAAAGTTTGCCCCCCCCACCTCGCCCCTCTGTTACTGACTGGTTGTCAATCATCGCTAATTAAAAAGACATTAATTTAAAGTTAGCCTACAATTTATGAAGGATAATAGGGTATTTTACTCTCTAAGCATTAAGTCAAAGAAATGTAATTCTTGCAAATCTGTTCAATAAATAGGCAAGGCAAATGACCCGGGGTAGAACTTCATTTTTTTTCTTTGTCTCATCTGAATTGTACATCATTTGACCTATGACTTTTTAAATGTCCAGCACTGTTCATGCTGCTTAATTGCCTCATCTGTCTCTTTGTCAACCAACAAACTTCTTTTCCCATGGGATAACTTAAGTTCTGCTTCAGATGACTGGACCATGCTCAACAGACTGGTTCGAACATGCCAATCAGTTTCAGCATCAAAATCTTCAAGGTCAAGGTTACTGCACAATATCGTAATTATAAATTATACCTTTGTCAAGTGATTACAAAATATGTTGCCCTTCAAAGTACAAAGAAAAGCAAATTATTTCAGGTTTTAAAATTCAAAAGTCACTGTTACTGTCCATTTGTTATGTTCTTTTATTCTGTGCAGTAACTATAGTTCTACTGCATATACCATCATCAAACCTCATAGATTGGTTGCCCCTGAAATTACAAAGCAGCGTAATAATTTCAGGTTATGTTTACTGTAAACCAAAGAAAAAATGTGGTCTAAGAAAACTTTCAGTGTCTTAAAGTCTATTGGATAAGTTTGGTTACTTCGACCAGAACATGGCATTCATATTCTTAACATGTCCTACTAAACGTTACCTTTTTTCCCGACCTTTACAAGTGTTGTATTTTGAGTACAATGAAGTTTATCTTTTTTAGGATCTAAAGGTTAAAAATTAAGTTCCATTTGAACCAAACCACATATTCTGATGAAACTGTATTTTGCATATTATGTTTTGCTCTGCTTTCCTGACAATATGTTTTTCAGGATGCAAGTAGCATATAAAAAAGTGGGACAAGAACCTGAAAACTATCACTGGCTTTGTTACAGTTCTTGGTAACTACAGTGTATACCAAATTCAAACTGTCCCATGTTGCAGGGATTGTATTTGATTTTTGTTGATTCATGTAGTCAGATTAGATAAAAAGTATGTTCTTCCCAGTCATTTGCTCCTTCTGTTTGTCTACTTGACTTGCTATCAGTTAACATATTGCTAGTGTTTTTGTGTATTATTTTGTGATTTGCTTTCAAATACTATGGTAGACCCATGATAGGAATTCCTCTTGAGAACCCAAGCAGAAGTAACAGTATGTACAGATGCCAGTACATACAATTGAGGAGCCCACCTGTTGCCAGGCTTTGTTTCAATGAGCAGGACGCATGGACCTAGGGAACTGCTTATCAGTGTTAACCAACTCAAAATGAAAGCTATCATCAATGTCTTTTAGTTCTGGAAGGATGAATGGTCCAGGAAATCAGTCCTGATTATGTTGGGCACTTTTACCACCTCATACAGGTGGCACCAGATCGTCCAACATGTGCCTTCTGGTTTGGTAGTTTTTAAGTTGGTGTTATCAACTACATATCAAATTTCATACAGATCAGGCACAATCCCAGCAGACCATTAATCAGTCTTTCATGGGATTTGTGCATATTTAGGGCATCCAGTGACCTTTTCAATGGGAGATGAGGGAGAATATAATATTTCAAAGTTTAATGGGGTCTTTACAGGTAATATGGTAAAGTAATAATGCCTCTGACCAGTTTGCTTGTTAATACTTTATCTGCACAAATCAGCTGTTCAAACTCAAGCATGTACTTATTATGGTCTTTCAATCAATCTATATCATGGATTAAATCATCCTGAAAAGCACATGTTAGTTAATAGTTAGCATCTTAACAAGATAATTAATAGTAATAGAGATCTAATCTGAATGATCAGTTCAGTGTGTCTATTATGCTACATACAGGTGGTACTCTTATTTTGACAGATGTCATATACTCCGGAATGACTTAATGTTGATACAATTTTTGCAATATGCAAAGAATTAAATGCTCCCCATACTGCTCTGCTTCACAAAGTCAAACTCTAAGAAGCTGGAGTTTTGAAATTTGTTATTACTGAGTTTTGCTGATAGTGTATTGCTTCCTGAATCACACTCTTCAAAACGGATCACACTTGAACACTATTTAAACAACTGAAATAACCAGACATGATTTTTTTCCATTTTAAAGCAGAATTCTGCATTTCTCCTGACTTCAATCAGATTTTTCTTGATATATTCCATTTTTTATATCATCTCAGATCTGGTTTTTTAAAAACAGTCTGTCCACTCCCATTCCGCACTGAACCTTGTAAATTATTCATTCCATTTATTAGTTAGCACACGACTCTCGTATGGAGTATTCTTATAGGTCAAAGGTTTAAATTCATCCAATGAATCTTTCTGTAATGAAAACTGATGGCAATGGAAAGAAGAAGCATGCTTGCAAAACATGGCATCCCGAGTTTTTGAGAGAGGTCATGACATGAAAAGTTGAGATAAAGGTTTAAAAAATGTATGGAAATGGGAATGGCTGGAGCAAAACGTTGACAGAAATTTAGTTGGTCAGCTTATAAGATAACTATATGCTAGAGGACTGGCATTATGTAACCTCTGCTCTACGGTAATCACGGTTGAAAGAGTTTGGGACAGCACCTACAAAAGAAGCTGCATACAGAAAAATTGAAGCTCAGAAGGCATTTGGAAAAAGTGTAGTTAATTATTATAAGAAGAAAGATTTCTTGCATGAGAGAACAGATGTAGCCCTCAGTCAGAATGTGTGCACTGCATGTCGCCAATACAAGCACAAGGTTGAAAGGAAAAATGCTCTCATTGAGATTGAAAAGAAACGATTGCACATTGAGCTATTAAAGTAGAAATCTTTGCCGAAGCCGCCAAAAGAGCTTGACTGGCATATCAACAGGTTGTGTCTCTTGGAGAAAAAGACAAGTGAATGTATGGGATTATTTGCATATGGTTGATGTACTTGGGTGTTTATTTTATAGATTTGTTATGAAAAGAGAGAAGTATAATATATTTGCTGCAAAAATTGAGAAATTATTGTGACAATTATGTGAACACTGACATGCACATGAAATAACTTCAGCATCAATAGTATTGGAGAACACATTCATGTGACCATATATATTGTGAAATTATTGAACTCAAGTTGAACATTTTTGGTATGTTTATTAGTTTTTCAAATGATTATTTTGGTTTATTTTATGATGATAAGTTGCATTAGGAGCAGATTTTTATGAGTGTAAAATGCGTTTTGGCTGGGAGCCTAAGGCTGCCCCCTCGAGACCCAGTTAGGAGAGGAACTCCAAACCCCCCTTAACAATTTTTCAGCTTTTTTTATGGAAGACCAAAATCGTGTCTGAATAATTATGTTTAACATTCAATATATGAAGTAAAACTCACATCAAAGAATGATGCCGATGATCACAGACTTTATTAAAGTTGGCTTCAGTGTTCTCATTCAGTGCAATGATATGTAATAATGGATGTTCTTAACTTTAGAAAAACAGGGTTGTTCTACTTTGTGTACTTTACCTATGCAAATTAGCTAAATGGACTTTTCCCATGGCAGAATTGGACATATACATCACCCCAGCTATTGTCAGCCACTTAAGTAATCTCAGAAAGGTAGATGTTTACCTTTAACAACCTTACCTTTTATTTGCCTTCTGTCAGCTGTATGCCCTGATGATAAGTTTAGCTGAGCTTTGAGCAGGACTGTTTACTGTTCATCCATACTACAGATTACAGGCATCTATTGTGGTGGTCAAGAATATAGTTTTTTCTTGTTGTTGAAAAAAGTGTGGGGCTATGATTCCTGAAAATCTTGTTTTTCAAAGCAGGACAGTGTCCTGGTGTTTTGGAGTCCAAAATCATGTTTTTGTTATGGCAGGTATGTTTAAGGCTATGTTGCTTTCAAACTAGGAGAGCTGCATTCCAGTTCTAAGATTCTTTTGACATTGATAAGCTGTCTTTATTAACGGGTTCATTTATTACATTATATATTAACTTCTAATAATAAAACCTGTTGATGAAACTTTCTAGTGAATGATGATAAACAGGAATCACCATCTTGGCAGCACTGACATAGATGTCTGCAGTATTAAGATTGATTAGTTTTAGAATGTCAGATAGCATCTACATCAGTTAAAGTATTCAAATTTAAACAGGAAAAACATTGCTTCAGTATTGTAATTTATATGCTAGGATTAATGACTCTGTGGTTAATGCCTTTCATGGGTTAGGCACTACATAATGAAGGAAACGTTATATTGTTTTAATGCTGCATAAGAAAGACTATAATTCTGTGTTTGCAAAACATTTATTTTTGCACTTGCCCAGTCTGGACCTACAACTCAAATTTTTAGCATTGTGGATAAATTTCTGAAAGTGAGAACTCTCCAAAATGTATGTTTCATTGGGCGTTTGCATTTGTCTTATCATGCCCAGTAAGTGTGTACATGGTGGGGATCTCAGTTGTTTGCAAGCTCAGACCCAGGAGCTTAGTCTATGCTAGGTTCAGATGGGCCCTGATCACAATGGTTATGGGGGAGCTCACCAGTTATTATGTACTTTTGAGAGAGTGACATATGTAAGGTGATGTTGTTTGCATTTAAAACATGCACAGTGGAGAGAATGTTGGTATACCTCATTATACCTCTATGCTAGTTTGATGTAATATGGCTGATATTTCTTTCAATATTTTATTTTTTGGAAATTTGTAAATGATCTTAGCACACTGCTAACTAAAATGACTGCTCCCTTGTGCTCCAAAAATCAGCCTGAATTTGTCTAAAGTAACTATCCTTAGCAGCTATTCAAATAGGGAAAATGAATTTTGCAAGACTAGACCATAACAGCTTCTGAAAGTGCAATCTATGAATTACCAAATATATCAAACGTAAAAAAAAGTTATCAGCTCTTTTTTTTAACAATTTACCTTTGAAGTTCAGGAAGTGAAAATGACCAAGTGGAGCTAGCACTATTTTGAAAGGTGGACATCTGCTGTAAGGTTGAGCTGTATACTCTATAACCCATATTACTCCATCAATCATACACCAAAATAAAGGGAATTAAAGGTTCTTTGAACAATGCCTAAGATATACAAGGTCTTTTTTAAATAGCCAGGATAACCAGTGAGGAAACCCGGGGAAATTCTTTTTCTTTAAAATTCTAACTATGCAAAATACGAGACTAGAGTGCCACCTTAAAACAAATATAAAAATGTATGCAATTAGTTTTTTTATTTTCATATCATTATGTATGATGTTCTGAATAAAACGGTACATTAATATTAACATTAAGCACGAAAATAAGCTAATTATGCTCATTTTGCTCTTGCTTACATAATTTGCCATGAGACATGTTTGTGTTAATAATGACCTTAATTATGGATAAATTAGAAGTCTTAGAATATAGGAATAATGTCAACTTCAGTTTAAAATTATTGCATTAAGTAAAAGAAATATATAGTGAAAATGTTTCTTTTCATTTATTTGAGGGCTGTTCCAGTAAAACTTATATCCCCTCTACCGGGGACGGCACTTCAAAAAAACTTCTGTAGGAGGTTGTGTTTCAAACTATTTTGATTCTGACAGTGGAAGGTTGGTTAGAAAAATCACTTCTGTTGTGGGCTGTGTTAACAAAGTTAGAAATCGCTGGTGGGGTTGTCAAAAAAAAAAAGGAAAAAAACCCCAAATATATATTTAAAATCGCATCTAACCCCCCTCGTAACGGTCTAACATGAATAAAACATTGGGTCAGAAAATGATGCCAGTACACGTGAGTGCACGTAATTTGTAAGAATTCCTGTACTTTTAAAGCAGTGATACATGTCCAGCAAATTATGTCAACATCACGGATATAAAAAAATGTGCTATGCGCAGTATGCAAATTTTATTAAACTTTTAACTTTAAAATTGCATTTTGCTATGTAATTTGCGTTGCTGCATCTGTTTTGCAGCTCTTGTTGCAACATCCAGATATCTGGATACTTCGGTTCAACATGAATGGCTGTTAAACTAAATTTGATTGGTTCATTGGGCCCTCAAACAAGCATTTTATGGTAGTTTTAGCCTTACTTTTATCATGGATGTTTTACAAATGCGTGTTTCGAATAAGGGCCACACAGGAAACCAAAATGGCTGAATCACATCACAGTTTGTCTTCAGACGACGTTTTCAGTTTTCAGTCGGCAAATACTGGCTGGTGATAGCTATGACAATGAGTTTCATGTATATCGGTCTGTTGGACATTGGGAAAATGTCACTGGAAATACCTGTGTGTGATTTTGAGCCCAAAATTGATGTTGAGTGCGAGTCCGATGTACGTGTTGGATGGACAATATGCTGGTTATATTTATTAAAGATACCCACGTCTAAACAAGCAGACTATGGGAATGTTGGACTTAAAACACTAATACAACATTATGAAAGAGAAAACTCGGGCATAAGAGGCAGCAAAGCACTGATTCAAGGAAGTGAATCTTTGGCAGAGTTCATGTTAGTGAAAACTGACAGAGGTCTTGGAAACTCTTATAATCACGCATATTTGGACGCCTCCTTTTTTTTATTTAGGTGGGCGGTAAAATTCAAAGACTTGCCAGTCCTGCTTCAGTCACCTGCATAGTGGGAAAATGAGTCAATCAGTTAGATGTACTGATATTTACAATGCCAGAATTTAGTGGCTGAAAGCCCCCCCCCCCCCGGTCGTCACCATTGTAAGAGTACATCAAAAAAACATGATGTAATAGCTAAGCAGCGAGATCAAAGGCTTTGACTGGCAGCTGGGTGGGAAAATCTACTGATATTTACAGTGCTTGAATTCAGAGGCAGAAATACCCAGAGATGTACATGTGGTCATTTATTACAGTACATCAAATAAACAACTTTAGCTTTCATTATTGTGTTCATTTCCGAGTGTAATGGAATAAGCAATGCACGTGACCTCGTAATCATGACATGCTGATTCTTAGACTTGAACGAGTATTTTGGGGTTCAATGGCATACTGACAAAGATTGTAACGAGATTCAGGAGAGTGCTAAAGTTGCTAGAACTGATAGTTTGGAAGGGACAGTAGCCAAGTGTAAGAAATTGTGTGATGCTTAGCTTAGTGCTTTGAATAAGACCTTCCTTGGATAAAAAAATTCAGACTCACTCTAATGGACAAACAAGAGTTATGTCAGTGTTATAAAGAATGTAGAAATTAAACTCAATGGCAACCAATAGTTCTTATAATTTGCATAGTTTTCTGGAAGGGGACTGCAACTTTTGCTGTTGGGACTCATATTTTTACCAAAATTTGAGCCATGGACTCTTAGTTTTAAAATCCTAACGAGACCTCTGGTTCAAAAACTTATCTTCTTGGAACAGAGATATCCAAGAAAGAATAACCATAAAGAACAGTAACTTGTTCAAGCGAGTTATGCATATGCGTTTCAGACAGCAGGCAATGAAAGGAGTTCACAGCACAGAATAATATTCGTACACAAGAGGAGGAGGAGGATCATATTAAATTCAGAAACAATTAACAGATTAATGCTCATAGGAAACATCAGAGAATCCCCATACAACATAATTAAGTGTTTGTAGATCTCTAGTTGGCAAAACCACTATGGCAACAAAAGAATAAAGAGACCAACTTTTATATCATGCAGATGTATGACCAAATGAAGTACATGTACATGCTCTCTATTTGCAAAAATTAAATGACATTCAACATAAGAGACTGACTGATCTGTGTAAACTCAAAAGCAAGATGGATAAAATTTGTCCTGTTTGTGTTCGGCTCTTACTGTGTATATTTTGATCATGGTGGTATTTTCTGCAGACCTTTTGGCACTTGGTTCCAAGCCATCATTTGGTATATGTATTACAAATTGGATAACTAAAAAGTCTGTTATTAAGTACACTACATTTTTAAGCAGTGTCATTAACTAATGATGAAATTGATGAAAAAATACTTGATCTCATTCTGATATATGGATTCTTTACTACACTACTAATCTGTTCATCCTGATTCTTTTTTTATCATCTCTTTAGTCTTACTGGTACCAGTGCTTTTAATAAAATTGTAACTTCTATTTTCTTGCAATCTAAATATTTATAATGATGTGTTATTGTCAAAAGGTAAAAGGTGCTTAGTGTTGTAAAATCTAAAACTATTAATTAGCAAGGGACTAAAGTAAAAAGTGGGCAGAAATTATTGCCATATTACAGTGTTGTTAGAAACAACAGAATAGTTGTACAAGATGTATTTTGCAAAGTTGTAGAACTAGCGCTTGTATTGTCACCACACATTCTACTTAAATAATAATATCATTGTTTCTGTATATTCCTATCAGTATTTTCACAGTGGTAGTTATTTTCTGATCTGATATTGGTCATTTCTTGCACAATTTTTACACATCAAGAATGTCACAGTATCATTAAAAAACAATGTAATCTGCACCAAATTGAGTTGTTTGAGAAGAAATTAATTTTTTAACCCAAAAATCACTGAAGCTATGAGTTCTTGCATTAAAGTCTCACAATAAATAACATTTGAGGTAGCCACATTTGTAGTTTAGGATACAACTGTACTAATTTCACCTTTGGTATATCCAGATCTTGAATGTGATGGAAGAACATAGCTCCAAAATAAACACATCAGTTTTTGAGTGACTATAAACCAAGTACAGTACAACCCCGCTATAACACAAATTCGGATATAACGCGGTCGTGGCATGGCTCCCGAAATTTCGTATGTTCATTCGCACATGAAAGTACATGAAATAGTTATTAACAAATTTATTATCTTATGGGGTTGAGATCGCGTCTGAATTCTAATTTAATATGATCGTGGCATGGTTCCAGAATCTTTAATACATGTACATGTATTTTTCTCATACCCGGAAAAATACTTTTTAAAAGTAAGAAAAATAGTGTGTAAAATGTTTATTATCATTTTGGGGAACAGTTCGAGTATGAATTACAATATAATATGATCGTGGTGTGGCTTCTGAAATTTAATAATTTCACCAGGTTCTTGAAGTGTTATACCAAAATAAACATTGTCAGAAATGTTACTTGTTATTGATCCATGAGTAAAGCCAGTAAGTCGTCTTTGTGATTGTCTTCAATTAATTCCGTATGCTATCATTGCTCAAACAATAGCCGACATGTGTTTCTTTAAGTGCATACACAAACAAGCAGCAGACATTGCGGTGGTTGATAAAAAATTCTCACAATTTAATAAACATCAAAAAACGAAAGCCGCCAACATGTTTGCTGGGCTTGGCGGTGTGATTAGAAGCAGTCAGTTGACCAATAAATAATGTCCGCTTTATTAGCTGGAAATTGAAAGGGTATGAAATTGTACATGCGTTCAGCTTTATATTTTTTTTTTAAAAGTGACTCATGGCCATTGCAGACCATTGCACTTAGTTCTCGGGTTTTACATGGGTATGGTGTTTGTTCATGAACTCGTTATTAATTTCCTATTTTTTATAAAAGACATTATTTTACTGTTAGGGAAAAGCAAGCTGAAAGTATGTGCTGATTTGTAATTATTCTTGTTGTAGTCGTTCAAACGAATAGGCGTACAAATGTTTATTATTGGAAATTTGCAGTGGATAAATGTACACGGAAGCGCATATGAGAAAATTTTAGCAGTATGAAATTTGTATGTACACCGTTCATAGACCCTGGAACATAATGAAACATACACATGCTTCGTCTTTCTTAACCTAATTTTGCTGTTAATTTTTTCCATTGAATTCAGACACATAATGATGTGTGACAAAATAACTGAATAGTTTAAATATGTATGCAATTTTTGCAATGGAATTACATACTTTTTGGATTAATTTCAAGCCCTGACAGTATGATATCTGATGGCAAGTAAACAGTGTTGATACTCTGTTCATGCTATATATTTGACATTGAATTCAGATACAATAATCAGGGGAAAAAATATTGAATATTGTAAATCTGTGTGCAATTATTCAATGGAATTATATGCTTTATAAATGAACTGAAGGCCATGACAGTATGATAGTAAACGGTGTTGATACCCTATTCATCATATACCATAGACATGAATACACGTATATGTGCCAATGAGTTGTTCTCTCAAAAAAGTAAAATACTGTTAAACCCTGCATTAATGCGGCCCCGATATTAACATGATCCAATTTTGTGGACCCCAATTATCGTGTTATTGCCTGGTTCCACTGTATCCAAGTCCAACTGAATTGTTAGAAATTTTTTAATTCTTTTGACAACATCATAATTAGCTGTCAAACATGGAGTAAGCCTATGGTCTTTCTGCCATCCCTGCCAAGACCCCACCACAACCACATGTCCATGCCCAATGACATCACAGTAATAATCGTTATACAGCTAGAGATGACATCTCTTCGAGAATTTTGATTTCAGTAGAGTCTTAACAGAGTGGAACAGTAAGAAAGAGTTACAGATATTTAAGTGTTAGGGAGATATTTAACAATGGTTATTCCTCCCACCACCACTTCCTCATTGGAGATCACACATACACAAAACATAGAGTAAATCCTGAAATTCTGGCAGCATCCCTGCAGGGGAGATAACTTGACTATTCGATTTTATTTGTCTCTGGTTATCCCATGGTATTTCTGTTACTTGAACATTATCTTACAGTGTGGCCAGTCAGCATGGTTGAAAAAGGCTTACAACCATTGAGAGCTTTTAAGGGACTCACTTTACTACAGATTTGAAAGAACAAGAACCATACTATAAATCAGTGAAGATAAAATAGAGTATATATGGGTTTGACTCCCTGACTGGTTGATAATGAAAGTAAGATTTTAGTAAAAACAATTTTTGAGAGCTTGTCCTACTTGTAACTGAAGAAAGTGAGGGACATTGTTTTATTAACATAATTTCCGTCCCTTTGCAGACCTGAGTTTGGATGACTCTTCACTGAAATCAGCAGATGACTCTTTGGTGCAGTACTGAAAGCACACATTTCAAATTTGTATAGATCCAGAAAATGATGTGGCTGTTATGGTTTTCTTTTCACAAAAGCTGTCGTCATAGATGTGTCTATACAGATATAAATTTGATCATGAGCACTCAAAATTTTAAGTTACTGAATTTTAATATCATGGTGTTTGCACAGGTTTACAGTGGGAACTGAATTAGTACAGAGAGTCCTGAACTCTTGAATTTTGTGCAGAAATATGGAATCCAAGCAGAATACATCCAGAAATGTAGAGGTTTTCAATCTTGGATTTAGTCTTCCCATTGTGTTTCACACTGATATGCATATTCACAGAACATTTGTATAGTAGTACGAAAAGTAAGTGAGAAATTTAGATGCATATCATAAACAAGACAAACAGTATGTGTGGTGGACAAGATCATAAGAACAGGCTGGAATGGAGAAGTATAATAAAAACAATAAAGAGTAGAAGTGTGTGTGCCTCTTTTTTATGTGTGCAACATTATTTTCTCAGCTTCAGTAAGAAATTTCATCAAAAGGAAGACAAAGGGTGTACAGTTAACTAAACCAATATGAATTTAGCTACTTTAAAGATGTATCAAATTGATTTTAAGCTTCTGGTCTGTTTCTGTCCATTCTGGTGAAATGTCCACTAATCAGTATGGTTGGAAAAATATTTGGCAAATTTAAAAATTGAAAAATCTTTTGGCAGATTATGATGATACACTACTTCTGCCTGAGAGATGTGAATAATTTTATTTCTTGGTTTGTTGATTGTGGTTGTTGCTTAGTTCAAATGCATCATTGAAAAACATTGATGCATTCTCATACTTTGTTACAAATATTTATTACAGATGCATATCTCCAGATATTGGAGAATATAGATTGAATAAGTTATAACAGTTCTAGTTGGAACAATGAACATTATTAGAGAAAATTTAAGTGAGCTAAAATGTAAACTTTTCGGCAGTGTGTGATGCAGGATTGCTTAAGGCTTTTCCATCACATATGCTCACCATGAAAAATCCATTTGTACCAATGGATGATGACTTTTAGGTAACTGTCAGAAAGGCACAATTGACGATGTTCAAAGGTCTACAAAAATTACTCGAGTCAAAAGTTATAAACTCGTACAGCTGTGGCAAAAATGATTGACTAGTACCTTTGTTGCTGTTGCCAGTTGATTAGTTGGTTGATTTAGTTTTGTTTACCATTTTGGATTTTTTAACATTATATTAGGTGGAGGAAGAACCCCGAAAGACCACCAAACTAAATTGGTTGATCTGTGACACAAACTCACTCTGTGAGATGTGCAAGTGATGTAAAAGCAAGCACCTTAGTACACTTGGGCACATGGAGCCTCTGTTGATTTGACATTTATCTCCAACAGCCAAAGTCATTTAGACATGTGATCTCGGGTTTTGGTAGATCATTATGGCCTTTACCATTTTCAGATGAAGAGAATCTATATATTGCAGCCAGTTTTACTGCTGAAGAAAATCCAAGTCTTTTTGAGATGCCAAACACCACTTATGTGGAACCACTAACCTTCCACAAGTAACTGGCAACATTCTCATTTACACATTGGAGGCAAGTAATCACATGACAAGCATCTTGTACCACTGCCATGGAAGCCCCTCATATCTGTATCACAAGACAAGCATCTTATACCACTCTGCCATGAAAGCCCCTTAGGCCATAGGTATAAGTCTCATATGAAAGACTAGAAGTGGGAGATAGAACCTGTGACAACTGGATTGAAAGTGCAGAATGTTACTGCTAGGCCATCAGTGATGATGATGATGCTGTTGACAATACAGTTAACTGCAATGACATTGATTTTATGAGTACTCTTGGAAAAAATGATTCCTTGACTTTCATCCATTTTTTAAAATATAACTTATGATATTAAAATGTTTGACTTGCTATATTTTTTAATAAATTTATATTAGTCTTGCAACAAGGCATTAAAATAAGACATCAGTAACTGAAAAAGATGTTCTTACAAGAAATGATATTGTGTAAAAGTAGAGAGAAATAGTGCAACATCACTTCCAGAGGCATCAATGGGTTTTTTTCTGACAAATCATGTGTTATAAGTTTACCAAAACAATAATTGAAAAAACTAATAACAAGGAATCATAGAATTGACCACACATTTAAAGCAATTCAAGATTTAACTATTGTTCTAATCAAAAGCAGCATGCCTGAGAACAAAGAAAATTAGCAAGACATAGTGATCACTTTAGTAAACACACAGTTTAGTAAGGATACAAATTCATGATTTCTGTATTAGAATAGAAATATCTATTATAAAAGCTGTATTCACGGATGTTAAATTAGTAGGTATTAAGGGACTGATCAGTGACATCTACAAATAATAAGCCACCATGAAAATTTGTGACTTCACAGTATCAGAGACATACTTGGCTGACAGACAAACAAACAAGAGGACAAAAGACAGATTATAATGAATGAATGCAAATAAAAATATGCAGTAGATTTTATGATCTATAAGAATTCAGTAGATTACCTCCAGCCAGCTGTCATTTATATCGCTTCTTTCCCCAACCCAATATTAAAATCGCTTCTGCCGCCCACTAACCCATAGCCAGAAATTATGTTAAAAATTTAGCTTCTGTAGGGGCAGTGTTTTTCGATTAAAACACATCTGACAGTGGATAATAAATTTTTTTAATTGCTTCTGTTGTGGGTTGGTTGAATTTGAAAGTGCCTTCCCCCTGGGGGTATATGTTTTACTGGAACTGCCCTGAAATGAAATTAAAAAAATTAATGATGACAAAGCAAGTTTGATTTCTTCCATATTAAACAATAAGCAAATATTTTACCCTTTGACCTTTGATCTTTATGAACCTCATCAGTTTCATCCCTTTTCAGACTGTAAAATTTATTGTTGACATATCAGGAATAATTATGGCTAGTTTCATGTTCCTGTCTTTCAGCATAACACAGGTTGCTATGCTGACAAAATGTAAGGTGCATTTTTAAAATAGCTCACTTTTTATCATAAGGGGTGGCTGTACTTGTTTCAGACTATGACACTAATAAATACTGTTCTGTGGGGGGGAGGAATACAGGAGAATTACTCAAAAGGACTATTTTGATGCTTGCAACTTAAATATTTCAGCTATACGATCAAAATTAAATTATACAACAATAATATCAATCTGCTCTTTAAGGGGATGCTCACCAGTTATTATGTACTTTTGAGAGAATGATGTATGTATGGCAAAGTTGTTTGCATTTAAATCATGCACAGTCGAGAGAATGTTGGCATACCTCTTTGCTACTTTGATGTAATATGGATGACATTTCTTTCAATATTTTACTTTTGGAAATTGTAAATGATCTTTGCACACTGCTAACTAAAATGACTGCTCCCTTGTGCTCCAAAAATCTGCCTGAATTTGTCTAAAGTACACTATCTTTAGCAGCTATTCAAATAGGGAAAATGAATTTTGCCAGACTAGACAATACCAGCTTCTGAAAATGCAATGAATGAATTACCAAATATATTAAATGTAAAAAAAGTTATCAGCTCTTTTTTTTTAAACAATTTACCTCTGAAGTTCAGGTAGTGAAAATGACCAAGTGGAGCTAGCACTTTTTTTAAAAGGTGGATATCTGGAGTAAGGCCAAGGTGTATACACTATAACCCATATTACACCCATCAATCATACACCAAAATAAAGGGAATTAAATGTTCTTTGAACAATGCCTAAGATATACAAGTCTTTTTTATATGACCAGTATAACCAGTGACGAAACCTGGGGAAATTCTTTTTCTGTAAAATTCTAACCCTATGCAAAATATGAAACTGTACAGTGCCACCTATAGGGTGGTGATCTCAATAGCTTCTGTGATATGATACAGAGGCTAAATAACCACCAACATGAATGGCATTAAAATTCAAAAAGTGTTCTTACAATCCACATCATGTGAATAATGTTGACCCAGTTTTCATATGTCTAGCTTTAATGGAATGGCGAAGTTCAAGAATATTACAAGTGTGGCTTCATACTGATATTATGTATCACAAACAAACATTGGCATGTAAAAGGCTCTTAGCACTTTGGACATAATATAGATTTTTATGTTAAATAAGGCAAATGGTTGAGTGTAAATTTCACAGATTCAGGGTTCTGTATCAAAATGGAAAGAAACATTAACCCATACTTGTTTTTCAGTGCCTGGAAATGTGACAAATGTAATGGGAAATGCCAGCAGTGCAACAGAGATATTAGTGAGTTGGCATGCCCCGCTTATTAGAACTGGAAGAACAAACTACCACATAAGAGTCTATGACACCATTAGAAACAATTTAATTCAGGAAAAAAATGTCACAGGTAAGAGTCTGTTTTAAGACCACATTTTCTGTATAATTCTGGCTATGTATTAATGCCACATTATAAGGATGTAGCTCCTGCTGTGTATTTTGAACACCTTTTGAGTACATTATTGAAGATCAATCTTCAGATTCCAAGAACCAGTTTGAATAAAACTGTATAGAGCACTGATATTTTGCAGAATGGTAGGGTTGAGAAAATTCCATGATTCTGACCTTGTTTTAATTAAAGTTCTAAAATGCCAGACTTGTTAGACATTTCACTTCAGTTTTGAACTATACATGTTTTTGAAGAATATGGCATGAGTTAAAAAATTCTTTAAGTGCAAGGTCCCATATTTATGAAAACATAAAATGAAGTCTTTAAGAAAAAATGTTATTAATTATAGTGAAGAAAATAATAATTTTTTTGGATTTTCAAACTATACAATTAACCAAGGGAACAACTTTCAGATGTACTTAAAATTAAAAGTGGTCAAATTCAAGTGAAGAAGCAACATTCAGGGTTCCAATTCAGATGCTGCAACGAGATGTAATTTTGCCATAAAAGTGATAAAAGATCATAATGGAAGAGAATAAATTGTGGAATCAACATTGGACATGAATACCAACACTTAAATCTTAGTCAGCATGAAAACATTGTTATCTGTTACCTCCTAATTGAACATTCATGAATATAGTGTAGTATAGGGGTGAAGTCCAAGGTTGCACCAAATGTCACATCCAAATGAATTAAGTTTAAAACAAGAGCATTTATTATGATTCCAGAATGGAATCATCCGGGAAATTTACTAGAATTAAGCAATCCATATACATTTATTTATGGGCTTCATATTGAAACCAAACTCAGTTAGGGTTTTGTATTTAGTCTTTGAGCAGTTGTGAACAGATCTGAAGAGGTAACATTATTTTTAAAGTAAAGTAAAACTCGAACAACTTAAGTGCTCAAGTTTTACTTTTATACTGTTTACCAATAGTTTGTTAAGTGATTGATTATACACTATCGTTTATTCAACAGTCATTATTTCATATCTATGTATTTTTGTATATTTTGACAGATTCTCCCAGTAGGTATCATTCATTCTGTTATGCAACTTAAAACTCTTTATTCATATCTCACTACAACTCTATCATTGGAATGAAAGTCTGTGTGAAAATTTCAGTGAAATTGTGGGACTTATTCGTCTTAACGTTTTGGAACTTTGTCAATTTATTGAATCCAGCAAGCCTTTTTAAAACCATGACCTGGCTTCAGCAGATATAAAAATGGTTACAGGCTTGCTCTATCTCCCCCTTCATTGATGAAGTTCTGACACTAGTTTAATGTAGAATGCAGAAGTTGTATAACTTCTCATGTGTATTGTTCAGTAAAAATATTTTTCTGTAGCACTGTATACTGTATTTTCATGCATATACCCCAGTCACATGGATAACCCACCCACACATATACCCCACAGAAATTTGCTTATTGTTTTAAAAAAATACTATATCCCACCCATGCTTATTCCTCACACAGGCCATAACATAGTATCAATTGAACTGACCCTGTGCACCAAGAAATGTGCAAATGGGTTGTAACTGCTTAGAGTAGAATTATTATGCTAGCAACCATTTGCAATGGATTTATCAAGGCTGGGATACTTGAATAAAATGGACAACTTAATCAGCAGGAGTCTGATGATGGTGATGATGCAGGAAACGTGGAGCTCACTGAAACACATTTTGAAACAGTAATAGATATTTTCAATGACAGTAAGTCAAATGAAACCAGAGCTTCTATGGAATTGACAGCAGTTCCGGCAGTATGGATGAACTTTCTGAAAAAACATTAGGTTTCTTTCAATATTTCTGTTAAAATGCCAATGGATTGGACACTGGTTTAACAGTAGTGAAGAATATTCGGTATGTGCATTAATAAAATACTGTCACTAGAATTAACTTCACTGCTTCCATTTTTTCATGCAAGTCTTATTTCTGTTGTTGCTCCATTTAACAAATCATTATCAAAACATTTATTAACAATTTTTTTTTGTGTAAATTTAAAAATAAGCTGATGACTACTGGCTGTGAAAAAAATAATTAATATAGCCCACCGACCAATATATCCTGCATGGTGGTGGTGTGCTGGAGGTGTAGGGTATGTAAACTCCTGTATAACCAGTGGGATATATGTATGAAAATGTGGTACTCCACAAATTAGCATGAGAAAAATATTTTATCCAGTCTTTGTGGGCTTGAATCCTTGACTTTCAGTTCCTAATCTAAAAATAATAAACCACCTGACCACTGGTGCTGAATGTTCAGAAGAAATCTGAAGAAATCTAGTACTATTGATGTGGCTGCAGGTGTTGCATATAGACAGTGTAGTTTCTTTATTGTTCATTACTGCTATTAGTGTGAATATTAATGAAAAACAAACTACAAAATTTAATAATTTCTTCCTTGTAAAACTTTTAATTGTACAGCAACTTTAATTGAATTCAGACTTTTCTCATTAATTTTAACAACCTTCCATTGAATTCTACCAAGCTGTTCTCATAGTATTGTGTTGATACTATTGTATTCATTCAAATATAGTTATAGACAGTGGTGCTGAAAGTGACACTTTGTCACTGTTAAAGTCATTAACTCATAAAAGTAAATTCTTAAACATATCAGCTATCTCTAGAATCAGTTGTTCCACCAGCTCTCCATGGCACCATATTAACAGTTGCCACAGCAGCTTGCAGAGAATAGCTCTGCACAACACACTTTCTTGTGGAGTCACCATGGATGACCAATGAATAGTGGATGTGGTCTCGATAAAATGGGTGAGGTTTACTGTTTATGATTACTACAAGCATGCTCTAAATACGTTTCATGGAGCAAGCGAGAGAGTCAGAAGACACAGACAGAGATACCAATTTACATCATTATCTCTTTCAGGAGCAGTTGCTTCCTTTCTGATACTGAAAAAAAATATTAAAACTTCACCTAATTATAAACAATTCCCTATTTCATATTTTCATATTTTCCCCATACAATGCAGTGATCTATACTTTATTGCTCGTATGTACCCTAATCCATTATTTGTATGATGTTTGTTTCTCAGCTGTGTCTGATATATTTTCCTGTACATATATAGGTAAACAAGGGCCACAAAGGAAATTAGTTTCTGAACTGATTGTGTCACCCTCATATAATAAAGATTTTATTATTACACCACTACCTCGATAACTTGCACCCTGATAACTCGCAAACCCACTTATAATGTGAGGTCATGCATGGATCCCATTCTTTAATGCAGAAAATACCCCAAAAATTGATCCCTATTTGTTGAACTTGAAGAAAATCGCGATCAAAATTTGTAATGGAAATTTTAATGTATGGCTTGTTTTATCGTCAAAAACGGTAGATAGGACCTGGAAATTTTAATCAACACTATGAAATATCAAATTTAAATATGGGTCATACAGTTTTTTTTACATTCTCTTTCCAAACCACATTCCTAGTACACCATAGTTAATGGTACATAAGGAAATTTCGATCAATGAAAATGTCACTCACTCCCAGTGGAGGCAGTACTTTAATAAATAAATACAAATTAAATCATTTATTTTATCAATTGAAATTTGTGTTCTAGTTCTATCTTTTAGTTCCTTTTAAGTGTAATCATCATAACTGCAATGTGTCCTCTTGTAATTAAACGTAAAATGTGTCAATCTACCATAACAGCTATGTCCGTGATCATTTCTCTGAGAACTTAATTAAGTGCCGACCGTGTTTTGATAACTGACTTCCAGAAGTATTTATTTTATCGTCGCACTGAATTAAGAGCCAGCCTCCTTTGCATTATGATGTTAATTATGTCTTTTGAACTATCTTTCATGTGTTGGACATTTTGAAAATAAATGTTATTTAAACAAATAACGAACAACTTCCTTAGAAAAAGAGCATTATAAAAATTATTGTCGACATGATTGTAAGATGAGGATTCAGTCAATAAACAGTCCAGTTCCCTAATGCTGCCCCCCCCCCCCCCCGGTTTTCTCGATGTCAAAGCGATTTTTTATCTTCAGTTTTTGGAGGTCCCTTGGTAACTTGCATCTTGCTTATAGTGCAGTCTATGTTTATGGACCCTGTTGTGCGTGAGTTATCGAGGGAGAGGTGTATTATTATTATTGGTTTTGTAAGATATTTATACAATAAAAGCATACTTTAATCACATTGACTGCTTTGTTCACACTGACTACACATTTCTTATTTTAAACTATGACAGTATAAATTTATTTTGAGATGAGTTTTAAGTATTAACTCCAATGGCAGCCATGTTTGAACATTCGTTAAAGAGAATGCGCTTAACACACGTGTACAAGTTTTAGTGCTGGTTCCAGCAAGTGATGTTAGGGATGACAGCTTGCAAAATAATGGAGTATTAAATGTTTGAAATAATTTTTTTAATAGGTTAACTGCACAAAAAAGTGACAACAAAAATAGATAGGTTTATATTGTTGAGATCTCAAATGTATTCAGTTATCAGCTTTCTAAATCTTGATTTAAAAGAGTTAAAGCCCCTACTTTCCTTTCCTCTTAACTTTGGTTTCCACAGCATTATTTTACGAAAACAAAAGTACAAGAAATGAAATTAAGGCCAAACAATTCTTGTAATATCTGTCAGTAGTGTAATTGGTATATTTTAAAGAAAATTTTTTTTTGTAAAGAAAAATATTGAATTCTTTAAAACTTTTTGTCACAAACTATATATATATAGACATATTCTCTTCAGATCACTTTCATTATATCTGTATTTTATTTCTATCAAAAATAGTGTTTTTGTAAATTATTATTAAAACCATTATATGCATGTAGACAAGAGTTTAGCTGGTTGATTCCCTTATCTGCTATAGCAGTCTTAGCAGTGTTTAAGTTATAATTATTTGGAATTTTTTTCATGTATAGAATAGAATTACTTATAAAAGTATATACATGTAGGTTGGAGACTAGTATATGGATTTGGGGTTTGTACATGAAATGCCATTCCACACTCTAACACTACCATCGTCTTAATCCTCTTATCTTTGATACACTTTTAAAGAGACGTCACACTTTTCATCAGCTAAAATTATGAGTACAATTACTTCACTTAAAAATGTCAAATTTAGTAATAAATTATCAAGTGTTACATGTATTTTATATACATAATGGCAGAACCATTCAATCATGCTGTAGCAAAACTCAGTGTATTTAAATTACAGTCATAAAACAATGCATACATGTTGCTATTTACAAAATCTGCTAGAGTCATGGTAAATGATGACATGACAAGTATTGAAATTGGCTACAGGTCTTGAAATAATTTCAAAAATCTAAAATCTTTGTTGAACCAGCAGATTGAACTGTCATGATTGTCAGTGGCAATCTGTATTATAGCCAAATTTGAAGGAATTCATTACTATGGAAATGGATCAAAAGTTTAGTCATTTAGACTTTTCATATGACAATTATTATAGCAGAACCTATATTGTCTTTGTGTGATTAAAACAGAAATTAATAATGCTCCCTGCCACTATGTTTGACATAGCCAGTGTAGAGAGATGTTGCCTGTGGGTTGTAATTGACCAATGTGTTCCCATGAGATCAATTGTCAGGGTACAATATCATAAGTTAGAAGAGAGATTGTCCACTTCTCTCATCTTTAGATTTTGCTACAGGATTGGCCAGAATTTCAGGCAGATTTCATATGCAGCTTTAAATTGTTGAATACTTGCATGATTTTGGTCTGTCAGGATTTTACAGTAGTTTTTAGTATAGTTATATCCCATGATTGATGGATACAGCTTCTTTTGTTTGGACAAGTTACTCTTAAGTGAGGTCCTACAGATGCTATTATAGTGTTAGGGTCCTCTGTAATGCACATGCAGTCAACTTGCTCATGCTTCTAATTTAGCCATTGTTTGCTAAGATTTGCTTACTTCTTTTGAAGAATTGATTGCAAGAATTTGAAATGTCAGTTTGTAGTTTGTGCACTTTCATTATATTGCACAGCATAAGATGGCTACACTATGTAGAACACAGTTTTGAGTTTATAATTTTGTGTACTTCACATCAAGTCTTGCAGGGTTCAGAACTTACAAGGTACTTAAGTTTTAGTTAAAAAATTAAGATTACAACAATATTATCACTTTGAAAATATAGCTGTATTCATTATTCATCTTTTAAGTGTATTTTTAATACTTATTCACATCTTTTAGCATGTTCATTTGACAGTCTGTTATAAGATTACCCGATCAGGACAATTGGATTCCATCCCTCCACCTTGTGTATATTTTCAGCAAAAAATATGAATTGAATGAATGCACCTCACACTTTGAACAAATCTCATATGCACACACCCTAGAATTCACAAAATTTCTTACATACTATTTAGTTCCTTCAGAATACATATTTTCTCACACTATCAGATTGAGTCTAGCTACTGTATACAGTAAAATGCCAATTATCTGGATGCTAATTATCCCCATAACTCATTTGGTTGGTTGATTATGTTTAATGGCATAACCACACATCTGTCATTAGTTAGTACTGAGACAATGGGAGTAAAGTACCTTGCCTTGCATAAGGACACCATAACAGCCAACTTGGGTTTTATAGACACTGACTATGTCCTCCGAAAATTCAAAAATTTAAAACCAATTAACAATTGATCATTGTCACCTGATGATTGGCATTTTACTATTCAATAAAAATTCTTTTTTTTTCATTTTTCATTGCCTTGTACCTACATTTTTTTGTATTTCTGTTGTTACTCTTCTTAAAGATTCATTAGCTTTTTAAATAACATCAATTTTTGTTGTATTTTGTTCTTGCTTCAAAATACAATTTTAAGAACCTATCATAAAAGAAACCACATATGAACACAAGAAGAACATTAAATACCCCTGACATTACATCATATCCATGAATTGAAATGATTTTTTTTTGCAGAACTTTTGACAGATTATACATGATACCCAGTAATAATAAATTATTTCACTTCATCATTTACAAGGGGATAATAATGAAAAATGATCTTCAAGATTGTCAATACTGGCTATGATAGATTCATATCAGAACTACTAAGTCAGCATTTAAGAACATTAATTTGCATTAATATTCCAGTTTTGGCTCACATTTCAGTACTTTTAAAATTCATGTTGTTGTTGTAGTTGTTGTAGATTTAATGCCATTTTTCAGCACAAGATAGGCTATACATCGTGGCCAGTATAAATGGTGGAGGAAGAATCCAGGAAAACCCCAGAAAGAACCACTGACCCACAAGAAGCTACTGGCACGCTTTCTCACGTATCCCCATTGGCCAAGCCCAAGACTCAAACCCACACAGACAGAGGTGAGATGGCAGTGATCCATAATGGTGAGTGCTTTAGACACCTTGGCCACTTGGGGCCACTCAAATTCATGAATGCCTGTATTAAGTAATCGTAAAAGGATGGGTGTTGGAGCTTGAATGAAAGATGTGTTTCTTTTTCTTCTTCAGATTTTGGTCCTACAATGCAAAACAATTGAAGCAAAGCTGAAGTTAAAACCCAATCAAAACTTAATTCATAGTATTGCAGTGAATATAAAATCAGTTTGGAAGATTGTATATGATGCAAAGGATTGTACAAACACCACATTTAATTTCCCATTTATAATTGGGGATTCAACTGGTTTGTTGTTGTGAACAGCTGCCTGAGCACCTCTGGTACATTAATGTATTCAAAGGAAATAAAAGTTGATTAAAAGTGATTAGATAGATAAATAAAGAAGTATGGCTTAGCCATTTCCTTCAACAAATTAAGTCAGCAGTGTTCTTCAGAGCCATGCAGGTCCAGTCCAAGAAGCAACCCCAATTTCAGAACAAAAAACCCAATGAATGTCAGTCCCTAGACAGGGTAAATGGAAGGCCCAGATTGGAAGTTTGTGGGTCCTTCCCTCTTTCATAAGGAAGGAGGTGGGGGCACCAAAAGTGACTCACTCACTCTTCCTGCAGCACATCCCTCTACCATCAATTCCCATACGTGCCTCACTAACCCTCTTTTACTCTTTTAGAGGTTTGGTTAACATAATAAACAATGTGTGGGTCCTTTATGTCATAAACAGAGGATACCAGCATCAGTTCTGGGAACATCCTTCTCTGGAAAGGACCACCTTGTGGTTCCACCAACAGAATTTGGTGCAACTAAATGAAGAGGTCACTTCATTCTACATATTGGTGCAGTAGAGAGGGTGCTAAATAACCAGTCTTCAACCTTGTACTCCCAGCTTGCCTGGTATCCAGAACAGGTGCAACATTTCGCCAATATTTGACCATTCCACCTTAGTTTTTTTCAGGAGGAACCATTCAAGAAGGAGACTACAACTTTAGTCAGGAATTCCATTAGGCCGGTGACTGGGTGGTCTCCATCGACCATCAGGATGCATACTTTCACATCCCTATTTTTTCTTCTCACATTAAGTACCTCAGGGTTTGCTTGGATGGGGAGGTTTTCCCATTTTGAGGTCTGTTATTCAGTCTTGCCTTCATACCCATCTTTTACCAGAGTCATGGTAGTAGTTACTGTTAACTGGGAATTCAAGTCCTTCAGTATTTTATGCACAGTGGCCAGTTATTATCCCTGAGACAAGATCTGTCTCACTGTTGGTTCATATTGACCGATATTGGACCTTTACCCAACCTAGAGAGATTTTAGCTTGTTCCATCTTAGAATATTTTATACACGGTGATGAATTTCCTCACAGAGAGGTGATTACTCCATATCCTGGTGCACAGAGTAGATAGAATCCTGGCATTGGGGACCTTGAACTCTGTGGTTGGCCTGGCTCCCCTAGGTAAACTGTACTTGTGTCCCCCTCCAGTTTATACTTCTGGCGAATTGGAAATGGCACAGAGATTCCTTGACAGCTCAGATTATATAGGATGGATTTCCACAGTCACATGAGTTGGCAGGCAAATTGGGACCAGTGTTCTGGCCTAAGTCCCAATGCATGCCTCGGAACTCCACTCCTATCTGTTCACAAACATGTCATTGTGAGCAGAATGGCTAGTTCTTAAATGTGTGTGGTCCCAGGAAGAATCTACCATAATAATTTGGAATGAGGGTATTATTTATGTCCGAAAGTGGTGCATTGACAAAATCTGATGTCTGATGGTCTTCAATGACAACATGTTGGTGATAGAAAACTTTATACAACATGTACCCATGCATGCCTCTTCTCACTGGATAGAGGTTTGGAACTTCCTTCGCTGGGAAATTTTGGATGGGATTACCTTCCAAGTCCATCATATTCCTGGTAAGTAGTCTGTCTAGGAAAGGCAAGATAGTCCTCATGGAATGGTCTACACAAATCTGTAGGAGGTTTCCAGTTCAGGCTGTGGGGAAGACCTTTGGTTGACTTGTTTGTGACAAGGCTAAACAACAAGCTCCCTATTTATTACCGCATGCAGTCCCAGACAAGAACGCTTGGGTAGAAGGCACTTTCGGTCTGAAGTGAGGTCATACATTCGCTTTTCAGGATGATTCATGCAGGTCTCCAAAATGTCAGAGCCTCCAATGCTAAGTTCATTTTAATTGCCCCTCTGTGTCCCCAACAATTGTAGTTACATGATTTTCTTGACCTGCTGTTTGGCCAGCCTAGGACAATGCCCCAGTAGTGTGACATTTTGTCACAATGCAATTTTTCTCAGATTATTCACCTTCATGCTCATCTCATCTCAAGTAATCAGTTTGCCAGTCCAAGTTTTTGAGTCAGTTTGCCTAGTGCAGGAAGATGCACCACATCACATCCAATGTTAATGGTGCCAACTGGAGAATCTTTTGTCATTGGTGCAGTAGGAAACTCATTAATCCTAACTTTCTATAAGCACATAGCTGATTTTCGTCTTGTTCTTTCTGAAGAGAGACATTGTTTGGTTTGTACTGTTTGCTACAGGGCAACTTTTTCCAACACATTAAATTTTCAAAAGACCTGGCTATTAATTGGGATCCAGATATATCTGACCTTATTTTGAACTGCAGAGACTGGTGTCTCGCACGCTAATGTCCAAATGGAATTTCCTATTAGTCAAGTAGTCCTTAACTACTACCACCACCAGTTGTTTGGATGAATCATCTTTCAAGACTTTTACCCCCAAAACTTTTTTCTTGTTGTCTATATTGTCCATGAGATGAAGGAATAAGGTTCATGCTGTGTCTTTAGTCAGTATAATTCAGTGGCAAGCATGAGTCAATGCTTTTCTTTGCTAGCCTGGTCTCTTAGCAAAAAACCTGCATCCATCTGTAGCTTCACCCCCAGTAGATATTCCCAGTTTCAGATGTTACTGTGCTGGGGATGATCAAGATTGGTTTCTCTCCTCAGTTAGAACTTATATTTCTATTTGACTGCTTCTAAAGGGAGAAATAATAGCAGGAAGTAGCTTTTCCTGCACTCAGGATCTCTGCTGACATTTTGGTGTCCACTTTTTCTATGTGGATTATACTGATTATGAAGAGTGCTTAACAGGCCATTACCAACAGAGACATTTCATTCATGAAGATTAAAAGGACATGAGATTCAAGTCAGTGGTGATACTTCATGGTCCCATATAATTAATTAATGAAGGCCACATTTTGGAAGTCACACTATGTTTTCCTCCTTCTACCATTGTTCTTAGGTGCACTTGAGTGAAAGCCTTTATTTTCTTGGGCCTACAGTCATAGCAAAAAAGAGTGGCCTAAGCGATACCAGCTTAGTGTACTAGACATGCCTACTATAATGTTGAGTATTTCATCATATATATCAATTGTTTTTCAGATCCCACTGAAGTGGCAAATTAAGCTACACATTGACAGCAGGTATCATATAGTATTATGGTACTTATATTAAAATGTAGTTTTTCGGTATTAGTAATTTTAAGGGTCCCCGAGTGGCTGAGTGGTCTAAAGCGCTCTCCGTTACGGATCACTGCCATCTCACCTCTGTCTGCGTGGGATCAAGTCTCGGATTCAGCCAATGTGGGTATGTGAGAAAGCTTGCCAGTAGCTTCTTGCGGGTCGGTGGTTTTTTCCAGGGGTTTCCCGGGTTCTTCCTCCACCATTAATACTGGCCGCCATGTATAGCCTATCGTTTGCTGAAAATATGGTTAAACCCTACAACAACAACTAATTTCAGTGATGTATTACCTGCTACTAGATTCCCTAATCCCAATGTACTCTTGAGATCCCACAGGTAGTCTACTCTTGAACCATAATTGCAAGCTTATTTATATGCAATGGGCAAATTTTATTTGTAACTACCATTAGTATATAATATTATTTTACACCATCACTTCAAAGGTGGTGTTATTTTTACTGCATATGGATGTATTATGATTATTGAGTGGCAGACTTTCCTTATTTAATGACTATACATTGTATATTGTGATAGGTTACCCTAAACAGGTTAAATGTGTACTGTACATGTGTATTAGATTAGGAATTAGATGAGTGGAATCCATGCAGCATGCTATACATATGTGGCCTCACTTGTTGTGGATAGTCACGGTAGTTATTGCTGCATGAACTAGGTACTGATGGATGTCACTCAAGGTTATCCAAAGCTAGTAAATTTTGGCTTCTTCAAGAGGAGAATGACAATAGCTGTTTAAACAGATTTTAAGAAAATTGTATATTAAACAACATTAATCAGTTTTTATTAACTGATCACAGTATCAATTCTTCACAATGACATAAAATAGTGTTTTTTTAATTGTTTTTCTCTTTGTGCTGTGTCACAGTAAATAGTAGGTCAGTTGGTAGGTAGGTACCATAGGTCATTTCACAGTGTGAGCACAATACTGGCTATAGAGTACCATTGAAAAGTTCAGATGTTAAATTTTACAATGATTTAAAGTCAGTTGCAAACTTTTATTTACACAAAGCAGCAAAGATTACTTTAGTCTGAATTTATTTTCTGCATGGTAATGTTTACAATAATTACTGGTGACCAGTGAAAGTAGAGTTGAGCAGTGTAATATTCGTTAACACTGTTCTTTATTTATTTTTCTGTCAAACAATGAATTATTGTTTTCATGACAGAATAGATCCAAAGTGTATATAAACATTAATGGAACAGATATCAGTAACAAGAATTGTAATATTATTTGCAGATCTTGAGATATCAAGCCATGACTGTGATATAATTAACATTGGGCACATGATAAGTAGCTATGTTTAGGCATGATATACAAAGTCATGGCCTTGATATGCAAAACTGTTTCCACAACTTGGTATCTCATTTCCATGACAAACTTATGTCTGTCTCAAAGCTTTGAAAACATGCCAACAGTTTATGGCTTATTTATGAAATGGACATAGCTCATTATGGTATGCCCAGAACTTAGTTATCAAATGGTCATAGCTCATTATGGTATGGCCACAACTTAGTTATCAAAAGAACATAGCTCATTATGGTATGGCCACAACTTAGTTATCAAATGAACATAGCTCATTATGGTATGGCCACAACTTAGTTATCAAATGGACATAGCTTATTATGTTTTGGCCACAACTTAGTAATCAAATGGACATAGGTCATTATGGTATGGCCACAACTTATTAGCTTGTTTGATTATTTTGTACTTCAATCCCTCCCTGCTGCAGTGAAAATGGATTTCAAATATATTACTTTGTTAATTGTAGCTGTTTGTTTCCAGGGTATGATATGCAGAAATTGATAGTCGAAGGGCTACAGGAGTATTGGGTTTACCAGTTTGCAGTATATGCTAGTACTTCCATGGGTTCCAGCTCTCCTGTAAACTCGACCAATGTCACAACACTTGAAGCAAGTAAGATGATAACAAAACCTTACTTGAAATACTATTTTGGGACCACCAGTCATATATGACCAGATTCAAAATGTTTAAAACAATTTTATTGTGAAAATATGATGTCCTGTACTTAGTGACCACATGTTTTGACAGACAATAATTTGATATCAAAATTAGTGGTCTCTCAAAGTAGCTTTTATGGCACTTTGTTTATATAAACTGCAATAAAAATTACCTAAATATGAGTTACATTTAGGTTTCTTTTATTGTTTTTCTGTTGAGGTAGTTATGTTATTTATTGACGTGATCATTTTATATCTTTCATTGATATTCAAGATCCATGATCATAGTTTTAAAAGATGTTAATAAGAGCCAACAAAAAGTCTTCAGGTTATAGCCATGGAAAGAGATGTTTTGGGTCACTATTGTTGTCAGCATGAATAATTTCTTCCCCAAAACTGCTCCAACAAGCTGGATTAAGGACATAAATTAGAGGTATCCTGCAACAAGGCTTTTCAAGATGGCAGACAGGACTGCAGACTTGCCAACTCTTATGACTTTGCCATAAGTTTTACAAAAATTGCAGTTGAAATACAGACTTACAGTATACTAGAAGAAACTACGGAAAAAAGATTGTTGCTGAAAAATCCGGATAGTTGGTTCATCCTTGTTTTATATAGATTTTAACTTGGAATAAGTGAAATTAGTCAGGGAACCAGACCAACTTTACAGCAGCACCACAGATGCTTTAAACTGCACCTTTTTGTTCATGTGAACTGTCTGCATGATCAAACTGTTGATTATAGAATTGTTAAAAGTGGCATGCAGAAAGTGGTGCATGTTTAAGATGAAAGGGAAAATAAGCTTCGAAAATAGTGTTTATAATCCAAACAGAACAATAAAAAGGAGTATTCAGATTCTTGTGAATAAAAGCTGGAAAGGACACAATTACGTTTATTGGACATCACATGCCATTTCGAGTATGTCTTGTGGCGGGAGATACGATTGCCTTCGTTATGTGAAATGGAAAAGAATTTCCAAGAATTATATCAAGTTGAGAGATAGCAACAAGCCATTGAGCCAATAGGGTTTGGAACTAGAGTTTGTGAAAGTGCACTAGTGGTAAATACTTGACAAACTTTTCCATTGAACATAGTTTATCATCAAGGCTTTGAACTTTTAATTACATTTTCCAGCTTTACAACAGCAGTTATTGATATTTTGTTACACCTTACTGAAAACTGGTCAATTTTATGCAAAAAATCAACTGCCTTACTGAGACTGACTCATCAGGGTTGGCAGGTCTGGGACTGAGATCACTACTATTGTTGCATAAAACCTGTCATAATCATAATTATTTCAAGCTTATAACCTGTAAGATGAAACAATTACATTTTAGCCAGTAATGTTAGCAAAATGACTGAATACAGTATTTATCAGTAATTAATAGCACACAAATAATAAAACCCTTCAGCTAAATGTAAAACATTTATTGAGCATGTATTTGACATTCAGTATTCAAGATGCCCAGATTTTGTTATGTTTACACCTTGTTATTATTTAAGGCATGTGGCTATTTAAATATATTTAGTAGCCTTCTTTTGTTCTTGTGTGTGCACTAACCAATGCATTCACAGAAGTGTTACTAAGATAGCTATGCTACATTTGAATATACATAAATTTAGAAAAACACATAAATTTTGGACCTATGCATATGCCTCCCTTTGCTTGGTCTCTTTTTGTGTCATATACATATATGTGGAAGGTACATATAGAGTTATCCAATTCTGTTCTTCTAGTCCTTTAAAAAAATTTTGTTTACCTTTAATAACTTTTGATGTAATTAATTTAGTATGGGGGATTTGCGTTAAGAAAAGTAAATGAAATTTATTTTCACCATTTTCCATCAAAATATATTATGGTTGTGTTAACTTTAGACTTTCTCATCTTTTACTTCTTAATTTTGTTTCTGTTAACTCACTTCTGAAAGACTTCATATTTATTCAAACCAGATTTTGTACACATTATTTACATTAAGTATACCAGGGTCAATTTCAGAACTTGCCATTTTCCAACAAATTTTTATTGGATTTGTTTACCCAGTTTGACAGAACTTTGTCCATTAATTATATCAAAATTGTGTTTCTCCTTAATTCAAGGACCTCTTGCTCTGAAACCAGTTTTGTTATAAGGCTTTACATTAAGAAAACCTAAAGTTTAATTTTCACTCTTTTATGACATTTTACACAGTTATGATCTATACATCCATGTCATAATAACACATTTCTAGTTCTGAATATTTGACTTGGCACCCTTTGATGTATAATTTTTATCTCTAATGGTTATGAACCAAAATATTTTGTGGATGGTCTGTTGATCTTTCATGCTTCTTTCCATTAGCACAATTTTGTTATCATTATTCTTCCTTAACTACTGAGAAGATTAGCATAAAATTGCAATGATCCCATGGTCTAGTTGAAAAGGTGCCACTTGGACTTGCATTATGGCTCCACATTGGCCATTTTGAAAATGTCTTGAATGGATGATTGTTATATGCTCATTTTTTCCCTGTTAACTTTACATTGTTAGAATTGTTCAATATTCCCCGATACTGAACGCGCGCGACAATACTCATATAGCATTCACGTGAATAAAATAACTACTTTCTATCGTAAACAAACAATGACGCAGACACCAGCACTTTTGATTTGTAAACAAATCATATACTCGTGTAAGAGGCTGTTTACGTTGTGGTTATTTAAATTTGTTTCTGAATGAACTAAAACATGTTTCTTGGACTGCAATAAAACCCAGCTGTTTTGGCACATTCCGCATTGATACAATGTTACGGATTTAGGCTAGCTACATTATATAAAAGATGGAAGATTATGTCCTTACAAATAACATACAAGTGACAAGTCATATACTCTTTTCTTTAGCTGGTGATAAGAATGGCAAAATAAAATATACTTACAGTTTTACATCCTGAATTTCCTCAAAATGTTTTTTCTTAATTCTGCAAATCTGAATTACATGAGCCATGTCATAGGTTTTCAATCTGGATTACACATTTTGAAATTTTGCTGTAATTTTGATGATAAGTGCAATTGCATCATCCTTACTGCACTCAAAATGAAATAAACATTAAATTTGATAGCATCTTTTTGATAATTGTAATTGAAAGACTTCATATTTTTCCCATGTTATGATTTCAAACATTCAGTGACAGAAACAGAAACATATTTGCAGACGTAAACACGCTTCTCCCTCGCCACTTCAATCCGATGTATTTCGTGTATAATTTGCACAGATGAATCCAGTCCAAAATCACAAACTTTCGTCGAATCGTAATGAAATACCAAAATATATTCATATCAGATCAAAGAGAAAAGTTGTTACAATGCACATTCATTCACAATATGACTGAAAATGTCAATTTTAACTAGACATGCCATTTTCTTTCGAAAGTTATGTCGACTGTGCGACTAAGTTCAAATCATCTGGGCAGAGTTATGTGCGCATTAATAATGATGTAATTGTGTAATGTCAAATCTGCGCTTGTGTATTTAGTTTGGAATACGGCATTTATTCATTTATGTTGTTTCTTGTACTGTATTTTGTTTATATAATTAAACCTTAGGTAGAATAAAAAAAATGAGCATATAATAAAAAGGTTACTGCATTTGTATGGGAAAATATGAACTCGTTTTGTCAGAAGGATATACTGCACTCACAAGTTTGTGCAGTATTCCATCCGAAAACTCGTTCATATTTTCCCATACAAATGCAGTAACTTACAATTATATCAACATGGTATTTTCACTGAAAGGCTACTTATGATGTCTTGATGTTCCTAAATAAAAATGGTGCTAATCTGATGTCCAGCATGCCTTCCACAGTAGTGATCTTAAAAATCTAATTACAACTTCTCCTGAACAGAAAGTAATATTGACATGGTGTTTTCACCAGAAGACTTCATAATAACTCCTTATGATTTCTACTACTTGGTCCTAAAAAAAATGGTGCTGATTTGGTGTCCAATATGGCCACCACACCAGCCATCTTGAAACTCTTGTTATTGCTACTTCTTCTAAACAGATGGTCACATCAATACAAGAACCTTCTGATTTCTAGCAGGTCTTAAAAGGAAATAGTGCTGATCTCATGTCCAATATGAATTTTCTTATCACATATTCCTCCTAAATGAAAGTAATATTGCCTTGGGATTTTCACCAGAAAAATTCCTTTGATGTTGAGTTGGTACTAAATTAAATTGGTGCAGCTTGCAATAGTGGCCATCTTGAAAATTATGTGATTGCTAGTTCTTAACTCATTCAGCCCCAATAGTGTTATCAGTATATCTGCTGCTATGCCCCAGAAGCACTAAGCTCTGTCTAGCTGCTTGTGCCCCAGAGGTTTTACATGTCTGAAAATTTTTGAAAACATCGTGCACATGCATTCACTCTTATCTTAATTTCTCTTCTTATATCCAATTAAAATCCACGAAATTTTCACCATTCATTCCAAATTAATTTTTCTACACAGTGATTTATTTTTTTCCTATTTGTCCAAGTCTTTCACAACTTATTTATACACTTTTTACAAAATTATGTGCAACGTTTATCCGCAAGAACTTAATCATCATCGCTGTCAACATCCTCATCTTCTGACGATTCAGTCTCAGAAACTTCTATGTCTGAATCTAAAAATCTCGCAAAATATCCAACTGCCGAACATATCTTTCCTCAAATTGCTCAATATTTTCGAGATCAAACCCGAGAAACTCCTCGTTTTTGCTCTCATGAAAAATCACTCTTACATCTGCCATCATTTACGATTTTTCAAGAACAGAACAGGTGTAGTGAAACTGTTCTCAAACAGTAACCCTTGGCTTCTGAACAATTCAAATTTCCACAAACGAAAGTAAAATCATTTCTGATTGGTTTAATAGTTGTTTAGTTCTTGGAAAAAAAACATTTGTAACCAACCAGAGACGTTGTATCTAACACACATTCATCATGCCTGGAGAATGGATCAGTCATTGAATGCAGTAAACAATCCACAACTACAGGCGGGATCGGCCAATGAATGCAGAAACCGGATCACGCCTACAGACGGGATCGGGGCCAAATGAGTTAATGGATGCTTGAATCAATATGGGCCTTTTGCTAATTGAATGGTCATATCAGAATGGGGTTGAATGAAAATGGTGCCACTCAGACATTCAGTATGGCCACAACAGCAGTCATGAAACTTTTGGTATAATTCGTCTTGAATGGATTTTCATATTAGCATGAGGTTTTCACTAAAAAGACTTAATGTGATGTCTAGTTGGTTGTATATGAAAAGGATGTAGGTTTGATTTCCAATATGACCACCATAATGACCTTGTTGAAAATCTTCTTGTCACTACTGCCCTTTGATGGCTGGTCATATCAGTATTCTGCTTGCACCAAGAGACTCTCTATGGTGTTTTGTTGGTCCAAAGTGGAAAATGGTACCAATCAAATATCCGATTTGGCCACCATGGAAGTCAGAGAGAACATTGTTGTAATTCAGTCTAAGTTCAGTTTAACTAATAATATCTTTTAGAAATGAGCCTACCTCAGTTACAAGTGTTGTTTGCAATTTATTTTGCACACTTTTTCCACACAGTGAAATTGCAAATTATAACTCATGTGCTAGAAGGAAAACAGTTCAGTAAAAAAAAGTCAAACAGAATTTAGATTATCAATGAAAGATGGTACATTGGAATCGATAATGATTGAAAAAACAAGGTGTGGAAAAAGCTCTTATAAATATCCAGTGTCTGAATGTGTTGCATTCTTGCACCTTCTGAATGGGCATCCGATTGGAACAGTGTGCCCATTCAGAAGGTGCAAGAGTGCAACACATGCATCTTTGACATTTAATAATTAAGTTACTTACTGATGGTTGTAGATGTTATAAATAGTTACATATGCATTAAAGTTTTAAAATCAGTATTCGTTCCTGAAAATCAGTATTTTTGTCATAAGTGCTCAGTATTTTTATACTTTGGGATTGGCAGCTATGTGAAAGGAAGAAATGGGCTTATCTAGAATTCCTGGACATTTTTGTCTTCAGGTAGAAAAGCCTTTGCATATGCTTTTCTTACATGAGTAGCATTTCTAATATGCATGCAGGTATTGTACTCATTTTTTTGAACCCAGTATGCTTCAATTGCTGAGAATTCTTATTGAAAGACTGGCAGAATGCCTGTAGATCAAACATATTCTCTTTAACTGGAAGTTCAGATTTTTCAAAACTCATTCACAAGGTCTCTTTGACTTTGAACTATGGAAGTTCTATGACATTTCTTGATCACTGTTGTCAAGAATGTCTTGTAATACAAGATTAGCAGTCCTTAGGAAATAAATCTGTTTAAACAGAAATGCACAGAGTACAAGCAGATTTCATACACTGAATTAAAATATATTAGCTATCCAGCCAAAGACCATGCAAGTTTATGGCATGGCCTTCCACCCATCATATATCTGTGGCCCACATTTGCTATGACCAGCTTCTTCTAAACAACCATTTATTCAACCAGTTTGGACTAACTTGGCAGGAATATTTCTTATGACAGTCCACCAAAATTGTATTCCATATGCCTCCCATAGCAATGGTATTGTTTCCACAGCAACCAGTTAAAAAATATATTGTTTACTTCAATGCCTGAACTGCAGGCCAATTTTAATCAGACTTAGAAGAAATATTTCTTTGAACATGCTCTATTAAAATTACATGTTTAGTAGCTTCCACAGCAGTCAGTCAGAAAACAGCTTGATTTCTTTGATCAAACATAGAAAGAGTGTTTCTCAGGACATTGCTGATTTAAAACTATGTCTGGGGTTGCTCCTCCTACAACCACATGGTTTCCATAGCAACATGATGGAAATGTTATATTCGACTTCTCTTGATCTGCTGAATAAATTTTGATAAAATTTAGTGGAAATATTTCTAAAGACTTGCAGTCTCAAAACTATATCCCGTGTCACTCTCCACAGTCATAGTATGTCTTCCATAGAAAAATTGTATGTAAAGCCTATTTTCAAATTGTTGTCTAGAATGGCTGATCCAGTTTTAATCAAACTTAATGGATATTTTTCTTAGGATGTGATTTATCTAAAATGTGTCCTGAAATGTTCTGAAGCAGCAGTACAGCTTTCGTAGCAATGAAAAATCTGTTTTCATCTTCTTCAGAATTGCCGAGTCAGTTTTGATTAAATTTAATTAGAATGGAATGGGTTCCCTAATAATGGTGTGGCTTCCTTAGCAAACAGGTGGTAAACCTGTTTTCAGCTTTTTTTAGAGATGGCTGAGCCACAAGAATGTATTTTAAATCATGTTCCACCAAACCTGGGTTTGGAATTTGACCCATAGCAATAGTGTGTCTTCAACAGCAAGCAAATGGGATAGCTATTTTTAGCTTCATCTTCTCCAGGATTGCATAACCAAATGTAATCAAACTTGGTAGGAACATGTGACTTTCATGTTAGTCACATGGAAAACATGGTTTAACTTCTTTCCTAGAATGGCGTATGTCAGTTTTGGTTAAACAGAGACTATGTTTTATGATGTTTTGTCCAGATTGGCTTCCCTAGCAGAGGTGTTGCTTACTTCGCAGCTTGTTAGAACTTCTTGTACTAGTTTTAATCAAACTTGATAGAAGCTTTTCATGGTACATGCTCAACCAAAAGTATGTTCATGATGGCTCCTTTTGAAGTGGTGTGGTTTCAGTTGCAACCAAATGGATAACCTATTTTTGTCTATTTTTTCTAAACAGCTTAGACAGTTGTTATGAAGCTTGTTGGGAATGTTCCTTAGGATAACCTCTCAGCACCAAAGCAACATTGGTGTTTTTATATTAACACAAGGTGAAAAACCTACAATCAATATTCATTTGCCATCATGTTTGGCTTTTATTACTACTGCATTATCTGTAATTTCTTTGTAAACTTTTTTTGTAATTATATTTTTCAGGTTTACAAATAATTATAGGTATAATTTTATGAAGCCTGTTTTAAAATTTGGAGTCCTCTCTTGCTTGTAGCACCCTGTGGGTGTGTAGGAGGTGAAGGTGGTTGCCTTGAGGTACATGTGGATTTGGGGTGGGTGATAATGGAGCAGTCTGCTGATAATACTGCTCACTGCATACCTTTAGCATTACTTGCCGACAACTATAAATATATGATGCTCAGTTTCCTGATTTTGTTTGTTCACTTTTATGTTAATTTTACACAGGCCCAGGAGCTACTGTTAACACAACAGTTGGGGATCAAAAAAATAATAGTTATTGTGATGCTACAAAGGTGTCTTTGTATTGGAAAGAACCAAACCTTGTGGACAGAAATGGGAAAATTGTACAGTACAATATTTCACTGAGGGTAAGATAAACTGTGTTGATAACTTATAAACTTTTAAACATGAGCTAGTTGTCACATGCCTATTCAATGAATATAGAATTATGTGAGATTTTTATTCAGTGTTTCATATGATTTAGGACAGCAGCCTTGAAGCTGTTTTGAAATTCAGGAAAAATTGAGAAAATTTGGGAGCTGTATTAATGAATATGTCATTTATGTGCACCACTCCAACTAATAATTGATTTTTGTTTTTATATTTACTACACAGCCTGCAATTGTGAATTAATTGCATATTTTTTACTTTTTACCTAAATATATTAAACTATAACATGATAAGAAACATTCATTTTTTTGCTGTATGCATTGTCTGACTTCTTTCCTGCTTACAAATAAGTGTGGCAGAAGTTGTAATGATACTCTGTCTTGAATTTTTCTCTATATTTGTAAAATTGTTATTCAGACATTACTGTTTAAATCCCCAATAATATCAAAATTATATCAAGGACAGTTTTATGGATTCTTTCATGGTTGTAATTTGCTGTATGCAAATTAAAATTGTTCCTTGAAAATATAAATTCTCAATTTTAAGATTTACAAACATGCCTGTTCATTTGTGGTATACACAAGTAACAGTGTAATATAAACTACACTGGATGAATATTTAAATAATGAATGTTCATGTTGTAAATTATAAAGTATAATCAAACTACTTTTTACAGTATCTAGATAATAAGATTAAAAAATTGACACAGCAGTGTTTTTGTTTTTATATTGATTATTGATTATTTGAGCATCAAAATCTGATTGATACATTTCATACCATGAATAAATGCTTATAGTACTTAAATATCCTAAGTCAATGACATCATACATCATAGCAGACAACATTGCAACCAGCAAGCATATTTGTACAAGAAAGGTACTCTGAAATATGTTGATGGGGTGCATATCTCCCTCCGTAATTGAGTTATTCTTGTATGTTTGTAACTATTTCCAAAAGATTTATTTCACACATTACTAGCTCTTTTATTTGGGCAAGGGCAACAGGGCAGTTCCATTTGGCTAACAAAACTATGCCTTGCTTGTAAAACATTATGGTCAGCAGGTGATAATTGAACAAATGAAAAACAAATTTATGTAACTGATCAAAGAATGTAAGTAAGCAATGGTGCCCATAGCTCACACTGCATTAAAACTTACAGAAGAAGACTAGCAATTAAATGAGGTTTACAGTATCAGTCAATCTGTCAAACATTCCAATGAAAAATCAGTCATTAAGGTAACAGTTGGTCAATGTCTGAGGACCAGTACATATCTTTTGTTTATAAAGTCTTTTCTTGGATGAATTTTAGAACAACCATAGATTAGATGTGTTAACCAATTAAAAAAGAGAACATAAACATAGACTCAGTTTTGTTAAACTACAGAAAATATTTATAAAGGTTGTTAGTTAGTTTTCCTTTTTTTAAATTAAAACAATGCTTACATGGTGAAAACAGAAAGCTACACCCAAAAAGGTTCACCATCTACATACCAGATTCCAAGATAGACACTGGAGGTTTTTCCACAAGCCTAACCATTATGGATTGTACAGTGCTATCACTTTTCTCATCTGTATTTCTGTTATTTTTGCTTCTGTATGATAATTTTAGTTCTGCTGGACCAACAGCCACCAAACTTTACAATTGGTTAGTGCATGAGGATACAAAAACCTCTTACTCCTGGCATTTAGAAGTTAGATTCCTAAGGTCACTGTGACCTTTTAATAGATTTCAGACCCATATGAAGCTCAGATGTATCATACCAAAAGCAGTCTAGAAATGATGCTTTAATGAAAAATAAATATTGAAGTCTGATAAAATGAAACCTAATTTTCAATATAGTATGTAAAGATAAACACCATCAAAAGAAAATTTAATAATATGCAGAAAGCAGTATGTCAGTATGTATTTACTTACCCACTTAACCTGGATACTATCGTTTTTTTCTTATGGTCTGTCTTATATGTGAATATGTCTGTTTATTAGCCTTTTTCGTTTCTGTGTTTAATTTTCCTATTTAAAGGAGTGTAGCAATTGCATTTAAATATCGATCAGTTCCACCAACACCTTTTTCCTCTCTTCCTCTCTCTATTTCTCATTGTCTCTTGCTAATAAAGTCTGTCTTGCTAACTTTCATGATAGATGCTTAGTGTCATAATATATTTTACAGTCAGGAAATAATGTCACCAGTTATACCAAGAAGATAGATAATCCAGATCCCTATTCAGAGATATCTCATACCTGGTCCAGGACTTTGGACACCAAACCAGAACAAAGCTACACTGTACAGGTACAATACATACTGACATGCATGTATTAAACATGTTCTCATTTTATAGTTGGATTTGTTTAGGAATATTTCTGATCATTTTTTGTGTATGCTCCCACAGCAGGACATTTTAATTTGGTTGTGTTCATTAGTATGCTATGTCTTGAGAAGCTCATTTGCAAGAGAGTACAAACATTGCTCATTGTTGAACAATTGAAATTTGGCACATATATATATATATATATTTTTTTTTTTTCTTCTTAGGGTACTGCAGTAAATTGTTCAAATTTGTATGTACTTGTTTTATAGTTTTGTACTTGGGAACTTTTTACAAAAATCTTGTTGTCCCTGTTAAGCATGAAGTATGTAAGATAGACATGTGAAATTTACCAAACAAATTTGTATGCATATGTAGGTACCCTGATAAAATTTGCAGGTCAATTCTCTAATGTTCAAACTTTAGCACATCTGTAGCTCACCAGGCTGAGGTCAAGTCAGCTTGTGTCCTTTATTTGTCCTCCATTCTCTGTTCACAGCATTTATTTACTACTTCTTTAAAAGCCCATAACGAATTTGCTCATGATTTTTGCAGGGAGCATTCTTTCAAAATGTTCAGATGATACAGATTTTTTAACTGGTATGGCCACCAAAAATGGAAATAGATAAATCTGTATGCAGAAACCTCTCAGAAACATTTAACCCAATTTTTTAGAAAGCATTTTTGTCACAAAGGTCTTTCAGGTGTCTTCAGGTCATGCCAATCAGCCATGAATTGTGGCCACTTAAGGTAGAGAAACCTTGAAGTGAATTCTTTTCTAGAAATGCTCAACAGAATTTGATCAAATTTGACAGAGGACTTTAACAAATTTTGTTGCAGCATGGCGTTAAAGCCTTTAAAGTAATATATACAAATAATGTCAATCTGTGATCAAAATTGGGCACCATGACTGAAAATATAAAAACCTTTAAGTTACTTTTTTATCAAAAAGTATTCAGAAAGAGAATTTGACCAAAATCTACCAGAAAGTATCCTTGCACAAAAGTCCTGTTTTTTTTTACCAATGATGCTAGTCTGCAATCAAAATATGGCCTCAGATGCTGGAGGTCATGGGTTCAAACCCTGGCTGAGTCATACCAAAGACTTAAAAAAATGGCACTAAAGGCTGCCTCACTAGATACACAGCATTAAGAGGTTATTGTTGGGACTGGTAAGCCTGGTATAAGGATAATGTGACTCGATGGGACATGATGCTATATGTCTTTGGCTTGATGCCCCAGTACTAGGCATTACTATAAACTGCCACACTGCACACATTGTAGCAATAAGGCAGAAAAGTTGTTAAAGCTTCGTTAAAAATCTAAATGATACGCATCCTTATTTCTCTCCTTGAAAGCCTCCTTCCAGAAAGAATGACAACTTCTCTCACCACCCCTATCAGATATCCCAGTGGGTGGAAACTTTCACAGTCAAATAGGAATAATTTGCCATAATGATCCTTGGACATGACAAGATATTTCAGATGCTCTCTGTACTGCATTCAGCACCCTCCTCCTTTGTCAATTGGTCTCTTCAAAGACTTATTCAAGGCTGATGTCCTGCAGCAAGAAATCAACAATATTCTCCATATAAGGGTGATAGAGATTATTCACAGTGTTAAATCACTGGGTTTTTACTTGAGAGTGTTCCTGGTCCCAAAAGCCAAAAGCATTCTTTGACCAGTCATAAACCTAAATGCACTTAACTGTTTCATGTGCACACCAATCCAAATGGAAATGCAGCAGAGGCGGATTTGTATTGCCATTCAGAGAGGGGATTTTGCAATCAGTGTAGATCTGCAAAATGCTTCTCTACATGATGTATTTCACAAATCTTCCACATACTTCAAAAATGCCAGGTGAGTTGCATTTTAAAACAAGACATAACATCACTTGTTACACTTCGCCTCAGCTTTGCATTCCTTGTCAACAAAGAAAAATACTAATATTTTACCACATCATCATTTTCCCCACCAGGGTATGGAGATCAAAAGACATGTAAACAGAGTATGCTTCCCTCAGGAATGCTCATTGAACATCACCCCATTGGTGACTTTAGTTCTTACAAAGAACAGTTTCTCAGCCCAAGAGGTACATCACCTACTGGGTTTACTCAGTGCAACAGCAGACATCGATGTTCAAGGTCACCTATTTATGAAACCATTATAATCATGTTTTTGTTCCAATGGAGTCTGCAACTTTGCCTCTTGGAGCAAACAGTATCAGTTTCCATTCATGAGGTCCCAGAAAAGGGGAGAACCTCACTTGGCTTAAATCAGGTGTTCCCTTGCAGGTACACCCTCTAAAGACATGGTTCATTTGGATGCACACACAGAAGGCTGGGGTGCATATCCCCTTCCATCATTTCAGAAGACCAGTGGAATGTGGCCTACTCAGAATCATCTATTGCATTTTAATATCCTTGAGATGAAAGCTGGAAAGCTGTAAATAAAGCATTTCATTGGTTGCAGGAGAAGCCACATGGAAAGGGTGTTATTGTATCTGATAAACTGCATTGCTGTGAATTTCTTCAGAAGACGAAGGGGAACAAAATCCTCACATCTTGTCTTCCTTGTTTGGAATTTTCTGATGTGTCATCAACAGCAAATCAACATACAGGTTTATCATATTCCCTCATTTTTTTAGTTGCAAACATACCTTCTGGTACTGGTGATTGGTGGATATGTCTGCGACAAGGTGGAATGCAAAACTGCAAGCCATTTTGTCAACTATCCCAGATCTGAAGGTCTGGGCAGTTGTTGATCATTCCATAGGTTGGCACAGTATGTACACATTTGCTAGCCCACCAATATCTTTGATTCTAAAGGTACTACAAAAAGCGAGAGAATCAGAGTGTCACATCATCCTGATTGCTACCTTTTAGTGGGAAAAATCAGAGCTTGATAAACTGAGCAACAGAAATCCCTAGAACATTTAATCATTTCCTCATTTTCCCAAGCAACTACAATGGCAAACATTTCACAGGAATCCAGAGCTGTTGCACCTGGGCATCTGGATCAGATTAAACAAGTCCTCAAGAAGAAACGGTTTTTCAACTAGTGGTAGAGAGATTGCTTAACTGAGAGGGCTCTCTTTCTAGTCTGGTCCCTTTCAACTCAAGGTCATCTACAGGATGCAGTGAGAGATTTGACATACTACCTGAAAAGAAACAAGCCTGTGCAATGAGAGATTCTATCCTTACCTCTTAGAGAAGGCAGGGGTGCTATCTCAGTGAAGGCTCAATTTTTCTGGATAAGATGGGTTATCCATTCTGCATACAGAAAATTAACACCAATTTATATGAACTTGTTACACATTTCAACTCATAATGATAGGTATTAGTCAAACAAGTATTGCATTCAAGCAGAAATTTTCACTGGATGACATTATACAAACCAGCGGATGGAGGTCAGAGTCCACTTTCTCTGACTTTTACCCTGGGGATCTTTCATACAGATAGGCTCAGTTAGACTTGATGGGACCTGAAGCTGCAGTGCAACAGGTTTCCTTCCTTGGTGTTTTGGCAGCTTCTTAAGGACATGGCATGACAACTTCCATTGGATTTTGGGAGGTAAAATGTCTCCATTTCCTAAATTCACATCTCAGCATGTGGAGTCAGTGCACCAGACAGGTTGTCAAATCTGGAAGCTGCCTCACATACCTTAGTGGGTCAGAGATGGTCTCTCTGTGATAAGGCAATGTAACTCCCTCCACCTCATACTTATTTTCGTAAGATACAATCAGGTCACTTATCTGAAGAAGAAATTATTTTTTATAGTAAAATAGGTTTCTTGATGATACTTGCCTGATACTAATACTGATACATCCTCCCAGACTTCACACAGTTACATCTTACTAAGAAAGCATTTATCCCACTTCAGTGGTAACTGAAGTACACACAGGATTTGGTACCAATTCCTGTATCAAGGAATTATCATTCTGACTGCCACATATGTGGTCAGAGAACATGTAGCTCCATAGCTAAATTGTTTAGCTGGGTGGGCTAGATTTGTGAGGTAGCAGTAGTACTATAATTGGGTAAGTATTATTGAAGAAACAAATTTTACTAGAAAAATTGGTGTATCAAAAAGCTGCTTGACAGAATTTGACTCGTGTTGACAGGAAGCATCCTAGCATAAAAACCTTTTAGTATTAGATAAATGATGCTGATGTCCCATCAAATATAAATGAAGATACAAAAATAGAAACAATGAAGCAATTGTTTTTGTGATATATTTGATCATCAGTTACAGTGGAATAAATTTCTACAAAAAGTATCTTAACCCTTTACCTCATAGAGCATAGTGACAAAGTGCAGCACGCTATAAATAGAACACCTGTTACCTAGCAGACCACATCCGCATAGGCATGCCTGTGAATTGTTAAGCAATGTAGTGGTGTTACGTTTAACAGCAGTTTTAACCATTTTACGTTTTAGGTAGACATCTATTATATATGGAAAAATTGAAGAGTAAAGTCCGATTGTTATAGCTGTGTACTTATTTTTCACTGTAGAATATTCTATGTGCTTCAAAATCTTGAGAGAACTCGTTCACCGTCATGTCTGTGAGGCCGCGTGACCGACCGTAGCTGCCATTTCCCATACTCGAAATTTACATGTTTTTCGTCTGCGTCTACATCACTAAGTCATCTGAATTTGATAATCAATAAAAACTAATTGCTGCTTACATAAATATCAGAGCCTTTACCTTAGTTACTGAATCTTTCGTGGTTGTGATTCTACTCGTGAAAACTTCGTAAGTACTGAATGAAATCCTGCCTGTGAACTGTTAAGCAATTTAGTGTATGTTACGTTTAACAACAATTTTAACCATTTTATATTTTTGGTACACATATATTATATGTGGACAAATTTAAGAGTAATGTCTGATTGTTATAGCTGTGTAATTATTTTCCACAGAAGAATTTTTTTATGTGCTTCAACATCTTGAGAGAACTCGTTCACCGTCATGTCCGTGAGGCCGCGTGACCAACCGTAGCTGCCATTTCCGATACTCGAAATTTACAAGGTTTTCGTGTGCGTCTATATCACTAAGTCGTCTGAATTTGATAATTTATAAAAACTAATTGCTGCCTACATTAATATCAGAGCCTTTACCTAATTTATTGAATCTTTTGTGGTTGTTATTCTAATCGTGAAAACTTCGTACGTACTGAATGAAATCCGCGGCTGCCATTTTGGAGAGTGGAGATTACGACCCAGTTACTTTAAATAGCAGATATCGACCAGTGCATGAATAGCGACCATGTGATCTGACGTAATTGTCATTCGCAGAAATGAATGTAGTATATAATAGGAGGGTTTTCCCCGAAGGTGGCGCTACGAAAACTAGCTTAAAATGGCTGATATTTACAGCAGGCGTCAAAAGGCGCTTCTATGCGAATCTTGCAGAGGCGTCAAAAGGCGCTTCCATGCGAATGAAGTAGAGGCGTCCAAAGATGCTTGTATGAGGTAAAGGGTTAATGAAACAGGTTTCCTGGCAATCAGCTCTTGAATTTGTCTTTTGGCAGATGTCAACAAGATGTAGTAATGTCAGTCTCACTTGTACCCCATGTTTACCTTTTTGGATCTCTTTATGAAAACCTTGTTCAAGTAATAAAATCAGTTAAAATGAGATTAGGTGGAATATTTGTATGCATTACATAATGCATACAAATATTCCACCTAATCTCATTCTAACTGGATGACCTAATTCAATGTTCTTGCCATTATAGCAGTTTTTCAATGTTGTTTGTTTAAAGGTTTTATCAATTTTGGGACGTGGGCTCCGATGTAAGCATATGGCATGCGAGAATATATATGTTTTTTAAACACATGTCTGTTTTATATTTTATTAGTACAGTAACAATATATACAAAAATAAATGGTGTATACATGTTTTGGGGTTCAGTCAGTAGTGCACTCTACCTCATATATGAATAGTTTACATGTCTTGCAACCTTGCTTAGAATATTTTAGTTGAATAGCCATCATCACAGCTGCATAGTTCATTGTATAATGCATCAGCAGATCAGGGTGTATGTTCAATATAAATCATCAATAAAATGAATCAGTATGATGCTCAGCAGGTGAAAGCCATTGACTTGAGCTCCTGTCTAGATTTGGTACACCTGATTTATGTTTCATCAGAAATGGCATGAACTGCATAAATAAGCCTAGGAAGGGTGTCACCCTTCATAAATTTTAAAATAAGAGATGTTATACATGAATTTGTTAAATTAGAATTTTGAAAACTTGTATACCTGTAAAATGTTTGCTTTATATCGAGCAAATTTTTTATTGTTTTGTTTTTCTTTTCAAGCTCAGCTTGAATAAACAATACAGGTGACTGTCAGTTTATGCCAAGGAATGGATTCTTGAGGTTATGGCATAAATGTAAAGTAATTGTCATTTAGGATACTTGTAAACTTAGGAATCTCTTGGGCCAATTATACCTCTAAGTTTTCAAGCAATAGTTATTTATGCAAATCTTAAAACAAATTAATACAAATAATATGTGCCTGAGCTGTGTGTACATGGCACCAGTGATGGTTTTAAAATGAATACAGTAGTGCAAATTGACTGTTTATTTCTTTATTATAAATGGTGTTAAAATGAAAGCTCCTAAATTGAATTGGCATAAATCGAGTGTCAAATGTATATATTTATGTAAAATTGTGATTGGGCATATATTGATGGAGATATTTTAATCATGGACCAGTATCATAACGTATTGCTATGATAAAGCAATGAGCTATATGCAAGAATCATATTAAATTTTTATGACAGAATTTGCATTAAATTTAAGGCATTTTATTTCTTCTCATTGAACGAAATATTTTCATCAGACTGAATAAACTTACAAATTATTTATAATCAGTTACTCAGAATTCTGTCTTGTTTTCAATGTATTAGGTATGGGCTGTAACAGAGACTGGAAAACAGGGAAAAAAGGGAGAAACATCTTTCATGTCAACAGCATGTAGTAAGGAATTACTTTTCTTTTTTTCTTTTCTTTTTCTTTTTTTTTTTCTTTTTTTATTATCATCAATAGATTATGGGTTTACTTCTCCCTGTATGATTGGGATATCCGATTATGTAATTTAAAATTATACATATCAGTTATTTTTATAGAGATGTGGGAATTGTTATTCTGTTTTAAGATCTTAAAATTTATTAAATTAGTTGTCATTGTTATAAGTGAATTTACCATGAAATCTATCAAATAATGATGTTTCCATATAGGGGAGACCCATTCCATAACGTAGACTTTCAGGAATCAGCAGTGAAGATCACTCTTTTTACAGTGATATCCTATGCAGCCTTTTCTGTCACATGCAAATGAAAGACTTTGTACATCCAACCAGATGTATGACTACAGAAAACTTGCTGAATTGGGAAGTATCACTACCATTACCAGAAAGTTATTCGACTTGCATTGGAAAACTATGAGGATGTTCAAATTGAGTATACCTACATATAATAATCACCCATTTACAATTTAGACCCAGATTGCTGCTAAATTATATGATTACAGATCTGGGTCTGTCCTGTTTATAGTTGGAGTTATGTAAGTTTATTAGCAAAATGCTGTAATTGTCTTTGATATGGATGATACCTAATATGGAGAGATAACTCTTATTTATGTTAGTTCTTATAAAGACCATTGTATCTATAACTAATGGGTCATTCTTTATGGAAGATTTTTATTGTGGATTTATTTCATGTTATGTCATTGTTTACATACAAATTTCACTTTATTTCATTGTTAACATGCAAGTTTTACTTTTAATTGACACAATTTTTGGATTCATTAAATGAATTCATTTTGTTAACCCTTTTGTTAACCCTGAAATTATGTAGTCCAGGACCAATAGTTGATGTAAGCCCCACCCCTGAAAATGTGTGTGCCAGCTGGAAACACACTTTTGTTTCCTAAATGTAGTATGTATGTTTATATATATCTAAGCACAGAAAGCATCCATGATGCTCCATTAAGTAGTTGTTGTTGTTGTTGTGGGGTTTAACGCCATTTTTCAGCACATGATAGGCTATGTATGGCGGCCAGTATTAATGGTGGAGGAAGAACCCGAGAAAACTCCGGGAAGAACCACCAACCCACGAGAAGCTACTGGCAAGCTTTCTCACATACCCACATTGGCCGAATCCTAGACTCGAACCCGCACAGACAGAGGTGAGATGGCAATGATCCGTAACAGAGAGCGCTTTAGACCACTCGGCCACTCGGGGCCCCCCTCCATTAAGTAAAAGATGTAGTAGGTATATAACTGTTATAGGACTATAATATTACTGTAAAGTCTGACTAATAAATGCATCCTGATGAAAGTAGTCATGTACAGAAAATTAGTGAACATGGGCCTTGCAGAATGTTTCAAAAATAAGTATATACCCTTCAGTCGATATCAGTCATGGGACAAAAAGAAATAATTATTAATTTCATGTCCAAAGACTTGTATGCACAAAAATTATGTCATGTTTTCCAGTCTTTGAACACTTACCAACAGAAAAATGTAATCAGGAAAATGTAAAATATTACACCAACTCTTCTTTAATTACAATTCAAGAAGTTCTTATACACTACTGTGTCTAATGTTATACACCTCTTCCTCGATAACTCATGCACAGTGGGGTCCAGAAACATAGACTGCACTATAAGTGAGGGCACAAGTTACCAAGGGATCTCCAAAAACATCCACAAGACATTCAGAAAACTGCAGTGGTGGGGGTGGAAACTGGGCTGTTTAATGACTGAATACTCATTTTATAATCGTGTTGAGAATAATTGTCAATAAGGCACTTTTCCTAATTAAGTTGTTTGTTATTCTGTATAAATTATATTTGATTTCAAAATATCCAACATCTGAAAGATCGTTAACATTATTCCAGCTGGTTTTAACAACCATCATGTGTATGCAAAAACATGTGTATTACATCACTGCTTTTTGTTTTGCTGATTAGTCTGGTTCCCTGATAGGGGTGTAATAGTATAGTGTATAGCAGGGAACCAGACTAACTGTTGATACACCACACCACCAAACAAGATTTCTTTTTACAAAAACTAGTGACAATTATTTTGTGAGAATTGTCTATGTAGAAACTCAATTTTTATATTGTTCAGTTAGTAAAATATTGATGCAGTGATTTCTCTTGAAGTAATAGTGAAGCTTCTTATCGTCCTTGAGAATATCTATAAGTACCAGCTCAGGAGTACTCTGAAACTCATTTCTCCAACAGTGGCTCATGTCTGTGGAACAAAGCTCTTTATTTTACAAAGTATTCATTCAAGCTTAGTTGCCTTGCTATCTTTGGTCACAGTTATGATTGAGTAGGTTAATTTAAGGAAGTTTAATTATATTATACAGTAACATTTATGATAGTGTTTGATTTATCAACTGCAATGAGTTCACTCTATATATGACCGAGGCCACTAAATCTTAAGCATGTAGGACTTGCATGACTTGTAATTTCTTTTATTCCACCTCCTTCATTTGATTCAAAGAACATAATTAATGTGATAATACAAAGAAGGCTGGCTTTTAATTTAATGCATCAATGCAACAAATATTTCTGCTAGCCAGATATCAAAACACGGTCAGCACTTAATTAGGTTATCAGAGAAATGCTCACGGAGATGGCTGTTACAGTAGATGAACACATTTATACAAGAGGACACATTGTTTTTATGATAATTAAGCATCAAAGGAAATAAAGGAAATAAAACATTAAAAACTAAACACAAATAGAACTTGATAAAAAACTGATTTAATTGGCATATATTTATTAAAGTACTACCTCCACTAGGATGTGTGACATTTTCATTGATCAAAATTTCCTTGAATATCATTAATTACAGTGTACTAAGAATGTCATTTGGAAAGGAAATGTCACAAATTATATGACTTATTAAAAGTTGATAATTTCATAATGTTGATTAAAATTTCCAGGTTCTATCTGATGTTTTCAACGATAAAAAGGCAATATATCAGAGTTTCAGAAACCAATTTTGATTGCGATTTTCTTCAAGTTCAACAAATAGGGATCAATTTTGGGGTATTTTCTGGCTGAAAAAACGGGATCCATGCCTGATCCCACATTATAAGTGGTTTCACAAGTTATCAGGGCACGAGATATCGTGGGAATTGTGTATTGTTATTTCTGTGTGCATATTTTCTGTTTTGTCCAAGTGAAAATTAAAGGTACGTGTAATTAAAATGTATATCACTTCTGTGTTTACTCTCCCTTTACTCCATAATATCAGCATGATTGCCAGTTGAATATACATATCATGACTTAAGGTTACTTTGGTCCATACAAACTTCTACTGCAGCTTTCTTGTTTACAATATTTTCAAAGCATTGGTTACAGCATTGGAATTTTGGTCAATGCAGGGGTACCTTTGATTCGGAACTAAGAGGGGCGTACTTGACTCACTATGCCTTCACCCAAGCAGCTAGGTAATCTCCACAATATACAGGTAGAGGGATTACCTAGGGCAGTGAGAGCCTCATCAGTATGTGTATTCCAGAGGTACACTGATAATATTAGTTGAAAATCTTGTTATTGCTACTCCTCTTGGATTAAAGCTCATACTGACAGAAGGTTTTCACCAGAAAACATCTTGTATTGTAAACTAGTATTTGGTCCTTAAAAAAAAATGATACCGCTTACACAGTCAATATGGCCACCACAATGGCCATCTTGACAATGTTATCACTTCTCCTCCTGAATAATAATAATAATAATAATGAGGACTTTGTATAGCGCCTAATCTTTAGAAGCTCTAAGCGCTTTACAACATTAGACAACACCTATAACATAAAAAACATATAATGATATGATTACAAAAAACAAACACCATGAAATTAGAAAACATAAAAAAACATGCTAAAGTATTTAAGGTAGGAAACATTGTTAGGTCTTTAAGTTTGTTCTTGCAATTGAAATAAGTGCGTTTTAAGAGCACTCTTGAATGGGATCACTGTGTCTTTGTGTCTAAGTTCAGTGGGTAATTTATTCCATGTTGCTGTGCCCTGGTATACTAAAGAACATTGTCCATATGACTTTGTTTTTATAGTGGGAATAATGAGTATACGATTGTCAGAAGAGGAGCATAAGTATCTTGCTGGTGTGTAGACATAGGTGAGGTCAAATAGGTATGTTGGACTAGAGTCTGTCAGTGAAATGTAGCACAGAGAACAAATTTTGTGTTTGATTCTGGATCGAATGGATAGCCAGTGTAGGGTACAGAGCAGCGGGGAGGTGTGCTCTGATCGTGGTACTCTAAGTATGATCTGAGCAGCTGTGATTTTAACTTTTTGAAGTTTCTGGAGTAGATATTGAGATGAACCAGACATAATTGAGTTGCAGTAGTCCAGTCTTGAAAGTACTAATGAACACACAAGTGTTTTAGTGGCATCAACTGAAAGATATTTGCAAATGGTGCTGATGTGTCTCAGCTCAAGATATGCAGCCTTGCATATGTTTATGACATGGTGGTGCAATGTGAGAGTACTGTACAGAGTAATGCCTAGGTTTCGTACTGACTGTGTGAATTTAATGTTGGTGTTGGTGATATTTATTGTTTGAGGTAAAGGATGTAAATGAAAACATCTTTATTTTGTGATCAGAATGGCCTCAGTTTTATCATCATTCATCTGCAGCTTGTTACATGTCATCCATGATTTCACATCAGAAATGCACATCTACACCTTGGATATTAGCATCAGCTTAAGTTGGGTGGCTAGATTTGTATATTTGGGTGTCATCAGCATACAATTTGTGGGACTGGATGATGATCTATGACACTTGAGAGCAGCTGAGTTTATAGAATAAAGAGAACAGGTCCAAGAACAGACCCCTGTGGAACACCACAACATAGATTAACTGGGCTAGAGTGTATTTCATTTGAAGACACAATTTGTGTCCTGTTGACCAAGTATGACTTGAACCACAGTAAGGCTGTATCATGAAGGGCAAATACATGCTGGAGACGGTGAAGTAATATATCATGGTCTATTGTGTCAAATGCTGCAGACAAATCAAGAAGGGTGAGGAATGCTGCTAATGGTTGCTGCTCAAATTCTGTATCCCAACTGTATGGTGATGACGAGTCAATTGAAATTGTGGTGTCAAACTTATCTCTAATTGTTTGTACTTTGTCACAAAAGAAATTTGCAAACAGGTCCGGAAGGTTGACTGGAGAGAAGGTAGTTGGAAGTGGTGTACATTTGTTCCTTGACATTAGCTTGTTAGTAATTTCGAAGAGCTCTTTGCAGCTGGAACTTTCCATGATCTTATTACTGTAGTGGGCTGGTTTAAATGCATGGACTATGTTTGTGACATTCTTCTTAGCAGCTGCATAGAGTTGCTTATGAATTGTGAGTCTGGTGGAAAGCCAAAGCCTCTCAGCTTTACGGTGGTCTCTTTTAGCAGTGTGAAGCTGGTTCCTAACACTGCTATACCATGGAGAACACTTCTGAATTGATACTCTGCACTTGGTAGCTGGGGCATGTTTGTGAAGCAATGAATGCAGGCAGTTATTGAGTTGGTCTGCTGTAGGAGGTAAGCAAGTTGTTAGGTTTGCTTGGATGTGATGCATTAGTTTGGTACTATTTATCATATGGAGGTTTCTTTTAGTAGCAGATAAAGGTGGAGGGTTAGGGACTGATACATCAAGATGGCATTATAATGCAGAGGTGATCTGATGCAAGTTCGTGGGATAACAGGGAGGACTGTAGAATGTTATCAGGTCTATGAAGAATTCGGTCTAAAATGTGACCATGTTTATGGGTGGGTTGGTTAACTGACTGTTTGAGGTTGAAAACTTTAATGGAATCTAGGAGTTTTGATGTGTTTGGGTTTCCAGGACAGTCAAAGTGAAAGCTGAAATCTCCAAGAATAATCAGGTTGTCACCTATCAACATTCCATACTCAGGAGATTCAGAAACTGCTCAAAAAAGAGAGATTCAGCCAGTTTTTTTTTTTCTACTAGGAGGAGGGCGGTATAGGCAGAAAAAATGGACTGACCTTTGCTCCAGTGTGAGTCTGGTTTGGACTAGTTCAAATGATGTGTGATCGAAATTGAATGTTGTGTAGTTAAGTCATTTGATCATGGAGTTCTATGTGATGCCAGCAATTCCACCTCTGTGAGAGTGGCGGGGGAATGACTTGATGAAGTAACCAGTGGGTGTTATATCCATGCCCTTGGGCTCATCGCCTGATGTTTTTAGCCATGTTTCTGTCAGGAAAAAGACGTTGATATTCTGGTCGTTGATAAAATTACCTATTTATGTGGGATTTTCCAGTGGTCCTACTGATTGGGCGTTGAATAATGCAATACGCAGAGGTATCTCTTGGATAGTTGACACAAAGGTTGATGATTTAATAGGGATTGGAATTATGTTATCTAGATTAACAGTCGAATTTTTAAATTGTTGAGCTGGAAAGGGCATAAGGGAGATAACTGGAATTCTTCTTCCTGTTCTTCACTGGCCAGCTTTGAAACAATGTTTCTTTTTTCACTTCTGTTTACATTTAAGTAATGATGAATGTAGTCCCAGTTCGTTTAGTCGAGAGCACAATGTAGTGTGGAGAGCCAAGAAGTGGTCATTTAAAGCAATTAATGAGGGTCCATCATAGCATAAACGGGTTTGACTGGTGAGTATCACATGATGGCAGTTTGTTCAACAACTAAGGAAGTTGAAGCAGTGGAGCAAGACAGCTGAGAAAAAGTCTAATTGTTTTCGTTTCCTAAACAAGTTGATGAAGAAACACATATGAACTGAACAGCCAATACATGATGAACACAATAACATAGATGAAGACAGGCAACAAGCACATATATCATGAAAGTGGCACAAAAAACAGAACAGCTGCTTCAAGCCAGATAAGCAATAGTGGCTATCTTGAATGGTTTTGTCAGAATGGGGTTTTTGCTTAAGGACATCTTGTGATGTCTAGTTGGTTATAAATGAGCATGGTTCAAATATTGCCATCGTCAAATGTTATCACTACTTCTAAATGCCTTGTCAAATGGATATTATACATGCACCAAACGGCTTCAGATGATATGTAGGTAATAGCTTAATGACTGTAAGTCTTGGGACACTATAAGTCTTGGGACACCCTAAATTATTTTCACAGGTAATTTTTTTATGGCCTAAAAATGATGTGACACAAAATTAAAGCAATTTTTTTCATATGCTCTAAGTCCTGTGACACCTTCAGATTTTTAAAAATACTAATCAATCAATGTTTTTTCTCAATCATAATGACATTTTTAAGAAGGTCACCTTGTTGTTAAGGGACTGTCTTCATGAATTATTACACGAGAATATTATAAATTGATATAATATATTTAATAAGTCAATAAATATATTTAATTTTCCTATGTTTCCTTATTATTTCTACCCAATTAAATATGTGTATAATTTGATCGATGGCATGACTTGAGCATGAGTGAGTTGCTGTATGCTTTTACAAAAGTAACCCATCCCTTTTATCTTCAGTTGATTATTATTTGTTTAAGCATTATTGTATTAGAATATTTTATTGATGCACTGGAATTATGTTTTATTTCACTCTTAAATAGGTAAATACCTAATTTATTAAAACATGCTCTCAGTGTGACAAAAGAAATAACAGTAGTGTTTGGTTAAACACTCGCATTTAGTTAGCACATTTATATCATGGATCACCGCATGTACATTGAAGATTTTGACTTGCACTAAATGAAGTACATTCCTTGGATCTAAATTCTAGGCACAGTTGTGCTAAACTTAAATACTTAAACGATACCTCCAAAATACAATAATTTTTTTTCAGAAATACGGCTTTGAAAATAATTGTAATACCTTAAAAACTCTGATGTAGTTTTCTTTGATGTAAGCGACAATAAATAAGTACCTGTTTACTCGGTAATGGTAATCGTGCTTACCAACCAAGCAAGTGTTCATACCTTAACTGATTGACAATCTTAGTCATTTGTTAGTCAGTCCAATATAAGTTTGGAGGAGCCAGATAATTTAGTACTGCTATTAAGCAGGGCAGCTCATCCTGGTCAACCCATTTCAGATTTTGCAACAGCTAATTTGTGTGGATTAATGTTGAACAAATGGTTACCAGCATTTCTGCCAGACAGGCCAGTTGCATGGTTGAAACAATTACCTGGTCTTCTGTCAGAAAACAAAAGACAAATCAGCCAAATACAAACAAAAGGAAATGTAGTGACAAACAGCAGTCCAAATACAAATGTAGAATGAATACTGTGTTGAAATTACGAATTTGAGTTATGGTAAGCCGGAATATACTGAAGGCTGGTTATGCCTCTTGTTTCGCTAAAGCTGTTTGTCATTTTATATGATTTACATCATGTTGGATGGGACTGCCCCAGTGGCCTAGTTGTTAGAGCATCTGCCCTGGATGCGGGAGATTGTGGGTTCAATCCAAAGACTAATAAAAATGGTATTAACAGCTGCCTCGCTTGGAGCTCAGCATTTAGAAGTTAGTGTTAGGACTGGTTGGCCTGGTGTCCAGATAATGTGACTGGGTGGGACATCATGCCATGTCAACGGCATAATGCCCCAGTGCTGGACATCACTATAAACTACCACACTGCAGACATCCTAGCAATATGACTGAAAAATTGTTAAAGTTACGTTAAAAATCCTAATCACACACACACAAACTTATAACACCTCGTAACACATACTGCAGCTGCCCTTAAACTCTCTATTTTTAGCAATGAGGAAATAAAATTTATGTATTTAGTTTTAAGAAGAAAAAAATTTAAAATCTCTTCTTTTTTTTGTCGTCAAAAGCAGTGGATTTCAACTATATTTCAGAAATATCTTCTCTTGTAGGCCCCTATTTGTTCCACTATTTGCAAGCATTGAGAACATAATTTGTGCTTTTTTAAGACTCATTAATGCTCATAAGACCTTCCAGCAAGTTGAACATACACTCCATTTTACGGGGCCCTGAGTGGTCTAAAGCATTCTCTGTTATGGATCACTGCCATCTCACGTCTGTCTGTGTGGGTTCGAGTCTTGGATTCGGCCAATGTGGGTAAGTGAGGAAGCAGCAGAGGGGGCGAATCCCACAACTGTTAGAAGCCTCCAAACTCCGAAATAAGCCCTTTTTAAAACCCACGCGCTGTTGTTCTTGCAGTTGTCGCCGCGTTGTTGTCGTCGTCGTCAGAAAGGGTAACGCCTACAACTTCAGTGACGTTCACCAATGCCGAAATAAAACCGCGAGGGTGCTTCGTTGTAAACGCGATGACAAAGTCATCATTGTCGCCATTGTTGCTGCGCGCTGTTGTTGTCGCCCCCTCTGCTGCTCTCTAGCTGAAAAATTGTATCTAACCCGACTCAATACCATGTTCGAGGATCATGTAAGTTTATCGTTACAGACCCATGTGGTTTTGCCTGAGCACGACTAAAGAAATGTTTAAACTTATTTACATCCATATCACCACTGCACCAAGTCTGATGTATATTTCATAATGTGTGTGTGTCAACGCTGCTGAACAGTGCAAGAATGTTACAGTTGTCCCTGATCACTTTTGGGATTTGTGTATATCGCTGGGTTACATAAATCACATCAGTGTTTTTATGCCTGCCGCGTGAGAATATCCTGGCAGGGTTTGATTGTTTATCCAACATCACATCATCATACATGACTAAATTATTGATGTTCCCGTCAATATCATCAATGCTTGGTGCTTCATCGATGTCAGTGATAAATTCAATAACATCATCGCCGTCGTTTAGCGACTTTACACTTCCATTAAAATCTTTTAACACGCTGTAGCATCGCTGATCGTCCACAGATGGAGCTACCAAATACAACTTATCCCACTTCATCCACTTCATTATTAAATTAAGTAACAACTGCGTCTTACCACTCCCAGATGGGCCTATAATTATCATTCAGATTGAATTTGGTAGCACCGAGTTTGTTTGATTGGCTCTCGTCGTTTTGTAGCAGAAAAGTCAGTGATCTCCATTAGATATATTATAAAAGAATATGGATTTATATTGTGTGAAATGTAGAGCACGTACCGCAACTGCAGACATAACAACCACTACAACAAAAAATAATCGACAAGCGCTTACAGGCAAGTGTGAACGATACGGTACAAAAAAGTTTAAATTTATTTCATCAGGTGGAGCACCGAAACCAAAGTCAGAGCCAAAATCAAAGTCAAGTAAAAAAAAAAAGGAGGTGATATCGCAGCCAAGTTAGGAAAGTTACCAGGAACTTCGTGGGCTAAATACCCAGGAGAAAAACATCTTCCAGGATATAATTACTGTGGTCCTGGAACCCAATTTGATATCAGACTTGACGCCTTAGATCAACCAAACCCCGGAGAAGAACCAGTAAATGCTATCGATAGCGCATGCCATGTCCATGATGTAGCTTACCGAAGTAAGGACTTGCAACAGCACCATCTCGCGGATGTGAAATTAATTCACATGTTAAATGCCATCACTGATAAATCTTTCAAGGAGAGGTTAGCTAGCTGGTTAATAAAATCTGCAATGAAATCTAAGCTTGTATTAGGCACTGGTAATTAATTATAATGGAGTCAATTTATTATTCCCCAAGAGGATACTGGAGAGGTAGCGCAGCAATCGGCAAGCTTGCCAGTGCAGCAAAAGTCACACGTGATACTGCTAAAAATTGGTTATCCCGATAGGCTATATGGCAAATTTACCAACCGCCGCCTAAACAAATTCACGTTGCACATTTCGATGTTAGTGTGCCAAATGAAGTTCATCAGGCTGATATATTATTTCTGCCACATGATACCATTCGTCGCCAAACATACAAGTACGCGTTAACTGTAGTTGATGTTGCAAGTAGATACAAAGATGCGGAACCGTTAGCGACTAAAACAGCATCCACGGTTGCTTCTGCTTTGGAACGAATTTATCAACGAGGACCTCTACGATGGCCAAATCTATTACAAGTTGAAACTGGCAAAGAATTTCAAGGCGCAGTATCGTCGTTGATGAAGCAACATAGCGTCGCCATCAGACGAGGGCATACTGCAATTCACCGTGATCAGGCAATTGTTGAGCGATTTAATCGAACACTTGCTGAACGGTTATTTGGATATCATTATGCGAAGGAATTCATTCAGGACAAGAGATCGCACGAATGGGTTGCAAGATTACCAAGCGTGATAGCTGCGCTAAATAATGAAATTACTCGAACAACCAACATGAAACCTGCCATTGCGTTCACTAAAAAACATATACCTGTGCAACAACGTGGTATTTCAGCGCAGCCAGCGCTGGGTGATGTCACTGTGAGATATTTATATGAACCAGGTGAACTTGAAGGTGGTAAAAAAGAGCGACTGATCCTATCTGGAGTATTACCGCACACAAGATATCCACTGTAACTAGATCCACTGGTAGACCAGCAATCTACAGGCTGGATTCGACTGCTCCTCAGCGTGGATTCACACATGAGCAATTACAAGTAATTCCCGAGGACACACAGTTACCACCCAGGTCACTTAACTAGCACCAGCACCCCGACGTCAATTACATTCAAGACAGGTCAGCATCACATTATCACGTGTATGACCACAACTATTATCTTTTCTGTCTACGGTAAATTGTCTTGAATTTTTATTCAAATACTGCCATAACATTATACAATTACAGCTCGCACAGTGATTATTCTGCTGTTGTTTCAGCGCGTTAATAAATTCAACATCAAGGTCGAAATCGCGATTATTTTTTTTGTCACTCAGTTTGTAACCGGCTAATTTTTTTCTTATTATGTCGCTGTTGTTCTCATCACTATCAGCGTTTGACTCTTCCAAGACAATTCTTCGCAGTTGAGATATTCTTCTGACTCTGGACACCGCCAAGTAGACCAAGTTTGACCATTTGATTTGATCATCAACGATCCAGACAGTTGTATCACTGATAATCAGTCCTTGAGATGAATGTATCATCGCTGCATATCCTAGCGTCCACGGGGATTTACTCATGCGCAGTGTGTCTTTGACAGCATTAATATCAACTAACACAATATCATTCAATACTAAATTCTGTTTCCTTGACTGTCCAGGAATGTCAACATCTATATTCTGTAACTGCATATCAGCTGGTCTATAAAATAACGGCGTTAGCAATATTGGAAACTTTTCTTGTTGTAATTGAAATAACTGCTGTTGAAGTGTGTCTCTGACTATCTTTTTACTTGCCACTATCAAATTGTCTGGTTTCCATGCACTCCAAAAGTCGCTCATTGAAGTTTCAGGAATCATCTCGCGCATAATTTCGCATTGAATTTAATTCAGTTGTAATCTGATTAATGTTTTAAATTCCCTCAACGTTGCATCAAGTGCTCTATTATCATCAGACACTTCTTCATAATAATCAACAAAATCTTTTAACCACAAATGCGGAGATGGACCAACAAAAGGTGGTGGCTGACCGTGATCGCCACACATTATCACAGCTGTATTCACTGTTAGCAACCAATCCAGGAACAATTTTAATATATCTAATGACACTGTGCATATCTCATCCCAAATTATTTTTCCAGGAATATATTTTGTTCCCATTTGATCTGGAGTCCATACACCGCCGCTGTATTTGAAAAAGCTGTGATAAGTACAAGAATTGACTCCTCGTTGCTTCATCTCCCTGGCTAGTCTGTGTGTAGGTGTTAGCACAATCATATCTGAATTTCGAAATAATTCAGTTGCTTGAGTTGTCTTACCAGACCCACCTGGTCCGCTCAAATAAACAGTTTTTGTGTCTGGTGATTGGATCATACACAGATGGTTCACAATATCCATGTAACATTTCCTTTTTTATTCTCCACGAACTCCATGATTCGTCGCTGCTTGTAAAATGAGCCAGTGATTCTAAATATCTTTTATTGATATAAAATGAATCCGTTGCAACTCTAACTGCGGTGTTGGGAAATCGATTTATCATTGATAGTAAATTTATAGAAACATAGGCCAGCATTGAAGATCTTAAATGTGTGTATTGAGGTGACTCTCCACTAATATAACTTACAATTGTGCCCAACTTTTCCCCGTCGGACAAGAGCGCGTCTTCCCGATTACAAAATATATTTCTCGCTGCAGCGTCAGCAATTATAAAATTTAATTCAGCATCATCGATAATCAATCGTGAGTGATGTAGTTTATGATCATATGCGCCACCTTGAGTAAATTTACCGATTATTCTTCTCCCGAGATCCTTTGCTGTTTTTTCACTATTGCTGAGTTTAATCTTAAGAACTTTAGGAGCCTCATCAACAATGACATCCATGGGAGTATTTGGACTCTCTCGTGCATATTCTTCAATGACTTATTTACACTGATACATTCCGGTGTTGGTAACCAAACTGAAGTCGATATGATATGATTGCTTCACTGACATCAACGAGACCAGTATTCAGCTGTCAAGCATATATCGCAATAACACTATTGGTGCCCAGTGTTTCTCTGAGAAGTGTCTGCCAAACCAAACATAACAGCACGGATGAAGTTTTTCGGCAAATTCAAACGAAGTCACACGAGCAAATCCTGTCAGGGAAAAATCGAATAAAGGGCCGTTTATAGTAACTCGTGTCATCGAGTTCGTGGGATGTCCAAATCTTTTAAAGTATTCGTTACACTCGCCCATCCCAAGAAAGCTTCCCGGATAACACGCAATCATATCCACGGAAATCATCTCGCGGTGGTCATACTCAGTATTCCATAAACTGCCATGTCCATACTCGACACAACTTAATTGTATATCCAAGAGAAACTCACTTCGGGTTGGTCTCCACGAATTTCTTTCTCTGGCGGTGTGATAGGCAACACTTGGAACTGTAAAACAATTAGTTAATGACTGCTCGGTGTTTTTAAAATCTTCGATTTTCATATATTTCTCTGTGAGTTTTTTCATTTGTTGTTGCAGAGATTCCGTCCGGTATAATTCACCGTTAGATTTTACAAATTGATCATACTTGCCATGTTCGGAACTTTTAAACAACCACATCGAAACAGGGTCGTTTTTGCTTATCTGTTTAATAAAATCAAATATATTCCCCTGATAATATTTCACAACACGATTCTGCGGAAATATCGTAACTGCGTTAGTCCAAGCGTGAGCATTATGATCAATGATATTTATTGGAGCTCCATATTGATTATATTTCGATTTATATAATACTTCCATTGTTATCGTTGTTACGGTTATGGGAAATCCTAATGCTTTTTCTAGCTCGGCAACATCGTTTATTGATGCTCCTGTGTGTTTGACCCGGTCAGCCCACGCTGCTATCTTGGACTGTCTTAACGCAGTCAGACCGTTTCCACGCATCGCATTTTTAAAATGTTCCATTACTCGCTCGGCTACACAATTTAGTGTCGATGACGCAGTCATTGGCGTCGCCGTCTTCATCTGGGCGAGTTTATCAATTTTTGGTTTTTTATCGGATAAATTCCATAAATGACTGCGGTCACAGGATACGCTCTCGCGTAATATGGTTTATCAATCTCAGTCAGCATTCTTGGTTTGGAATCTTTACTTAACAGAACAGTCTTTCCGCTAGCAAGGACGGGGTCATTTTTGTCACGGATAATCCAAGTATCAGAATCTGCTTGCACAATAAATTTTATTCTGAAAAAATATTTCTGATTATCAAAGAGATAATCGATAATTGTTTTCGCTCGTGCATCATTCATTGTAGTATCAATGACTTTGTCAGTGTATAATTTTAAATGACAACCACACGTGAGATAAGCAGTCGTCGCAGAATTCTTTTTTGACATTCCTGATAATATCAAACAGATCAGTCAGGGCTCGTCTCCACGAGTCGGGGGTTAGTCTGTCAAGATCGAATCTAGAAGCTTTCCCGGTGCCAGTGGCGGATAATCTTTCAAACTCCTCCATATTATATTTAAGACAAACATTTAAATAAGAAAATATTATATATAGAATGAACCTGGCAAGTATTATATTTGTGCAGCCTCAGTACGAAGAGTCACAGAAAAAATATATAAGTCTTCCATCTCAAAAACAATAAACAAAGGATTGTTTTTCATTATTTGCTTCACTAAAATCTGAGGATTTTTAATGTAAATGGGAGATAACTCCATTAAGCATGTCTCATGCAATTAGTTTCCTCCCTTTGTCAAGGTGATTGCGTAAAACTCCTTGAGATTGTGCAGTACCCCAGAGCGGTATAACAATTGAGTCACAGTCTATAACACTTCCGCATTTACAAGTGCAGGTATTTTTCAAATTCTGTGTTAAAATCCAGTTCAGAATTTAAATTCGGCTCAGAATTTGTTAACTGTAACGATATACACTACAGACGGGTAAACGGTTCTCCGTGTTACCTATACAATCTCCAATTACTTCCCCTTTGACTTCATCAAGGTGACTTAGTCAAGGCGACTTTATCAAAAACTGTGTCAACACGGGCGGGCGTATAATAAATAATATTTTTTTTCCACAGATAAAATCCTTATTTTATTACATTTGTTCGGTTTTATGGTTCATCTGTATTTTTTCTGCGATTATATTTAGGAAAACAAGCACGAAAAATCGAGTGAGCTATTTTTGAACTTCCAAGTATCAGTCGGTTTATATACTATAGTGTCCAAATTATATACGGGGTTTTCGAAGCCCAACAAAGTTGCACAACTTTCCGCGTTATCGCCCTAACGGGGTGACATTTTGCCACTCCATAGGATTGATTTTGGGGGAGGGGGTGCAACTTTGTTGGGTGTAGAATATAACCCCGTATCTGTCTGTGCCGTCCTTAGTTACTATACTATATCCTACTGTAAATAGTGTTAATACTATATGTTGTGCCATCCTTAGTTACTATACTATATCCTACTGTAAATAGTGTAAATACTATATGTTGTGCTGGCCTACTGTAAGCTTGCTAAAATGTGGTGGCACTTTAGGAGTTTACAAATGTAAATACATGTAAATACTATATGTTGTACTGTCCTACTGTAAGCTTGCTAAAATGCGGTGGCACTTTAGAAGCTTTACAAATGTAAATACATGTAAATACTATATGTTGTACTGTCCCTATATGAAACTGCTAGCATATCATTTAGGTAAGCAAGTGGCTCAACACAGGGAATGTCTCGTCATTTGCAAACACACCCTCTGGGCTCTCTAGACTGTTATTTGACAGGTTAGGGGCCCACATGGGGGTTGTGTTTCCACTCCTGAGTTTGGTGGCCTATCATTTGATAAGCTAGAGACTCAAGGAGATGTGGTGTCAATTTTTTTTCTTTTAAATATATTATATATATGAATTACGAAAATATCAATTATGTGATTGCTGCTATTAAAAAATTAGAAGAGCATGGATTTAATATATCACTAAATTCTGAAACAATTATGTCTGATTTTGAATCATTACATGAAGCTAAATGCGCAGGGCATCATATTCTTCCTGCTCAGTATCGATTTGTAAAAAGGATCCAGACGAGTTTATATAAATCGCTGGCTACAGTAGAAGAAGCACAAATAAATGAATTTGTTTCATTGTCTCGTGCAATTGAAAAAATTAGGCTGAAATTAGCTCAAGAGTATGAAATAAGAAAAATAATAAATACTCGGGTAAGGAAGTTAAAAAATTGTATGTCCACTGATGAAATCAAGGCTGAAGTCAAGGATGATGAAGTCAAGGAAGTAAATACCTCACCTTGACAAAGTCAAGCATCAAGGAAGTAAATATCTCACTTTGATTAAGTCAAGTACTTGGAAATGAAATTGAAATTTAAAAAAAATATACCTTTTTTTTACTTACTTGATAAAATCAAGGCGATTTCATCAAGGAGATAGTAGTTTCCTTAGTTGGTGGGGTTTAATGCAGGAGTGTACATAATTGAGAATTTGATCTCTGTCACATACAATTAAAATAATATGCTTGCGTCTGAGACTATCTAACTGTTGCTGTGTTAGTAAGAAGTCTTCGTCTCCGTATTCGTCAATAATGAATTTAACATTAATTTCTTCTTGTGCAAATGCAGCCCTAACTGCTTGCTCGAGGGCTTGTTTGTCATACACGAAAACATTTATATGGTGGTACATATTCATAAATCTAATCTAGGATCCAAATACGCGTATATATTCGAGGATTTGATGTATACCGCAATGCGCGATCACAATATGATCTTTCGCTAGTTGCTGTAGTTGTGTATCAGTCAGTATAAAATCGTCATTACCGTATACATCAACAATTATTTTTTCCGGGGTAACTTTACTCCCGCTGACAGCTTCATCAAGAAGTTCTTTGTTATGTATGAAACATTTCACGCGGCGGTGATACATTATATAATATTTGCTTGATTAATTTTCAGTAAAAATATATTTTTTTTTGCTTTTTACTAAATTCGCATGATTTTTACTAGTAAACACCCTATCAAAATTGAGAAATTGGACGATTTCTGTGATTTTTACAAGTAAATTACCTTTCCAAATTAGCAAATTGGTCGATTTCTGTGATTTTTACTAGTAATTACCCAATAAATTTCAGTGAATTTGCCAGCGTTGCAGAAAATATAAAATAAAATTAATTTTTCACTGAAAAATCCCTAGGATTTCACTAGCAGACTAATATGTAGTGTTTCACCTCGAAAATCATAAAAGGTGACCACGCTGGTCTGTCAGCGCGAAATTTATTCTGGTCAGCCACGGATTATGACATCGTAGATGGGATTGATCAGCTCTTGCACAATCAGAAATCCAGGTGGTGCATCTTTCGGAGTAAATGAATAAATAATAAATCCTTGCTGGGCTTAATTTGATACTGTTGTATCCGTGCTGTAACTGCCCTCAATGACATCACACACAAGATTGACCGCGACCACTTCGGTTATATTTACAATGCCTGGGGATACATGCCTGCCATCGCCTGAAATACTATTGTTATGTCAGAGGATAGTTGGCTCCGGTAGTGTTTTTCTGTATTGTGCGAGTATATCATTAAAGAACTCATTGATTAGATTGTTGACTGATTTTCTTAGTTCGGGCACGTTATATCCGGGAAATTTAAAATTTGGTAGAGTGGCTGTTGTCAACGAGTAGGCATCTAAAAATTGTTGTTGAGAACCGGTTTTATCATTAATTATTGCCTGAATTGCTTGCTGGTTAATATATTCCATGTCGGATACGAGCTGATTTAATATTTCGATTCGTGAAATGATTTCGCTGTGTGAACCAGTTATATCAAAAAGATGTTCTTGGAAATATTGCCGTAGTCACTCTAGTTGTGTTTTATGTTCTTGATTAATGACTGTAAAGAACTTAAGAATATCATTGTGAATAAAATATAAAGCTGTAATTGTATTTCCCTCTGATACTCTGATCTTTTGTTTTAAGGGAAAACTCCAAATAAACCCACTAATGAATTCAAATTCACTACCCAACGTTTCGTATTTTATTCTAAGTAAAAGATCTTTGTATGACGGTGTAATTTCATGATATGACTTATTATCTGTGATATAATCAGACTTTTTAGGTTCTGGTGGTATTGGTTGTGCCAGTGGAGCGACTTCAGGCCATCCTGACACTGTTCTGATTGAACTATTGTATATGTCCACGGCGTAGTCTGGGGTGTTTATTTCAGTGGCAGAAGACAGCGTTGGCTCATGAACAGTTATTGCTATTTTGGATTCCTTTGTTGTGATATTTTTTATTTGACGTTGTAATTCTTCATTGATTTCTTCGATTTGATAAGACCCGGTTGGTAACCCAACGACATTCCAGTCTGGTGTGCCATCGGGTTTATTTTTATATGCAAATACCAGTGAATTATTTGCCGGCAGTCCACCAAACGATTTTGATCTGATATTGGGCCAACTGTGATATACTCGTAATTGTGCTAACGCGATCTCGCTTACTGGAATCACAGTTGAAAAATTAATATTGAATTCTGGCTTAGTTGAGGTTACTGTTATTAAAGAAGTTCGCGCCAGGCTTGTATTTTCAACTATCTGTTGAAGTAATTCCATTGACATTGTTTTTATCTTTTGTCGTTTCAAATCGAAGTACTTTGTACTTTGGGTATAGTCTTCATACTTTTTTGCCATTTGCGTGAATTCGGAATCTGATATTGTTGTATCATCAAGACTGGATGATATCAGCGCCGACAATTTCGAGTAGGCGGTCGTGGCCGCGCTGTTTAACTTTTCATATTTGTGCAATTTTGTTAGCACACACGAGGATATTTTTTTCACGATAATATTAGCAACTCCTGCAATTGTCGTTGATGTTGAAACTATAATTGTGACTGCGATTGCAGTTGTCACTAGTGTTAACGCTGATAATAATACTCCTGTGGATGCAACTAACGCGGATACCGAATACACTATTGTGTCTAATATGATCCCATGTCGCTTGTATTTTTTAACCTTTGCTGTGCATTCGTTGATGGTATTTTTTAACTCTGACTGCCATTCGCGTACTTGATCATATCTGTATTGTTGCGCATCTGCCATCGTTGCCATTTATTATATTACGCAGTAAACAATTGAGGTGTTTCAGCTACAAATTCCAAACACCACCAGTAAGATGTTGCAGTTAATTTCTTATCAGCTGCTTCCAGTATAAATGTTTCTTCAGTTCCCTTGTTTAATATGATAGTCACAATCCCGGAAAACTTGTCGGCGGAATGTCTCCAGGGATATGTTTTGAAAATTTCAGATTTAGCGGCACTAAACACAGACAATCTATACATGCCAGTGACTGTTGCGGTATATTTGATAGTATTATTTTGTTTAGACCATGTTGCAAATCCAGATGATACTGTGTATACTATGTTGGTAATATGCCCGTGAGTAACTCTAGGTGGGATTTTAATCAAACTGAATTTGTTAACGATTTCAGGAATCCCACTTACGATATCCTGTTGTGTTTGTTTGATGGTGTCAATGTTAGTTTTGGTATCGGAAAGTTTCATATCGATGGTGAGTGGATCACCAAAGAACTCCTCTCCGGTTTCATAAATTTTTCTAAAGTTTCTGCGAAGATTTGCAAATGCGTTTACATGAACATCATACTCGTCCCGCAACGTGGATAGTTTACCGTCAACGGTGTCAACATAATTTTTTTGTTGCGGCATCTTCTGGGGATGTTGGATCTCTTAAAACCACTATTTTATTTCCGTTCATGCTGAGTTCACCTGTCACTGTATCACCGGTCTTTTTTACTCGTTCCCCTGCAGCTTTTTGCGTATCATCTCGAAATGCCATGATTGATATCAGCGAATCTCTGATTTTTCCGCTGTCAGTGAACACAGGGATGTTACCCTGAGTGGCTTCAATAACCCTACGATTTATTTCATGCCATTTGATATCACTGGTTTTTAGTTTTCCGTTCCGGTCCTGAAAAATAACAACCTCATCTGGGTCTATTACAGTCAGACTTAAAAGATTATCGATTTCATCCTTGGTCACATATTTTGCGTCGGTGCGCTTTACTTTTCTGTTGAGAAGAGATCTTCCATAAATATCAACCATTATTTTATAGGAAACTGTTTAAATCGACCCATGGTATACTCGTACACGACTTTGTGAGGCGGTTTGATTGACGCTGATATTGCATCAAGAACATTTAATACTTCACGGCCACATATCGGAGGATCGGTCATTGTTTGTGTTGGCAGTGTTGAGTACCAAACTTTTGACCTTGACCCTGTCAAGGACGCGGGGACGTCTTTTGTATATCGGAGAAATTCAACTGGCGGTGCTAACCCATATGAATCAAAATAGATGATTCCACGTGGATGGATCGCGTAAGCAACCCAGTGAGTTCCTGGACCATTGCTGTTATCAAGATTAATAATTCTGGTTTCTGGATTATTCGGTTGTTGTGGTAATAGATCTCGCATAAAGACGCCTCAGAAACTTTTTATATTTAATTGTTTAACAGCATTGAGCAAATCAAACTTGGACATCAGAGTAAAAACACTTAGAACCGTTTTGGGTACCATGATGGTGGAGTTCCTGGAAGTCTTAGCCCTCGTCCCTTTTTTGTGTATCCTTTCCCTGTGGCTTTCTTTAGTGCCATTCCAGCAGCGGTTCCAACAGCTCCTAATGCGGCAGCTTTGGCAACAGCTGGGGCAGCAGCAGCTATCAACGCTGGTATTGCCGCGAGAAGAGGAAATATACCACCGGTTTTAACCATATTTTTGACAGCTGCAGGAAAGAAATCAAGTTGAGTTCCAGTTTTAGCCTGCTTTGCTTTATTGAAATGATTAAGTTGTGGTTTAGTTAATGACAGTTTGTTTGGACCGCCATTAGTGATTTGATCGTGTTTTAGTGTTATTTTTGTCCCACATGTGCTCGCGTTCTTCGATTGTAATTTCTTAGCCTGACCAGGAGTCAGAGTGATATTAACGTGACTATGACATTTTATTTAATACGAGATTGATCTAATTGTTACATATTTTCTACTGGTGCATCAACGAATCTCATTCGGCCGCCAGCACCTTCAAGTAACATTGTTCTATCAGAAAGTATAACAGCGATTGCTCTGTAATTAGCTATAGCTCCTGCTGCTAGTAGGTCTCTATTCATGGTAGCCCGAAAGTGTATATCAACGACAGACTGTCTAGTTAAATCAAGATGCTCCAGTGAGAAGTAATAGATTGGATAATGAGATATAAAATCCAATTGTGATATTTGCAAACCAATATCGATATTTAGATTGAGCGCTAGATATTTCGCCAATCATTGATATACATGTGCAACATGATTATTATCAAAATTTAACAGTATGGTCTCAGAGGGTTCTTGATGTCCGTTTATTCTCAGAGAAACGTTAGTGATACCAAGTTGATCAAATATCATATGCGAACCTGTTTGATCACCTATTTGCGCAGCATCCTGAAAAGCAATAAAAATATGTCGCGACGCGGAAACCCCCTGCTGTGATGCTATATGCCATGTAAATAAGCCATTATTGGCACTTTGAATACTATCTGTGGTTGTTGTGAGCCATGATAACAACCTTTTACCACCTTGATCCATAAAAGAAAGCAGTCGCTGCTCTTCAGTAATTGCAGGAGTCATTACTGGCATCCACAGTGATAGTTTTGTTATTTCTACCTTACCAGCGTCACCTATAGGTCGCCACAGCGTGTCATTGTCGTTATTTTTTCTAACAAGCACGACCGTATGTTTTGCTCCAAAAATTACCTTTCTGACATCTCTGCAAAATCCAAAGATGTGCGACAGCGGAATGGCACATGAAAAATTTCTACGATTACCTTTCAACATTTGTCTACGTGCAGTGAAACCGAAATTAAATTCTGTATTAGCGCTAATAATCATGTCTTCCACATCGATATCAGCAGGATTAGGGGCAGCACGGTTTTTTGGTTGTCTAATAATAAACTGATCATTGTTAGGAAAATTAGATGCGTCCTTGGCAGACATCATTGATGGACCAGCTGATCTTGTATAATCATCAGAACATCTTGCTAGACCAATTATTGTTGTAGCAACATCGACATCCTTCTGAATCGATTCAATATTTTTTCCATCAATCATGTAGATAGCACTATCAAACAAGGCCATAATTCTGTTATTGACAAAACCAATTTTAACCGCATCCCCGTATACTGTATCATCTGTTTTTATAATTTCACCTTCTACTTCAATAAATGCTTCAGCGGGCAGGAAATATCTACTTGTATCCTGAACCTGTAATTCAATTTGTCCTCGTTTATTTGGTTCTTGTGCGTCATAAGAATAATACTGATGATCACGCACTGATTCATTTTTAAGGACCGGTTCGTCCATGTCGAATGCTGGGTCGGATTCCAGTTTAAACATTTTATTATAGAAGTTATCATCTAAAACGAAGACCACTTCCCGCCACCAAACTTGTGTTTAATTGTTCAGGATTTATCAGCGCTGCTAGTTTTTGATTTGCGGCTTCATTTATTACTTTACTAACATTTGCAGGCATGTCTGCGGTGGCTGGTAATTTTACTGGTGGTGGGGCCCTGCGTATTAATCGTGCTAGTCTGTCCTTGATTGCCAAGAATGCTTTACTGGCAGCGCTACCAACAGCGCCAGTAGCTTTATCTTTGATAACGTCAATAGCTTTCATTGATAATTGTTTTGCGATCGGCATTGCTTTAGGAGCCATCCTCGCGAATAAACCCTGAACAACATCACCAAGTCCGTTTCCATAAGTCATCCTGTATACGGGTACTCGTGAATTTACAACCCTGACCATAACTGGTCTACGATGGGAATTGTGTACAATCATTTTATTTAATTGTTATTTCTCAAATCGCTGTCTGTGAGTTCATCAATAAGTTCTCAATAGATGCTAGTATCCATGATACCACCTTGAAATAATCGCTGACAGATATCAGCTGCTTCATTAATTATTTCTGGTGAGTTATTTCCGGCACGTCTTCCTCTGATGAGAACTTCTAACCATGATACGTCATTGATAATATTGTTAGGACAAGTAAGGCCACTTACCAAACCACTGCCAGTAGCTCCTTCTTCTGTTGTGCTTTTCTTAGATAGGGAGCTTGCTTTTTTAAGAAACTCCTCTTTTCTAAGTTCCGGCAAAGGAGACTGTTGTTGTTCATCTGTTGCAGAGGTGGAGAAAGTTGATATGAAAGTCCCTGCTGGGGTGCTATTTGTTTTATTTTCTCTCTATAAAGGCTCTTTATTTCTTCATCGAGAACTCTGTATTCTAAATCATCGTCTCTGGCCTGTTTTTTGTTTTTATATATGTGATATATCCACTTAATAAGATTGTCGTCGGTTACTTTTTCAGAACCGGGTTTTAAGATACTAGGTTTATCAAACATACTAATTAATATTTTTTCAGGCAATTCTTTTCTTTTAATACTTCTAAGATCTTCAATAAAATCCCTCCTAAATTTTGCAATCAGTCCAGTATTTTCCTTTATTGGTTTAGACGCGAGTTCAGTACGAATTTGTTCAATGCCTTCAAGTATTTCTTCACCAGCGAACGGAGGTTGAGCTGCAGCTATGTCAGTTGGAAGGTCTCGTAAAAGTTTTTTTGTTTTTTTAGTTCTCACTGCTATTTTTTCAGTTTGCGCTACGGTTTGTTTTAGCACTGGAAGAATACCTTTTGTTTCGTCCTTAGGATCTCCCAGTAAAGCTCATTCAGTGACCGCCGCAGCTTTCTCAGTAGCTGTTGTGACGGGTTTAAATAATTGTTCTGCACCTGTCGCAAATTCAACTTCTGCTTCTTGCCGTGCTTGTAATTTTTGTCTTACAGAATCTCTCACAGGAAGAAATTTTTTTATTGCTTCTAGTCGCTCTCAAGCTAGTCTAGCGGAATGTGCTTCTCCAATGTTGGCCATTATTGTTAACTTAAACTTTTAATTCACAGCAGCAGAGGGGGTGACGACAACAGCACGCAGCAACAATGGCGACAATTGCATTTACAATGAAGCACCCTCGCAGTTTTATTTCGGCGTTGGTGAATGTCACTGAAGTTGTAGGCTGTGTCCCTTCTGACGATGACGACAACAAAAACGCCATGACAATGACGACTTCGTCATCGCGTTTACAGCATCAACGCGTTTTTATAAAGGGCTTATTTTGGCGTTTGGAGGCTTCTAAAAGTTGTGGGATTCGCCCCCTCTGCTGCTGAGGAAGCTTGCCAGTAGCTTCTCGTGGGTCAGTGATTCTTCTTGGGGTTTTCCTGGGTTCTTCCTCCACCATTAATACCGGCTGCCATGCATAGCCCATCGTATGCTGAAAAATAACATTAAACCCCACAACAACAACAACAGCGCTCCATTTTACACCTAAAAAAGATGAATTTGCATTCAATCAGTTACATCTGTAACCTATTCATGTACAAACTTATGTTGAAATAGTTGATTTTTACAATTGATTTATTTTATTGTTGAGCCTTCTTCATGTGATGTCTAGTGTCTGGTAGCAATCGTTATTTTCTACTTCTCAAAAACCTCCAGATTAGTTTTAATGAAATTTAACACAGGTTTCCTAGCATTAAGATCTTTCAGGTACTTACAAACGATGCTAAATCTGCCATCTCACATGGCCAACATGACTAAAATTAGAGAAAAAAATACATTAAATGACTCTCATAAACTACAGAATAAAACTTGATCAGACAATATTTGTGACATAGAAACCTTTCAAGTTTTACAAATGATACAAAGATATCACCAAATAAAGCCACCATTTCCAAAAACTTTGCAACAAACTTTAAATTACTTTAGAAGAAGAAAAAATGCTGAACAGAATTTGACAAAAAGCATCCTGCTTAAAGACCAAAATTTACATATATCATGAAATATGGGTACCATTGCTACAAATAGGAAAAAGCCTTTAAAAAATTAATTCTCCAAAACAGCCAAATGGAACATGACCAAACTTGACAAGAAGCATCCTAGCACATAGACCATTTTGGTTTGTTTAAAAGATGCTGGTCTGCTATGAATTTGAATATTAACTTCAGTGGTAAATAAGATATTGCTGCCTATTTTATGCATAACATTTTCAGAACAACAAACCAGATAACTTTCAGATGCATCCCATTCTGAGAGTTGTATGATGGGAGATGTACATCTGTTGGTGGATGAACCTGGAAAGACCCCAGGAAGGACCTACAACCAACAGGAAGCTACTGGCATGCTTTTGTACATACAGTCGATTCCGGTTAACTGCACAGCCTCGGGCCCATCACGAGATTGTGCAGTTAAACGGAGTGTGCAGTTAACCGAAGTACGGTACAGTACAGCTTTAAATCAGCACGGCACGAATATAGGTGACGAATAACATATAAAGATGATTAGAATCCACTCTTTCAACATTTACTTAAATGAAACAAGAGTCTACAATGAACAGCACTAACGTAATATTGTTAAATCAAGCACAATGAAATTGACGATTTCCGAAAGAAATCGGCAAATGATGTCTGCACACAAGTTTTACTAATAAGTTGGTGAATTGCCGACTCTGTTTTGTAAAACGGTTCAAACAGCTCACATTATCTCTGTTCCATGAATCTGCGTAAATTCTGGAGTGACTGAATAGTGACTTTAGATGAAACCTGGTCATCTACTGCATCATCATCATCACTTCTTTTGTCATTTTCTACTGAGTCGTAGATTTCACCTTCTGTCTGAAGACCGTCATCTATTCAACATATGATTGTTCCCACGCTATTGCTCCCTGGTGGGCGGGAATATACATGTATCTTCCACCTATGGCATCCTTTACATGTCAATTATTTACAAAGTCGCATTTACCGGCTTAATTGTTGGCTTATTTGAAGCGCTACAGCAGTGGACTGGCAATAACTGATCCTGACTATACATTGTGCAGTTAACCGGAGTAAAATTGTAATGAATAATGTGCCACGGGCAGAACATTTATCGTGCTATCATCCGGAGTGTGCATTTAAGCGAAGTGCAGTTATCCAAAGTTTGTTCCCATTGAAAAGCATTGGGGAGAAACGGGACCGGCATGACTACGTGCAGTTATCTGAGTGTGCAGTTAAGTGGAGTCGACTGTACTCCATCGGCCAAGCCCTAGATTTGAACTGATGTGGATAGAGGAGAGAATGTCAGTGATCTGTAATGGCAAGTGCCTTAGACCACTCAATCAACCAGGACCCCCTTTTAATATAATTGTAATTCTGCTATTAGACCATGATATTAATGAAGTACAGATAAATTACCTCATTATAAAGGATGCTTTAATAATTGATTTCAACAATTGCTGCTTAATTATTGTAGCATAACAGCTACAGAAAGTTTTGAAGATAAAAGTTGAAGAGTAAAGTGTCACAGTGCAGAAACTTGATATTGTCATTTAAGTTGATCATATATATGTGTGCGGAATCTTTGATATACTATGAGTTTTATACATGTTTCATTAAAAGGTAACAAGGTTTGCAGAGATTTTCTTTCAATGAAACATTTGTACTAGTAGTATATCAAAGATACAGCATACATATTATACATATATTCTATTTATATCACTTGCAAATATGCAATGGGGTACTAGAATTTTCATTAATGGAGTTAATATTGACTACAGGAACAGTTTACTGACAGAGGCTGTGACCTCTTAACGTCCCTGCCCAGTGTCTCTGCTTAACACAGAATGTAGTTCTGCACCTGTTACAGCTAATTACAGTGCTTTTTATAAGTTTATTATTCTCCATTTGATGAGCTTCTGTTTTTATTCATACTGATTAAATAAATAAAGAAACAAACGTTAAAGTTGGGTTAAATCAAGAAAGTTTAAGACTGCAGACACTGTATGGCTTGTTTCTTGAACACTGAATAAGCAACCATTCAGTCACTGATTAGTATATTGAAGTGATTGGTGAATATAAGTGAAACAATGAATAAACAAGAGGTAATTCAAACATTTAAATCTATTTGCAGTTGATCTAAGTCCTTATGCTTTGATTGTCATTGCTACCAACAATAAGATTCTTACCCTTCATCTCTTTCTCTTTCTCTTTATTGTTGGTTGGTTTATCGATTTTACCACTATTCATAGGCCCCAAGATATTGTTGCATGCCAAAGGTAAATTTTGCCGTCATTCATATGTTCCAAGTTAATGTTGCATACCACAGGCGAAAATCAGCAATGGATAGGATGAGAGTTGTAAAACTGACAAGCTGACAGACCAACCAACAGAACAAGAGAGAAAGAAAGGGGTTGGATCCTGGTTGGAAAGATTTAAAATGAGATTATTGTTTTATTTGCATTCCATGTTTCTCTGTTGGTCAGTTAGTTTGCTGCATGACCAACCAACAGACAGAAAAAAGAGAGAGAGGTAGAATGGCCTTCAGACATTTTAATATTTAAAAATAATGTCATTTTATAACTTATTATAGGTTAAAAAAACAAGAACATAAAGCAGTAGATGGTCTCAGCTGGCTATTGCAACTTTGTATCATTGGTATTGTGAACACTGTTGATAAATCCCATGATGACAACCCAGGTTCTTCAAAGACTTACAAAAATGGTACTAACAGCTGCCTCGCTTGGCGCTCAGCATTAAGAGGTTAGTGTTAGGACTGGCCAGCCCGGTGTCAAGATAATGTGACTGGGTGGGACATCATGCCACATGTCTGTGGCATGATGAAATTCATAACACATCTAAAGAGTACAGAAGCAACAGCCTAATGTAGAAACCATATTGTAAACTCACTATTCTGGAAAATTAATCAGGATTTAAGGTTTTCCAGACCTTGCAGCTTCAAAGAGCTTGACTCATTCTAGAAATAGGGATGAAAGGTAATATCTAATAGAAGATAATAAATCAAGACAGATTTATTCAATATTTTCTCCTACTTGTTTTGCCCAGATGACATATAAAGAGAACTATTCTCATTACCAATTTACATTATTCAGTTTTAAGCACAGAAATTTACTATTTGTGTAATTACAAATATATTGGGTGTTTCACCACTGTTTTAAAAGTTATTTTCATAAATTCCTATTTTACACAAAGACAGCTTGTTTAAGTATATTTTTGGCACATTTTAATCTTTCAAATTAGTTGTGAAGCCTACATCTTGTAACAAAAATTTCATCTACCTGTGCAATGAAAATTTAGTAGTTAGAATTCTTGGTTCCAAACTTTATAGACTTTATTTTGTACATCAAAAAATGTAGATGAATTTTTGGGGGGGCAAATGTTTTGATCTATTACCTCTCTCATTTTTTTGACAGTTTCAGTTTTTCTCTTTACCCTTTATGCTATGGACTCAGTCTATGCAAGGGGCTCCGAATGGCCGAGTGGTCTAAAGCACTCTCTGTTATGGATCACTGCTATCTCACCTCTGTCTGCGTCAGTTCGAGTCTCAGATTCAGCCAATGTGGGTATGTGAGAAAGCTTGCCAGTAGCTTCTTGTGGGTTGGTGGTTCTTTCCGGGGTTTTCCCGGGTTCTTCCTCCACCATTAATACTGGCCTCCATGTATAGCCTATTGTGTGCTGAAAAATGGCATTACACCCTACAAGAACAACAACAAAAGTCTTTACAAGACCCAAAATTTTGAATGCCAACTCTGTTTATGTATAAGGCTGGCACGTGTAAGTATTCTGGTAGACAAAACATGGAATGGTGGATATTGCAATCCATTGGCCAGTCTGACATAACCAGGCTGTGAGAACATGATCTCATGATTGAAATATACAACTCAGGTCATCTAAATTCATACAATGATAGTAGACTATCAATAGTGACTTACCCGAATATATGGATGTAGTAGTCTTTGACTGTATGTGCGGGCTCTATACAACAGCTTGTAGTGGCAGACCACTATTTATGGGTGTATTCATGGATGAGTCTTAATTTGATATGCCAGCAGTATTGGTATATCATATTGTTTCATACCAACACTTTAAAAGCCATGTTCATTTTAATGTATGTGGTGCATGTGTTTGTGTGTACAGTAGAACTTTGATTATCTGGCACCCGATTAACCATCAGTCTCTGTTAACCATCAGGGCATTGTACGTCAAAATATTAAAAACAGGCACATGTACATATGTAGAAATTATGATATTTTGATGATTGGGTCTATTATATAATACTTTTAATGTACATATTCTATTACCCATCTACATGTATTCTCATATCTGTCATGATCTCAGTCCCACATCCTGACAGATAAAGTTCTACTGTATATGTATGTATGTATGTATGTATGTATGTATATATGTATGTATGTATGTATGTATGTATGTATGTATGTATGTTATTCTTCAATTTGCAAAATATGAGGATACAGTGTCAGTTATTTTGGACACCGTTTTGTTTTGTTTAGTGATAACTGAAAGTGAAAAACTCATATTGAATTATGGTAGCTGCTCTGTTAATTGCTGTACACCAGGAACTTTTATTGGGCTTTATTGTTCCAGATTTATTAGATAATTACTGCTTGCCAGAACTTTCTGTTAAGTCTTATTCATGCAGAGGTTTTGTCTTAAGAAAATTCAAGTCATCGTTTTATGTACAATCTGTAAATATGTCTTCAGTCCATATCTAGCAGTTACCCCTGTCAAATATACATATTATAGGAAAAAAACTTTAAAATTAAGGAATTTTAAATTATGCAGAAATTCCTTCAAATAAAGTAACTGTTTAATGTCTTATTCAGAGCCTCCATCATATCCTGTCGGTACTACAGACCTCATAGAAGTTCCAGTGATGAGTACATCTTCATTAGCTGTTAAGCTTGACTTGGACTTCTTCCGAAATGATCAACAGGGCAGAGTTGTATCGTATGGATTAGTTGTGTCAAACAGTAAGTACAAATACCTGTAATTGGAAATTGGAGTATGAAATAACTAGATCAGTATTTTTCAAGTCCTATTGAGTCATCTGGCAAAGGAAAAAAAAAATTACATGAAGGGAAGTACTAGATAGGTGCGAGTTTTAGATTTAGCAACTTAAGTTGTCACTAGCCATTGGCAATTTTCTTGCCCCACACTAAGGGTGCACTACTCTATACCCATATAAGCAGCAGCTGGTAGCTATCTAATTGTAACCATTTATAACCATTTTATACCCTTCAGGAGATGACACCCACTCTGAAGAAGTCACTTTTTAATTACAAAAGGGGGATAACCCTACATCAGTATAAGTAACACAGTTGGTCATATGCCACACTGTAGCTTTATTTACTGCACTGAGTAAATACCTGTTGCTGTCCGGATAATCAGTATAATAACAAATGAAAGTTCATATTGGAATAATTCATAGTGGGAACCCTTCCAACATATTGCTTATGGCCCTAGGTTCATCTTCCATTGAGTCAGTTCCATCAGTTGAATGTTTATACTGGGCTGTTGTTCTTCTCAGGGTCAAGTGAGCTACATTGGTTACTTGTCCCTGTCATCATTTATTCATTTATCTCTACTACACTACTTACATTCTTAATGAATAACCACAGGTACAGCTGCAAGTTTGGTACTAAAATGGGTGAAAAATCAAGAAAATACAGTAAAACGTATCTTGTGAGACCACCCTTCTGCCAGCAAAAGGCAGTCTCTCAAGACAGGTGGTTTCTCATAACAGAATTGTGCAAGATTTTTCATGGTCAAAATACAGCAGATTTAAGAAGGGAAAATACCCACAATTGTTGTACATGTACTTTATTCCTTATTCAAAGTTCTTGTCAAAATATTGATATCGTTTCATCTCAGAAGTAATATCAAATAGCAATAAAATTACATATCTATCCTAAAAGAATTACAACTATATTTGAAGACGATGTTAGCATATGAATTGCAAAATTAGTAAGGTATTTATCCTGTCAATAACCAATAAGGGTATAAGACTGAAATGAAATACCCTTGGGGGACTGACTGAGTGAAAAAACAAACCTTGGTATCAGATAAAAAAATTGAGGATCTCTGAAGCACAAATGGAGGTAATGGGAAACACTGCATAAGTTAACCTGTCACATTCATAAATTTCAGACTCACTTTCAATGTAGCATAAATACTGCACAGTTAGCTATGATCTTACTCTTCCTATGTATGAACTAGCAGCTTTGATATGTGGAATATACATGTACCAGTTAATCAAATCAAAAGACAGAATTAACCCATCCAGAAACAAATACATTTCTTAAAGACAAAAACAAAACACTTAATTCACTGAACATAACGAGATTTACTCAATAAACAAAAGTTGTAACAGGCTTGCGCCATAGTGAATAGATGAAAGATGGCTTAGGGATAAACAAGTTGATCAAACAAATCTAATCTTTCCCTGATAAGTAGGTTTATATAATCAGAATCTCGTATGAGTTCATTCATGAGCAACATCTTCAGATATTATTGAACCTGGCAGAACCCGTGAACATCTTATAATTTCGTTATGGATTATGATCCTACTTGGTATGTAGGCTTATATCATTAAGCTCTTGAATGACTTTGATCATTAGCAACATGATACAGATATAAATGAAATAATCTGGCATTTAATTGGCTAAGCTTGTTACCACTGTATAGACTTGTTACAGTAGAAATTTGAAGCATACATGGTTGGTTTACAACACCAAGGTCACATGTAGTTTGATGTCATTCACATTTGTGTACATTAATGAGTTAATCTGGCATCTAATTTGCCTGCATCTTAGTATCCAACTAGCAGTATTTCTAAATACATTTTGATCAGACCTAGCAGATAGGCTGATAACACAAAGATTTTGCCTTAGCAGAATTATGACCACCACTTGCCTATATTTATGAGGTGATTAAACAGATATTTGGCATACATACTGCTAACACAGTTCTGTGATGTGTGCTTGCGCCATTGACTTTGGTGTCCAGGCCACATGGAAATTTTATACTAATGTTTTGGTTAAACCTTTTTAATTTGTTTATATTTCCTAAAACATTTGATTCATTTGGTTCATTTTTGGGATGAATCGTTATGAAACTAAGACAATTCATTCTTTGACATGTCCCCTATGAAGCATAGTTCATACATCAATGAGCATGGTTCAGCATCAGGTTGTAACAGTTAATGCTAGAATCATTCAATAGAAGGTTATAAAATCTCTTATCACACCTATCAAGAAAGGGTCACTATGCTTTACATTCACATTTGATATTTCACTGGTTTAGGGTAAATTTGCATTTAGCTCATAACCAGATGGGGTTTTTTGCATTTTTTTTGCATACTATTCTATTTAGAATTATGAAAGTTGAAGGTGGGTGTTCATTTTAATCAACACTACTTCCTCATTGCAGTAGTAGGTCATTATTGGCCCATATTATACACTTCACAGATTTGGGTTCATTTTTGTGTTTGAAGTTCACTTCTCAAGCTAGTATTCTGAAACTTAAAAAATAACTATGTATCTCTGGCTACTGTAGTACTCCATCCTTGTAACAAAAGAAGGTCGCTATGACATACATTTCACATTTGACAGACTCATGACCACATATTTGATCTTTTGCACCCTGTACACATACTGTTATACCTGAACCACCAATTTATTAAATACCCATGTACGGCTAGATTGACTGACAGACATGTGAACTGTACATAAGATACCTTATAGCCTTTGAAGAAATAATAGAGAAACAAAATGTTTAATTAAACAACCATTATACAGTTATTAAACTGGACATATTTATATTCTTTGGCATTCCTTGGTATAGCAGTTTGTAGCAATGATACATAATAATCAGCAAGAAACTCATAAATCAAGCAACGCAACAAAGCATGTACATTCAGAACTGTAACTGATGATCCTGTTCCATCAGAAGAGCTGTAGAATGTTTTAAAGCACATTGAAATATTTGGCATAATAGACAGAATCAGCTTGCTAATGGCCAAGGAACCGCATCTGGAACAGTCTGCATGATAATAATAATAATAATAATAAGGACTTTGTATAGCGCCTAATCTTTAGAAGCTCTAAGTGCTTTACAATATTAGACAACACCTATAAGATATAAAATACACAAAAACATATAATGATATTACAAAAACAAACACTATGAAATTAGAAGAACATTAAAAAATAAAAAACATGCTGAGAACGTTTCAGGTAGGAAACATTATTAGGTCTTTAAGTTTGTTCTTGCAGTTGAAATAAGTGAGTTTTGAGAGCCCTCTTGAATGTGACCACTGTGTCTTTGTGTCTAAGTTCAGTGGGCAATTCATTCCACACTGCTGGGCCCTGGTATACTAAAGAACATTGTCCATATGACTTCAATACGATTGTTAGAAGAGGAGCGTAAGTATCTTGCTGGTGTGTACACATGGGTGAGGTTGGATAGGTATGTTGGACTAGAGTCTGACCGTGAAACGTAGCACATAGAACAATTTGTGTTTGATTCTGGATCGAATGGATAGCCAGTGTAGGGTACAGAGCAGTGGGGAGGTGTGCTCTGATCGTGGTACTCTAAGTATGATCCGAGCAGCTGTGTTTTGAACTTTTTGAAGTTTCTGGAGTATATATTGAGATGAACCAGGCAGAATTGAGTTACATTAGTTCAGTCTTGAAAGTACTAATGATGTTTTAGTGGCATCAACTGAAAGATATTTGCGAATTGAGCTGATGTGTCTCAGCTAAAGATATTCACCCTTGCATATGTTCATGACAGGTTGGTGCAATGTGAGAGTACTGACCAGAGTAACACCTAGGTTTCATACTCTGATTGTGTGAATTTAATGTTGGCATTGCTGATATTTATTTTTTGAGGTAAAAGATGTGAATGCGAACGTCTTTTTGTTGTGATCAGAATGGCCTCAGTTTTATCATCATTCATCTGCAGCTTGTTACATGTCATCCATGATTTCACATCATCAGTGGGCCTAAGACAACCCACACTGCTGCGGATTGCTAGATAATTGTTTATAGTCCTCAAGGGGCAAGTACAGTTAGCCACTGGAAAAGTCAAATTTTCACCCCATATCAGATTGGATCATACATTGATGCCCTCAGAATAGAAGTACCACTTGACTTGTCCCCAGCAATGATGACATCATGGATACACAAGTACTTTTTAGCAGTGGTTGACATAAGAGTGAATTTGCCACAACACAAGAGAGCAAAGAAAGTCAATGAAGCAAGCAATATACCATCCTGAAAGGGACCAAATAAACCATTTTAAGCACCAGTACAGATGCACAAATATATCAAATGTGATTAGTAAACTTGTGCTAGGACAGTTACTTTGAGATTTATTGACACCCCTTAGTACCATTTGTAGTCTTGGACAGTATGAATATGAGGCACCATCAAAGGGATGATATAAGCCCCATCTAACACATAAATATTTTACACAGTCCAAAACAAGCTTGATAGATGCATGTTTAATTTGAATAACCTTGATACAGTATGCCACAAACTCCACAAGGGCATCTTAATCAGTGTGTACTGAAGGTTGATTGCATTAAAGACCCCAGCGTCCCAACATGATCAGAAAAATTCTGAAGGCTCAGCTCAAAATTTATAGCTAAAATGACCTTTGAGTCCAGGGAGGAAATTCAATTTCTTGGAGCCAAGAGGTCCTTCTACATATATAGATCCAGTCTACACTTGTTATTCAATTTCACACAATTTGGTAATGGTTGACAAAGATATCAGACTACATAGATCAGGTTGAATGATGAGGTTTAAAGGTACCTTTATATATACAGTGTTTATTTGAGTATAAGTCGAGTCCATATACAAACTGAACAGACCCAGATCTGCCATCACATAATGCACTTACAGATATAGGTCTGTGCAATTATTAGGAGTAATAAGTAGAACAGACAACGTGGACCCTGGTCTGCTAGTGGGTTATGCTATGGCAGATCAAGGTCTATGTTGCTTTCAGTTGGATTTTACTTATAAGTGAATATGTATGGTATACTTGGTAAACTATTCATTTAAATTATGCCAGATTTATTGTTTTTTTTTACCTTAATCCTTTTCTTTAAGAAAATTACTGCGGGCTTGTAGAGAAATTATTTTTTTTGCTTCGTTTCAGCAATGTCAAATGTAGAAGGTGAACCTGACAAACTACCCAACCTTGGACAAGGAGATTACCCTTGCAAGCTCAACCTGAGTACCTTGCTGAATAAAGTTGAAAATAATGGTAAGTGTGTTGTCACTAATAACTTTGATTTTTAAGCAAACTCAAGTTAATATAGAATGGTCATTATTTTAGCATTGTTCATGATTTTGTCCAGGATGTGTACTGCATAATGATCTGTATATGTATACAGCATAGGCCATAAATATCCACTCTGTTGATATTATTATTATTATGGTTTTTAGATTATGTTTGGATTTATCATGAAAGCAATAATTATTATCTGAAGAATGGTAGCAACTCTGCATGATGAACTTTACTCTGCCAACTTTGAGGTTAATAATGCTTATATTTGTAAGGATCGCTTGTGCAGAAATAGCATCAGCATAGTAACCTGGCATTTTAACAAAAAGCGTCAGTTCGATACACTTTTCATCGATAAATTTGTTTTTCTTTGCATAGTTTTTCAAAATACTCAATGTTACTTATTCAAAATGTGCAGAAAATTCAATCTTCCTATACATAAACCTTGATGGAATATGTTCATTTCTCTTTTAAATATGGTCCCCAATCAGACCAATGTTAGGGATATAAGCCAGCTATATCCTGAATCCAGCCCTTCTAAAATTATTAATATTTGCCTTTTTAGTCTGTCTTATACAGACAAAGAACAATAACACTTATTCATTACCTTCTCTTGCCACCAGCAGGACTGTCACCAGTTTTAGCTTAACTTCTACACTGTCCTTTCATACAGATACCTTTGCATAAATTCATGATATTTATGTGAAATATTTTAGCCAACTGCCACTGAATTTGAATTTATTTTATGTAGGAATTATTCCTCTACAGATTGTGTACATTACTTTTATATTTTTCAATTTTTTTTGTGAATTTGTTACATTCTATAAACTTCATCTATTTTTTCCATGTGTACAACATTCTGTCGTTGAATGCATTATCACTTATGGTTTAGCACAACACTATTTCCACTTACTCCTGTAGAAACGGTTGTTGTATTAATACTTTAACATGCTGAATTGTAAATTTATGCTTTTTTCTTTTCTTCACTTCTTGTGTTGTTAAACCGCTCTGGTGGCCTATTGTTTAGAGCATCCGCCTCAGTTGCAGGAGTTTGTGAGTTAGATCCCCAGCCAAGTCATACCAGAGACTTACAAAAGTGGCAGACCTGCCAACTCTTACAATTTTGCTTACAAAATTTATCCTTAAAATACAGACTTATGTCATACAAGCAAAAACAACAGAAAAATGATCATTGTCGAAAAATCCAGAAAATATGTTCTTCCATGTTTGATTTGGATCTGGGTTTCATATTAAAATTAGTTTAATTAGTCATGGAACCAGACTAACTTTACAGCAGCACCTCAGATGCTTTAAACTGAACCTATTTGTTCATGCAAAGCGTCTGCATGATCAAACTGTTGATTTTAGAAAAAAAATTAAAAATGGTACCCAGCAAGGGATGTATGTTTAAGATGAAAGGGAAAATAAGCCTCTTGAAAAGTGTTAATAATCAACACCGAAGAATAGAAAGGAAAATACAGATTATTGTGAATAAAAGCTGGAAAGGGCACAGTTACGTTTATTGGACATCACATGCCAATTTGAGTATGACTCGTGGCGGGAATTATGATTGCCGTCATCGTGTGAAATGGAAAAAGATAAGAATCACGTAAAGTTGAGAGATAGCAACAAGCCATTGAGCTGCATAGGGTTTGGAACTTGAGTATGTGGAAATGTGCTAGTGGTAATTAAAGTCTGCTCTTACTTTACAAACATTTCAGTTGAGCATGATGTTTATTTTCACAGCATGTTTCGAATACCGAACTTTTAATTACGTTTTCGAACTTTACAATAGCAGGTTATGATATTTATTTGACATCTTACTGAAAACTGGTCAAATGTATGGGGGAAAAAACTGCCTTACTGAGATGGACTGGTCAGGGTTGGCAGGTCTACCTAAGTTCAGAAATTTGACATGGACTAATTTACAAAACTATCCCTTGCCACCTAATCGCTCTACCCAAGGACAGATTACTTTTATGATGTCCATCTAGCTCGGCAGATAACTTTTAGCACTCCTGATGCTAAAGCAAGCTTTGGACAGCTGGATTGGTGAGATAGTGGTTGTCCATTATTGGAGAAACATATTTACTCCAAGATTGGTCTCCACCCAATAATATGAGTTATACATAACAGATTTAGACAATACTGTGTGGCTAATGTGTACATGGGGGTAAGGAAGAAGTCTATTTTATTTTGCCAGGATATATTACCTTTAAATCATCATCATAATCTTTTAATCTACCCATTATTATTATTTGTTCAGCCATCTCTTAAATTTTAAAGGTGAATTATACAATATTTCTCTTGGCCTACCTTGTAAACTTGTACACGCCTATTTTAACTTTCACTGTGAATTATTCTGTAATAACATTGTCCACCCATCTCTGCATTCTTCTGTCCATTAACATTTGCTTGTCTAGTTCATAACTTTGTAACAGCTGGAGAGTTTCATTAAACTTTGTTCAAGTATGACTAGACAGTGTGCTATGTAATGTAGCCATGATCCTGCTTCAAGGTCTTAGCGAGGGAGAATGTATTTCAACTTTTGAACTAATCAAGAAATATTAATGAAACTTGAGCCAATTATATATTGTGGATAAGATCGTGTGTCACATATAGTTTTACAATGAGCTTCAAAGAGAAGGACACAGCAAATAAACTGTAATGGACTTGTATCCTTATCTGATGCATAACTATTGAAACACTGAAGACATGCTAATGAAACTTTAATGAGTTATATATCATGACTAATTAATGTGTCACATAGCCATACCCTCAGGCTCAAGGTCAAGGTCACAACAAGGTTACAACATGGGATATTTTAAATAACTGACAATTGTCCATGTATGGGGAGGTGGAGGCATTACAACTGAGCAGTTAGGCATTTAACTGGATGACCAAAAGGGTGCAGGTTGGATTCCACCATAGGATCATTTCAAATCTACTACGATAGTATGTCTTTGAGCAAGGCATCTTATACTCTACCTGGCTCAGCATGAGATAACCTTAAAAGTGTTGCTGTGCCATAAACTACCAAAGCCGATCTGTGTACAGGTTTAACTTTTTTAACTGATGAAGATTCTGTTGAAACTTTAGCCTTTTATATATTTTGCCACATGGTCGAGGTCACATGAAGGGATAATGCAAGTTGGTGGCCTGTTTCCTTATCCATTCTGTCCCTTTTTAACCACAACAGATATTTTGATTAAATTTTGCCCAGGTCATACCTTATCATGTGATAGTCAAGTTCCCAGCTGAATGGTCAAGAGAAAAGTTCATGAGAAAGGCATATCATGTACTGTTTGTAGTACTCTTGTTTGAAGGGGTTTGTGGGGCAGTGGTTGTATCAACAGTCAGAAGAGCATTTTTGTAGAAAATTGGTTTATCATCATGCATAGACTTATGGAAGAATTGAGGCATATTATCATTATGCATGGACTTGTCATGGGAGAATTTAGGCATATTATCATTATGCATGGACTTGTCATGGGAGAATTCAGGCATATTATCATTATGCATGGATTTGTCATGGGAGAATTCAGGCATATTATCATTATGCATGGACTTGTCATGGGAGAATTCAGGCATACTATCATTATGCATGGACTTGTCATGGGAGAATTTAGGCATATTATCATTATGCATGGACTTGTCATGGGAGAATTTAGACATATTATCATTATGCATGGACTTGTCACGGGAGAATTTAGAAATATTATCATTATGCATGGACTTGTCATGGGAGAATTCAGGCATATTATCATTATGCATGGACTTGTCATGGAAAAATTGTGGCATATTATTGTCATACATTGACCAGTCTGGGGAGAATTATGGCATATTATCATCATGCATTGACTTACCATGAGAGAATTATCTCATATTGTCTGTTTTTCAGTGAAGATTGCTGAATACAAAGTAAATGGTCTACCTGAGGATGAATCATTCTAGTAAGTACTTTACAAGTCAGGTAAAACCTGTTTTGAAAGAACACTGTTCTGGAAAACCACATGTCGTGAAAGATTATTGTTTTGGAAGAGTACATGTCATGAAAGACAAGATTTGCTGTACAAACATCAGCTGTTCTGTGCAATGTTATAATGAGAGCCTACCTATCATGAGTGACAGCTTTTTCCTTAACACGGAGAAGGAGTGATCTTTCAATGCAGATTTCACTGTACATAGAGTTGACTGTTTTAATTATTTGTGGAATTAAGCAACATCAATGTACTTGCCTGTCTGGACAAAATTAGATGATATCATTCAGTCTTTTCAGTCTTTTCATTAGAAATTGTTGTTGTTGTTGTTGTTTTTGTAGGGTTTAACGCCATTTTTCAGCACATGATAGGTTATACATGGCGGCCAGTATTATTGGTGGAGGAAGAACCTGGGAAATCCCTGGAAAGAACCACCAACCCTCGAGAAGCTACTAGCATGCTTTCTCACATACCCCCATTGGCCGAATCCGAGACTCGAACCCACGCAGACAGAGGTGAGATGGCAGTGATTCATAATGGAGAGCGCTTTAGACCACTTGACCACTCGGGGCCCCCCATTAGAAATTGTTTCATTCATTGATACATCAGTGATTAACAGCATTCACTCTGACAACAGTGTATTATGATACAGACTTAAGCTATAAATACAGGACAATATAAAATGAAACATTAGCTAATGTGAACCATCTAGAAGAATGCCATTTTCTTTGTTCTCTTGCATTCTCTTTGAAAGAAGTAAACGGTAAAGCCCCTAATAACAAAAATAGTTCCTTTTAAGGATTTCTGCTCAGAGGTAATTTTTTACTGAGTTTTTGTGTTCCACTCATTGAGATAAATTTGCAGGTTCTAAAGAAATTGTTCAGGGGAACTGTGTGTATTTGACCCTTTATATATTTGAACTAATTTCATTGTTGGTATGAAAGTCTAAATCAGAAAACCAAACATTATGTTGGCTGATATATTTTTTTCTCCCAAATTCTTTCAGTTTAAGAATTTTATAGAGCCACTTGAGATGATGGGATGAAATTTGATTTAAGTATTCACCACTGGAAGGTGTGTCATGTACCACAGTGAAAATCCTATCTTCAAGTCAAGGTCACATATCAATATTTTATATTTAAGTCACATTTTTCCTTTTGTTTTCTTATTTAAGGTCTGTTTAAGATAATGGATAAAATTTGGTATCCCCATATATTGTCACTACATGAGTCACATTTCATGTTTGGGTTCTGTCCTCAAGGTCAAGATCATTATTTGGTATTTTAAGGTCTCTCTGCTTTATATCATAATGCTATTTGAGGTACGGGGATAAAGCTTGGTTCACTTTTTCTTCCCAGTTTGATGGCATTTCATGTATCACCATCAGGGTTTTATATGCAAGTTCAAGGTCATTATTTAATTTTTTACTCCTTGTTTGCACTTTCACTTTAATGCCCTTTGTGACTGGACCAAGAAAATCAGTTATTTTCAATGTTTACCAAGTAACATTACAGCTTTGCTTTAAATGTGGATGACAAAAATTCTGGCTCACTTTAGCATGCCTGCCATGACATGATGTGTCATGCCAAAAAGACAAGCTTGTACTTCCGAACCCCTGGAATGGGCGTGTTTTGAAAAACATGATTTTCAGTAAGCTTAACAAAACAAACCTTTAAAAAAAACCACCACTTAAACATATGTGTGTAACATGTAGCATTTAAACAGCTTGGAGGTCAGGTATTAAAAAAAACCCACCATTTTATGTACTGCTTACTTGGCTGGCAATAGCTCAGGTGAAGTGTTAAGTCCTTGAAGAGTGCTGTGGTGAGCCCATGGTGTTAATTTGCATAGGTAAAGTTTGCAAAGTGCAACTACCTAATTTGTTTTAAGTTATAGGCAAATCAATAAGATGCGTGTTGAAGAACAAATATTATTCCACATCACTACCTTAAATGCAAATGTTTAAGCCATTAATATTAAAGATTTTTGGCAAGTTTGTGAACAGCAGTAATGTCTCTTTGAAGTCAGATTTTACTCCATATATTAAAGCAAAGCATAATTGTTTCAGTTGTCCATGTAGTATTAAAGTATGATTCATTTTTAAAGGTGATTCAAGAAGCAATAAGCTATCAGCAGAGCAAACAGATGCCAGGAAAAATAAATTTCAGAACTCCTGGTTGACAGTTTGACTTTGTGAAGCACAGCAACAAGGGGAGCATTTAATACTTTGCACATACTGCAAACATTGTACAAACATAAGTCATTCTGCAGTGTACAATGGCCTTCAGAATAGGAATACCACATGCATGTAACATTTTAACATTCAGATTAATTCTTTTTTAATTCTTTTTATTATTATTCATTATCTTAATCCTGATTTGTGTTGCTAAAGCATTAACTCCCATAGAGATGCTTATCACTGCTGTATTACCTATTTAAAGAAAATTTAAACATGAAAATATATATGTCCTTCCTCTTTACTCCCCTCCCCAATGAAATGGTCTTTCCCAAATTATTGTATGTGATGCATATTCATTTTTCTATAGAGAGAGGCATATATCTTGTAGTTGGACTGCATCAGATACAGTTCTGACAATGCTAGTATTATAGTTGTCAAAAGCAACACAGTTCTGACCAGGTTTCACTCTTAGAATCTGACAGGGAAGTTTTGACAGCAGTAGCGTACAGTCTCTACTGCATGCAAAGATTAACACTAATGCCACTTGCATTACCTTCAGATCCCCTATTAGACTATTCAGAGCAGCAAATACTGGATCTGATGAATCCTACATTGTCCATTCAGTGGAGTTAAAGACAGAAACTTTGTGTATGTTTTTATTTTATGCCAGTTTGGTTGTGTTTATGTGTATATATGTTGTGATGATATTTGACAATACTAAGTCTTCCAACCATTTTTAACTTTGTAAGTTTATTAAATGCTAGAAAATAGGCATGTTATTATTTTTAATTCAGATTTGAATTTTCAATAATGTTCTTTACCAGTATGAAAAGATGGCTTATTCTCAGTTGGATGATGTCACATTTTTGGGGTCACATGCACTGACCCAAGCTTTAGACCTCAAAATACACTTTTTAATTCACAAAAAAACTCAGGAATTGTGGCAGGTACCCTTTAGGAAATATTTAATTATTTCCTTGCTTTTCAAAGAAAAGATGAGGTTTGTTTGATCCTTCCTAACTGGATTTTCATTGGTATGTATGTTATTCCATGCAACTAATCAACACATTTTACAACAGGAATTTGAAACTTTTGAACATGGCTGTCAGTGGTTTGTAGATGTGCATGAAAGTTTGGAAGTTATATCCACCATAGTATGTGGAGCCTGGCGGACTGGAGACATGTGCATATATTTTCAGTAGTAGTGATAACAGAGAAAACCATGGAGATAATGTTGCTCTGATGAGGACATCTAATTATTTCAGGTCATGTAGTATGAAGAATCAAACTATGATTGGAGATTTTTGTGTGAAATGACATTACCTTGAGTCATCACCAGCCAGTTAGAAAAATGATTGGTGATTTCACAAAAATACAACCTTTCTAATTAAATGGGATACATGACCACTTTGATGTTCAGATTGCCAAGGCACTTTACATTGTGGGACTGCTCTGCTTATGCTACTGCTGCTACCACCATCTCCATCATCACTAATAATAATAATAAAATCAGTTGTTTTCATCAACAGTGATTATGACATTTTATCATTGCAGCTTGAGTATGTATGCCTGCACTAATGGTGGATGTACAGTCTCCCAATATTATGGCCCATTTAGGACCCAAAAATCACCAGGTATATGACCATGCATATGCATTTTGCTTGTGCAAATGCATTAGAGAGAGAGAGAGGACTGTCAAATGGTTAAAAGAGGGAAACGTTGTTCATGCTACCTGCTACCACAAACGGCTTACAGGAAATCTTTTTCTTCTTCTTTTGGCTCTTGGATCCAAGTTTTTTTAAATAATGCATGGAAATAAACCCATAAACTGAGGTCTTCAACACACATTAACCAGATTCAGCAATATTCCATCTCGACCAATGATCTATTCCACTTGGTTCAAGGTGCTTACACTCACAGGGTGAATATCATGTATAATCTGCCAGGTAGCAGGTACTGCACAGAGTCAGTGCATTTTAAACTTGTTCATAATTACTAGGGCTGTTCCATTACAACCTACATGGTATCCAGGGAAGGCACTTTTAAAGTGGGGTGCTCATCCATAGATGCAATTTTAAAATTTCTTATAATTTTAATATGAATTCATTGAAATTTAAGTACCCTGGCATATCCTTTAAAAAACTGCCTTCCCTGGGTACCATGTATATTTAAATGGAACAGCCCTTATATATGGATTGTTAGAAGAAACAGTAAATCAAATCCACATCATAGGTTTATATTTCATTTTTTTAAATCTAAGGAATCCAGTCAAATTTATGTACTATTATTGTTTAGAACATAAAACCACAGTTAATCAGCTTTCTAATCTTGAAAGCCATGCATCAGGGCAGAAAATATTTCAAAACCCTTTCAAACACCTGTTTACTCTAAATTTCCATAGTTCCAATTACACTATAAATAAGCTTTACATATCTTATTTCCATTACAAAAAGTTTGAAACAGTTATTCAGTGAATACAGCTTGGTTCAGATTGAATTGAAGTGTCAGAATCTCTTCTGATATGAAATAAAAATAATTCATTTAGATTTTGTTCTGTGTACATGGAACCTGATTGATAGAAATAGGCAAAAAATAATTACAAGGAAAATTAATTTTTAGCCATGCTACATTTCCTGAAAGAAAGAACATATTTTGTATTGACAGCCTTTTCCAATTACTTTTCATAGTAATTGAAATAACTTGAAAGACACAGATATATATTTCTGTCATTCAGAAATTCAGCTGTTAAGCAATTATCTAGGTAAGTAAGTAATGGTTATTTCAGTGTGTAGTCAGTTTCATTCAAATCAAGCCAATTACCATGTAATGAAAATCTCTTACAAAAAAGATTACATCACTGAGTACCTGTAGCAGGAATGATTGAGCTTTATTTAAGGCACAATCTTGTGTTCAGTATAAATTGATGTATAAACTGCTAAATTTAGAGAATAATAATAGGACATGTTAGTGAATACACAATTTGACACTAATATTTGGTGGAACAAAGGGAATAAACAATGCTTGGGCTTGTTAACTTGAGCTCCATTTTGTCTCAGTCACATCCCTGTTACAGTGGAAATTCCTTGTTGAAGTTTTATTTTATTCCTTTTAATCAGTATATCCCACCCAAGTTGTCTATTTTGTTTTGAATTGAACTGAATTAAACTAAAAAGTATCCCACCTGCCTAAATCAGCTAGTCATTAGATATTGCTTTTTTTGTATTTTAAGCTTATAATGTATTGTTTAGACAGATTGGAATAGAAGACAAATTCTTTAAGTCATATTTGGAAACTCTAACTTGTGGCAATTATGCAGATAAGGTCATGGCACCATTACTTGGATAAGTGAAATCTGTCCTCAGTTACATATGTTTAGTCAGGCAGTTATACTTACTGAGGATTATGATGTGTAATTATTAGGAACAAATGGCACCTGGCATAATTGTTCTCAGTATTAGTGGTCGAGGTAAAATCTTGGAACTCGCTATTATTGGCCTTGCATCAAAGTAAATACTCATTAACTACTGGCAGCCAGAATCTGGTTGTCTGGTTGAGAGCAAAATTGTGTTGTCCCAGGCTGCCAGATAATGTATTTTTGCCCCTGTGCATATGGTCCAAGTTTTCATTCAGTTCAGAAAGAAAAATAAGTACTGTATTTGCTGGCCTAAAAGACGATACTTTTTTATCAGAAAATCTTAGCTTTGTCTTTTACTTAGAACTTAGAATGTACTTATATATGGATTATGTCAGACAAATTGCTTTCTTGTATTTTTCGTATGGAAAATAATTCTCCAAGAGTACGAAAATAATGTGTAAAAAATATTTCATTTTGAGGAAAAGATTGTGTATAAAAAATATAGGATCCTACTTTGAGTATTTTAAACAATCGCTTGATTGTCAGTATTAAAAATTAACATAGATGTAATTGCACCAAAGCAGCATGCACCAGTAATGTACGTTGTTTGTAATATACGTTGTTTAAATTTGATTACATATATGTTCATTAGAATTTACAAGTTAGAAGATGAATAACTGCAACAAAGACATATTCCATTACAATTTTCTTGCACCTAATGATCAAATAAAACATATATCCCATTGAGAGAGACAGACAGGCAGACTTGTAAATCTGTACTGTTCACTTACCTGATGACTGATCTTACTCATGTACAAGTGCAGTACCATATTCCATTATCAATTAATACCACTAGGTGAGCAATTCCTTCTAGTTTTTGTTGCCACATCCATTATTAAAAGAATCACATGGCTTTGTAGTGGTATTTACATGCTAATTTAGTCATTCCAAGTTAACACCTGTTTGCGGTCAAGATTCGCCAAGCTAGATCAGATTAGCGAGGCTACCAATAGGAAATGAGGCTACCCATGGGTATTATGAATGTTGTACCATATAATGAAAGGAAATGCCAGGTGGTTACTAGTGTAAATTTCTCAGCCAGTGACATTTTTGAACTTGCAATTTAAAGTACATCTAGCATGAGCAAAGATCTAAAACCATTGCTGTCTAAGTATAGGAAGAGTACATGCACTTTAAACAAAATCTTATTTTAGCATTTCTGATGCATTTTCCCTATTGCTAGTAATCTGAAATAGCATACAGTGATACTTTTAATATTTATGAAACCAGAAGTTATTATAATTCCACACATCATCATGAGTTTTATCCTATCTGTAACTCAGTAAATTTTCAGGTCAGCATCATTATATGTAGCTAAAAGTATATAATACATTTAAAATACTTCATGTGAAACAAATTAGGCACTTTCACTTACATTTAATGATCCTGAATGGAAAGGTTACTGAGTTACAGATAGGATAAAATTCATGATGCTGTGTGGAATGAAGTGAAAAACACAATCCGAGGTATTGATCTGGCCTCTTATACTGAGCATTGACTTATGTAAGGATGAAGGATGGAAAATTTGCCAAATCTGCTGATTCTACTTATACTCCACATTGACTTATAGGCCGGCAAATATGGTTGAAGATATTTTTCTTTTACTACATTAATACCAGACATATTTCATTTGTATGGTACAAAAACATTATATTTTGATGAGTGGTGAAATCATGAGTGAAAATGTTATTTGTTTTGTACCACAAGATGAAATTCATCTGGTATTAATATAGGAAAAGAAAATGTTTCTTTTATTATATACTAATCAGGCTTCTGAATCAAAGCTTTTATGATAAAACTTGCTTTCAGCACACAGCTCCCTCCCACCACCCTTTCATAACCTTTGAACATACAATAAACATCAGCAATTTGATAGAACCATAGGTTTGGAAAAGCCTAATATGTTGTAATAAATTAAATTTTGTATATCTGGTAAACAGTTTTACCTGGCTGTCTGATTAAAAACAAAAACAAGTTTGGTTGAACAGTGCAGCACACTGGACATTTTACATTGTTGTTGAAGTTTAATGGAAAAATCTTCATAGATAAGCAAATAGTGTTGAGTCAGATAACTTTGAGAAAACATATAACCATGTCAGAAAGGTAATGCAATTTCTATTTATTGCTCAAGTTCACAAAATGCACATTTTTCTTGCTGCAGGTACAAATTCTGTAGGCACCCACCATCATCTTTATGCCATGATAGGAAATCTAGAATATGCACATAACAAAATATAGTTATATATTTTTCACGTGTGAAAATATAGGACTTTAACAAATATGACAAATATTTAACCATTAATTTTTTACATTTCACAACAGTTTGCTTGTGTAACCTTGATAAAGCAGACACTAATTATTATGAACTTCTTTTTATCTGATATTTCATTAAAACTGATATGATTGGTTTAAATTAAAGGAATATAACATTTGGTACAGATTTTAAGGACCACTTAGTCTGCTGACAATCTTTGCCTTTTAGCTGCAGAATTTTTACTTTCTCAGGAACCAGAATATTCACTATACTTATCACAAGGCAGATGGTTGGTATTCACTAATCTTACCACTCATGGAGCAAGATGGTTTTTTTTCCTTAAGTTTAAGTTATTGTTGCAGTCCTGCCCAAAATGCAGCAAGACAAAATATAATTCTTTACGGTGTCATCACTTGAGTTGTACTTCCCTCGATTACTATGGGAAACATTCACACTTATATTAAACCTTCTTCCCAAAGACCTTGATACATATGCACCTGACTGTGAAACTGGGGTCACTATTTCAAATGCATTACATGTATCGTGTGTCTTGTACTATGACATCATGTTTTAAGTTAGTAAAATATATTTCAAAATATCATTGTAAATGCAACATTTTTAAAATTGTATCTTTAACCCATCCACGGGATGGATTAAAAACCTATACCCCTTTTAACAATGGTTATATTATGTGCAGTGTATATACAGAGTTGATGAATATCTACGTAGTGGTTTAGGAGATATGAGTTTGGATGGATAGACAGAGGGATGAACTGAGTAATGTAGTGTATCACAAATTTACAGAATGTTGTTGGTCAGTGTATCAGTTATTGTTGCATTAATGCTTCCCAGGAATGGATAGCACACCAAAAGCAGGTTACCGGGAGCTGATTATCATATGTATGTGTTTTTTTACATATAGGCTTCATTCCTCATATGATAACTCATATCTTCATACTTTAAATTGGGGTCACGGAGGCCTACTTTTTCTTGCTCAGATAACTCTTATGAGTTTTTAGCGTTTGGATCATACGTTTGCAGTACCATTTGGTTAAAGTTTTAGTTTCCATTTTATTGTTTCAGAACCTACATCCAATGCTGCTGTGATTGCAGTAGTAGTCGTACTGGTGTTGTTTGCCATTGTAGCTGCTGTCGGTGGTGTAATACTATACAGGAAAGGATATCACACTCGGTAAGTAATTGTCCCATCTACATTCAGCAAATGGAAAGAGGTAAATATTACTTCAGATCATGTAACACCTTAGTAATTTGTGGTAAATTGTTAAACTATGTCTCACATAGTATCCAACTGAGAATCAAACTTGTCCAGCTGTGTCCTTTTGTTCTGCATTCTCATACTGTCAGTGGAATTCACTGGCTCATTACTCTTCCAGACTGCACCATTCCAGTGGCCTAGTGGTTGGAGCGACAGCCTCGGATGCAGGAGGTCGTGGGTTCAATCCCTGGCCAAGTCATACCAAAGACTTACAGAAATGGTACTAACAGCTGCCTTGCTTGGCGCTCAGCATTAAGAGTTAGTGTTAGTACTGGTCGGCCTTGTGTCAGGATAATGGGACTGGGTGGGACATTGTGCTACATGTCTGCAGCATGATGCCCCAGTACTAGACGTTACTATAAACAGTCATACTTCAGACATTGTAGTGATATGACTGAAAAATTGTTAAAGTTACGTTAAAAATCCAAATCACACACACACACACTCCTCCAGATTGCATATGTGCATTATCCATCATTTTGATTATAGTTGTTAAAATTTATCTTATGATAAAATCCTTACGAAACAGAGACCCAGTCTAGAAAATTCCATTGTATGTTCACTTCATATAGTGAAAGATATGTAATGGATGAGTAAATGCAGGATGATTTAGTAGTTAGTATGAAATGAATATACTGACCCTGTATTCACATACAATTTCACTAGTTCTATAATTTTTGGTGAACAACCATTAAACTTGGAAACTTTGATCATCAAAAGAGTCACAATTACACAAATCACTGTGCTTCTACAGTTTTTAAAAGGGTTTGTTTTTATGTTTTCTACTTGAAGTCAGATGCAGTGTATGACAGAATCTAGTAAATATCAGTTAATCTCTGTTTTCATTGGAATTCCATGAAACTTTATACATATTAAGATCATCTTAATGACGTGTATTCGTAATGCAGTAGGTCACACATATTTTGATGAATAATTGTGAAACTTGGTACATATGATCATGATTAGAAGATCCAATGTTGACCAATTACATTGCCCATAAGCTCTTTGTTAGAATTATTGCTGAAGTTGACTTCAGATTGGTATAGCAGAATACAGACATGAAAGACTTTAACTTTTTCCATGCCAAATAGACAGCTTCTGAGATTTGTGTTAATTTTGAGACAATGTTTGGGATGGAGGGTATGTATATAGAACATAAAGAGTACCATCATAATTTACCCGTGTCAGCTAAATTTGCCAGGAAAATGTAACACACTTTTTCATTGGTTTAAGAACTCCATAATTATGGAAGTTCTTCTTTTGATAGTGATCCATTATCCAGCTAATAGAATACACTGTTACAGTTATCACAAAGTATAATGTTTGCAGAACTGGTGCGAAAAGAATGCTTTGTGACTCAATTGCAAATTAATTAAGATTATGATTTGAGAGGGATAACTTCTTAACAGGTAGAGTGATGTTTGATTTGAAAGAAACAGAATGTTAAAATTAAGTTTTGATGGGATTTGTTAGAAAGAAAAGTTACAATTAACAGGGAGGTGACTCAAAGACACTGCTGTGCAGTCTCAGTCAGTGCATTAAAAAAGTTGATGTGGCAGGTCGGTTTTATGCATTTTTGCAGGGATCTTATATATTGTGGAGAGGGTGATAGGAATGTCAAATAAATCTCTGGGAAGCTGGAATTTGGACTTTAGAATTGCTAAGATTAATTTTCAGCCAGGGCACTTCACAGTCCTTGGCCCTGCACCAGGTCCTCACCCCTACTGTGGGTATAGGCAGCTGCCATACCCCTGGCTTTTTTAGGCTTATTTCATTCTTCCAGTCTTTCATATCTGATATTGTGAATGCATGTAGTCTCTCAGTTGTTTAGTGTTCTTGCCCCTTTTTTCCTGCAATAAGACTGAATCTCACTTCTTTGATATGTGAAGTATGCTTTCTTTGATATGTGAAGTATGCTTTCTTTGATATGTGAAGTATGCTTTCTTTGATATGTGAAGTATGCTTTCTTTGATACTTGGAGTATGTTTTCTTTGATGCTTGAATTATGTTCTCTCTGGTAATTATCAAAGTATGTTCTCTTTGATATTTGAAGTATGCTCTCTTTGATATTGTAATTATGTTTTCATTAATACTTGAATAATTTTTTTGTTGATACTTGAAGTATGTTCTCTTTGATACGTGAAGTAAGTTCTCTTTGATACTTGAATTCTTGAATATATGTCTTTGACTGAAATGGGACCATAAACCCCAAGGATACTGGTTATGGCTGTTCAAATTAATTGATATGGTCAAACATTTGTCATATATTTGCTTGAACAGTTGTCACTTTTTCTGACACAACCAGTTAAATAAATACATTTTCCATGATTGATTTTGGTCAGAATTCAGTTTTATGTCTTTCCTGCTGTTTGGACTTGAGACTATTTGAAAGTTAGCCAGTTTTGTAAGATATACAGGACATATGAACAAATAATTTGATCATTAATTAACCATCAATCATTCAAATAGAATCTGAAAATCATTTTAAAAAATTCCAGTTTCAACACTAATGTTGGTACCTTACAAATGAGATTAAACCCATTGTATGCCACTATTATGGATTTATAAAATTCTAATTTGATAGAAAGTCATATTAGTATTACCACAAGTGCCAGTATTTGTCCCCAGCTGCCTCCATCTATCAGTGTCTTTGTGTATACACATAAATGTTCACATTGCTGTGACTTCATCTCAAAAAGAGCATGGATAAATTTGTTGTTGGTCAGCTTTTGATACTTTTTCATCCCATTGGCTCATGAACAATTTAGCATTCTAATTTTATCTTTGATTCCAAAAAGATCTTATAAAAAAAATCTTGACAGGGTCTTTAATCATTTTGATGAAGACCAGATTTAATTTACTTTTTTGAATTTCAGTTAGCTGTGAAGCTTTTTGTTGGCAAGATCTTATATTCTGTCATTGTTAAGAAACATTTTGACCATATTTTACTGAGTGATTGCGCGTGTTTGACATATAACTCATTAAAATTATGCCCAATTCCTTGTACTCCATTCTGTTAGTAACAGAGGACAATGACTGTGTTAGTGGCAGCTGCTAGTTAATGAGCTAAAGTGATCTCCCTTTATAACCCATTTTATAGGAGCCATAAAAGTGTACAATGTTACAGGGCCACCCTTACTGATGTATAAACATGGCTGTGGAAGGGCCGTTCCATTTAAACATACATAGTACCCAGGGAAGGCAGTTTTTAAAAAACATATGTCAGGGTACTTTGATTGCACAGAGTTCATATTAAAATGAAAAGAAAATTCTTAATTGCATCTGTAGGTGAGTACCTCACATTAAAAATGTCTTCTGTGGTTCCTAGCTACGATGTCGTAGCCTCAACTTGATTTGTTGTGGTTGAGGCTATGAACCGATCCCATATCATGTAATGGAGCAAAAAAAAATCATCACTAAAGTCAGAAAAACAAACAGTGTAGAAATCAACTACATAAGTATAATCATGTTGTTAAAGAAGTTTGGCTTATTTTGAATTTATTAAGCCCTTACATGATAAAATAAATTGGCATAGTTACTCTAACCTTATCCTGTCCGCCATGACAGATAACGCGAGACTCTCGCCATGACCCCTTTTCTACGTAAGGCTTGCCAGACCATATTTTGGATATTCTACACTATATTATTATCAGTAAAGTGGCGAATAATCGCTTCTTGGTGGAATTTCAAAGTTACCATATTTACTTTTAATGCGCAGAATTTCTGACCCAAACAGTGCAACATTTTTACTACGATTTTGGTACATTTCCAATTAAGGCATCAATTTCCTTATATGGCACACAAACAAATGAGGCTGAGAACGGAAGTAATCATTATTTCAAATAATATGGCGGATGATCTAAATGAAGATATTGGCTAAAAAAGGTAAACGAGATTTTACAACTATTTCTACAATCATTTTTGATACTTCCGGTATTAAATAAGAGGACTACTCAATTTATTGGATTATATGCAAGGAATATGTTTAAAGTGTTATTATTAGGCTAAAAGAGCGCCTCGTGTGAATCACACCCGGCTTGCTCCATTAACACGTATAAGCTCATGTTAGTACCCTGTCCACGAGGTACGAGTAAGGATACTAATATTAGTACCCTTGTGGTTCCCAGTTATGTTCTACTGGAACAGCCCTGATTATGAATGTCTTGTGCAAATTTGTTATGATAAGCTTTGTTTTATGTGTAATTCCATTATAATGAATTATAATAATACAAGAACTAACATCACGTATAATAAATTAATCAGCAGTTGAAAAAGTAAATTGTATCAGTTATTACATTATGTCAGGTACCACATGATACAGAGACACATTATGCAGAGATGACTGGTTTTTCCTTAGAGAAAGTTCATCATTCAAATATTATGATAATGGACTGTTTTTTAGAAGAATTCAAAGTAGCTTCATGAGAAAAGTTAATTAGTTAAGCATATATTTCCAAAGAGTGATACATTTTTATAAATAAAAAGTTAGGACTTTATCTTGCAGTGTAATGCTAATGACTTTTGAACATTTCTTCCATGCAAAATAGTACTTATTAATGCTGCTGAAATTTGATTGGTTACAGATATTTGTTGGGTTTTTTCAGAGTCTATTGTGCATATGAAGTATAGGACTTACTTATAGTGCCTTCATACAGCAGATGACATTTATTTGGTTAAAAACAGAGTGAGAATAGAAATATGGTGTAAAAATAATGTAGATGTAGAAAGATTTTGATTGACAAAGTGTAGACAAGTAAAGAGCCTATGTGACTGAAGTAAATATTCCTTACAGGATTCTTGCCACACTGAGAAAACATTCTAGTGACCAACAAGATTCTGTTGCTTTTAACCACGTTTCTGGAGATATTGAACATATTTTAAGGAAAAGGTATGCAACTAAACCTCTCTACTGTCTCTCTCATTCTTCCACTGTTGTTTCTTGTACACACACACACAAATACACAAGATGACCTCTTGATAATCATGTGGAAAGAGAAAGTGTCATACCAGCCATATTCCCAGACAGTGTATTTTGAGGTCCCAAGGGGAGTCGGTGTGTGTGACCCCAAAAACCGAGGTTGTCCAATTGATAAAAAGCTATCTTTTCATAAAATTTATGAAAAATGATTGGAAATTCAAGTCAGAATGTTTTTATAAAAACATACCAATGCTATTCACATGCACATTGTGCAAAGAATTGCATAATCACATCCACATTAAGAAACCCATAAAGGACACACGGTACTAATTATACGGAAGAACTGTGAACCAGTCTAGAAATGGGTGAAGAAATGATAGAGTATTTACAGGTTTGGTGGTCCATAATTGGTTAATAATGAAAATTAAAATTTTAGGAAAAATATCTTTTGAAAGCTTGTCCTATATGTAATGTAAAAAAAATATTGACAAATTTCTACTGATGCAATTTTAGCATTTTTACAGGCTTGACTCAGGAGTACTCAATACTGAAAGTAGCACCTGATTCATTTGGTGCAGAATCAATAACACGTGTTTCATGCACATGTATGTAAACAAATTGCCGCGGGTCATATGGTGTTCTCCACACATAAGCTTGCACCAAGGTTAGATGTGCACGAAAAATTATAGGTGTCATTATCAGCACCCATAAATTTTAAATTATTGAATTTTGAATATGACAGTGTTTCCATATGTTTACCATTGGAGTGGAATTAGTACCGTGAGTCCTAAAGTTTCTGTCATTAAAATCCATTCGATGGCAAAATAAAGGCTTAATTATATGCAGTATTTGCTGCTCTCAATAGTTCAGTAGGGGGTTTGAAGCTAATCCAAGCGTCTTCAGTAGGGGGTTTGAAGCTAATCCAAGCGTCATTAGTGTTGTCCAAACTTACCTGCTAGATTCTCTGAGTGATTAACCAGTTGCTTGGCTTTCAGATAACAAAGGATTCAGCTTATCTGAAAGACCTGCAATGAATAGGGAATGAAATTAAGTTCAGTGTGACGATTGTTATCTACACCTGACCCAAACGAAATGGGATGAATGTCTCTCTTTGTTCATGGATTAACTTTTTTCATCAAATATTAAAAGATTAGTTTTTTAAACAAAATCTGCCACAATTTCACCAGATGTGACCATCATTTCTTCTATGGCTGAATTTCTCACCATCTTGGACCACTCAAGTGACCTAAGTGGTTAGATCTTCCACCTTGGATGCGAGAGGTCACAAGTTCAAACCCCAGCCGAGTCATAAAAATGGTACTAGCAGCTGCCTTTCTTGGCAATCATCATTAAGAGGTTTGTGTAAGGACTGGTCAGCCTGGTGTCAGGATAATGTGACTGGGTGGGACGCAATGCTACATGTCTCCAGCATGATGTCCCAGTGCTAGTCATCACTATAAACTGCCACACTGCAGACATTTTATTGATATGACGTTAAAAATCCAAAACAAAGAAGAACACACTTCTCACACTCTACCTAACAAATTGCTTGACCTTCTCTGACTAATAATACGATCCACCTCACTTTAAAATGTGAAATATTGGCACTTTTCAGTTACATTGACAATATGATGGAGTATGGTGAGTACAAGCAAGATAAGAAATGTTTGCACATTGATTCAAATGGTATTCCTTTACATAAACAATGCTTTCCACATTAAACAGAAGTATAGTATAAATACATAGAGAAGTCACTTTTGATATGCTCCAGTAACCAATTAAAGCATGGAAAAAACAGTATTTAATTAGGAAACACCATGCCACTGACTTCAGACAGCAGATGACCATTATGTACATGATTTTTATAATGGAAATTTGTTTGGGGAGGAGATTAGAATGGCCATTGTGATGAGGTGACCACTGTGTAAATGGTGATCATTGTGACAGGTTTGACTGGGTAGACAGATGTTTCCTAACCAGTAATGATTTTCATTGTGTTAAGTGGTCACTGATGAAAACTGAGTGACAACTCCTTGTATGTAGATCGTCTAAACCTGTCTGAGGAAGACATTATTTAAATAAACGCATATCATAGGAATCATTATGTAAACATTTTTTATTTTGCTTGTATTCACTGTACTCAGTCACTCTTTCAGTGTAACTCAAAGTTGACAATATGCTGAATTCAAAAGGGAGATGGTTACTGCCATTAGGGGAGAGGGTAGAGGTATTTTATTTGGTGAATGATGGGAAAAAGCAGTCATGTTGTCCTAGCACAAATGCGAGTCATTATTTTATGCCAGTATGTCAGATATAGTTTGATATCTTTGTCCATAGGCATATAAAATTAACCCTGTACAGCATGATGACACCTTTTCCACACCTTTCGTGACAAATCCAGTTAAGATACTCAATACCAAAGTAAACTTTTTTTATGCATAACTGTCACTTAAATGGCTCAAAGAGTTAATCTAGAAAATAAATTTGGAGCTAATCATTCTTTTGTTTACAGGATTAAAACAACTGTACAGTTCAGTCTACACTCATCCATTTTATATAACCGTGTGTCCACCATTTGTAAACATATGAACTGCGTAACATTCATGTGTCATGAATTCATTTTAAATTTTGCATTGAAAGATTTTTAATAATATACATGGGAATAACATTACAAGTCATTCTGATCATTTAAATAGTTATTTAGGACAAATGTTCAGAACTATTTACAAATCGAATGGTTCAGGTGATGACCCATGCTCTCAAGGGTCTAAAAAATAGCATAGAAAGGCATATTAGAGCCTAGAGCTGTCCAGTCTTAAGAGATTTACCATTTTACAAGTCAGTCCAAACACTAAATTCACCCATACTCATTCACCAAAAAGGCAACTGAAGAATGTGGGTTTTGGTACAATAGCAAGAGTCTCAGAGCCAGTAAGTCAAGACAATGAAGAAGTCTTCTGGTGGCAAAGTGGGCTGTCACACCACAGCACCTTTGCATTTGTCCACATTTTACTTTTTTGAGACAATGTTTGGGTTTATGGTAGTGATGGAAGTCATGCAGTTCACTATCTTAGGTATCTCCAACAAAGAGCATGCAGGTGACAAGACATAAATGTATGTCATCTTTTGCTGGTAATAAAAATGTAAATAAATATACTTACCTTATTGCATTTTGAATTTCTGCAAAATGTACTTTTATAGTTATTTCTGCTAATTAGAATTACATGGATTCCCAAAATTGACCCACATTATGAAATTTTATCATAATTTTGACTACATTTCCAACAGAAATCACATTCTCCTTGCTGCACTTGAAATAAAATGAATTTGATATTCCCCAGTAAACAATATTTAATCCTGCGTCGTTTTTTTTAATAGAATTTCAATCAAAAGATATCCTTTTTTTTTTCTTTCACCTTATGATTCCAAACAATCATTGACAAAACAGAGGCATATATGCAGCTGCACCAAAGCCAATACCTCCAGTTATGTGTCCATCATACAGAATCGACTCAGTTAATATAACCAGTTCATCACAAATAGAAAAGCAGTATTTAGTTGGATCAACAGAAAAACAAAATTCCTCCATTCCAGACCAAATGGAAAAATTGTTTCAGTGTGCATTCATTTGTAATATGACTTGAAATTTCAATTTTGAATAGACCAATATGAGATTTTTTTAAAAACAAGTGACTGAACATGCGACCAAGATGAAAGGTCACTGGGTTGTGCTATGTGTTCATTAATACTGTTACTGTGTATTGTTGAACCTACAATTGTGTATTTAGTGGAAATCCAGCATAAATCCAATTACTTTGTTTCTTGCAGTGCATTCTTTTTGTTATTCAGCCCTGGGTAGAAAAGCAAACTGAGTGTATAATAAAATGGCTACTACATTTATATGGAAAAATAGGAACTCATTTTTTCTGAGTAATACCACACTCCTAAGGTTGTGCAGTATTGCTCAGAAAAACTCCTTCATATTTTCCCATGCAAATGCAATTACATATACTAATAATAAATATATAATACATACTAGTACTTTTATTCAATAACACCTATATCACTGGGTCATCAAATACTATTTGACCAACTTTATGCAGATTGACTGTATCAAAAATCATTCTGCCTTCCACAGTTCAGTTGTAGAACACTTCACCTTAACTAAAATAATAAGTAACCATTCCATTTAAAATCTTAACTTACATTAGGCAGGATACAGATGAAAGTACCTTTTATAAAGTAGATGATTGGGTAGATCATGTTCAGCATATGCAAATGAGAACCATATGAATGTTTCTAATGATAGGCACTGCACATGTAAAACATACAACTCTAAGACATTGTGTTGTCTTCACATTATCATACTGTATTACAGTTAAGATACTATTATGTATTAATCGTATGTATTCTGTTGAAATTAATACTAATATATTCATGACAGTGCAAACCTTTAAAAAATTATCAAAATGTTTTTTAAAAAAAAACATATGATTCACACCCTCACAAGAGTATTCCATCTTTTCTAACATTTATATGATCTCTGAAATAATTGTTTATTCTAGATACATGAACTGATCATGTTGCCATTTGTTTATCAAAAATATGTGAACTATATGGCTGCATTTCTGTTAACACTAAATTAAGTTAAGATTTACTTCTTAACACTGTCTGATTCACAGTCCAGTTAAAATTGCGTGACAAAGGCATCACTATTCCAGTATCAGCAGCATCAGTATTGTCATAATTACGATTCCAGATTACATTTTATTTTTAAATCTTTACAAATCATGTGAAGTGGAGTATATCATACTGTTTGCAGGGGAGATTTTGTTCGCTGTAGCCCTTGTTTATCACTTGTTGAATGTCCTTTGTTATAGGCCTTTCAAGCTCTTAATGCTGGAAAAACATTTAGAAGAGATGAACAAAGACTCCAAACTGGGATTTGCAAAGGAATATGAGGTAAGATGCAATTTAAATGATGTTGACAATAATTTTATATCTTTGTAATGTTTAAACCTCAAGTTGGGAAGACTAGCATAATTCAACTAATACATTGGCATGGGGTAATGAAATCCTACCAGCCAGTCAGTATGTTTCCAAATTCTGATTCTGTGATCAGTTCATTTGGTCTGTTAGGAGGGGTATAGTGCTGTGGGAATAGCATTCCTTTTTTTGCACTCACCATTTCCCCCAACCTACCCCATCTGAGTAACATGCATTCTTTATTGCGTTCTTTCAGTTGTTTATTGAGCACTACACCACTGTCTGTTAGTAATTTTAGACTTCAACCAATCAAAATGTCTTGTCTTCCAGCAACTTGCCTCCTATCATGGATTTGGAAAGATAGCTTAAACATGGAAGGATCCGTCCTTGTTTAGACTTTAAATTTATAGTTTGTCACAACCATAAAATCAATAAAAGTTAGTGTCCCATAAAAAGTAGGATTCACAGTATTGTATTCTGTCATTATGTGTACGTAATTGCAAATACCACATGCTTCTAATGCATTATTTGACCTGGTCTTGGTCTGGGTCTATATGTTCATTTATTTTTTGCAAAATGTAGAATTATTGATACAATAGAATCTCTTTAACCAAAACACTGTTATAGGGATCTAGCAAATTAGTTAAAAAGAGCAATAATTTAGAGAATGATGTTTACTAATAACATTGACTCTCAGTTGGGTCTTAAATTAAAGCAATCCAGGGTGTTTGAACCGACACAAACTTCTACAAGCTAAATGTTTTAAGAGAGGAAAAAATTTTAGTTTTCATGGGTTCCATATTTACTTTTGCTCATTTTATTTAAGCATTTGTTTGTAAAACACACGTTTTGGTTGGAAAAGGAAGAAAAATAATGAAAAGAAAAAATGGTTTCTTGACTTGTCTTCATCCCTTGGTATTAATAATTTGTAAATTGATTGACATTGTGTAGTATTCAAATTCGTATTGCATAATTTGTCATTTCTACCCCTGTTTATTATTTATATTTTCTCATGCAGGATATTCAGAAGCTGAGCCCAAGACATTCCACAGAGGCAGCACTGTTAGGGGAAAACAAGTCAAAGAATCGCTGGGTTAATATTTTAGCATGTGAGTAACAGTTTAAAGTTCTGTAAAGCATAATATATTTTATGCAAGTAATCATGGGTCTCAGTGAAGGCATGAAAACCAAAACTTTAAATCAGGATGTTAGCTAAGACTTTCCGCCAGTGGGTAACATATTTGAATCCTGTTCAGACCTACATGGATTGGTTATTTGAGGCATATCTATATTCAAGGCACTTAATTCCACACTGCCTTGGCATCAGTCCTCATTTCCAGTCTGTATATTCTTGACTACTCCAAATATGCTTGTTTTGGTTTGGGATTTCATGTTTGAGTAGATACCATGGACAGAGGTTAAAAGAAATTTTGAAAAGGGTTTTAAAATATTGTATAATATCAGGTGTCTGTTATATGGAGATTCTGCAGTTGAAGCGAAAAAAGAAGAAAAAAATATTACTACAGTGGAATCTCAATACCTCAGACATCTGTGGGACCTAAAAAATTGGTTTCAGAATTTCATAGTCGAGTTATGGATATCAAATATAATGATAAATCCTTTATCGGGTCTTAAGAATAGTCTGAGTTATCCAGAGTGTTCAGGTAGATGAGATTATACTGTATTATATTATACATTTTTTCAGGCTATTTTATGGCAATCTTTCCAGGAGTAGATCATTAAGTTTACATATAAAGAAATGTAATTGGAGGGGGGAGGGGGGCTAGGAAAGGATGCACTTGAATTTTTTTTAAATGAAAAGACACTACTGTCTAGTAGAATTGACCTTGTTATTTCTCATTTAATTAACAGTCTTTCTCTTTTCCAATAAAACAGTCTGAAATATAGGGACAAGCAAGTGATGACAAAATGAGAAAAGGGTGCAACTTGTATTGCCAAAACACAAAGAAAATGGTTGGATGAACAAAATCTTTATTAGCTTGGAACTCATTCATACAAAAGTATTAAGATGAAAGCTGTTGTGTATTCAAGTCATCCAGATAATTCAGTTATGATTCATTTTTATTTAGTTAACTAGTGCTTCTTTAGCTGTCTGCATACATGTATTAGACATATTTAATTAGTTGAGTAGCGAACTTATTAGGGAGAAACGATGCTGATAGTTGTAGTTTTCTAATACCAAATGATAGCTTCTAATTCCTTTGTTATAATAGCTTATATTAGTTATTGCATGAGTGTTAATATCTAACATTATTTACATATCAGCAATTTATGTATAGTGTTTTCTCCAGGACATGAAATGGTGTGAACCCACAACCCCCCACTTGATTGTAATGAATTTCCACGTCCACCCCACCCACCTTTAAAGATAAGCAAGCACAAAAATGATGCAGTTGATCGGACATGTGTAACAAAATCATTTAAACATTTAGTAATATTTCTGAAACTCTAATCTTACTACTTCAACCACCATACACACAAAAGACTTATAAAAATGGTACTAACAGCTGCCTCACTTGGCGCTCAGCATTAGGAGGTTAGTGTTAGGAGTGGCCGCCCTGGTGTCACGGTAATGTGGCTGGGTTGGCCATCATGCTACATGTCTGCAGCATGATGCCCCAGTGTTAGTCGTCTCTATAAACTGCCACACTGCAGACATCGTAGCGATATGACAAAAAATTGTTAAAGCTAAGTTCAAAATCCAAATCACACACTCAGCCACCATAATCAGTCACTAAGCAAGTGATGTTTTCATTAATTTCTAGCTATTTACAGCATTTAACTTTACTTTGTGTTGTTGTAAAATGGTAGATATGTAGTTTTAGGAATAATGTACTAATGTCTCAGCTGTTGTGTGCAGTTCTAATGCATATAGTGCTGTCCACTTATCGTTAAACACAGTCATTGAAACATACTAAATAGGGATTCATTTGTAATTACTATTCTCATATAAATATTGCCCACAAACAATTTATAAATTCACCCCACCCCATCCCCCAACCCCCATGAACATGTCAGAGGAGGAATTCTGCCTATGTGAAATTCCTGGAGAAATCACTGTGTAAATGCTTACTATATTTATTACTGTGTTATCTAACATGCTAGATAATATGTACAATATCTTGTTTTCGGTAATTTTTATAAAATTGATATATTAACTATTTTGAAATTTTCACTTGATTGCTTTTATTCTCTTCAGCATTTTGGGCATCTGTCATTTTTCTAAAACCTTGTACTTCCAAGACTCAAAAAATGGTTGATCTGATTCAAGGTTTTATAGGCCTTCATGATAGAAGCAGTAAACAGGAAATTAATAAAGAAAATTTCTTTACCATAACCACTCCCATCATCATTATGAATAGTGTAACAGTTAAAACCTGAATATAGTGGATACCTAACTTTAGGAAATAATATATTGTCTGTTGTAAACAGGTGCCCCTTAATTCAGGCTAAAATAACATATGATGATAAAGTGTTGTACTAAAATATGTCCCTTTCTACCCAAGTCAGGCTTGGAGGACATGAAAACATTTGTGTGCTCAAACACAGTGACCACTAAAAATGCTGGCATTTGATTGGCTAATGTCTGAACATTGGCCAATCAGATGTCCAAGTTCTGAGTCCAAGTCATGTTTGAGCATAGGAATCATTTTATAATTTCAGTGTCATGTGACCAGTTAAACAATAGGTTCCATATTTTAGGAACTTAAAATTGGGGAGGGGGAGGGTACTCTCACCTCCTTTAGATAATGTGTGCAATTTTATAAATATAGAAGGGATTTGTTGAAAAATGAAGGAAGGGGTTGCAAATATGATAGATGATTTTGCAAATTTGCTGGCTTTTACAGCATGTTTGTTTAGAAGTTGGCATGAATCCCAAAACCTTGCATCCTAGAATAGATCCTGGACAGATTTTAATGTGTATGTGTGTGTGTGATTTGGAATTTTAACGTAGCTTTAAAAAAAATATTGATCATATCATTACAATGTCTGCAGTGTGGCAGTTTATAGTCATGTCAAGCACTGGGGTATCTTGCTGCAGATATGTAGTATCATGTCCCACCCAGTCACATAATTTTGAGACCAGGCCAACCAGTCCTAACACTAAGCTCTTAATGGTGAGTGCCAAGCAAGGCAGCTTCCATTTTTATAAGCCTTTGGCATGATTAAGACAGGTTCAAACCTGTGATCTCCAACATCCAAGGCATATGCTCTAACCGCTTAGGCCACCAGAGCGGTATTTGTCACCCAAATGTAGTTGATAATGTGAATCTTTTGGTATACACTATCAAAATTTCGGCAGTAAAATTAATACAAGTCCACTTTTCTGTAGTATTTACTGTATCTGGTAAATGACCAAAGTGCACTTAACTAGTGGTAGCTAAACACAATGATAAAATACAACCTTTAGAACACTAGTTTAGAAAGATTATCAGCCAACTGAAAGCTGAAAGTAGTTTTAAGTTCACAAGCACAAAATCGACATTAAGTTCAATGATCCTAACAGCTTCAATCAAAATGTTACGCAGTATTCAAAATTAGATGAAATTTGTTTAGTCTGCAATATACAGGACTTGGTTGTGTTTTATTTACTTTTATATTAATTTGATTTACTTGTTTGATTCATTATTATTATTATTATTTTTATTTTTATTATTATTTTTATTTTTATTTTTATTTTTATTATTATTATTATTTTTATTATTATTTCAGGGGAACCCTGCTATAATGATGTCATAGGTTGCTGCTAGAATAATAAAAATTTGGATGGCCCAGTGTATGAATGTTAGAACATGTAGATTTAAGATAAACCCATGCTCAACAAAAAATGAATAATTGCTGTGCAAGTACATTAAACTGTACATTTCCAAAAATTAACTGATTTTTGTTATGTTTATCAGCCTGTCTGATGATCTGAGTAATGTTAGAAAATTAGAGACTTTAGTAAGAAGATAATCTGGAGTCATGACTCAACCATGCTATATCTGAATTTTAAGAGATAATGAAGCACATTATGGCAGGGTTCCCATTTATTATTATTTTTATTGTGTTCATTTTGTTCTTGCTTATGTTGATTGTATTCATTTGCATTTTGTCCTTGTCCTGTTTTGTTAAAGTTGACCACAGTCGTGTGAAGTTGCAGCTGCTAGATGAGGATGACCCAACATCAGATTACATAAATGCTAATTTTATCCCTGTAAGTCTGCTTACTTAACCCTACTAATGATGTCATAACCCACAAACAGTGCTTATTTATCCTTCCTAGTTGCACTTTTACCCATGGAGCCTGCTTACCTACACTGCTAGTAGTGTTTTGCATGCTTTCTTTTGCAGACTGACTTTGCTAACTGCACCAAGTTCCTGGCAGTCTACTGCATATATACTCCCTTATAAGTCAAGTCCATTTGCAGAGTGTATAGATGCAGATCACACATTGCATAATGCACCAGCAGAGCTGGGTCTATACAGTTTGTTAGGAGTAATCAGTAGGACAAACAACATACATCCTGATTTGCTGGTGAATTATGTGACAGCAGATCAAGGTCTATATTGTTTTGAACTTATAATCAAATAAATATGGTATTTATAAGTAGTTATTACCCTTTTGATTGCTGCTGGAGTGAATTCTTGTTTCAAATACAGTTCATGGTGTTAAATTCTATAAAGTTTGTGTATTTAACACTGTTGACTGTACTCATTCTCTTTGGAAAGCCTGCTCATATGCCTTGCTGATTGTCACTTAGAATGCTAACTTACTCTATTGACTATTTTTTGCTAATGTTCTGCTTAATTGAGTTCACTTAAAAAGATATGGGATATCAATCAAAAATTATAGTTTCATATACAGTTTTGTACTCTCTGTAGTAGAGGAGAGCTATTGCATCACCCCATGTATTGACATCAGTGTCCACACACATAAAGGCTTGAATCTCAACCATTCTTTCTTCTAATATCCTAGATAATAGTTTGGAGTGGGTTTCACAGGACCTACTCCTTTGGGAGCGGGATGAATGCTAACATTCTTAGTTGCATTTCTTAGTTACATTTTTGCATTTAGTTAAGTTGTTTATGTACACTGTATAAGTTTTTATGCTTGAAGCCATGAAATTTGATGAAAGAGTGCTGTTTAATGAGGACTACACCTGCTAACAAAAGTAGGTCACAGTGACAATATTTCATGCTTCAATGACTTCTGTTTTTGTGTATTAGGTTTTCTTCATGCTTCACTGGCTTTTTACAAATTTTGTCCATTTATTGGGTGTTGTTTACACTCCAATCATGAAACTTGATAACTGGATACATCTTTATTACTGCAACGCCCTTAGTCAAAGGTCACTGTGACCGATATGTTATGCTTTACTGACACAGGTTTAGTATTTGTTATGAACACATAGATTCATCTGTGCTTGATATATATTCTTCCTGGACTAATCAGAAGTTTCCTTCTGACAATTGCCTTTGGATATACGAAAAATAAATATATGTATTCATTGGTAAATTTTCCATAATAATGATATATTGTATATTGTGATAGGATACCTTCAGCAAATTAACTGTATTGGGCACATGTAGGAGTCTAGAAGTTAAATGAAGGGATTGCATGTTGTGTGCTTTTCATGTGTGGCCACAGTTGTAGTGGTTAATCAAGGTAATTATTGATGCATGAAATATGCATGTACATCTGGTTATCACTCCAGTGCTTCTCACTAAACCCTGATTTTCACCTAGTAAAATTTGACCCCTATGGTTGTTCAATGATAAGAACGTGCCAAGCAGATTTCAAGATCAATAATTTGAACATATAAAAATAAAAGCAACATTAATCCCTGGTTTTTAACTCTTCTGAGTAACTCTTCTTTGATATAATAAAAAGATTGTCTTTTATGCCATGTCACAGTAGATAGGTAGGTAGGTTGAAAGATGGGTGGATGGGTAGGTAGATAGGATGTGTGATATTTTATCATCGCATTACTAGCTGTGTGGATATAGTTTTAAATTTGTAAAGATTAGAAGTTCAGATATACATATAAAAGCTGCCCAATTTTTTTTTAGAAAAGGGACCAAAATTTAGCTGGAATTTATATTCAGCATGATAATGTTTGCAGTGGCTATAAAAGAATAATAAATGAGTTGAGCTATTGAATCTCTTATTACACTATGCTTTTACCCAAGGCTTTACAAAAATTAACTCCTCCCTTACCCACTTATTTATTGCCCCATCCCCAACAGACTTTTACGAGAGATTGTAACTCAAAATCAGTTACACATATTTTGCACGTTCTTGATACAACTGCCCATGAGTTTTGTGGTACAAAAATTTAAAACGTTATGGTATAAAAATTGTATTAATACGTTAGATCTTTGACTCTCTTGTAAGGAGTCATAAGCAGGAAGTAAGCAATAATAATCCCTTGTGCAAATAATCATGTTCATGGATTTTCTAATGTTTAAAAGAAGAAAAAATATTAGAGGTACTGCACAGAGACAATACCATGTGGTAAAGAAATTTGATATTGGACGTGGTGGTTGTGCAGATATTAATAATCCAAAATCAGCATCTGATTTATATTGATATGAATATGTATATATGTAATAGTGATATGAGATACATGTACCTGTCAGTTAACTCCACAGCTCAACACCCTGTCATTATATAGTACTTTTTAATACTTGTATCAAATGTCATAGGTCAGATTCGTGTTGAGCACCATCATAAGGTGTGGCATTGTCCCAATTTTGCCACCTACTGGACTTAACCAATTAGCATCATCTAGATTTGCTGACTGAGTACTGAAATCAGTGGCATCATTGATTTAGATGGTCATTTAGAATTATACAGATATTTTTCTTTCTATATGGTGGCAATTACCAGGGGGCCATGTGCCCCTTGCACCATCCTTTTCATCTGCCCTTAAGTTACTGTATCTATCACCACAGGAGATAAAATTCAGTCCTTAATTATTCTCTGTTCCTTTATTATTACTTATGAAATGATAAATGGAAAATTATTGAATTGCTTTTGCTGGACATCATGGTAATATTTTTGTGGCAAATCTTGCATGAAATGTTTGGAGTTGTGCTAACTGGTCACAAGTACTGACAAGCTTGTTTTAACGTTTGGTTCATTAAACCGTTATCATACATGCATGTGAACCTTTCAATAGATAAATTTATAAATTTAATGTCCACTCAGAAAAAAAGCCTTTTTTCAGATGTTTCAGATTTTTGGTATTTTGCTATTAAATTAAGAGATAAGCTGTTAAAAAGTATCAGCATCAAAACCTAAACAAAATATAGTTTACTATACTGTTTATGGTGCACTGTATACTATGGTACTCTATATATTTTGCTGTGTATTATGGGCTGCTGGCCTAAAGTACTGAAACTTTCTGTTCTGTTCTGTACTCAAGGATATCTTAAAAGTTTTGTTATGTTAGCTAGTGTTTGCAGTTGTAGCAGAGATCAGTATATGAACTTGGTGATAAAAATATTAAAATGTTAATTTATAATATCTATATAACACAGTTTTGACATAAAATTGTAATAAATAATTTTTATGAAACTTATTTTCATAAGATTAATATCAGCAATGATTCTTTTCAGGAATGTTTTTAAAATAATGATTTTAAGTATGCTGAATACTTCAATGAGTGAAGTAAAAATGTATGCTAATTAACATCATGTTGTTGACTACACTTATTAATATTGATCAAAGATTCCGAGTTATAAACTGTCTGAGATTTTGGGCTTGAATTTGGACTAGGGTTTCTTGGTCAAATGTGCCAGGAATACAGGGCCAAATGTGCCTTTTGCTTTTCCCATCTGTTAAATTTCAATAGTTAGCTGACCTGATTTATGTAACCAGGAGACAAGATATATTATCTCTAGATGACTCTTGTTTTATTTTTCCGCAAGTTTATTATGAAAAAATGAAAATATGTTTTTCACGGCATTCATAAATTCTCACATGTCTGATATCATTGCTATCCAGGTGTAAAATAGTCACATATATGTGCATGTGCTTTGCACTTCTTGCTGTAGGTTATCAACACTAGCCAAAGGGCAACAATCCACTACACTCCTTTTAAACCTGTGGTTACCTGTGCCAAGACTTTCTAGTTTCTCATGAATATGCATAAACAGCTTGACCTATATTTTTCACCTTTGTGACCCAGCATGACCTTTCCTGATATTTGAATGAACCCATCAAAGTTTCTCTTCCAAACACACTTGCTTATCAGTCAGTGAAATGGGCATTTTCATTGTAGTGTAGAAGATTATTATTTTTTGTTGTTGATGATGTACCCGTAGTTTTGTTTAGGCATACTGATGAAAGCAAGACAATCTCAGCACAGGCAGCCACAGTTAATAATGGGCCCCATGTAGCAGATTGTCGCCTGTGGCTTACAAAAATGGCTGTAGGTCTTTGAGTGTACAGTTTTGTGTCTGTGTGTAATCTTTTCATGTTTGTTTTATATTCTGTTTATCACTGTATTGATTTTAGTCTGTGTGCATGAAGCATGATATAGAAATGTATTAAGGTCAAGATCTCAAGGATGCATGCAGTACAATAGATGTCTTTTAAAAGCAATAGTTTCATTTGATTTTAGAAACGTTAACAATATCAAATCTCCATCTCAAAGCAGAAAGACATGTACGTAAACTGCTTACCACAAGTTTCAAGTTTCTGTTCATTTAAACAAGAATTTTTAATTATGATTCATTGTGTTTTGCAATGACATTGCTAGAATATTAAATTTTATTTAAAATTTATATTTAACTCATTTGTGGATATATGTGCAAGTGACAAGTGAATTCCTTTTGTAACAGAAATTTCACTAAGGTGTTTGTGATAATCAGGTCTGGTTGTACATTTATTAATGTGAGGTGGGGTGGATCATGTTTCCTAACATTTGACTTGTTACCACCATAATTCTCACACAAGTCCGTGCTTTGTGATAATCAGGTCTGGTTGTACATGTATTAATGTGACGTGGTGTGCATCATGTTTTCCTACCATTTGACTTGTTACCACTATAATTCTCACACAGGTCCATTATTTGTGATAAGCTGATTGCATACTTTAAAAAATTTAGGCTAACTTAGGAAAGAAAGTTTTCTGATGATATGATCAGTTCCATTTTTCTTACACATCCACTATAATGTGAAGTGTATTACATTAAGATGTTGTCCATCCATGTGTACATTCGTCTATGTTACCAGTTTTATATCTGCTTGCTAATTTGAGTTTTTCACCATCTATAGTTACCAAACTTTGTATATGTCTTGCACCTAGGGTAAGGAATATCTTGTCAATTTAGGGGTCAAAGGTCAAGGTCACTGTGATTGAAAGTATAATCAACATAATAACATTAGTTACATACCCAGACCAAATTTTGCGGATGGCTTGCGCTTGTAAAAAGGTGGAAGCCTATTGATTTTGTGATCAAAAGGTAATTAAACATGCAATGGGTATATAAGGTATCATTCACTGTACTCTTGTTTATAAAATTGTTTAATGTGAGTCCGGGGGCCCCAAGTGGCCGAGTGGTCTAAAGCGCTCTCCGTTACAGATCACTGCCATCTCACCTCTGTCTGCGTGGGTTCGAGTCTCGGATTCAGCCAATGTGGGTATGTGAGAAAGCTTGCCAGTAGCTTCTCGTGGGTCGGTGGTTCTTTCTGGGGATTTTCCCGGGTTCTTCCTCCACCATTAAACTGGCTGCCATGTATAGCCTATCGTGTGCTGAAAAATGGCGTTAAACCCTACAACAACAACAACAACAACAACATAATGTGAGTCCTCTGGGCATTTGATACAAATACATTGGTCCCTCATTATAAAACCCCTCACTATACTGTTATTCTTTTGTAATGCTAGTATGACCATTGGTCCAATTAAATTGGGTAAATTTTGTTGTATTATAGTTACTTAATTTATTTTCTTAATTTTAAACTCTCTCTAATGAGAAATTATCATAATGAGGTTTCCTGTCGTTAAATGTCTTCCATTCTTTGTTTTTTAGTATTGCACAATATTTTGACATTCTTGTTGGAACATGTGGACTCAAGATATAATATGTTCATTTTTATGGCTGCCATGTACAGCAGGGTTTTATAACCAGCCAGCTAAAGTTACAGTGTATTGTTAGTTTACCATTGTTTTGTCTAGGATGACTGGTGGCATGGAAGACATCAGTTTGGGTTTCCAGTTGATAAAACTTATGTTCTTGTAATCAAAACTCAGCATAATTCAGTGCATTCATATCCTGCAGGTGTGGTATTTTTAATTACTCCAATATATTATCCATGTAATATAGATGAGTTCATGAACACATGTATTAACTTCACTGCAATTAAATTATCCAAAAATACATTACTGATGAAGTGAGAACCTAACATTCAGGCTTCTTATGTAGTGGAGACCTCAAGATTGATGTAATTTTGCTTTGTGATATGATGTTACTTTTTTATATCACATATTTACTGTTCTTTGCCAATGTATTTCATTTCTAAATGGTAGTTTAAGTCCTGTTAACACTTTTCAGCATAATTTTATGCATTTGTTCCCGTTACCCCTAAAAATAATCCTATTGATATTGCAAGTCAGTAGCTCCAAGGTCAGGTTTGTTGTCATTTAAAAGATTTGACAGTTGTTTTCATTACTTAGGCAATAACTGCATCATTTACACCTTGCATTTGGACAATTTTGCTAAGAAACAAATCCTGATTGATTGAAGATCTATCTCAGGGCACTACTTAATAATAATAATAATAATAATCTGCTAGTAGTCCTCCACCATATGCAGTTACCAAGCAGTATGGATAGGTAAGTGTTACATAACATGGAGTAAAGAAGAAATCAGTTTATTTTGGAGACAAAAGGTCAGAGGCTAAGGTCACTGTTACTGAAATAAGAAACATGATTTCTAATTCAAGTTCTCCATCATCTACAGTTACCAAATTTTGTAGATGACTTGCACTTGGGGTAAGAATAAAGTCTAAAGAATTTGGAATCAAAAGGTCTATAATCAAGGTCAATTTGACTGAAAGAATAAAACAGTTTTCATGCAATAACTTGAGTTCTCCATCATCCATGGTTACCAAACTTTATGTATTGCTTGCACTTGAGGTAAGGAAGACATGGAAGTTAAAGATCAAAGTCACTTGGACTAAAAAAGTTTAAAAAGTCTGCGCATAATGATGTTAGTGTACATCACATACCTCAACCAAGCTTTATGGAGTTGAGGTGAAGTAAAACCTATTGGTTTGGGGGTCAAAAGGTCAAAGGTTAAGGTTTCTGGCCAAGAGAAATCACAGGTTTCTACATAGAATTTTTAAGTTGTCTAGAGAGAGGATCTTCATATACATGGTGGACATATAATGCACTGTTAACATTACTCGTTTGTTTTAAATTTTTGGATAATATATATTAACTTTCTATTCCAAATTTTATATATGTCAGTAAGACAGCACCAGTGTAATTAAAATTATTTGTCATGTGGTCATGGAACTAGCAAAATACAAAATGTTAACTTATTTATGTTAGAAATTCTCATCTCTTGAAATTTATTTCATTACACAGGACTTAAAACGTCAGCGTGTCTATATCGCTACACAGGGACCACTGCCTGGTACTATAGATGATTTCTGGAGGATGATATGGGAACAAAAAGTCAGCGTAATTGTCATGTTAACAAAATGTAAAGAAGGAAACAGAGTAAGTTGTTGTCAAGTGTAGAACAAAAACTTGAAGTATCACAACTTTATCCTTTAATGTAGTTTGTTAGGATGTGTGTGGGGCAGAATCTTATAGTATTATATAAAGGTACTTTGGCTGGAATCTTGTATATATTCAGATCAATCCATTTAATAAAATAGAGGAACCCACTTTTTGTTGAGATTTTTTACACATGACATCATCTTTTCTTAACATTAAAGATACCTGATAGTGGCCTCCTTGAACACTAAAAGCCAGATTGTTAAAACTAGCAAGATAAGCTGTTGTTGGATAAAGCAGAAGCCCAAGATTCTAAACTAGACAGTTTGATTTGAGAGGATAGATTATGTGTTTACACATGGACTTTGATTGGTCAGATAGGTGGAGCATATTTATCTAACAATATCAAATAAGGTGTAAATCACTTAATTATTTTCAATTGATCATGTGGTGCGAAGAGTCCTAAGTTAATTAGGTTTAGTGTCTGGCCCATAGACATTGTTAACTGATCAATCAAGTGTAAAGCTTTCATCTTCTAGCCAATCAGATTCCAGTTGGGACTAAAACATTGTTCATATCGATATCCTGTTAATCAATTAGATTCAAGTTAGGAGCAACTTTTGTCCATGGCAGCTAACTTCGTAATAAGCCTATGTACAATATACTTTATATTATAGTGGGGAATGTACAATATACTTTATATTATAGTGGGGACTTGGCATCTGATCAATATACTTTATATTATAGTGGGGACTTGGCATCTGATCAATATACTTTATATTACAGTGGGGACTTGGCATCTGATCAATATACTTTATATTATAGTGGGGACTTGGCATCTGATCAATATACTTTATATTATAGTGGGGAAATGGCATCTGATTCTTTAATTGAAAGTCTCAATTTGGATTCTTTTTACAGATAAAGTGTGAGATGTACTGGCCAAATGAGCTTCACGAGGCCAAACAATATGGTGACATTGTTGTCAGACCAGTATCCATCTCAAATTTGGACAAGTTCGACATCAATGTCTTCGATATCAGCATGGTAATGTTATTATTCATGCCACTGCAGTTACAGATTTTTGTTTTACTTATTATTATATATCACCACAGATTGATGCTCATGAGATTTATACTATACATACTCACTTACAAGTCTAACTGCAGACAACATAGATCCTGATCTACAATCGTATAATGCACCAGCAGATCAGGGCCTGTGTTGTTTGGTCTACATATTACTCTTGCCAAAGTGCATAGATCAAGATGTTCTGACACATTATGTAACAGCAGATCTGAGTCTATACAGCTTGCAGTTGAACTTATGAGTGAGTATATATGGTAGATCTTGAGAGAGAGAGAGAGAGAGAGAGAGAGTGAGGGAGCGAGAGAGAGATACACACAACTGACAGTGAGACAAAACTGCATAACTATTTATGCACATCATAATTTCACTTTTTTAAATGTTCTATCATTTGTTTTCTTTTATTTGTAATTGCTGTCTTTATGTACTACTTTAATTGACTGTCATGATAATAACATAGTCATCATCATCTTCATTATCATCATCTTTATCATCATCTATTCAAAGAGGTTAGAATTTCTGATAATCTTAGGATAACTAGCTATGTATGCATTTCAGAATGAAGAGACAAGGAGAGTGATGCATTTCCATTTCCAAGAATTCCCTGATTTCAGTGCAGATGTGGACTTTTTAACATTTGTGAACTTTGTTAAGACTGTTAGGCAACACAGCCCACATAAGATGCAGGGGCCAATTGTGGTACATTGTAGGTAAGAAGGTGTAATGCTTGTAGGACGTTTCTTTTGCAGCCAATAATTTAGAGGGTGTAGCATTACGTATCAAATCCAGGCTTATCTGCTGGACAGAAATTGAGCTGGCAGTCTTACTGTGTTATTCGGTATGTTTTTTTATTTATTACAGAAGAACCAGGAACCACTGATTAAATCCAACGTATGACCTCCCTACCCACCTTCTCTTGAGAAATTTGAGTTGCAAACTTTTGTGTATTTTTTCAAGAAGAAGCTAGCTGTATATAAACTTGACAGATGGATACATGTATTCGGATTTCATTCTGATAGAATGAGTTAAAAATAAATTACTGTTCTACAGCTAGAGTTAATAAAGAGGAACACACATCCTCCTTCACAACATGGTACTCAAGTCTTGATATTTTATTGGGGATGCTTTGATTTACTAAATATATAATTTATATATTTGAGTGCATAGTTTTTGCATCTTTTCTATATCTGTCAAACTGAGTTTACTTAGTAACTGGAAAAAATTAGTGCTATGAAAATGCTTTGACACATTTTTAGTGTCAAAAACGTTTATAAGAGTTTAATTTATTTAACATATTTTATGACTATACATAAGAGAGGCTGTATGATTATTATTATTATTATTATTATTATTATTATTATTATAATTAGCTCATCTGGCTGTACAGGTAAGTGAACTTGTGGTATGGTCCTTTTCTCCATTGTGCATCTGTCCATAAACAGTTTTGCTTGTTTCCCCTCTGGAGTCATTATTTCTGATTCAGTTAGGTTTCATATTGTCCAAGACATAAACTGGAATTGACTGCATCTCCCCAAGAAAGGGAGAGCAGCATCTTCCAAGAGAGAAATTATGTTACTACCTGCAAGGAAGTAATGGATATTTCTCAGAGGATCATGAGAACTCCCCAAAACAAGAAAGGGAAGAGCAGCACCCCTCTTACAAAAGATGGTGCATCGTCCAAAAAGAAGGCAGCTTCTATTGTAAAAGGGACAATAATTCCCCCAGTGGGCGCTGAACTGAGCCATAATATAGAAGACTGCTTACTCCTCCCTTCTCCAACAACATGGCAGTGGTTGTATACCTTAACGACAAAGCGGTACTCACACTCCTTCTCTTTGAGTGTTAAGTCTGGAACATTCTACACTGGAAACAGTCATAATGGATTACTCTTGGAGTTTGTCATATTCCAGGGAAGTTAAACATTCTAGTGGACAATTTCTCCAGATCAGATAAGGTAGTCTCAAGAGAGTCAGCTCTGCATCAAGCAGGTGCAGAGATTTTGATCATTCTATGAGAGACACCTCAAGTGCACTTGTTTGCAACAAAACGCAAGAACAAAGCTCCCACTGATGACATTACCTTATGCACATTTGAGTGAGGTTTATTTGAAAACTTTCACTTAAAACCATTTTCTTCTGGCTGTTGCTTCAGTTTGGACAAGTGAATTATATGCTTTATCAATTGACATGGGATGTTTATACATCAGTAGGAATTACAGCTTGGTTTTCTTGTTCCAGGATTCCATTCAAAACTTTAACTTCCATCAGTATTTCTGTCTCCAATAGAAAGCACCCATCACAATCACTTCTGTGCTGGGGATGCTTACACTATGTACTGACAAATTCAGCTTAATAATAGTGACAGGTAAGGTATTACTGACATTAAAATGTAAATTTTGGGAGAGTAAAACTAATTTAAATTATGTAGTACTTAACATGTTCTATTTGGATGCATTCCCACCTTATTTTGATGTCCTTCATTAGCCAAACAGCCTTGCAAAAGAATGAGGACACACTATAATGCAGGGGTCTCAAACACGTCGACCACCAAGCCGTATCCTGTGGCCCACCAAATGGTTGGCATCACAAGGTGGTGTCATGAAAGATAACAAAGGCGGTGCATACCTTGGGCCATCCAAATTGCCCTCATGCGGCCCTCAGGATGGCTTCAGTTTGAGACCCCTGCTATAATGCATGGCCGATGACAAAGGTCAGAGTCGATGCACATGTTCCAAGAAATCACTTGAAAAGAATGTTAGTACATCTAGCACAAATGAGGTATTGCGGAAGGTTAAGGTTAATAATAGTGTTGGGTAAATGTAACCTAATTAGATTTAGTTTTACTCCCCCCCCCCAATTAAATTTTAAATAGCAGACATTGCTGGTCTAATATTTCAGTGGAGAGTTTGAAGGTGATGCAGGTATCATTAGTGTTCATGTTTACACATGTTATAGATTGGATGTACTGTTGTTCAAACTTAACCCGAAGATCCTTTTCGATATTTCTCAACCTTGAAAATGATCTTTCTACATTGCTGTGAGTGTCAAACATACAGAGATCACACTAGTTGCAATTTAAATCATGGATTTTCCGAAGGTTAAGGACATTGCCCATGTTGATATGGTGTTCACCGATATGCAAAGAATAAAATGCTCCATCTTGATATTGTACTTCACAAAAATGAATCCCATCAACCAGGAGTTCTGAAATTATTTTGCAGGGCTGTTTGCATTACTGATGGCTCATCGTTTTCTGAATCACAGCTGTTTTTTGACATTTTGCCTTAAAAAAAGAATCAATCTTCCAGTAACTGAAATAATAATGTTTTGCATTTTATATATGGAGTAAAATCCAACTTCAAAGAATTCATGCCACTGATCATTAACCACTTCAAAGAATTCATGTCACTGATCATTAACCACTTCAAAGAATTCATGCCACTGATCATTAACCACTTCAAAGAATTCATGCTACTGATCATTAACCACTTCAAAGAATTCATGCCTCTGATCATTAACCACTTTAAAGAATTCATGCCACTGATCATTAACCACTTAAAAGAATTCATGCCACTGATCATTAACCAAACAATTATCTTTAATAAAGTGTAGTAACTTTTATTTCTTCATCACACCTATTTGATTATCCAAACTTATGACAAAATGAGTTGTTCTGCTTTGTGCACTTTAAATATGCAAATGATCTTAATGAACTTTCTTATAGCTGTGTTACATTAACACAAAACATTGTACAACATTTAACTGTATGAACTGTACTATGTTGATTGATTTCCATGAGCATTAAGCATGGCTGTTTACTGTGTATATAGGTTATGAGCATATTTCCTGGTGCTAACAATAATCTCTCTCTCTCTCTCTCTCTCTCTCATACACACACACACACAGAGACACATGCAAGATTTAGTGGAAATCATGATTTTATAAACATGACAGTGTTGGGGTATTTGGGAATTAAAAACTGCGTTTCTTGTGTAACATGATGTTTTCTGGCAGATTACTTGAGAAATCTCGAGACTATTTCTGATCCAATTTCTGTATATTTGGTAAATGGGTTTATATCATCAAATATCTTGAATAATTTTGAACAAGAGACTGTGGATATTAATTCTGACTTAATCTTTAGGAAACATTTTCATCAGAATATAGTAATATAGGTAAAAATAACATGATATACATATTTGGGAGATAGTTTACCTAGGTTGTGATGTGTAAATGGCTGCTTAGTGAAATGGTCAGTTGATAAGTTCTTCAAATCAGATAAGCAATACCAGGTCCACTTCAGCCAGTCTGCCAGCAAATATGGCTGCCATTACTAACAACAGACAAACCTTAATAACTGTTTACCAAAATAACAGAATTTCACCAAATTTGACACAAAGTATTCTGGCTTGGAGGCCTTTTATATTTATGCAAATAATGCCATTTTACCTTCTGATATGGCCACCATTACTAAATATTAACAAGAAACTTTAAATAAACATTGCATTTGGTTGTTATGCAGATACCGGCCAGGTGAGCAATCTCAGGCCAGCGTGAGGTTTTCATGTAGACAGCCTAGATTAAGTGCTTTTACCAACATATATTTTTGGCAAAATTTTATGGTATAATGGCTTTCTTTTTTAATGTAAATCTTTACTTTTTAAATGTATCATGTTGGCAAGAAGCATATATGATTGTGGATATGTATCCCGTATAAATATGCTTTTACTTTTTCCAAGTGCCGGAGTGGGGAGAACAGGGACCTATATAACAGTTGATTGTCTGCAGCAACTTATAGAGTCCCCTGACTTCGATTTCAATGCGGAAGTGGACATATTTGATTATGTGTTGACCATGAGAGACCACCGGACACTGATGGTTCAAGTAGAGGTAATCCATCATCACCTCATGTTTATTCATGATATACTTCACTAAATATATGTCACTGTTGCCTAATTTTAGAGATCCAGTGATAGTTAAGTTTGTTTTTTTTTTAATTCGTGTCCAGATTTCCCACACAAATATTTCAGCCAGGACATGCCTTTTCAGAAATTTGTATACAGTAGACAGAATTCTTACAAGAGATTTAATTTATCAAAAATGGTGTAAAAATGAACAAGGTGTATTTTATATGAACCTTGAATCTGATACATATGCAATCAACCAGTTATTAAATGTCCAGATTACACAAGGATTGTTTTTATGAAAATTAACATAATCCTTCAGGTGATCTTTTCTGACTGCACTGGTTGCTATACTCAGGCCATCTATTTTCACCCTAACTGCATATATTGCCAAACTCCATCTCGTCTGGAAATAATTGTATACCCAGTCGATCCCATAATATATCTTGGTTGAGAGGTTATGAATAAGTTTGACATGTGGCCATATTGGATTTGTCTTGATTAATATACTTTGGCATGTGGCCATATCGTACTAGTCTTGATTAATATAGTGAGGTAAATTCCAATACTGTTTGATTATTTTGTTGTAGTTTCATCAGTTTTTGTAAGCATGTGCTTCCAGTCATAAGATATGTAGCACCATTTATCATTAAAAATGGCTGCAAAGTTTCGTTAAGAGGTGGATGCAGAGAAACAGATTTTTTCACCCCAGCATGAAAGCAACAAAAAATAACTGCAGATATGATGTCTTGAGTGTACAAGCAGGTAAAACCTACAAAAGCCATGACAAAAGTAAAATTGATAGTGACAGAAAAATATCACACCCTCAAGAAATCACTTGAAAGATGAAACGTCTCAAAAACTGATGACTATTATGTTGGAAGGGCATAAAATTGTAGACGTCAGTCGTTCTTTTGGAGAATGATGAGAGGCATGAGAGAGTTGAATGTATATTTGGTTTTTCATGCAATCACATGTAAAACTGACTTTGTTAGTGATATCTCTTATTAGTATGAATTTGTCCTGTTATGATGACATCATTGAAGGGAAACTGTTGACCCCTTTCTTTTTCAGACTTGGCTGAAACACAGCTACACTGTTCCCTGCATGGTCATAGTCTGTAGTGTAGCTTGATAAACACACTATGTTTTAGGTGTGTTGTTTGATATTCATAGTGGTTGGTTGTTTTAACTGTCTTCAAGGCAACAAAAAAACAAAATACCATGAACCATGTATTTCTTGTTGTGATGGACATTCTATGCACATGTGCATACATATTATAACAAATTATTGAGAGGAACAGAAAACAGAATATGCACAAGTTTGTAAAGTGTTTTAAGTTTACTGGTTAATTTGAAAATTGAGTGAATTTGAGGTCAATTCAGTAAGTGCTTGAAAATGGCAATAGGCAGCAGATATCACTCAATATTTTATATTTTGAGAATCCTGGTCAGCATGATATCATATCCAGCAGATATCAATATGCATATGATATTTTGTATTCCCAGTCAGTATGATGGCATAGCCAACAGATATCAATATCAATATGATAACTTATATTCCCAGTCAGTAAAATGGCATAGCCAACAGAAATCAGTATCAATATGATAACTTATATTCCCAGTCAGTAAGATGGCATAGCCACCAGATATCAATATCAGTATGATAACTTATATTCCCAGTCAGTATGATGGCATAGCCAACAAATATCAATATCAGTATGATAACTTATATTCCCAGTCAGTATGATGGCATAGCCAACAGATTTAAGTATCAGTATGATAACTTATATTCCCAGTCAGTATATTGGTATAGCCAACAGATATCAATATCAATATGATATTTTGTATTCCCATTTAGTATGATGGCATATCCAGTAGATATCAATATTGATATGACAGTTTGTATTCCCAATTAGTATGATAGCATATCCAGTAGATATCAGTATAACTTGTATTTCAGTCATGATGATAGCATGACCAAGAGACATCAATATTGATATGATATTTTGTATTCCAAGTTAGTATGATGGTTTATCCAACATATATAACTATCAATGTATTTTATATTCCATGTCAATATGTTGATATGACCAGCACCTTAAATGATAGAGAATTTTTTTTGTCTTGACCATGATAATGACTTTTTGATTTTGTTGAATTGATATAATCAGTCTGTTTTATTGTTTCACCAGTGAAGCAGAGCTAAGACAGGTGTCAGTTTTTCAGTGGTGTTATTGTTGGCATAGGCACCCGTTTTTTAATGGTGATGTTGTTGGCATAGGAACCAGTTTTAAGTCGGTGCTTTTGGCTCAGTTTTTCTGAGACTGTTACATATATACAGTCATGAAACCTAATGGGTGTATTCATTGTAGATGGTATTGCTCATCACAGGCAGAGCAGAGCAGGCTTGATAGAGCTTTCTGTGGAATTCTTATTTTAGACCAAAGACATAACTATTATGTTTTGATTATATAAAAAAACCTGTGTTATGAGAATGGGCAAGTTGGAGACAGAAAGTATTTCGTTTTGTCTATACTGTCTTTTAGAGCCACAGTACATTATGTGTATACTGTCTTGTATAACCACAGTACATTATCATCCTTTAGTGTGTATGCTGTCTTGTATAGCCACAGTATATTATGATCCTTGAGTGTGTATGCTGTCTTGTATAGCCACAGTACATTATGATCCTTGAGTGTGTATACTGTCATTATGAACCTTGAGTGTGAATGCTGTCTTGTATAGCCACAGTATATTATGATCCTTGAGTGTGTATGCTGTCTTGTATAGCCACAGTATATTGTGATCCTTGAGTGTGTATGCTGTCTTTTATGGCCACATTACATTATGATCCTTGAGTGTGTATGCTCTCTTTTATAGCCACAGTACATTATGATCCTTGAGTGTGTATTTTGACTTTTAGAGCCACAGTACATTGTGATCCTTGAGTGTGTATGTTGTCTTTTAGAGCCATAGTACATTGTGATCCTTGAGTGTGTATGCTGCATCTTACAGCCACAGTACATTTATGATCCTTGAGTGTGTATGCTGTCTTTTAGAGCCACTGTACATTATGATCCTTGAGTGTGTATGTTGTCTTTTAGAGCCACAGTACATTGTGATCCTTGAGTGTGTATGTTGTCTTTTAGAGCCACAGTACATTGTGATCCTTGAGTGTGTATGCTGTCATTTAGAGCCACTGTACATTATGATCCTTGAGTGTGTATGTTGTCTTTTAGAGCCACAGTACATTGATTTCTTGAGTGTGTATGTTGTCTTTTAGAGCCACTGTACATTATGATCCTTGAGTATGTATGCTGTCTTTTAGTGCCACTGTACATTATGATCCTTGAGTGTGTATGCTGTCTTGTATAGCCACAGTACATTATGATCCTTGAGTGTGTATGCTGTTTTGTATAGCCACATTACATTATGATCCTTCAGTGTGTATGTTGTCTTTTAGAGCCACAATACATTGTGATCCTTGAGTGTGTATGCTGTATTTTAGTGCCACTGTACATTATGATCCTTCAGTGTGTATGTTGTCTTTTAGAGCCACTGTACATTATGATCCTTGAGTATGTATACTGTGTTGTATAGCCACAGTACATTATGATCCTTGAGTGTGTATACTGTTTTGTATAACCACAGTACATTGTGATCCTCGAGTGTGTATACTGTTTTGTATAACCACAGTACATTATGATCCTTGAGTGTGTATACTGTTTTGTATAACCACAGTACATTATGATCCTTGAGTGTGTATGCTGTCTTGTATAGCCACAGTACATTATGATCCTTGAGTGTGTATACTGTCATTATGAACCTTGAGTGTGAATGCTGTCTTGTATAGCCACAGTACGTTATGATCCTTGAGTGTGTATACTGTTTTGTAATGCCACATTACATTATGATCCTTGAGTGTGTATTCTGTTTTGTATAACCACAGTACATTGTGATCCTCGAGTGTGTATACTGTTTTGTATAACCACAGTACATTATGATCCTTGAGTGTGTATGCTGTCTTGTATAGCCACAGTACACTATGATCCTTGAGTGTGTATGCTGTTTTGTATAGCCACATTACATTATGATCCTTGAGTGTGTATGCTGTTTTGTATAGCCACATTACATTATGATCCTTGAGTGTGTATGCTGCTATTTTCAGCAACAGTACATTATGATCCATGAGTGTTTGAGGATCCTTCTGGAGCAGAAAAAACAGGCAGAAACAGAGGAAGTTGTTGAGGAAAATCTGTATGAAAATCAGGCATTTGGTAAGTTGAAAAGAGCACAAACATATTTGATCTTCTCACCCTTGATAGGTGACCAAGTGGATAGCACTAATAGCTGCCTCACTAGGCACTCAGCATTAAGAGGTTAGTGTTAGCACTGGTCAGCATGGTTTCACAATAATGTGACTGGGTGGGACATTATGCTACATGCCTATGGCATGATGCCTCAGTGCTTGACATCACTATGAACTGCCACACTGCTGACATCATAGGGATATGACTGAAAAATTGTTAAAACTATGTTAAAAATCCAAATCACACAAACAAACACACTTACCATTGATAACAAACAGCTAAATGTTTTTTGTTATTTACCCCTAAATGATAAAGTCCAACAGATTATTAGCAGTGTTAAACATCATAAGTGCAACCCCACTATAATGTGCCCCACTTTAACGCGAATTCGGATTTTACACGGTCGTGGCATGGCTCCCGAAATTTCGTATATGCGCATGTGAAAAAATATTTTTTGTTCAAAGTACATGAAATAGTGTATAAATAAATTAGTATCATTATGGGGAGGAGATCGCGTATGAATTCCAATTTAATTTGATCATGGCGTGGTTGCTTAAATTTTAAATACATGGTTGTTATTTTTCTTGTACCGGGAATTTTTTTTTTTTTTTGAAGTATGAGAAATAGTGTGTCAAACGTTTAGTATCATTTTGGGGAAGAGTTCGCGTATAAATTTTAATATAATTTGATCGTGGTGTAACTTCTGAAATTTAACAATATCACCAGGTTCTTGAAATGTTACGCCAAAATAAACATTATCCTAAATGTTACTTATTACTGGTCCATGAGTAAAGTCAGTAAGTCGTCTTTGTGATTGTCTTCAATTAATTCTGTATACAGTCATTGCTCAAACAATAGAAAACATGTGTTTCTTCTTTAACTGCATACACAACCAAGCAGCAGACAATGCGGTGGTTGATAACAGATTCTCACAGTTTAATAAACATCAAAAAACAAAAGTTGCCAAGATGTTTGCTGGGCTTGTCGGTGTTATTAGATGCAATAAGTTGACCAGAAAATAATGTCCGCTTTATTATCTGGAAACTGAAAGGGGTATGAAATTTTACATGCGTTCAACTGTAATTTTCTTTTATAAAAGTGACTCGTGACCATTGCTGGCCTACTGCACTTAGTTCTCGGGTTTGAACTGTGTTTGGGGTTTTCTTATGAACTCGTTATTAATTTTTTATTTTTTATAAAAATATTTTACCGTTATGGAAAAGCAACATCATGAACGCAATTTGTTCTCTGCACTTTACGCCAAAAATTATTATCATTTTGGGGAAGAGATCATGTATGAATTCGAATATAATACGATTGTGGCGTGGTTCCTGACATTTTAAATACATGTACATGTATTTTTCTCGTACCCGGAAATTACTTTTTTTTAAAAGTATGAGAATTAGTGTGTAAAACATTTATTATCATTTTATGGAAGAGTTCGCATACAAATTCGAATCTAATACTATCGTAGCTTGGCTTCTTAAATTTAACAATTTCACCATGTTCTCGAAGTGTTATGCCAAAATAAACATTATCGGAAATGTTACTTATTACTGATCCATGAGTAAAGCCAGTAAGTCGTCTTTGTAATTGTCTTCAATTAATTTTGTATACAATCATTGCTCAAACAATAGCCGACATCTGTTTCTTTAACTGCATACACAACCAAGCAGCAGACAATGCGGTGGTTGATAAAAGATTCTCACAATTTAATAAACATAAAAAAAAACGAAAGCCATCATGATATTTGCTGGGCTTGGCGGTGTTATTAGACGCAATCATTTGACCAGTAAATAATGTCTTTATTAGCTAGAAATTGAAAGGGTATGAAATTGTACATGCGTTCAGCTTAAAATTTTTATAAGCATGACTCGTGCCTATCGCAGGCCTATGCACTTAGTTTTCGGGTTTTACGGGTATGGTGTTTGTTCATGAACTTGTTATTAATTTTCTTTTTTTATATAAAAATATTTTACCGTTAGGGAAAAGCAAGTTTACAAATGCAAGTCATTCTTTGCACTTTGTGCAGTGATTAGTATAGTAGTTTTCACACATTTTTTTTCTTTGATATTCACAAAATCTGAAGTAAAAGTTATATGCATGCTGAAAGCATGTGTTGATTGTTAATTATTATTGCTGTAGTCATTCAAACGAATAGGCATACAAGCGTTAATTATTGGAAATTTGCAATGGATAAATGACAAGGAAACATATATGAGAAAAATTTTTGCAGTAGGAAATTTGTACAGACACCACTCATAGACCCTGGAACGTAATGAACCGTAAATGTGCTTCGTCTTTCTTAACCTAATTTTGCTGTTAACTTTTCACACTGAATTCAGACACATAATGATGTGTGACAAAATTATTGAATAGTTTAAATATGTATACAATTTTGGCAATGGAATTACATATATTATGGATTAATTGCAAGCCCCAACGGTACGATATGAGACAGCAAGTAAACGGTGTTGATACTCTGTTCATGCTGTATATTAGACGCTGAATTCAGACACAGTGATCTGGGAATTTTTTTATATTAAATATTGTAAATATGTTTGCAGTTTTTCAATGGAATTACATGCATTATAGATGAACTGCATGCCACGATGGCACGATAGTAAACGGTGTTGATACCCTATTCATCATACACATTAGACATGAATGCACGTATACGTGCCAATGAGTTGTTCTCGGAAAAAAGTAAAATACTGTAAAACCCCACATTAACGCGACCCCGATATTAACGGGATCAAAATTTTTGGACCCCAATTATCGCATTATAGCGGGGTTCCACTGTGCTTAACTACCCACCATTTGGCACATTCAAATCACAAGACCATCTTCATTTTAACACCATTTGGCACCTGCAAATCACAAGACCATCTTCCAGTTTAACACCATTTTCATCACATTAAAATGGTGAAATCAGTGAAATGTTACAGTGCTTTCATGTATGAAACTGCAACATCATTGTCAACCATTTATATCAACAGAATCCTCCAAAGTGAAGGATTCAAATTACTGACACTGGCCTTAAATCCAAGGTAAACACATTCTTGAGAATATGCATGTTTTTTATACAGAAATAGTGTGTGTGTGATTTGGATTTTTAACGTAGCTTAACAGTTTTTCAGTCACAGTGCTACGATGTCTGCACTGGGGCATCATGCTGCAGACATGTAGTATGATGTCCTACACAGTCACATTATCTTGATACCAGGCTGATCAGTCCTAACATTAACCTCTTAATGCTGAATGCCTTGCAAGGCAGCTATTAGTGTCATTTTTTATAAGTTTGTGGTATGACTGAGCTGGAGTTCAAACCCACAACCTCCCTCATCTGAAGTGGATACTCTAACCACTAGGACACTGGAGTGGTCATATACAGAAATAAAACAGGATACCCACCACATGCATTATGTGTTTAGTAACCTTGATCCGTAAATAGTTCCAATAATTCATTAAAATATATCTACTTTAAGAGTATATACAAATGGCATAATCAGTATTGTGTATTGATCAGGAAAGCTGTATTACCTTTAGCGAGTACATGGAATCAGCAGATCACACCCAGCGCTTCGTGTTTCGTCACTCACATCACATGCACATCTAAATGCATATAGCTCTTCTGATCATTCTGCTGTAATAATGCTAGTGATGCATTTTTATTATATATTTTATAATGAGATATTGAAATGCATTAGTGGGGGGAAATTGATAATGCCACAGTAACAATACCACTTTTATCAATACAGTGGTAATACCAGCTGTATCACCAGAGCAGCAATACTACTTATATTACAACAGTGGCAATGCCACTTTTATTGTCACAGTGGCAATACTACTTGTATCACCAGTGGCAATGCCACTTTTATTGTCACAGTGGCAATACTACTTGTATCACCAGTGGCAATGCTACTTACATTACCTATAATAGCAATACCACTTTTATCACCACAGTGGCAATACAAACTTTTATCACCACAGTGACAATACAGTAAAACCTGTTATGAGAGACCACCCCAGCTGCCAACAAAAAGTGGTCTCTCAAGACAGGTGGTCTCTCATAGCAGATTTGTACAAAAAGACCACTTTCCAAGGTCCATTTTCAGAACAATTTCAAGAAAAATGACCACAATCTTTGTACATATATTATATTCTTTATTAATAGTTCTTGCTAAAATATTGTATGCATTCATCTATTATTATAAAAACAAAATTATTAGCAATAAAGATATATTTCTATCATTAAACATGAAATCACATTTACATTTGAAGATCACATATTTTAGCATATGAAATTGTTTCTGAATTACTCATTTTCCTTCATAACAACCTAAATTTGTTTTACTGACATTTAAACCACTTTTTTGCGAGTGATGTGTTCTTTTTCACTTCTTTTAATTACAATAATTTTCTCCATCCATAAAATTTGTCTCTTCTTAGTTGCAGGTTCATCTATTGTTTTTAAGGTTTTAGGTGTTAAAATTATTAGTGTTTAATCATAAAATCGAACCTAAAAACTGTTTTGACTGGGCTGTGGGAAAATATGAAAAATCTATACACGTGCATTGCATATCTAACAATTAATGCAATAATAAGAAACAATTATCTCATCCAGAAACAGAACCATTTACTCAGAGACAAAAGTCAACGGCTTCATTCAAAGATGACATACAGGGATTAACTCTATAAGCAAAGTGTAACCTGGTCACACCAACTTGAATAGACGACAGCTTTGTGATTGGGATGTAATCATTTAACATCGGGGGGGAAATATATTAAACATCACAAGTCTTGAAAACTATCAATCGAATCCCACAAATGATTTTCTCTTGCTGGTATAATAGACAACGACCTTATTCACCCCTGGCAGTATAGATTAACTCTATAGACAAACAACATACGCGACCACTACGTCAACTTTGGCACTACAACTGCAATTTGTGACATGTACATTAGCCTTGTTTATGGACTGTAGCATCTATCACCGGTAGCAACAATCCCTTTTTTTAAATATTCCATTTATGTTTGTTTTTTATCAGAACACTCATTACTAATCAAGAGGTGGTTGTAATAATTGATTACATATAGGTCAGTGGTGTCTGTCTGTTCTCATGATACAGTCACTGGTAGGGATACTGGGTCCTACGATAAGGGATACTGGGTCCTACGATAAGGCTGGAAAACAGGCTAAATGCGGGAATAATTAGCCTGGTTCCCTGCATTTTATGCTGTCTGCGTTGCTCACCCCTTTACGAATAGTGGAGAACAATGCAGGGAGCATACAAAGCAGGGAACCAGACTAGGAAATAATCTACATATACTTTAGTCTGGTTTATGACAAAAACTATAAAACACTATAGGCATTGCTAAATAAATTCACACATCGGTAGCCAGCTTATTTTTTTAAATTTAGAACGGTATGAGCGGTCGTTTTTACGGGGACTAAATAATGGTTGGTGGAGTTTATCCTCATTTTTGTGATGTGGTCATTCATAGCAGTGTTGAAATGCATATTTTGCCAAGACATCATGGTCAGTGGTCACATTCCGCAGGTGGTCGCTCACAACAGAGCATTTATATAATAAAATCAATCTATTCATTACATTTGTGGTTGGAAATGACAGGTGGTCACTCATTGCAGAGGTTGTTCATAGCAGTTTTTACTGTACTACTTTTATCGCCACTGTGGAAATACCACTTTTATACTTTTATCACCACAGTGGCAATACAACTTTTATTACCAGAGTGGCAATACCACTTTTATCACCACTGTGGTAATACCACATTTATCACCACAGTGGCAATACCACTTTTATCACCACTGTGGTAATACCACTTTTATCACCACTGTGGTAATACCACATTTATCACCACAGTGGCAATACCACTTTTATCACCACTGTGGTAATACCACATTTATCACCATTGTGGCAATACCACTTTTATCACAACAGTACTAATACCACTTTTATTACCACATTGGCAGTGCTATTTTTATCACCACGTGGCAATACCCACTTTTATTACCACAGTTGTGATACCACTTCTAGCATAACCCTTTTTCTTTCTCTCTGCATCTTTCTCTTTCTCACACTCCCTTCCATGCCTTCTGTCCTTCTGGATGAACAAATGTTCACATATGTCAAAACTCTAGTTCACATTTTATAATCAATGAGTAGGTGCCTCCATAAAAAAATGACTAAAACTGAATTCTAAACAAAAACTGTGTGTTAATATTAACTTTATTTTTTTAACTATTTTCAAATAAAGGATGCAAATTGTCAGTGATTAAACTTGTGCAGTGTTTCTCTTCAATATTCAGTGTTACCCATACAGTATATTAATACCAGTTGTTCTCTTCAACAAAGGACACAGGTTCTTTGAAAATGATGGAGAAATTGGAGATAAATGAGTGTTGAGTGGTATTTCCACTGTGATATTGCCAAAAGAAAAGTAGGTGACAGTCGAACTTTGAGTGCAGTGTCTCTTTCCATGCTAGACTGCAGACTTGTTCAGTCCACATAATTCAGACTTGAATACAGAAATAAGTAAAGAACCAAAATCCTTATATTTAAATTAACAACCGTTGATATATTTTGTTTGAAGATGTTATGCTCTCAAGCCTGTTAGATATGACTGGTTGGTAATGTTACTGTAATACCCCACCTCAACAGTGTTCTCTGCATCAATCCATGCTTGAAAATTAACGTCTCCTCAATTCACAAAGAAAACATTTATTAATTTGACGAGGTACACAATTTCAGGGAGGATGGAGAGGGGCTAAATTTGTATTGCTGTCAAACAAATTTTTATTGTCATAGTTTTAAAAAAATGTTTTAATCAATATAGGCATTTTTGAATTTATTCTTTTTTATGTCATTTAGAGAAATACTCAACTGTTGTTTTAAATATAGCTCTCTACCCATGAAATCAGATGGATTGCTCTCAAACTTGGATGAGGCATTTTTACATTGTCTTGTTCATCTCAAGAACATTACAGGGCCATGAATGCTGAGGCATTTTCACACTGATTGTCTTTTTATTAGAACAACAATACAGAGCAAAACATGTGTGCAAATTTCAAAAGGCATTTTTCAAGCCTAAATGCAAATTTCCTATTTTGAAATACCAAATGTCTAAGTTTTAGGGAGCATTTTATTGTCCATCAAAACTTAGTCCTTGTGACATGGCCGTCAGATATGAATATTCAAAAAACTACAGTGTTTCTTAAGTTATTATGAGCATATTGGCAAGAAATTAAGTATTTGGATTTGTATGTAATCTAGCACAGAAATTCTAGAAATTATTGTAGTTCTTTGTACACATTTTTTATTCAGTTACCTGATATGTATATTTAATTTGTATTGCGTAGTTGCCCATTGTCCATATTTGAAGGTAGGGGTTTGGGCCTGCCTGACTGATGTCATTTTTATTTGAGTCTGAGTTCAAGACATTGGTTTAACCATTGGAAATTCCTGGTCTACCTGATGTTTGTAATGTTCTTTACGAAAATTTAAATAAAAGACCTAACCTTCTTTACAATTTAGAATGTTCTAGAAATGAACTTGTGACCCTCATTCTGGTCCTCTTAGTGTGTCTTACATTTTTATGTTAAGGTTGTTACATCAGAATTCATTCCTGTTTTAACATCTATTGGAATTTAGTCTTTTACTTGTATTTAGAGGATTTATTTATTTAAATTATTCATTGGAATTATAAAGTGCTCATTGATACACTAAATCATTATTTTGGAATTATTATGAATTAATTAAATGACATTTTATTACATCACTGTGATACATCAATAATATTGGCACATCAGCAGATTCAAAATTGGAATTTATTTGGAATACCACTGGAATTCATTCAGAACAATGTACTTTTGGACTTGTGATAGAACTTTTAAGACTGTTTGGGATTTAATTTATAATGCTGTAAGTTTCTTTTAAATTTTTACTTTTTATTCTCAGGCAATAAATAATTTGTTGAATTTTAGAGCTTTTAAATTTTCTCTTTCTTCTGTTATTTAGTTTACATCCATAGAATGATAACATATTCGTTGCCAACTTTATTATACATGCACATATAAATGTATGCACCAGAAAAATGCTAAATATATAGTCACCATTTTAAGTATTTCTCCTTTAATCTGCATCAGTTTAGGTTTGGAACTGTGTCACTAAAGCCCGTAATTTTCCCCACCCCCACTCACCCTTCCCATCCAACTTATTTAGCTATGAGGATTCCCATGCAGTATTTTCTTCTGTTAATGGACTTGTCGGAATATATCATGATACATAATCCTGTTGTGTCAGGGTTTCATGTACTATATAGTTAGCAAGAGATTTTCACAATGCATATACTCTCTTCAAAATTCTCTTTCAGGCAGCATTGTTTTTCGAAGTAGAATAATGTCAGATAAAACTATATAGTTATGCTGATTAATGCAGTAGGTAAAGCATTCTACTGTTTTCTATGATCGCAGTTGTAATATTGATATCAAATGCTAGAGATATTTCACATTTTCAGCTAAAACAATCACTTATTTTTCCCCCACATTTTAGCTCTTACAAGGTTGACAACTCCGGTGGAAGAAGCTGAAGAAAACTGTTCCCTTACATGTCCCCTCATTGTACCTAATGATGGTTTGTCATGTTTTTTTACAGCATGGAAGATCTTGACATTTTCTTGCATTTCCTGATTTACATACACTCAAGGGCATGACTTTTCATGACAAATAAAATTCTGTCATTGTTATTCATCAGTTCTTTGACATTTTGACTCTCAGGATGTTGTGCTTGTACAAATCCAAGACTTGGATCATACATTTTTTGTTATGTACAAACTTGTGCTGAAACACAAGGAAAGAGTTGACCATGACATGGAATACAGATGGTCTTCCCTAAATGCTCTGACAAATAATTCTTACAATATTTATTATTATTTATAAATTATAAATCAAATAGCTTTGAAAGCCTAATGTTGGTGAACAGCTGATGTTACAAAAGTACATGAATTAAAAAAAACTAAAAGCAGTTGTATTTTTGCAGGCACATTAATTATATATCTGTATGGCCGTGTCATCTACCTGCAAATTCTTTTTCCTAATTTCAACACTAATAGCACTGAGCAAGGACTCTCCTAAGATCTTGATTCCTTCAATGATGATTGTTTTGAAGCATTCCTGCTGAATCACTAATGGATAATTAAGCTTTCATCATCACAATCCTTTTGTTATGCCCCTGTCTGGATAAGTGAGCCATAACGATCATTAAGCATGACATTGGCAGTGATGGTGACCATGCTGCTCAATACATTTTTTCATTAGCATGTATTTCCTGAACCCAATCATGAATTCTGTTTATACTTGGGACGTATCATCATGATGCCAAGATGGGTCATTCTACAATGCATGCTCATTTCTTTAAACTTGGAATCCAGGTCACAAGGTTAGCATGGGCACAACACGCAGTAGATAAATATAACAGTAACAGTGACCTTTGTGTTCTGTCATATTTTTTGGGCATTTCTAATTGGCCTGCCTAAAAGCCATGTTTATAGCGTGGCAATCAAGTATTGTGTATCATTCTTTGTTCATTGTCTGTTGACATTTACTAATTTTATTATTTTTGAGGGAACCACTGGTCAAAATGAAATTAAAATTTGGGAAGAGTATTTTTAGCTCACCAAGCCATCAGGCCAAGTGACCTTTTGGTATTTTCCTGCATCAATCATGCATCATTTTCAACAGTTGCTTCTTAACACTCTTAACTCCATGTTTCTAATCCAGTTAGAGTTGTACTTGGAATATGTGTGTGTGCCTGTGTGTGTGTGATTTGGATTTTTATTGTAGCATTAACAATGTTTGACTCATATCACTATGATGTCTGCAATGAGGCAGTTTTATAGTGATGCCTAGCACTGGGGCATCATACCGCAGATATGTAGCATAACATCCGACCCAGTCACATCCTGACACGAGGCTGACCAGTTCTAACACTAACTTCTTAATACTGAACACCAAGCGAGGCAGCTGTTAGTACCATTTTTAGAAGTCTTTGATATGACTCGGCTGGGTTTCAAACCCACAACTTTCCGCATCCGAGGCAGACACGCTAACCATCTGGTCACTGGAGCGGTCTGTACTTGAAATATGGGTTTATGTCATCAAGCTCTCACATACGTTTGATAATGAACTTGATCCACTTATATTTATGCATAGTTAGAGAATGTAGATCACTGTGACAGAGTTCCTAGAGTTTAAAAAACTGGTGAGACACAGTTCTGGGGATGCATAATTCTCCATATAATCAGGGCTTGATATCTTAGAATAGAATGAATTGTTTAGACCTTGATCTGCGGTTACATAATGTGCTGGCAGAATGGGGCTTGCAATCATCAATGTAATGAATGTTTTAGGGTTTGAGATCATTAGAAGAATGTACAGTTTACACCCAGATCTGGAGTTAGATAATTTCCCAGGTAGATTGAACAGTTTAGAATTACTTTGATCTTGAAGTCCAAAGTAGAATGAACAGCGTTTATGACCAGCTGTCAGCCAACTATTCTTTGATATACATTCACACAGGCTGCTGACCAATCAATCACCCAGATCAGTATAAATGTTTACATGATCAAATTGATATGTATGTATGTATGTATGTATGTATGTATCTATGTATGTATGTATGTATCTATGTATGTATGTATCTATGTATGTATGTATCTATCTATGTATGTATCTATGTATGTATGTATGTATCTGTGTATGTACCATTTAATAGCACATCATCACAATCCTAGCTATATAGTGACAAGTAAAAATTATGCAGTAAAATAATAAAATCAAAAATTGCTAAAATTCTTTAGAAAGATGACCCCTGTTGAATTAAAGTTAACTGTAAAATTCTTTAAAAGATACATTAGTCAATATTTTAGGCGTTTTTCATTTAATCTGCATCAATTTAAGTTCGTAACTGTGTTACTGAAGCCCGTAGTTTTGCAACCAAAAAAACCTATGATCCTTAAGTCTTTTTTAGCCAAGAAGATGTATATGCAATAAGGTTTTTTCTGTTCCTATCTTGTCTCAGTATGTAATGTAATATTAAACAAAACGATAACCCTTGGTGGACCCTGACCATCATGCTGTATAGCACCGGTTAATTTTATTATATACAATATCAGATCTTTCTAACTTAGATGAATTGGGTTATAGCAGGGTTAGACTGTTCTGTATACAGTATCAGATCTTTCCAACTTAGACCCATCATGTTATAACAAGTTATTACTGTGAGATTTTCACAATACATATATACTTGAAAATTCTTTTTAAATCAGCATTGTTTTTCCTAGAAGAAGAATGTCAATTGAAACTATATAGTTCTGCTGATTAATACAGTAGATAAAGCATTCTAAATTTTTATAAAATCTCAGTTGTTGTTAATATGTTGATATTAAATGCGAGAGATATTTCACATTTTCAGCTCAAAAAAATCACTTATTTTTTCCCCACATTTTAGCTCTTACAAGGTTTACAACTCCAGTGGAAGAAGCTGAAGGAAGTAACTGTTCCCTTACATGTCCCTTCATTGTACCTAATGATTGTTTGTCATGTTTTTTACAGCATGGAAGATCTTGACATTTTCTTGCATTTCCTGATTTACATACACTCAGGGGCATGACTTTTCATGACAAATAAAGCTCTGTTATTGTTATTCATCAGTTCTTTGACATTTTGACTCTCAGGATGTTGCTTTTGTACATGTGTGAGTCTAATACTTGGATCCTGATTTGTTTCACGTGTGCAGACATTTGCTGAAACAGAAGGAAAGAGTTGACAATGACCCTGAAAGCTGAGAGTCTTCCCTAAATGCTGTCACAAACATTTCTTACAATATTTTTATTATTTATAAATTATATATCAGATAGCTTTGAAAGCCTAATGTTGGAGCACAGCTGATGTTAACAAAAGTGAATGCATTGAAATAACTTAAAACAATCCTATATTTGCATGCACATTAATTATACCTATGAATGGCTGTGTCATCTACCTGCAAATTCTTTTTCCTAATTTTAACACTGATAGCATTGAGCAAGAACTCTCCTCACATCTTGATTTCTTCAATGATGATTGTTTTGAAGCATTCCTGTTGAATCACTAAATGATTATTCTAATCTTTTCTCATGACAATTCTTTCGTTAAGCCCCTGTCGGGAAAAGTGAGCCATAACAATAATTTACAGTGACATTGGCAGAAATGGCAGCCATGGAGCTCAATACAATTTTTTTTTTCATTAGCATGTACTTCCTTTCCCCCATCGTGAATTCTGTTTTATACTTGGGACGTATCATCATGATGCCAAGATAGTTCATTCTGCAATGCATGCTCATTTCTGAAAACTTGGAAGCCAGGTCACAAGGTTAGCACCAGTGCACAGCACACAGGCCCAGGTCTTCATTTTATCTCATCACAGATTTGATTTTGTCATGCCTTCTTTCCTTTAACTAGAGTGACAAATAGATAAATATAGCAGTGACAGTTACCTATGTAGTCTGTCATATTTTTTGGCATGTCTAAATGGCCTGCCGAAAAGCCATGTTTATGGTATGGCAAGTCTTGTATTGTGTATCATTGTTCATTGTCTGTTGATATTTACTATTTTTATTAATTCTGAGGGAACCACTGGTCAAAATGCAGTCAAATTTGGTGGGAGCACTCTTTATTCACCAGGCCATCAGGCTATATGAACTTCTGATATGGACCTGCATCTATCATGCATCCTTTTCAACAGTTGCTTCTTAACACCTTAGACTCCATGTTTCTGATCCAAGTGTTATTATACTTCGATATTGGTTTGTATTGTCACACTCTCAGACACAAATTATAAAGAGCTTGATCTGCACATATTAATGAGGTTATATGTATGTGTACATATAATAGATAATGTGTGGCAGATCAGTGAATGAACTAAGTTGAATGGGACACAGTCTGGGGTACATAATGTTCCAGATATATAGTGTTTGAAATCTATAGAATGAATTGGTTAGGCCCGATCTATGGTTACATAATGTGCTGGCAGATCAGGACATGCAATCATAAACAAAATGCATGTTTTAGACCCTGATCTGGTGTTATATACTGTGCTGTCAGATCAGGGTTTGAAATCATTAGTAGAATGTACAGCTTATACCCAGATCTGGAGTTAGATAATGTCCCAAGTAGATTGAACAGTTTAGCTTGTCCTTGATCTGGGGTTACTAAGGTGCAGACATATCATAGCTCGAAGTCACAGATAGACTGAACAGTTTAGAGTGACCTTTATCTGAGGTTACATACTGTGCAGGCAGATTGGTGCTTGAAGTCTGAAAGAGAATGAAGAGAATGAATTAATCTGCATCATCAGTTAAGTTTGTAACTGTGTTACTGAAGCCCAGAGTTTTGCAAACCCCACCCCATCCTCCAGTCATGCTTAGCCAAGAGATTATTTACATGCAATATTTTCTTCTGTCTCCTGTCTTGTCTCAGTAAGTCTTGTTGCATTACATAACATGATAGCCCTTGATGGACCCTGACCAACATGCTGTATAGCAGGTTTTTATTTTATTGTTTACAATATCAGATCTTACTAACTTAGATCAGTCAGGTTATAGCAGGGTTTCTTATCAGGTTATAGCAATGTGTCATGTGCCATATACAATACCAGAACTTAGATCAGTCAGGTTATAGCAGGGTTTCATGTACCACATACAATATCAGAACTTAGATCAGTCAGGTTATAGCGGGGTTTCATGTACCACATACAATATAAGAACTTAGATCAATCAGGTTATAGTAGGGTTTCATGTACCATATACAATATCAAGTCTTTGTAACATAGATTACCTGGTAATCACATTCAGCTACCAAGAGACTTTCATATAGTATACATCAAAATTCTTTCAATCAAGATTGTTTTTCCAAGAAGATGAATGCCATTGAAATGATATAGCTCTGCTGATTAATACAATAGGTAAAGCAGTCTACATTTTTCAGAGATCTCAGTTGTTTATATTAAATGCCAAAAATATTTCACATTTTATGCTTTAAAAAAGTCACCTATATTTTTACCAACATTTTAGCTTTCTTGAGGCTCACAACTCAGGCGGAGGAAGAAGAAGGAAGTAATTGTTCCCCTACATCTTCCATTACATGTCCCCTTATTGTATCCAAGAATGGTCTGTCATGATTTTTACAGCATGGAAGATCTCGACATTTTCTTGCATTTCCTGATCTACATACACTCAAGGGCATGACTTTTAATGACAAATTAAATGATAGGATGTTGTGCTTGTACATGTATATATATATATATATATATATATATATATATATATATATATATATATATATATATATATATATATATATATATATATATATGAAACACAAGGAAAGATTTGACTATTACCATGAAGGCTGAGAGTCTTCCCTAAATGCTCTCACAATTCTTACTTTATTTATTATTTCTTATAAAGTATATAACAAATACCTTCCTAAATCTAATGTTTGAGTACAGCTGATGTCACCAATATTGATTTTGAAATACTGAGTAATTTTGCAGGCACATTGATGATATTTCTGTATGTCTGTATCATCTACTTACAAATACATATTTCTAAATTCGACATTGAGAGCACTGAGCAAGAAATCTCCTCAGATCTCCAATCCTTCAATGATGATTGTGTTGAAAGATTCCTGTTGAACCACTGAAAGATTATTCTAATCTTTTATCATCACAATTCTTCAGTGATGCCCATCTGCATAAGTGAGCCATAACAATCATTTTAGCATGACATTGGCAGCAATGGCGACCATGCATTTCAATACATTTTTTCATTAGCATGTGTTTTCTTTTCCCCATAGAATTCTGTTTTAACTTGGGATGTATCATCATGAAGCCAAGATGCAATGTATTCTCATTTCTTTAACCTTGGAATCAAGGTCACAAAGTTTATGGCAATGTTTGAAATTGGGCACAACATGCAGACCCAGGGCTTTTTTTCACTTCACAGACTTGATTTTGTGAAGCTTTCTTTCATTTAACAAGTGTGAGAAAAAGATAGACATAGTAGCGAGAGTTACATATTTGCTGTCATATTTGTTTTGGGGGTGGACGTACATTTTCTAGTTGACCTGCCTAAATGCCATGTTTAAAGTATGGTATCATTATTTTTTATTGTCTGTCTGTTGACAAATTTCAATATCTTCAAAAGAACCATTGGTCAGAATGCAGTAAAGCTTGGTCCTAAATAAAAAATGGTTCTACTCAGATATCTTTTATGTCCAACAGAGCTGCCGTCGTCATCATCTTGTCATAGCTACTTCTGAATAGATGGTTATATTAAGACTTCTTATGATATCTAGTTGATCCTAGATGAACATGGTGCTGATCTGAAATCTAATATGGCCACCACATCAATTATCTTGATAATTTTGTTATTGGTACTACTCCTGGTTGGATGGACATGTAGCATGGGTTTTTACTAAAATAATTATGTTGTCTCATTGGTCCTGATGAAAATGGGGCCTACATGATATCTACCATTATGGCAGCTATCAAAAAATCTTGTTATCACTATTTTTCTTGTATAGAAGTTCATGTCAAAATATGGTTTCTTTGAAAGGCTTCATCTGTCATCTATTTGTTCCTAAATGAAAATGTTGCAGTATGATATATTCAGTATGGCCCACAGAGCAGCTGTCAGGAAAATCTTTTTATTTTACTCCTCTTTGAATGGAAAGCTTTACTGGCATAAGGTTTTCACCAAAAAACTTTTTGCAATGTCTGCTTGGTCTTAAATGAAAATGGTGCTGATCTTGGGTCTAATATATCTACCTCTGAGGCCAGCCTTGAAAATCTTCTTAGTACTACTGCTGAATGAATGGTCGTATTATCATGGGGTTTCAATAAATGACGTCCTATAATGCTGATCTAAATTAAAATCATGCTTATCCAGTATGTAGCCATCTTCAAAATCTTATTTTCTCTTAAAGGAAAAGTCATTTTGACATGGGGTTTTCATCAGAAAAGTTCTTATGTTGTCTTTTTCTTCCTAAATGAAATATACAGACCCTCAGTATGGCCATCATGGTGGATATCCTGAAAATATTAATATCTCTACTCTTAATGGATGACTATATCAAAATATGGTTTTCAACAGTAGACTATTTATGATACCTAGTTTGTCCCAACTAAAAATGGTGCCAGTCATGTATCCAGTATGGCTGCCATTACAGTTGTCATGAAAATTTTCTTGTCTCTGAAAAATATTAGACAATGTTTCAGCACACAGCAGGTTAAAGGAAGAAATCGTATTATCTTGAATTACTTGAAATTCTTTTTCACCCATCAGTTACTTCAAGGGACTCTTGTAATATGGGGTTTTCACCAGAAGATTTCTAATGATGTCTAGTTGGTCCTAGATGAAACTGGTGCAGATCTTGCATCCAGTATGGCTGCCACAGTGGCTAATTATAAAATCTTGTTATTGCTCACACATATCTGACATGGTTTCAACACTTAGCAGTCACAAAGAACAAATGGTTTTATCTTGAATCCATGGAAAATCTGTTTGGCCATCAGAGCATCAGTTCCTTCATAGGCCTCTTGTATTTCAGAATGTCAGTGTCATTTGTAATCATACTTTGTAATAACATTTCATATGATATGTTCTTCCAAGTTACATATATTTGTACCCGCATTTTGACTTGTATAGTTGACTTCAGTTTCATGAGTCTTTCCACATTTGAAGATGATTTTCTTATTTTCCTACAAGTGTTCCTTCAGGATAAGCCTGTTGTTGTGAATATATTATTTCCTACATTGTGAACTACTGCTGGCACCTTATGATCCAAACCATGTTACCGATCTGTCTTTTTATTCAAAAACATGTACCATATTGTCTTGTCATTCATTTATTGTTTCATTATTAAAGAAAGAAATGCCAAGAATTAGCCATGGTTTATGAATGGCAAAACATAAGAATGATTCTGTTGCTAGCAGGCTTGATTGTGTGTTACAAGTTTTGAAAAGTGGTATAACTTCTGTATTAGTCACTATATTCATTTAAAACTTTTGGAAAAAGTTTACATAAAGTTTGAAACTGATATCCGAGGATTCATGTCTTGTCTGCATAAATGCCATTCACAGGATCAACATGTTCCATGTAACCAGTATTATAATTACTGTACACACTATCTATAAAAATTGTGTTCATCAAAATAGCAGTCATTTTTATTGCAAGTGCAGCACAGACATAATTTTGCTCTTATTTACCTTTTTTGGGCTATCTTCTTAGCATGATTCTGTGAAACTCGTCTGACATGGAAAAGTAAAATTTGGTAGGCATGTTTCTATGCATGCTTATATGATTTGAACTTGTTTTTATGCTGTTTAATTCAGTTGTTTTAAACAGGTTTTTGCTTATTCATGGGACTCGAACTTGGGGAGAGGGTCAGAATCTTTTTAGCATGATTTCACTGAAATCACTCGATCTAGGCAAATGAAATTTAGTATTTGTGCATGCCTATATGTAGATGATCTGAATGGATTGTTGTATAATATACATGATTTTTGCTAGTTTTATTGTGGTGGGTTTTTTTTACAATTTGGATTTGTACTCAATTACTTGCATAGTGGGAGCATACATGATTTACAATTAGAAATCTAGTTTTTGTGTAGTAGAAAAGAATAAATATAAATAAATAATATAAACGAATTTGTCTAAAGAAGGCCACAGAATCATGAAGCTGGAAGTGCTTTACTGGTTTTTTGTTGACTCCTTGTGTTTTTGAGAAAAGAAAAATAGATTTTATTAAATGAATGTTAATTTACATTTTGAGAGCTTTGTTGTTTTTCAAATAAAATATTGCTTCATTCTTATTGATGCATAATGAGCCTAATTTGTATTTGATTGTTACAGTTTTTTTAAATGATTTATATTAAAATTCTCAAATTAAGAATCTTTGAATTAGATAATGGAAACAAGTCTGTAACATTTTATTCCTGTAAAAATACAACCTTTATGATAAGAAAGACTGGTTAAGCATTTACTGTTTTTTCACAGATTAAAATTCAGCGTTAAAGAACTGCAAAGCTAATGTACATCTTATTGTAAGCACTACTGATCCTCGACCAGAAGAGCTTGTGGGATGGTCTGCTGTCCATCATCCATCTGTCCATTTGCTCAAGTTTGTTATCACTACTCCTCCTACTTCGAAGATTACACTGAAACTTGACAGACCTTTTCACCCCATGGTCACCTTGGTCCTAAATGAAAATGGTACCACAGTGACCATCGTGAAAATATTTTTCCTATTCCTCCTGATTGGGTTGTATTTCAGTATGGGTTTTCACTCAAAGACTTCTTTTGATGTCTAGTTGGTCCTAAATAAAAACAATGCCAATCTGACATCCAGTATGGCTCTAACATCAGCCATCTTGAAAAGTTTGTTGTCAGTATGCCTGAAAGTCATATCATCATGCGCTTTCACCAAAATTCTTTTTTAGTCAGAAATGAAATTTATGACTTTCAAACTATTTGGCCACCACAGTTGACATATTGAAGATCTTTTTATCACTTCTCCTCCTGAATGGATAGTAATATAAACATCGATTTTCATTAAGAAAACTTCTTTTTTATGTTTTCTTGGTCTTAAGTAAAGGGATGCCAGTCTAACTTCCAGTATTTTGAAACTCTCGTTATTGTCATTCCTCCAACACGGATGATTGTAGTTACACTGAATTTCTACCAAAAGATCTCTACTGACATCTACTTGGTCTTCAGTAAAAATGGTGCAGATCTGACAGGCAGTAAGGCACTTAACAGCAGCCATCTTGATAATCATGTTATCACTACTTCTCGTATATATATATATATATATATATATATATATATATATATATATATATATATATATATATGAAAAAAGGGTCAATCTGACATCCAGTATTACCACCATGGCAGCTGTCTGGAAAATCTTTATACTGCCACTCTTAAACTGAAAAATATTGACAAGGGGTTTTCACCAAAGGACATCTTTTGATATCTTGTTGGTCCTAAATGAAAATGGTGCTACATCCAACATGACTGTTTTTGTTCAAGAATATCAGAGATGGTGTGAACACTGAGCAGTTACAAACAAGAAATGATCTTGAATTTCTGGAAATTATTTTGGCCAGTAGTGCATCTTTGAGGAGCTCTTGTTCAACATTAGTTACGAAATTGACCATTATACAATTTTCATTGAATAATGCTAACATTTTAAGTAGTTATGACCCCTCATTTTCAATAATACATTTGTCATCCAGATCCTGATCCAGATGAGGAAACAGACAAGCTGTATGAAAATGCCAGTAACATTCCCAGGACAGAACTGTGATCATGGGTTAGCACTACAGAACTGTGATCATTGCTTTGCAAGCTGGGCAAACTCTAAGACAGCTCCTATTTATCAGGAAATCCACAAGGAAACTGAGATATGTTCTTTTATGATTTAGTTATTTCTATTTCACAAACATTTGGTGCAGTGTATCATGGTTTAGTTTCATGCATTTTCCAGTTCAAAGAAATTGATATGTTTATTGCTGAAAGTGATCCAGTGTTTAATAGAACAGGTAATAATTCAGTTTAATTTCCTTGAATTTGTTTGTTTTTTGATTTTTTTACTTTTAGTAGCAATTAAAGATAAAGAATTTTTACTATACCTCTATCCTAGAGTATATATTTAAAGCTATATCATGGGTGAAATATTTACTATGATTATATGCCTTTGATAGAATTTTTCTGGCACTGTGAATACTTTTTCCGTGTTAAATTCACCTCATTAGAGTTCAGTCATCCAGTCATTAAGTTGAGTACAACTGCAGGCAACATAGATTATGATCTGCTATTGCATAATGCTCTGGCAGATCAGGGTCTTTGTTGTTTATTCTAAAGGTTATTCCTTACAGGCTGAAGTTTGCAGTTAGACTCGACTTGTTACAGAGTCTGTATGGTATTTGCCCTGAGAATTCATCTTTGCATCTTTTGGTACAGAATCAGAATAAACAATAACAAATGTACCATTAAATATGGCATCATTCATCATTATTCTACTATGTATGGAGGGCAGTGGGTGGTCAAGAGATCTAAAGCACTTACCTTTACTGATCACAGCCATCTCAGCTCTGTCCACATGGGTATATAAAAATTTCCATATCATTTTGAAATTGCAAGAATGTTGTAGATAACTGCATCCTCAAAATTAAATAGCCATTTACTCTTAGACAATTTTGCTGAAGGCAAAATTTCTCCTGAAAAAAAAAGAATTTCATTACAGTATAAATTATTATTAGGAGGAATTAATAAATTCTTATTGCATCTTTATTAATAGACTAGTAATTGCCACTCCACCAGATTTTATGGCTGTTGATAAGTTTGAGGCCTGAAAAGTATGAAAAGTCAAAGTTGGGTTTCAAAGAATTTATGAAAAGTTTTTTTTTTTTAAAAAGCAATAAGGGATGAGTGCATCATGCTCTTGGTTCTGAGAACATCACAGGTAGTTAACTCTTGCAAAAATTGATACTTTTGCTCTTTTTTTTTTTTTTTTACTACATATAACTAATTACCAAATAAATATGAAAAAATCAGTGTACAGATCTTCCACATTATAATAGACCTTGTTATAATGAATTTCTGGATATAATGCAGCATGACAGTGGACCTCATGACCCAAATCACACCAAGGTATAACACTAAAGATTGAAAGAAAACAAGGTGAAACTTACCTTGTATCTTCATTTTCTTTTATAAATACCATGATTTAACAAAAATTTGATAGTGCCTGCTATACCACTGTTTGCATCATTACACTATGCTCAATATGTGACAGTTTTGTTCTTATTGTGGTACTCAATATAACATAGTTCAGTATATAGCATGGTCAGCATCTGTTGACTCCAGCTACCATTTTATAAGAAAAGAGAGCTGTATCTCTCACCCACTGCATGAAGAAATGTGCACCTTATGCAAAAATAACATTTTTTTCTTCAAATTTCACAAGTTATAAATGTGTCATTTATAAAAGTTTCATATATTTTATAGTTGTCTCACTTATTTGCTATTACATGAACAAAATTCCTAATGCTTTATGAAATTGAATATGTTATATATATATATATATATATATATATATATATATATATATATATATATATATATATATATATATATATATATATATATATATATATAGAGGATTAAATGATCATGGTTGGGTATTTATCGATGTGTAAATTTTACCTAATAACCAAAGAACTTTATGTAAACTTTGTGAGTGGTTAGATAAACTTTACACATCAATAAATACCCAACCATGATCATTTAATCCTTATAATTCCAATACTTCCTTTCTAACATCAGATCAGCAGATTTAACCAGCAAAACATTCACTTTTATGTACATTGAAGTTTCATTAGCCTCTTAGCTGCGGTAGAATACATAGCCCTATCTTCGCTAGCCTAGATTCATTGATTCTTTATACAGTGATACGGGGTAGAATGTCATTGCAGGACATGCCAGTGATATACTGTTATGATCAATATTTTAATATATAAAAAATGGTTGTTGCAGTTAAACTTGGAATATTCCTTTTTTTGAAAATTACATTTGCGTATGGCATGTGTTGTTATAGCAACGTTGTTGTTGCTTTCTATGCATTTTTATCTTTCATAAGCAAAATCGTGTCCATTTTTAGTGACATCCCTTGGTTGACATATGACCCTAACCTTTAATAACTGCTGCTGTAATATGTTGTTGAGATGAAATGCAATAATTTCCGAAGATTGGCTTCTAAAGCCTGCCATATGCCTTCTTTGGCAAAAGGGATGAGTGTTGGAGTGCAGGAAGGTCTGTGCACTTACATTGTTTTAACTTCTAATAGTCTATTTTAAGCTGTGGCTTGTCATTTTTTATCAGAAATCACAGGAATGGGTTGGTGGGAGCTGGTTATTATTATTAGGGTGTAAGGCGTTGATATAGATAAACTTCAAATGATTTGGTAACAGGGAACCGAAAGTAGTCTGCAGAATTTATTGCTGTGTAAAAATTTTCAGATATCAGAATCACGTGACTGTTTACATCCAATCAAAATGTAGAAGACGCAGTCAATTTATAATAATTGGAATTATAATGTCATGAATGACACATTGAATAATATGATTATATATTAATCTCCACAGTAATAAATAGATCTGACATTGTATTGTAAAGTTTCTTACATTAGTATCCTTAGTAATAAATAAATCTGACATTGTATTGTAAAGTTTCTACATTAGTATCCGTAGTAATAAATAAATCTGACATTGTATTGTAAAGTTATTACATTAGTATCCACAGTAATGAATAAATCTGACATTGTATTGTAAAGTTTCTACATTATTATCCACAGTAATAAATAAATCTGACATTGTATTGTAAAATTTCTGCATTAGTATCCATAGTAATAAATAAATCTGACTTTGTATTGTAAAGTTACTACATTAGTATCCACAGTAATGAATAAATATGACATTGTATTGTAAAGTTATTACATTAGTATCCACAGTAATGAATAAATCTGACATTGTATTGTAAAGTTATTACATTAGTATCCACAGTAATGAATAAATCTGACATTGTATTGTAATGTTTCTACAATAGTTTCTCTCAGATGGCATTGTTTGTTATATTGAATGATAAGCTGAGTTTTTTTCATTCTTAAATTTGTGGATAATTGTTTATGAAAATAATATTAAACATTTTATTTTACCATGTAGAAATTTTTTGTAGGATTTCCCAAAAAATTATACTTAAAAATATTCTAAGTGATACTTCATAATTTAATACAAATTTCATCAATATTTGAAATTAAACTTATTGTTACCTCATAAGGCATACAATATTTACTATTGTAAACCCAAATTAAGAAATCCCCTATGCCGAGCTATTGGCACTGATTTTTAACAAGTTTGAATTTTCATTTTTTGTTCTTTTTTCTACTGATTTTGAATGCTGCTGTACAAGTATGGTAACTGAAATATAGATGTACATGTGTCAGTACATGTTTATTTGCAAATAGTGGGATAATTTTCATTAAAACATTGCTAAATAATGCAGTTTTAGATTTGGGTAGTCACCTATACACACTTTCAGTAAATTGTACTTTTGATTTGTAGGAGTTATTTACCTTGCTGTCCACAACAGCAGATGAGAAAATCATTGGCTGATGAATAAACTAATGTGGCTGATGTGTTGCTTTCATATGCCTCAGTTTTAGTCAATCTCTATGTTTGATGCTGATTTTCAGCCATTATTTTACAATTTAAGTTCTTCCTCTATTACTTTCATGCAATGGAGTCCATAAGTTTGAAGTTCGGTATAGGTCAGGGAGCTCAAACTTTGGTTAATAGTTGGGGGAAAAGAGAGTGGGGAGCTTACTTTTGTTGATAGTTGAAAATTATTATTTCCCATTTTCCTACACAAATATTTATCTAATGGACTTCAATATTTGTGAATATTAGACTGGAAAAAGCCTATTAATGTCATCAGTTCATCATGGACTTATAGATCAAATTTCTGACTTGGACAAAAAAAATTATGTAAACCTTGTTGGCACAGTTCAGCAAAAAGACAGATGAATTAAAAAAAATTATGTGTCTGTGTATTTGTATGTAGATGGCCTTATTATATTTGCAGGCCATCACTGCAGTATCTCCATTTTTTAAAATACATTTTTAAAAATGTTGAGACATGGACCTTTGAGAAGAAAAAAAACTTATCACAATTAAGAAAAACATGTTCTAGGTGGTCAAGTAAATTCTGGTAGGTGTATTCGCATTTATTTTTAGGCAATCTAACTTTATTTTTGTTTTATTGCTTTTTTTACAAACTTTCTCAAATTGTATATCACTTTTGGGATATAGACATTTTGTTCTGCATGTTTTACAAACACAAATCAATTTCCAACATTCCATGATGGTAAATTATGCATACTATGTAAATATAAGCTAGAATTAGTACATAAATGATAATACTGTATAATTTAATAGTGGTTTAAACTTAATTTTTCTTGATTTTATGTCATATGTTAATGTGCTTGATTTGGGTCTCCTTGGTTAGACTGTGAAATGTAAAAATGTACTTGCACTGTACAATGTAAAGTTATTGTAACCTATTAAGTAGAGTTTTTATTTATTGAAGTATATATAAGGCCAAGTGATCTTATTGTATGGCCCTGCAACTGAACTGTAGTCCGTTTTGATATGAAAAGCTTGTTGGTCAATAGTCATTCATATCCTGACATGAATGGATATTTAGTTTGAAATTATACCAATCCGCCTGCAGATGCGGCTGCAGTTACTATAAATAGAACATTTTTTAATAACATTTTCCTAAATTAAAACGCTTAATAAAATTTTACCAAATTTGATAGGATGTGTCATAGCGTGTATGTTTTCCTGATTTATACAAATTATGCTATTCTACCATTGGCTGCCTTTACTTAAAGTAGAAAAATGTTTTTTTCAGGATTTATGAAGAAAATTTAAAATAAAAAAACACTAATCTGAATTTGACCAACTTTAACACAAAGTCAGCTTGGTAATATTTGATTAAGATTGAAATTCATGGTCTAGTTTACCTCATTAAAGCCATGAAAATGTACCAAACAAATTTAAAGTGATTCACAGTATCAAACAAATGGTCGCCAGGTGAGCTATCATAGATCTTCTTTAGCCTCTTGTTTCAGCATTTAAATACTATTTCAGTTCTATGTTTCTACATGCTATTTTTCAAAAGTATTTATTTCCAAGCTGCTGTTTTCAACAGTAGCAATAAGGTTTGTTCAGTTTAAAAATTCATTAATATATAACATTGCTAAGTATTATTATTAGTATGACCAGCAACTGAGAAAACTTTACATTTTGGCAATGTATACATGAACAATATCAGTTCCAGATTACAAGTTGTGTAAATCGACCTTTTTAAGATTACAGATAATTTAAAGTGTTTCACCCATGATTAAGTCCAGATTATCAATCTTGTAAATATTTCTTCAGTACAATTTTTCCAAAGTAATATTGAAGTTTTGGGACTGGCTCATAATTAAGCCTGGGCTTATATTATATAATTACAGTATGCTTGTGACCACAAATCAGAATTTTTATTTTTTTCTCTTCACATTATGGAATAATTATATTATATTGCAAGTTAAAGAAACTTACACAAAATAATGTGCCTTAATGATTGCATTACAGGTATTTTTTGTATTATAAATTGCTACAGGCCTGCTGTTATTTTGTTGTAACTGTAACCTCTATGACAAATTCTTTTGTAAAGATGTATTTCTCATTTTCATATTTTTATAAACTGTACAGCATTTTATGACTTGTTTATATCCAAGTCTTTATTATCAGTGCTTTGCCAGTCCTTGTTGATTTGTTATATTTTATACATAGACAAAGAATTGTATACTTAAATCTTCGTTTTTTATGCAATGGAATGTTGATCAATTTGCACATATGTATTTACCATTGTATCAGTTCTACTTTGAGATGAGTAGATAAAAGTTGTTATACCCTAAAAATTACTTGGAACCTGTTAATAAGCCCAAGGTTCATTAATCGTCTCTAATTTTTTCTTCAAATTAAGATTTTTAATTTAGTTTTGAAATAATTTGTCTCCTGTTATTCAGTTTTCATTTAAAGTTTAGCAGACGTTAAGAATTAAAATCACTGCTCAATTTATTGAGGGCCGTGGGTGGCCAAGTGGTCTAAAGCACTCGGCTTTACCAATCTCTGCCATCTCATCTCTGTCTACATGGGTTTAAAAAATCTTATGCTTGGCCAATGTGGGTATTTGAGAAAGCTTGCCAGTAGTTTCCCATGGGGTCAGTGGTTCTTACCATGGTTCTACTCTACTGGTTGTAATTCAGGGGAGATTTTGGGATGGCCTGTTGTTTAACAACCATCCATGAACACAAGTTTGTTATTTTTACTCCTTCCAACTTACTTGGAGAATTGCTATGAAGTATTACACACACACACACTTATACCATTGTCTAGTTGGTCCTAAATTAAAATGGTGTCACTCAGATATCCATTTGGAAAATCTTATTGCTACTCTTTTATGATGCATATCAACATTGGCTTTTCACTAATGGACTTAGTATGACATCTGATCTGCAGTATGGACACTATGGCAACTATCTTGAAAATCATGTTATTACCATTCCTGCTGAATATCAACATGGAATTTTCACCACAAGACTTATTATAATTTCTGGTTGTCCTTAATTAAAATGGCTTAAATCCTACATCAATTATGGTCACCATGGCAGCCATCTTAAAAATATTGTCACTTCTCCTAAATTAAAAGTTATATTATCATTGCTTTTTCACCAGAAGACTTCTTATAACATCTAGTTGATCATAAATGAAAGTAGAACAGATCTGACCTCCAATATGGCAACTATCTTGAAAACCTTGTTATTGATATTCCTTTCTAGCTGAATAGTCACATTGGCATGGGGACTTCACTGAAAATCTTTGTATGATGTCTACCTGGTCATACATGAAAATGGTGCTGATTCAACATCCTATATGGTCATGATAGCAGCCATCTGGAACATCTTTGTTATTGCTATTCCTCCTAAGTGGAAAGTCATAACAAGATGGAGTTTTCACCAGAATACTTTTTATTATGTCAAGTTGGTCATAAGTGAAATTTGTGCTGATCTGACTTCCAGTATGGCCAACGTCTCTAAAATCTTGTTATCACTACTCTGTCTAGATAGAGGGTCGCATTGATATTGAGTTTTCACCAAAAGACCTGTTAAGGTGTCTAGTTGGGCCTAAATAAGAATGGTATCTAACTAACATTGAGTAAGACCACCATGGCCATGTTAAAACTTGTGTTATCGCTACTCCTTCTGATGGCCATATTGACATGACCAAAAGACTTTTAATGATGTCTTGATGAACTTTGTTTCATGGATCTGCATGTACCTTTTAGTTGTTTTTAACCATAAGAGTTTTGGGGATGGCTCTTTGTCCATCATACATCTTTCAGCGCGTGTTTGTTATCACTGCTTCCCCATAACTACTTTGAAGGATGTCATGAAACATTACACACACATTCATCACAAGGTCTCGTTGGTCCTAAACGAAAGTGTTGTTACTCGGACATCCAGTGTTGAAATTTAATTAAAAATCCAATTAAATATCATGCTGTTATTACTTCTCATAAATGGATGGTCATATCAGTTTGGGTTTTTCATCTGCTGATGCTTATTTGGTTCCAAATGAAAATGATGCTGATCTGACATACATTGACAATGTTAAAAATCGCATGTCTCATTAATATACGGGATGGTTTCAACACTCAGCAGTTAAAAAGAAGAAATGGTCTTATTTTGGATCGCTGGAAATCCTTAGTAGAGCATCAATCCCATCAAGGAACTCTTGTTGATAATTTTATGGCCTTGAAAGTTTCACATCTTAACATGGAATGTTGCATGTAACTTGCATAGCTTGAGAACCATTCAGCAACTTCAGGTTCTTCTGTTTAGGAGATCAAATTGTAGAACATAGGGCCCTGTGACATCAAGCCATCACTACAAGCTCTAGTTTACCTCAGAAAACTTTGAGGGTTTCCTCATATTTGAAAAATTCCGTAGCTCTTATTTTGGCAAATAAAATAATTTCATCTTTAGTAAAGTAGTAAGTAGTTAAAGAGCCTAGCTAAGTAGCTGATTCCAATGTACCATACTTGTTACTGCCTCTGGCTTTACAGTATATTGCATTCAGAATATCAGTGTACAGGTGATCAATGTCAAAAGTAGGTCAACTGATGACCTTGATTAGCAATAGAGTAAAGCATGTTCTTTATGGGCTTAGAATATTTGAATGCATATCCAGCTACTTGATGCAATAGACTGATCCAAAACCAAACTGTGCTATTGGTAGTTTTGAACTGTCATCATCTCTGGCATTCAACCAATCAAACACTGCTATCTTTCTGATCTCAGTAGGTGATTGACTGTTTTTATCCTTTTAGACCGTTGTCTTGGATAGCCAAGAAAATCATTCTAGCCTGTTTTTTCTTTTGTTTTAAAACTAAATATTTATAACCAATAACATGTTGAAATGTATTGCCATGATTTTCCCAGATTTATTTTGAGAAATCTGTGATGACAAGATTAGACTCTGCAAGGCAAGATGAAGGATTAGACCTGAATGAACTAAATGTTTTCACCTAGATACATGCCTGTTGTAGCCCATATGTAAAAATTATCAATAATCCAATTTGTTAAAATTTTTAGTATAGGATGGAATTTATTTCATTATGTTCTGTACTGTAATGCAGACAAGAGAATGTGTTCCTTTGGCAGATTATACACTTTTGTATTGTAATTTTTACCAATACCTAATTCTGTTATATATTGCAAATTTAATAAATTATATGCTTTAGATATTCTCTGAAATGCAGGACATCAGAAATAGCCACAGCTTGCCGATACTGGTATTTAACTTTCAAGTTATCTCACAATAAACTGCCACCATTTTTGTAGTTACATTTGTTTTACATGACTTAAATGTCTTAAACATTTTTTAAATTCCTTTTCTAACCAAAGACAAATAATCTAGGGCAGTCCTAAAATTATTAATTGTTATGGATAGTAACTGTTCTAAAATCTCAATTGTTTCCTTGAATTTTTCAATTTTGTTTTTAGGGATCTGTAAATTAACTTGTATTGTACAGCAAGTTGTTTGCATATTGACCATAAAATTATATATATATATATATATATATATATATATATATATATATATATATATATATATATATATATATATATATATATATATAGTGTCATTAAGAACAAGACTGATGTACTTAGAACATACAGGTAGCAGATCAAATGTTTTGCCAATTATGCCATCATCATTTTTAACTTCCATGAAAACGGTATTTATGCTACAAATCCATATCTCTTCATTTTGTAAAAAAAAAAATACAATTCACAGGATGGCCTGCCAGAAATTTGCTAAGATGCCTTTTCTGAATTGATACCAAGTTAATGTGCAAATTAAAGGTCTCCTAGAATTACTGTGTGACTTGGTTTTGTTTATTAATTACTGTACCTATTAAATGTTGAAAGCTACCTTCACTCTTACATTTCCTGGGACAAATATTTGTATGGTAAGGTCAAAGAAGTCACTGTTGCTTTATTTAGTCTGTCTTGCTATTTTATTAAAATAGTTAAAATGGTTGAGAAATAATTCTTCAGTCACAACAAATTTGTCCTTTATGAAGAGATGTCAAAATATAAAGGTTAAATTTTTTTTAAAGAATGTGAGGAAAGGGACCAGTAAATGTAACTTTTTTCAGTAACAGGTGTTACATGTATTTACCGTATTTCATGTAATTTTTCGTACATGAAAAAATAATTATTAATTTCAGTGTACAAAAAATGATATGTAAAATAAATAATTATCATTTTGTGGTACTGACTGTGTACGAAAAGTAAAGAAATCATACTCGAACAAGTTCTACAGAACACACACTACGCAACAACCCAATGGTACAGACATACAAAATAAACATATATTTTCTGTCTCATTCTTCTCTCAACTCAAGAATCCAATTACAATAAAAATAAAAGTATTCAAAAAGATTTTTGTTCTGTTTTTAGAGAGAGAGAGAGAGAGCATAATGCCTCAGTGTGCAAGTTTGTCTGCATTTAAAGCATACTTCTTTGTAGCTATTATGTTGTGTAATGTTGGCAAAATGATTAAGATGGCCTGACCATGTATGGGTATTATTTATTGGTAAATTGTATGCAACAATTAGACCAACA